>CM026076.1:32344620-32944620 GCA_014839685.1 Anableps anableps
TATAATTACCATCAAAATCCTTCAGCTCATTCCACATCACAATCCCGGAAGATGTTTCATCCTATTACTATTGACTTTCATGGCAGATCGGTTCAGGCCAACATCAGACCAGCTTGAGCAGCAATAGCACAGCTATGTTTGACAGTTCTTAACTCAAGGTCACATCTCTTGTTGGAAACTGGGGCTAAATTCTCTGCTTTAAGTGGGTTTAAGACGAGATATTTATCTGAATTCATCTTAAGCAATATGTGCTTCTTTGGATTTTTAAATTTAATAAGCCACTGGAATTGTTGGGTCACACAGAACTGCTCTGCCAATTCCATGAATACACTGCATGTGTAACATTAATAAAATACATTTTAAGTTAAGTTTTTTCTTAAATCCTGTTAGTTTTGAGAGCATTTTCTGTTGTTTTTTTTTGTTGTTGTTGTTTTTTTGTGTGTGAAAATGTTGCCTAAACTCCTGTCCACATAAAATATTTCTGTGGAGCAACCTCTTTCTAGCACATACTTTCATTAAGGCATGTCCCCATCTGATCCCAACAGTGCTGTACCTGCTCAACATTAATAAGAAATAGTTTAATTCATTCATATTCATGGTTCATCATCTAAACATTGAACTAAATTAAACCTGTTCGTCCTATTTTGTTTGGGGGAAAAAAAGTTTTGAAATATAGGCCATTACCCAATTAACTAATTAATTAATTAACAATTAACAATTAATTAATTAACAATTAATTAATGTCATTACCCAATTAACATATTGATTGGACATTGAACAGCATTTACAACCTGGACCTCCTCGTTTACAGCTCTTTATCTTTTGTGGACTGTGTTCACATAAACTGCATCTTATTTTAGCTTAATTCCACATACAGCTACACACATAATTTATATTTTCTGCTTTCATCATCAGAGGGTAAAATGAGTCTAATATTTTGACAAAAAAGCATACCATTTAGACCACCTGTGTGGACTTTTAAAGATACTACAAGGTTAGTGTTTCTCTTTAGTAAAACGTTGATTCTGTTTAAGCACAGCTGGAAAAAATATCAACTTTTACATAAGTCAAAGATAATATCTGAGCTGTTTACTTGGAGAATTCACTGCTGAATCCTTAATTGTGGTGTGATTGGGTAAGACGTATTGTATGGGGGAATTTTACTATCATGAGTCAAGAGTGTAAATTTTCAGTTTGAAAGCAGGATTTCACCTGTTTGCTCTCAAAACTTGTAATGCTTGCACTCAAAACTTCTGCTCTCTCTCAGGATTTTGCTCATACCGGCTGCGATCGTTTATACTGTAACAGCAAAACTGATAACAGATCTGTGTTCTCTATAGTCAGTTAATATCTGCAAAACTCATCTTAAACACCTGTTTATTATTTTACTGACACTGTTTTAGATCACATTTTTTACTGAGGAATATTTTGGAGCATGTAGCAAAGAATGTTTTAGCCTGGCACCATGTTGATGATGTTGCCAATTAAAATGGATCTAATTTTTTACTTGGTTTAAATATTTTCATTACATCTAACAAGCAGGGGGCAGCATATTAACTACCCAGCTTTTTTTATTTTACCTGTTTCCAGGAAAGAAATCCATTGAGATTAATCTTTTACAAGGGTGTCAGAAGGTGTTCATCTGGACTCTTACGGAAATAAGTTATTTTGATCAAAATTCAGTCAAGTTAAATAACAGAATAAACACAAAATGTAACTTGTATTAAAATGTTTTATTAAAAGAATTTGCAGTAAAAATAAATGCATGTTTTTAGCTTATTTGGTACATATTAAGTCTTTTCTTCACATTCTAGTGTTTTTCAACTATGGTCCTCAAGCCACACTGCCCTGCATGTTTTAGATGTTTCCTTGCTTCAGCACACATGTAATCATCTGAATCAGGAATGTTAAAGCAGTGGAACATCTCAGACATGCTGGCAGTGTGCCTTGAAGACCAGGGTTGGGAAACACTGGTTGAAATCACCTGTGACAATGATGCCATTGCTGGACTCCAACCTTTCACAGAAAACACTAATGATGGGATGTCGTCTGCATTTGTGAAACTTTACAAAAATCTTTAAAGGCTGCTGCTTCTTACTGGTGCTGTGCTGTTCAGAGAAGTGGGAACTTCATCAGAAGCTATAGAAGCCCCCGTCCCTTTATTCATTTGGAATGCACAAGTTATTCATTGTCATTGATATCACAATGTCATTGGTAATTGAGTTAGGTACAACAAAAACAGAATATTAATGTTCGCTATGCAATAATTATGAAATTTGGAGTTTTATTTGACCAAACTTTGAAGCAACAGAGTTTTTTTAAGCACACATCTACACTGTGCAAAGTGGACAAGAAATTTTTACATTTACTTAGCAATATCTATCTATCTATCTATCTATCTATCTATCTATCTATCTATCTATCTATCTATCTATCTATCTATCTATCTATCTATCTATCTATTTTTCCTAGACCACAACAATTTCTCCAGCTGAAACAGTTTGTCACACAATAACTGAAATATGAAATCTAAATTGAATCAAAAACAAGAAATTAAAGGAATATATGTCCAAAGGTAGCCTTGAACTTTATATTTAGGTAAATGCTTGATGTGCTATAACACCAAAAGCTGTAATTTTACGTTCAAAAGTGAATAATCTTTAAATGTGTTATACATTCACTTTGCTTTTCCTAATACTTTCCTGCATTTTTCTGCTCAACACAGATATGCACATCCTAATTTTGAGTTTGAACTGACGATTAATGTCAAGATGGTTAATACAAATAAATGACTTCTAGTGGCTACAAATTTGGCTATTTGTTGGGCTATATTTTCAGTTATGTCACACTGATCTACCAGTCAACTTTAGAGTTCAGTGAAATTGTCCTTTTATGTGACAGTGAATGTTGCAATGGGTCATGCACTATAACTCCTAATAGGAAGGAGATTAGTCCGCCTCATCTCTACTGTGCCATCTTCTTGCTTTCGAATTGCAACTCCAGATTTAGCTCAGAGCAGTACCTCACCAAATTTCAACATAAACGATAAGTAATGCTACAATAAGGAAACAGTTTAACTCAGATTGACATGCGGTCTTGGTTGAGGGGTGCTGATGATGTCACTGCCAAGAAGCAGAACAGGCTGATGTCAATGAGCTGCTGAGAGAACATTCAGGGTGGAGAGGCTTGATAATGGTTTAGAGAGATCTGTAAAGTTGTTCTGGGAGGGAATTTGGTTGAGATGTATTTATGTAAAAAAGATGCAAAGTACCTCTGAATATTCATAACAGTTAACTGATGAGACTCTGACTGCAGATGATGTCTGTGAAATGCCATCTTAGAAACATTTGACCTCTGAACAGCTCTGGCATCATAGCCTACCAGCTCAAAAGGAAATTAAATGACAAGTGAGGTGCATTCTGAAGGGGCATAGCTGGGTTTTCAGAGACATCAAATCAATATCTGGAGTTTTGCAGAGGTATTTTGCAGTCATTAGTGGCATATTACAAAATAACAACCATTTTTTTGAGTATGGCTGTTTATTTATCCCCTACAAATCTCAGACAAATCTGTCTCCAGAGGGCAGCAGTGATGGTTAGGATAACTGAAAACACGTAGTCCCTAACAAAATTCCTCTTTTCAAAATTCCCACAACAGAAAACCTGCAAAATAGAAATATTCTGAAAATCTTGGACATAATAAGTAGCATAAAAAGAAAAAAAAGAAGACTGAAGTTATTTTGGCCTTGCACATTCATCTAGAATGTGGAACATTTCCTTTGAAAGGAAAGTGTTTTGACAATTTATCGACAGATTTTACCTTGATAGCTCTTAGCACAGAGTAGAGGTAAAGCAGAAAGAATGTTTTAAAATTGTGTGCTAATCTTGGTGTTCAAATGCTAGTATTTTGCATCATTTTTGCAATTTGAATGCAAAAGGGGACTGCATGGAATGTATTTTTATATTCCGTTGCTGTATTGTAATTCAGGTATCCACTATTATGATACAGCTACTTATTAGGTAAACAAGTTTGAAAAATTCAAAGTACATTTTCATCACTACTTTTATTTTTGCCATGCATACAAGACTAACATTTCCTGACATGCAATGTTTCATTGTGTTTGCTGTACATTTTAATTTAATGTGAAAATATTCAGCTTGAAATAAATATTGTTCTAATATTGCCTTTTTTACAAATTTATTACTGTAGCATACATAATTTGATGTCTAATTATGATGTCAACAGAAACATAATTTATGCATGTGCTGCTAAAAAGTTACTCGAATAACCAAAAAGTAAAACTACCTGATCTCATTAAATACTATTCACATGCTTTGTCTGCACTAATGAAGAATCACTTTCCTTGGTATGCCGAATAGTTGAAGTTCCTCCAATGGCAGAGTGGTCCCACCTGTTTTTTTTAATAATTATTTCAGTTAGTAATTATCTAACCACGCAGGGGGCACTCATACACTATGTATAGAGCATTGAACTTGCATCCAAAGATAGCCAGGGGATCAAGAAGTATGGAAAAACTAAACAGACCTTGATGTCACAGCAAAATTAACTTATTTTGCCCAAGACCAGCAGCAGACTCTAAATTTTTCACCTTTCATTCCAACACACACATACAGAATAAAAAAAAGATACACATAACTGTATGTCATAAAATACTTCATAGAAGTGACCGGCCATGATGTTTTATAAAATTCACATCATTTCTTCACATGAAATGTATTTTTAAATATAGCAATATATATGGCCAGATCCACTATGCTGTCACATTACATACTGTGTGCCATATTTTAAAAGTTTCCTGCAGGTACTACACAATAATTCTCATGGAGTATAAAGAAGACTTGAAAGGAGAGAAAGACTTATTGTTCAAATGTGTTTGTGCAACGATAAGTTTAGCTGGAAAAAACAAGAAAACCAAATTTAATGCACCTTGTTTCCCCTGTTTAAATATTCATTTTCTCTTAAGCGTAAAAAGATCTTTTTTTCTCTCGTCTGATCAGAGGTTGCTCCCTGTTTTGAATTATTCAGCTAAAAATGTCTGAAAAGAAAGAAAAAATGAGATAAGAAACAAGTCAGATAGAGGTTAGAGACAGAAGTCAGAAAGTGAAACGTTACAAGCGTGACCTGAGTGTTCATCCTCTCACTAAAACTTTGAAACATTGGACAACTGCAGGACAGCAGGAAGCACCACTGTGCCCTCTGTGGGTGTAAAGGCTAGCAGAGACCCGTGCATGACAATTATCCTCACATCAACCAGCAGTTGCCTGATGCAGCTTACTCTGACAAATGAAAAAGCTCATAGAGCAAGTCTTTCTGGAGATTTAAGAGTTTAACATCATTCTGGTGCTGAGTCTGTCAGGGGAGGTATAATAACTGCATGTTTATATAGAACAGAACAGAACAGAACAGAACAGAATAGAATAGAATAGAATAGAATAGTTTCCAAAAGTGATGACACACAAAGAAGACCAAAAACAAAAAAAAACAATGACAGGAATGCATGCAACTCAGAATTAACTTTATGAAGTGAAGATTTGTATGGAGATTTTTCCAATAAGGAAGACAAAATCTGAAAAAAATCTGTAGGAGCAATAGTTTGGAGACTTAACAAACTGGAACCACTTAGAGGGATTTATAAATGCTGCAATTGTGGTGAGTCGTCAGCCTGTATTTTCCCACATTCGGGTGTGACCATTTGGGACATAAACAGCTTTCAGGCTAAACTCTGTAAGTCCAACAACAGTTAGCTTTCTTATACAATGCACCCTGAGTATTTACAGGAGTTAGGGATGGCAGTCCCAAGTGAAATACTAAAATCCTACAATAATTTGAGACCCCTCTAACAGCTTATTGTAATCGTTAAAACACCAAATATACTTTAGCATGCATTATTACGCACTGTTGAAACCATCATAGCACTACCGCAGAAGCTAACATCTACAGTTTTCCTTATCTCCGCTCTTGGGTGTACAGGCAATAACGCCAAGGAAAATAAATGGCGCTCGTGGACTGGCCTACTTTGCAAATGACAGTCAAGTAGTGTCAAGTAGCATTTGGTTTAAGTGTTTCAGCTTCCCAACCTACATTTTCTTTTGAGTATTTTAGATAAGCTCTTTGGGGAGATTTTGCTTGAATAATTTGGAGTTACATTCCAAAGAAAAGTTGACAAATAGGTGGGAGTTCAGTGTAATAGCATGTATTCTTGCCCTCAAAAAATCTCTTTAAGCAAATGCTATGCATGTGATTTATCAAAGGAAAGTTAAAATGCTCAGTCATCTGGCTTGGATATGTCCATCTGCTTTGGGGTCGTATGGAAGGAGGTTGGGGCAGGCGGTTTGGAGGTTGTTTGAACCATAAAACCACAAACGCTTTATCCTCCATGTTGGCTCATTGCTTATCTTCCTACTCCCTTTCACTACACTACAGCTTAATACTCATCAAGCGCACCAGCGAAAGCACACAGACGTTTTGGATTTTTTCAAAAATAAAAAAACTCATCCGCTTGTCCATATCTCAAAAATTACTACACATATTTACTGATTGCTATGTGCTCTCCTGCCAGGAGACCAATGGTCCGGTATTGGTCCAGGGCCCAGTTGGGGACCCCTGTTTTAGGCAGTAGCTGACAGAATCTTTTCTATGTCTATTCAAGAGAGTTTTGCTTGGACGGACAAGAAACTTGAACTTGAGGTAGAGAATGTTTCCAACCTTTAATTTGGCTCCTTTAAATTTCCCTGTTGTGTAAAAATAGTGCCACTCATAACTCCACTAGTAACTTCCTCCATCCCATAGAGGTAATTGAAGCTTAAATGACTAATTGGCCAGAGCAATGGATAGTGACACTAAGCTACTCTTAACAGGTCAAGAAAAACTCTTTTACGCATAAATACATGGTTGCTTATAGCCTATTCTGGATGCTGTCTCCATATGAAGAAACTTCCAGCCTGTGCATAGACCTCAGGCTCGGCCACATGCCCATTCACACTCACATAATGCCACAACCACCGTGACACGCAATGTTCACTGTTAAGCCAGTCTGTTCTTCTCAATGTTAAACCGGACTTAGTACGTAGAATAATGGCGTCCTGGTGTCTTACACCGGACTAATCCACTTTCATGGCACAGCAGTCTGATATTTTAAGCCTTGTTCTTTGTCCCTGCCTCATTAATGCACAAAAACATCAATTAATCTCCTTATTAATGATCCATGGACCCTATTTGCTAATTCTTTCCTCCCTCAGAAAATACTTGCAGTCAATGTCACAGATTAAGATATACTATATACAATATCTACATTTTCATTGTGTCCTTGACATGTGTAAATGTACCTACATTTATGGCTTTCATAGTGTTGTATGCCTTATAGATTCATGTTAGTTGTTCACTGTGTTAGCGACCCCTGATTTATTCATATTCGCAGTTAAAGGTACCTGAAATGAGCTCTCACTTTAGGTATTTACAGTGACAATAGAGATTAATATGAAATGAACATTATTTCTTCAACAACCTATGAAGGCCAACAACCTATGAAGGCCATATCTTTATAAGTAAATTTTAGTTTAGTGTTACTTCAGTCTTTTGAAAAATATAGAAACAGCTGGTGATGATCCAAATAGTGAACACTGCAACAGTTCAAAGGGAAGTTTGTCTTGCAAAGTGCAATCCAGTCCCTGTTAGTATCTTAGTATTATTTATCTTTTAAATAGTTGAGGGAGCATGGTAGGGGCTGTTTGCCCTGGGTGTGGACCTCCTGCCGGGGATGCTTGGCGGGGGAGTTGATCCTGTTCTGGTGTTGGGTTGGGGGGGGAGTTCAGTGTGGTTGGATGGCTTGGTGGCGTCTGATCATTTGCATTTGTGTACAGGGCTGGAGTGGTGCTGTGTAAGGCTGTTGCCTAGCTGTTGTGGCATGCTGTGTGGTGGGGGCGGGATGCGGCAGGGGCACCTGAGGTGGGGGCATTGTGGTGGGCTCGTGCTGTGCAGGGTGTATTCTGATTGGTTTTTCGGGGCCTGCCCGATTTGTGGCATCTATGTTTCGATGTTTCTGCACTCGTTGGGGGTGGACCTTTAGGGGGGACCTCAGGGTGGTGCTCGGCTCTCATCCTGGCTGATGGGCTACTCTTCTGCTGCTGCAGAGGGTTGGGCTGTCTGCTCTTCTCCACCTCAGAGAGAAGGAGATAATCTTCTGGGTCCGAGGACAGTTTGCCCCTTTAGGGGGACGTTACCTGGACCTGGGAGTATAGAGTGTGTATGGGGAATGAAAGTGGGTGTATGACGTCCCCCTCTTTTTTTTTTTTTTTTTTTTTTTTTTTTTTTTTTTTTTTTTTTATGTTGGGTGAATGCCTGCATATGAGCATGTGGATGGGAATGTGTGATTGTGTTTGTGTGCAGCTGTTTATCTGTCAGGTTGGGTTCTGAGCTCATCTTGGGGGGCCTATTTCCCCCTGTCACACTCCCCTCCGGTGGCTGGTGCCTCTGCCTGCCGATGCGTTGGTGGCTCTTGGTGTCTGGAGCTGGGTGCTGGGGTATGTGCCAGCTCACCCTGGTGGCTACTTGCCGCAGAGCTGACATAATGCTTTGGGTAAAACAAGTTGCTTTAAAACGGGGTTCTACTATTTTCAGACAGTACTTAGCATGTTAGTAATTAGCACCGTTAACCTAGTTAGCATAACTAACTGCAAATGCTGACAGTAATATATTCAGCCTTACTTTATCTGTTGAAGTCAGCTTCATGTCAGTTTGCCACTTCACCAATTTAATGTAAAATTACCCAAAAAGTCGGGTAAAAAACAAACAAAACTGCAAAATTATAAAATGGGGAAACATTGCAATGACTAGCACCTGCCAGCAGCTTGAATAAATTGTTTTCTTTTCTATAGCTCAGACACCTTTTATATTTCCTCTGATTTTAATTTTATACACCTTCTTAATACTAAAAATTGCAAATTTTGAGTTTATGTTTGTTCTGCAGTAAGAACTTCCACACCGAAGCATATTGCTTTTAGTGCTTCAGTATGTAGTTCATTCACGAAATAGGGATTTTTGTTCTTTTCCAATATAACAGACATGGCCAGGATCAGTAATGTTGAAAATCAGCTGATTCTGGTTGCTACGTGATTTCTCAGTTAATCTCTTTTGAGTTCATTTAATAAGCACCTGAGCAGTTGTGAACTGAAATACAGTATTTCCCCATCAGCCATAGTTTGTTGGGAAAGACAATAAAAAGGTAACTTTTCCTTGGTTCAAAGGGAAAGATGAAAAGCCGGCTAATTCACAATGTACGTAACAAGACATTCTGTTTACAATATTAAGCTTTTAACAGTGTTATTGAGGCTGAATTTGGACTAGAGCATATGGGCTACACTAAATCCAATTTTTTAATGTAATTTTCTAAATGAGGGCAGTGATTGACTGACCTAAATATCTTTGCATTGGTGCATATTTCGTTCTGAGTACAAACATTTACATTTACACTCAAATTATTTTATTACATTATTTTTATTTTTGTGCATGAACAGGATATAAGAAAACTATTAAGAAAGTTAATACATTCAAACTGTGCTAAAAATTCATGTTGATATGATTTAAATAGTGGAGTAAATGAACCAATAAAAGTATATTTTACATCTCATATTTTGCAACTAATTCGATTTTTCCATCCCGCTTCATCCTAGCAAGATTATTAAACAGTTTGGAGAATTTGGAAAATCAGTGCCCATGTAAACATGAAATGTTTACATTATCAGGTTGTTCAAAGTAGGGAAAGGTATACAGTAACTTACATTATTGTGATTATCAAAGCTGACATGGCAGCAACTTCAGTCAATATGCATTCATTTGCTCCTTGATAAAAAGGCAATCCATATATCCTATAAACGCATTAAAGATGACATTCACTGCAGTACTGCAAATCTTTAGTGTTCTAGTATCATTATTAATATTTATATGGCATTAAAACAATGGCCTGCTTTATATCACACAATGATGGATCATTAGCATTATTAAATAAAATAATGGACTGTTGGAGTAATATGGGATAAAATAACCATCAGTTTTGATGGATATCCGGTGTTTAATACTTTATAATTTGATGCTGAACTGGAGATTCAGAGCTCAGCACATTTGAACAGAAAAACTGGACTGGGCAGGTTTCTGAAATCACAGAATACATCCAGGTTCCGTTGTTGTTCGTCAAAGCTAAACTACAAGAGTCCAATGCCACATTCAGAGCTTGTTTCAAATTGTTTAGAAATGATTCCCTTTTGATTCTGCTCTGAATCTGCTCTGACTCAAGTGTGCATCAGAATATTTCCTCAGATCAGTTAAAACAGGCACACACCCTCCTCTCCTGTCTCCTATTACATCATAACATGTCATTTAAAGCTGCACTAGCTAACTTTTGCAAAAATTATTTTTTTTTATTTGTTAAAATTGTCACTATGTCCTTTCAATAGATTATGAGATGGATTATCTGTGAAAAAAATCAAGCTCCTCTGTGGTCCTACTGCCTATACCGCTCCTGGTCACAAACAACCAATCAGAGCCTGGGGGAATGTCTTATCAGTGTCAATCACGCTCATGTACACTGTGCTGTGGAAAGCAGTGGCGGTTCTAGACCAAATTTACAAGGGGGGCAATATTTTTCATGAGTGCACAGAACAAAAGAATGAAACAATACACAGGGCATATTGGACTGTTTAATATATCAAATGTGCCAAAGAGCCACTTGCAGCTCCGGAGCTGCAGGTTGCAGACCCCTGATCTAGCAGATGGAAACTGTGATCCTTTCTCAGTACAGCTGAAACTTAAAGTACAACTTAATTTTTCAATTAATTCTTAAAGTAAAAGTGTGAAGGAAAAAATGCCAGCACATAAGAAATTTATTCATTAATTATCCCTTCAGTACAGGGCCCACTACTGGTTCTACAAGGGCAATGGCCCCTGTTGGACCCTGTCTAGAACCGCCCATGTTGGAAATAAAACACGTGTACAATTGGTATATATACAACCCTGTTCAAGTAGCATCAACTTTTTAAACTAAATTTACATTTAAACTGACATAATGTCTTATGGTGGGGTTAGTTTCATAATCTTTCTAATGGAGTTCATACTCATTTGATTTTATGATTTTATTTGTGATGTGTTGGGCATAAAGAATTTTATTGGGCAGAGAATCTTTTTTTTATAGCAGCATAACTTGACACATGAGATGAGGGGTTTTCTGACTAAATTGCTTTTCTGGTTATTAGTCTTTTTATGAAAAACAAAAGCAATAAAAAAATATATACTTGTATGAAACGTCGGTTTTCTTGGATGGATGGAGTCCCGAATGCAGCCTGTAACTTTGACAGAAAAAGATTCTTCATCTGTTCTGCTGGCAAACAAACAGAAGTTTATAATTACCATAACTATTCAATTAGTCTACTGCATTAGTTCGTAGATTCCTTTCAGAATGGTTGTCTGTTGCATGGCTCATACTGGTAAAAACATGAAAATTACAGTCATTAGAATAGCAGCATTGACAGGCCTGCCACTACTGCATGTCAGAAACATGCATCTATAAGTGGAAGAGAGAGATACTCTGTGATCGACAGAGTAGGACGGAGCAGATGCAGGAATTTGACCTGCTTAAGTAAGAGGTGCACATCGGAGTTATGCAACACGGGACTGACACAGTAACTGAAAGGAAGGAATGCAGAAGCTCATATGCAGTAGATTACGAATGATAGCCAACAGATTATGTGAACAAAAGCAGGACTGTGGTGTGGATGTAGCCAAATCCCCATGGGATGGTGTTCTGCATGTGTTTAGGAGATTAACAAGAGATTATGAAGCAGACACACACAAACACACACACTCACATCTATGCTCTTAATTTTTTTTCCTGATACAGTCATAGTTAGAGAAAGGACTCCATCTTCAGTTTGGGTGTGCAGACATGCAAAAGATTTCACAACTAAATTATTTTACAAAAATGAAGGTGGAATAGAAGAGTTGTGTGTGGAAAAACTAAGTGTAGTTGCACCTTTACTTTGATTTTACAGGGAAAGGAAGACACTCTTCTTTGTAAAAGGATTCTGACAGCGGGGTTTAGGTTCGCAAAATTGTATCTAAATGACCACGAGACTTGGAGAGCTATGTTCTTTTGACAGATGTTTGGACAAAAATGAAAATTCTGAGTGGTGAAAAACGAACAAAGCCTTTCAGTACAAACACTTCAGAGCCACTGTCATGTACAGTGGTGGAAGGGTGATGATTTGGGACAGATTGTCAGCTACAGAACCGGGGCACCTTGCAGTCATTGAGCCAATCCCGTATACCAAAGTACTCTACAGTCAAAAAGGAAGCCATCTGTCCAGCAGCTAAAGCTTGGCTGAAGATTGGTTATCACCAGGACAATGAGCCCAAACACAGTGTCAAATCTACAACAGAATGCCTAAAAAAGAGAAATACATGCATGAGGTGTATCAGATTTTAAATACACAGCTGTTCCATTTAGAATAAAGAATGACAGTGTGGAATCTGTGTTTTTCCTCACCTGTGGTTATGTTAATTTTTTTTTTTTTTAACATGTTCAAGATCAGATGTTTAATCTGTCCTGATACGTAAAGCGTATAATTAAAAGCATAGTGCATTCTTTTTCCAATTATTGTATGTTTTTCTTGTCCCCTGGTTGCGGCAGCGAGGAGATTTAAAGCTATTTAACGAAACCCAGCAGAAAGTTTCCAGCATACCTTCCTACATTTGTATGCAAACAACCGCCTGACGCTTGTGAAGCAGACCCGTCAGTTGTGTAATTTAATCTCCTTCTACCGAGAACAAAATTCACAAGCACACACGTATTACACAGTGGATTTTCATGATTTGCATGCCAGTGTCATGTTGTACTTGGTGGAGCCCTGTTGACTGGGAACGCATCGAAAGACGTAAACATCCAAAATTTTATTGCTATTTTTTATGGCATTTATAATCAGTACATATTACCTGAAGTGAAATGGACACAATACGATAAGGCCTAAAATACACAATATTGTCAAAAAAATTTTGCTTATCTGGTTTCACACACATACGATTTGAACTGAGATATAATTCTTGATATAGATAATTTAACATGGTTTTGATCCACCCTTAGCACTTATAACATCTCCTCTACCAAAAGGCTTTCCACAGGTTAAGCAGTGTGTTTATAGAAATGTTTAAACATTTTTACAAAAGTTCATTTGTGAGGTCTGACATTGATGTTGGACAAGAAGACCTTGCTCACAGTCTCTGCTGGCTCTGATTGATTCTTCTACATCAAACTGACTCTTCTCACATTGTCCAAAATGTTTTGGTACTTTCAGGGATAAGCTCCTTTCAATGAAGTGGCCTAGTCCAACTCCTGGAAAAACAGCTCCTCCTGCACCAAACTTTACTGGTCACACAATACAGTCAGGCAAATGCAATTCTCCTCTCAGCTACCAAAACTACGCTCTTCCATTTCATTGCCAGATGGAGAGGCATGATTTGTCGCTCGAGACGACAAGTCTATCTGGAGGGGTAAACAACTTATTTTGGCCATATAGTGTTTCTTTCAACTGATTATTTACACTTTAACTATGCGTGGTTTTAAAATGTCTCTTCATCTTTATCCACCTAATTCCTAGATTCCTAGACACATGTCCATGGGTGTTTGATTATTCTAACAGACAAAAAAGACATGAAAATTAAATATATATAAATAAGGCAAACCTTTTAAAACAGTAGTTGTAAACAGATAACAAATTTAAAGACTCAGTTATTATAATAAATTGTTCTTATAATAGCGCGTGTCAGACATTTATTGCTTCTATTGACTCTGATGTGTTTAATACATTTAGATTTACATTTTGTGAAACAGTTGACTTGTGGGTTAAATCAAAAAATTTGTTTTTTTGTTTGATTTGTTTTTTGCATTCAGCAGACGGTGTTACAGTCAACAGTGCATAAAAATAGAACAGAAAAATAGAACATAAAAATAAAACAGTGATAAAAATTTAAACACATGTTCCTTATTACCCAGACTAGGATTTCCTCCAGTTATTGTAATAAATCTGTTACCTGTGGCCTAAAATAGCAAAACAAGTGCTACAACAAAAGAGCATGAAAACTTGACATCTGTGAAGAAAGGGATGCAAGAATGTCTTCGAGCATTACTTAAAGCGCCACAATAAGAGCTTAAAACGGGGACATGTTTGCTTCATAACTGTGTAAGTCAAAGGCCTTAAAGCCCTCTTTTGTATCTTCTCGCTCAAAGCCAGATTTTGTAAGAGCAAAAATTAGCATAGCACCCACTGAGGCACTCCTCAGTGAGCGCTAGCAGCAGTTAACTAATGGATCAACACAGATTATCAATGGAGATAAAAAGATTTAAGAAATGCGGGGCTTGGTGGAAAGCTGTAGGGTCTGAGATATCCCTTGTTGGTAAATTTATTTTTGTCTTTGAAATTCGTTCTTTTTATTCCCATGGTGAAGCAATATAACAATCTACTCCAGTAACTTTAAAAAGAAGAAGAAAAAGAAAAAAAGCTAGAGTGATTATGTTTGCAACTTTCAGCAAGCTCGCGCTTGTCATGTTAAAGGCACGGAGTAGCTAATTTTTTAAGCTACTGGTTTGAAGCTTAGTTCAATTATTTTTTCTTTTCTTTTTTTGATAATCCTACATTTCTGATTTAACAGCATATAAATAAGAAATTAAATTATATTCTTAACTCCATTCTCCATCTCTATGAGGAGAATTGATGAAGAAGCTAAATGTGCTGGCATACGTGTTCAGAGCCCATTTCCTCACATCATCCTCCTACAGAAATGTGGGGCTTGGTGAAAAGCTGTAGGTTCAGAGAGTGTATCCCCTGTAGGTACATTTTCTTTTAAATTCTTTTTTTCATGGCGAAGTAATATAACAAATTACTCCAGTAACTGGACGAAAAAAAAATCGAGCGGTTGTGTTTGCAACTTTCAGTAAGCTAGCACTTGTCACGTTAAAGGCATGTGGCAGCTAATTTAGCGAACTTTGTTTTACCACTGGTTTGCAGTTTAGCTAAATTGTTTCTTTTGCTTTTTTGATGATCACACATGTTTCTAACTGAGTTAATACCATGCAAATAAGAACTGTAATTAAATTCTTAACACCATTCTTGATCTCTAGGAGGAGAATTGATGAAGAAGATCAGTTTGCTAGCATATGTAATCAGAACCCATTTCCTCAGGTCATCCTCCCAGTTTTTGAATTGTGCAGGTGTAGCTATGATTGTACCATCCCATTTCAAGAGCAGAAGTTGTCATTCCCACTTATTTGAATCTGAGTCTGGGAGAGACATGTTTACATATAATTAAATGTCACCCAGAAGACACAAACGTTATTCATGTAAAGAATCATGGGTTATAGGAAGAAGATGGATATGACCCGATGGAGTGCTGTCCAAGTAAACTATTAAAGCAAATCTAAACAACATAAACAAAATTGAATCAAAAAAATATTGAGAATTTTTTTTTCAAAAAACAAATGTATAATTTATACATTAAAATCCTAAAAATGAAAGAGGATTTCCTTTTCCCCATAACTGTAAAATAAAAGCACAAAATAAAAAGAATAAGGAATGTACTTTTCCAATGATCTATTAAATCTCAACAACAAGGTAGAAACCGAAGAAATGCAACATTATAAAGCTTAGAAATGAATTCAGCAAAAGCACAAATAAATCAAGCCCTTCTACAGTGTAGGAAGAAAGAAGGAGGGTTAAAAGGGAAAGCATGCATTTCAAGGCCCACCACTTGATGGTAAAAACTGGCGAATTGAAAAGCCGTAATAGCTGAAAACACTGAGGGGAGGATAAATGGAGAAATTGCTTTGGAGGTTTGCCACTTGCTGCCATTGAACATACTGTAACCTTGATGATGATTTGTTACATTCAGTTCAACGTGAATGCACAGTATGGCAGGTCTCTCTTTTTTGTGTCAGGTGTGAGGCAAGGAAACAAAGGACTGACATTGAGACTTTGAAAGCCTTGACAAGTAAACTAAAAGACGACAAAGACATTAGTTTCAAGAGCGGTATTTTTGTTTCGTGTGCAGAAGTATTAATTTGGAAATCTGACAAGCTTAAAAAATAACAATCAAAGGAATGTAGCGACATGTCTGTAGCTCCACAAGGGAGTGAAGGAACCCTGTGTTCATGTTGTGAAACTGTCTTGCATTAAGTGTAGATTTTAAGTGTCTAATTAAATCAATGCTAATGAATGTGTCACGATGGCCTTGAGAAACACCCAAACTGCAAATTTTGTTACTGGCAGCCGAACAGCTCTCATTGTCTGTCTGAGAAATGAAATCTTAAGACTGCAGAGAAAGTATTTACGTTTTGAATACGTCTGGTGGATCATAACCAGCCTCTAAGTAGAGCTTTTAAAAGTCAAAAGAAGAACTAATAGCAAGACGCAAAACAAGTAGAGGAGGCAAATGATTGAAAACAGCATATTCTCCCAGTGCATGTGTGGGTTCTCTCTGGGTACTCCAGCTTCCTCAAAAAAATCTAAAAACACATGGTTACATTTGCTTTTTTTAGGATCGTATTCCACCAAACACCCCATTAGTTGGATCGACTGACTCTCATTCACATTGCAGTGTCTGCTTTCCTCCAAAGGGGGGCATGGTTATTTGAGGGAGAAAGATGTGGAGTGAAATTAAATCTGTCTGTAAGGGCCTATGCCTATATTCCATGCATGCATGTGTTCTCTCCAAGTGCTCCGGTTCATTCCCACTGTCCAAAGACATGCATGTAAAGATAAATGGCATCCGTAAGTTACCCCTACATTTGAACATGTGCATGCATTCTTGTCTATCAAGAATGAATGCATGATTGAGCATGCAGTGAATTTGCAATTTGTCCAAAATGTACCCTGTGTCTTGCTTTATGTGCATTTAGAAAGTGGATTAATCAGTGCGTAACTTGATAATTTTTTGGAAGAAGTTAGCAATGTTTACTTTCCAAATCACTTTAAAAAAAATCTCTCTTTGCTGTAGCACATAGAGGTAATAATCAGCAAATTAGCTTGCCGTACTTCCAGTGAAACTTCATCACAGGTTCACTCATGCTCACTTGCACACGTTGAGCATGCGGACTGGTTAACACTTAAAGTGCAATGATCACTAGAGCTTGGCAGTTACAGACTGATGTGTTGAGCACATGAGTTTGTCTCTCTGTGTGAACGGTTTGTACATAAAAAAGGGTGTGTGTGTTTACTTGTTTGTATGAGGATTTAGTGTAGATCCTGTCGTGCCCCATGGCTAGCCCTGCTCTTTTATATCCATGCCAAACCATCCCAGCTCCTGGCAGCTCATCAGACTCCCAAACCTCACATCTACCGCCGCTCTCTCTCTCTCTCACACACACACACACACACTCTCAAAAACTTGCTTTCTTTTTTTCCCTTTACAATGGCTCCTCTTTCTTTCTCTCTCTCTTCCTCTCTCTCTCCCCTCATTTTATCAAATCCCCCCACGCCTCATCTATTTGGCTGGACGGCTGCAATATCACTGGCTCCCAGTTGTTTAATTCAGTTATATGTGTACACACTATGTGTCTATCTGTGCATCCATGTGTGACCATGCATGTGTGGAAACGCGCAAGGATAGCAGATCGCCTAGAGACCCAGTCTGCCCATTAAGTTGATCAGGGAGTGGAAACATGGTTATAGGGCTGTAATGTGGGCTCTGACCAGCTCTGATAAAACAGCTTCTTCCCACAAGTACCTGCATCCCACTGTGAGGCTTACTGCAGTTATTTTTGCCACCCATTGCACATTTAAAATCTATCTCTGGATTTTTTTTCTTGCCCTTTATTCTAAGTTGGATTGTTGTTTCTGGGAATATTTTTGCTCCCCGGACAATCAGATTAATTGGGATGTGCTCGTCTTACTCGAAAATAAAGAAATCATAGTGCAATATAAACTTACCCACTCAGGACCACCATACACACTGCAATCACTCTTTGAATGTGGGCTTTTCAGAGCATATAACGCTGTTCTCTCTGTGTGTTTCCAAGCTTTTTGGCACACACACAATTTCTGTTTCTGCAATTTCTGTTGTTATATGATGTAATTTTTGGATGTTTGTTTGTATTTTGTGGAGAAAACTGTGGGATGCCGTTTGTAAAGTTACACAGTCAGAAGTTAACAGCTATATTTTGGTTTATTTAGCATGTCGTAAGACAAAAACTGGGGGTTCATTTTTCAGTCAGCCTTTTACCATGTTATTGATTCATTTATAAATGTCACAATTTCAAACTAAATATTTATTCAGCAAACTAAATGTTTGGCTTTATTCTAAATATTTAGCTTACTAACTGAATTTTTATCTTGCTAATTAAATATTTAGCTTTAGACTAAATATTTAGCTTACTAACTAAATATTTAGCTTGCTAATTATTTAGCTACAAACTAAATAGTTAGGTTCAAAGTAAATATTTTTCTTGCTAGCTCAATGTATAGCTTTAAGCTAAATATTTAGCATTAAACTAAAAATTTAGCTTGCTACCTAAATGTTTAGCTTTAAACTAAATATTTAGCTTCAAACTAAACATTTAGCTCACAAACTAAATATTTAGCTTTAACTTTTGAAATATTTAAAGATTTAAACAAATATTTAACTTTAAACTAAATATTCCAACCATACGGCCTGAGAGATATATTATATTTATAATATAAAGCTTGCCAACTAAATGATTAGCTCCCTAAATATTTAGCTTGCTAATTAAACATTTGGTTTGAAACGGTGACATTTATGAATAACATGGTGAAAATATTACTTTGAAAAACAGGCCAAATAACCCAAATTACTGCTGTTAATTTTTGACTGTAACTTTATAAACGGCGCCCCATAGAAAACTGTGTCCATCCTCGGTTTTCCAAAGACATTTTCATAGGACTGTAACTGTTTTTTTTTTTTTTTTATTCCCAATTTATTTAGTTTGGGATATTTCACTTAATTAACATTACTACTAGAAGGTTACAAAATAACTTTCCCTTCTACAGTTCCCATAAAAAGTATTCACCCATTTGGAAGTTTTGCCCTTTTCTATTGCTTTTACAAATCATGATCAACAAAATTAATAAGGTCAGTAACTTTTAAGGGTGGAGGGTTTGGGGGGGTTATGCAATCATTTGTTTTATGTTAAATGTTTTGTTGTAATCAGTTTTCTTTTATATTAAAGTTTGTTTGGGGTTTTTTTTGGAAAGTTTTTTTTGTCAAAAATCCAAAATTTGTTGATCATGATTGATTTGTAAAAGCAATTAAAAGGATAAAACATCGTCGTCCAGATTTCTGTAAAGGAAAGTTATGACGAGAATAAACTCTCCCAAAAACTGGCTGTCCATTGACATTTTTTAAAGGCTATTTCACTTTGAGCATTCTTTGTCTTTATACTGAACATGTAGAAAACCGGACTTTCTTAGAGCCTACATCCTGTCCAAATTTAATAAAGACATTTAAATTTAGATTTGTTTAGCCTGTCTGATCAATGCTGCTGAAGCCTTTTCACCTTTCACTTTTCAAGCACATTTTCATGTTGTTCTACTGGGTGCTCCCACTTTACTGGGCAGTTCAGCCAAGTGGTGGTACTGGGGTTTGAGTAGGATTTCCTGAAAGGATTGTAGGCCTTAGTTCTCTCAGACCATGGATCTTGATTCTTTCAAAGGACAACAGAAGCTGTGTTGTACACAAAAAGCCTTTTGTCTCTGTGTAGTTGGAACATTGAAAAACACTTTAATAAATGAATGAACTGCATGGTATCTGTGCATTCATTCAAAATAATTTGCCAAAAGAGATAGTTTTGAGTCTTTGAAGTGAGGTTCTGTGAATCTGCTGCCAGTAATAGTTCCTCCTACCAGTAGTAGATGTTCCTGTATGACATGACATGCTAACAGCTCAATATCCGGACAACAGAGACGATATGTTGTTGGCAATCACTGCTAATCCATCTCATTTACTTTTGCCGCTCCCCGTTAAATTTCTGTCAGGCCGTATGGTTAGAAAGCCGGGCAGAGGGACATTGGAGTCTTGGATATGATCTTTGCCCATTATGATTGAAGAGATGGTTTGAACTACCTCCTTCTCTATCTACTTTTTGAGAGAGGAGGAAAATGTTTTCATCTGTCAGATACAATGTTATATTGGTGGAAATGATCTGTCTACACTTTTCTGAGAAACTATTTTTGTTTGTTTTCCTTGCAGAACAACAGCTGTGCTGCTATGTGAAATAAAATTGTCAAAGGTGCTGGCTGTATCAAACTACCTGACTACCTGATCTGTGCAATCAGCTGATTGTTAGCCCACAGAATACAGGGTTTCTCTACAATCATTTCCAGACTTTATTCTGTCTCAAAGTTTTGATCTGGCTGTCTTTTCATTGATCCATCCTTCCATCCATTTCTCAATCCATCCATGGTATCTGTCTACTGCAGGTAAGGGCAGAATTACTGATAACAGCTTGACAAAATGCAATAATATGAAAAAAGTCAAAGCAATTTAATAACCAAAGCAAACGTTTTGTCTGTAAGTCTAAAATAAGATCTTTAAAAGAAATTGGTTCGTTTTAAAGATTTGTCACTCGTTTTAGGTGTGAACTGCATTTTCTTACAATATATTCTTTGACAATCAGTCTCCAACTCACTGTAAAGATTTTCAAACATGACCTTGCAAGTTGCGTTGTGCGCTTGCTGTGCTTTTTGTGCCATGTGTTTCTTCAGTCTACCAGAGACGAGTCTGGGATAAGATCTGCTCATTTATTATTCAATTAAAGATCGTCGAGGTCATGGCAGATCATTAACCATGGAGGTTATTTCAAAGGAGGTAGACAAAAGAAACCAAAACAGAGAAACATACCGATAGACAGAGGAAGAAAAACAAAATGAGAAAAAGAATAAAAAAGAAAGCAAATCTATTGACTGGAGTGACTGAGTCCTTGTTTCAGGGATCCACCTATCCAAGTTTTGAAATACTGCAGAAATCCATCACTAATTGGGATAGCATGTCATTTGTTCTGCTGAAAGATTCAGATTGGCTTTGTTGATCAGTTTTTTCTCATTAAGCTAAAGACTCTGGCAAAGCTCCACGGGGAATGTATCGTAGAGCTTGTAGTGCAATCTTGAAAGAGGCCATAAGTGATCTATCCACTGTGAGCAAATTGGGAAGAGCTTTCTAAGATAGAAATAACCTCAGCTCAGCAATAACAACAGCTCAAGCACACAATATGTCTTGTTGCACAGTGAGCACATAATAAGATCAGGAGAATTTCCAGAGCTGGGGTCTTCAGGCTGGAACAACAATAGAAACTTTAATAGACTTGTATGGTATTGATTCTTTTGGGCCATCAAATGTTGAGTACAGAGAGAAATAATGAAATGTTGTATACACCCTAATATGCAGCCATTTACACCTACAGTAGTTTGTATTTATAGAGAGGAACAAGGCAAGGCCTCGTTTTAGTTTCTATGGAGATAATTATGGTACACCAACACAAGTCTATCTGTTTTTGCTTTTAAAGTCTAAAGGTACAAAGATTGGTCTTTTCAAAAGTAAACTTGTACTGATGGTTTTTCTAAAAATTTGAAATCTTTGCTGTAAAATTTCAGAAAAAGAAAAGTTTTTTATCTCAACTGAGAGGAAAAGTAAAAAAATCTGAGTTTAGCAAGTCAAGGAAAGTTTCATTATATTGAAACATGAAACTTTCCTTGACATCATTCAAACACAAGGCTATCCAAAGTGCTGATCAGAATATAAAAAGAAAAGACAGATGAAAAAAAGCATAGGCATGAAACATTAAAAGAAACAATTAAAATTAAAATAGAGAAAGTAAAGTAAAGTAAAGTAAAGAGAAAGTAAAGGCATAAAATAAACAAATATTTCTGTTTGTTAGTGAGATTATTCGATCAAAAGCTGCTGTGAACAGGAACCAACCGTTTCTCCACAACTCAAGTTTTCAGGGAGTTTGTTTCACAGGTGAAAAGCAGAGACACTAAATGCTGCCTGAGCTTTTTCAGTTGCAGAAGTCCAATTATAGCCACATGGATGCTTTTATTGTGTTTTTATTGTTTCCCATTTGAACAGATGTCGTATAGAGGGAATTTTTACAATAGGTTAAATTCAAATTTAAAGCCAATATATTTTGATTTTTGTTTTACATAATGACTACATCATGTCAAATTTGATTACCTGAAGTCATTTCAAATTTAAATATGTGGGAGTTTAAACAAAATAGTCCGCTTTCTTCTTTTGAAGCAGTCTCCAGTCCGCTTGGCATTCACCTTATGCATTCAAGACCTAGGTTTTTAGGTGGACCAGAGTTTACCTATTTGGGTTTGATTATGCATTCACATCTCCTCAAACAAACTGGACTTCCTTGGTAAATGAACTTGAATTTGATTAAAGCAGACTCAACTGAATTAGGTTTCGGAAACAGGAAACAGTGGGACCAAATCTTTGTTGGGTTTGGACATTAATAATTACCTTGTTGACATGTCAGTTAGAAAGAAAAGTAATGGAAAAAGGCTAAGAGGGACAAAAATGATGAAAGAAAAATAGTATAATTGTGTTTGGGAGGCTGTGAGGCATGTTTGGATTGATCCTTATCTGCATCTGTCATGCTGCTCTAACCTTCAAGAAGCTGGCACCAGAGACAGATTGGTGTGAAAATGTATAATGAAGCTTCTGATTGCAGTTAACGTGCCTCTTACCTCGGTAAACTGTATTGAATGCTAATCATTGCATTTTTAAGTTGTTTTGAGGCTTTAGGTAGCCTTATTACTGAGAAGACTGAAAGTAAACAAGGTAAAAAGCAGGGAACACATGAATTTTTCAGATTATATTGTAAATTCTAGCTTGAAAAGAATTGTACCACACAGTTTTCTTTGGAGCAGAGTGAGTTTGTCAATCTTTAGCTCTTCATCTAAAATCCTCCACAATTTGAATTTGTTTCAAGTCCCACACTGATTGGAATTAATTGGATTATTTTCAAGGTGTAACGAAACCAGCATTTCTTTTGATATCGAGAACACCTTGACATGACAGAGGTGTTGGTAAGAAGCCCAATTACCAGCAGACTGAGTCAAAAGTTGACTCAAGCATCAAGAAATTTAGAGAGAAAATCCTCTCTCTGTGTGATGGCGTGAACAGAAACACTGCAGTGTTTTTGCCAAAGACTTCATTAAGGGTGGATTCACACCAGCCCTATTTAGTCCACATGAATCGAATTCTAGTTTGTTTGCCTTGAAAGTCCAATTTGTTTGGGAAGGTGTGAATGCGTAATCGAACTCTGATGAGGACCTGGTCTGCCTGCAAACTTCGGTCTCAGCTTGGTTGAAGTGAACTCTGGTGCAGTTTGAATGCATACGTGAATGCCAAGTGGACCGGAGACAGTTCCAAAAGCAGGAAGCAGATTGTAGTGCAGGTCATTCTGGGTAAATACAACCAAACAAACACGTGTCTAGCACTACAGGGAGAAAAGGCTCGTGTTCCTTTGTCAAAGACAAAAGAGAAATCCTACAACTGCTAAACTCTGGCATCATTCCATTTTTCTTCACTTTTCGTGAAGAAGGAAACTGCACTCAGTGTTTTGTTCAGAGGTTTTCATGTCATTTCCTTCAGTGGTTCTTGGTGTAGCGGCACCACAGGCGAGGAGGTGAACAGGCTTTTCAAAGGGTTCGGTTTGTTTGACACAGTGAAGTGTGAAAGTGAACCACCCTAGCTAAAAATGTAACAAATGTTGCAATTTTGGTCCCCAATCGAACCGAGTCTAGCAGACAATCAGGTGTGAAAAGACCCTAAAACTGAAGACAATGCGAAACCAGGGAACTCCTATCTGCTTCACCCCTTCTCTGTTTTCTCTGAGTTGAATCTGAGACACTGGTAGAACAGATAGCCTGGGCTTGACAACACTTTGCCAAGTAGATGCCACAGCCTGGAAAGAGGCTGATGATGACCAGTTTATTAGCTCTGGCGTTGAGTTTGCTACTCTGTGCCAGTCACTCTGAAAAACCCAGACGGATGAATATTGGTCTTGTTTTATGTTCTTTTTTTCACAATGATCTCTTTCTCATCCATCTGTCTCTGTCCATCTCACACACACACACACACACACACACACACACACACACACACACACACACATAAGTCACACTCATCCATCTACCTGTCAAGAATCAAGGATGTTACCTACATTTGCTAGACATGGAGCACCAAGTCACCTCAGAGCACCGTGCGTGTGTGGTTGCATGCCTTAACAACAGCAGCAGCAACACAAACGTTCTGTCTTTTTTAAATTCAGCCTGTCTGGATGCTGCGGGACAGAAAAGCTCATTTGCTCTGCCAGAATACTTTACCAAGCCACCACGCAACTCTGGCATTCTTCCACCAACCAGCCAATTATATTAGATTATCTCTTCATGCATGCGACAATAACATATTTACAACCAATGAGCGCTGGGCGTTCTGCCCTAAATTAGCCATGACTTGCATTTCAAAGGGTCATAAATAGCTGTGAATGTTTCATAAACTACCAGCAGCAGCTGAATAACAAAGGTTGGATGCTGTTTCACTGTGCTTGTGGCACAAAAACGATGTGGTTTTTGGAGACTAAATTAATAGACCAACATGCGGTTGAAATGGATTCTTTGGCAAAACTTTCTTTGTTAGGCCATCTATTTAGCTGATCTTCACACATAAACTGCCTGTTAGTTTTTATGTGGTTGGTGAGAGGTGTGCTGTTCTATTGTTTATTTGCATCGGGCAAATATTAAGCGACAGATGAAGCATTCCCCTTTGCTTACAAACCCTAACTATTCAGAGCTGTCAGTAAAATAACTAAGTATCACATTAATACAAACACTGACAGCCCGCATCCCCAGCAGCTCCCAAAATCATGACAGAACAGTGAAACTGAGGAGCATTTTAGTCATTTCCACGAGGCCCAGTTGTCATTTTACGGAACAATATAAGTCAGAGGCGTGGTGTTTAGAGGGTAGTTATAGTTGCTGCAGGGAACACAAGCAAAGTGAGGTGAGAGACTCCTCTGATGTGAGTCTTCATACAGTTGTGAAATGAAGTAAAAGTCTTGACTAATACCAGAGGGTACAGTATTCATTTTTGCAAAGAAAGCCTGCTGATATTCCCTTCTGGCTCCATGTAATTTAAGGCATTTTAAGAATTTTACCTTTGTTTTAAAGATAGCAACAAAAAAAAAAAAAAAAAAAAAAAAAAAAAAAAAAAAAAAAAAAAAACCCAGAAACTGCCCAATCAGGATTTTTGGTCCTCTAACAATATCATTTAATTAATCTGCAAGTACAAGAAAGTTAATGAAGTCAACGCCAGAAGAATGCATATTTTGTCCCAGCCAGAGTTTCTGCAGAATAGCCTTGATGTACTACTTTAACAATGGGAAGCTTCTAGTATTTTAAAAATCCGTCCGTCCATCCGTCCGTCTAAATAAATTCAATTCAGTTCAAAAATACTTTATTAATCCCAAAGGGAAATTACATGTAGCTATAACTCATACAGTTTTCTTCAAAGAGTTGTTGGAGATGTTGATGGCTGTGGGCAGGAAGAGCTCCTGTACCAGTACAAAGTCCTGGGTTCAGATCCCAGCCTGGGGCCTTCCTGCATGGAGTTTGCATGTTCTCCCTGTCTGTGCATCAGTTCTCTACGGGTACTCCTGGTCAGGGGCGTAACCATGATCTCAGAACAGACTAAAACTATTTTGGAGTGTGAATGAGAGTAATTCTGAAATTTCTGTAAAAACCCTGTGTTGATACCTGCCTGGTTTCTCCTTGCAATAGATGCATTTTTCTCAGCAAGTTACCTGAGAAGACCCTGCATTATCATCCCTGCTGCCGGCCCCCTGGTCTAGTCTCTCCTCTCTGACTTAACTTGTAATACATATTACTTTTAAATGTGGAAAGCAATAGTAAGAACAACTTCTCTCCATAAATTAAAGAGGATTGGGGTTATTCCTGGCATTAATTAACTAGCAAGGGATGTAGCTTAAGGAACAACATTAGTATTTTTGTTAACTAGCTTAATATGATATACTGGCATGGATTAACTAATCATTTAGCTAACATTATCTGTATCCAACAGCACTGCAACTTACATGGTTTGTTTGGGAAAAAAAACTTTGTAAAGTTTTTAGACTTTTTCTGGCTCTAGCAAGTTGCTGAACGTGATGCACACCATGCAGCTCGGCTCAGCAGCTCTGCTCAGTACATCTCCCCTCAGTGGTCCACAGGTGTAACACCGCCGTCAACATGTGTTGCTTGTGATGCGTTTAATACGGCTCGGAGAACCACATTACTGCATCTTAAGAATGGATTAAATAGTCTTAACAGTCGAAAAAAGTGCAGGGGACAGAGGGTACACATACAGGACGTGAATTAAATTAAAATGCCATAAATTTCAGGCAGCTTTTCGGTGTATGGCAGGCAATAAATATTTCTATTTCTGAGTTTTTAATCATGGTTGTCTAAGGAGTTGAGTTGCTATTTTTGAATATCTTGTTGAATAACAGCTACTACACAATGATTTTTGTAATTTTTATACTGTCAAACCCTATTTTCTGATAAAGAAAGGGCTAATTTCATGGTTTTATTATTGGTTTACTTAAGCTTGTAGGTGGCAGAATCTTTAAGATAATTTCCCTAAATTTGAACAGAATACCACAGAAAACCTTGCCACATAGAAAGAAAACAAGAAAACAAACAACATGAACACTGAAACCTAAAGTTTCTACACAGAGGAAAATACAGTTTGCAAAATGCATCCGGTGCAGTCCATGCATGAATATTAACCCCATTGGAAATTACACTGCAGCAGAAGCACTGCTTTTTTACACAACTCAGGCTGGGTGTTGTTTTATTTCAAACTTTCCAATCCTCATGTTTGTTTTTCCAGAAACGGAGAGAATATTCCTATTGGTGAAAATAAAGCTTGAGCTTTAGCAAAAGGTCAGTTGTGTTTGGCCTCGAACTTTGTTTTATCTTAAGCTCCTCTGGTTATGGATTCCACTGACAGCTACATGCGAGGAGTCCTCCGTGGGCAGAGGCTCACATCTGGCAGTTGCTTGTTTATGAGAGCAGTTAACATTGGATCAGGGAGCCTTTGTGGAAAAGCACATATAGAAGCTTTAAGGCCTGAGTTAAAGCAAACAGAGAACACACACATTGCTGCGCACGGCTAATAAATTCACTGTGTGGAGATGTAACCATTATCAGATTTTTATAGAGTCGAAATAGCTCTGCATGAAATAATAAAAACAATGTTACAAGAACTTTGATAAGTCCCAGTGAGAGTGTCTGGATTTATACCTGTTTCTTTTTGCAATGTCTTGCAAAAATATTGAACTTTCCCACATTTTGACACATTATAACCGCAAGCATTAGTGTATTTTATTAGGATTTTAGGTGACAGACCAACACAGTGTAGTGCACAATTGTGAGGTGGTTTTAATGAATAAAAATCTTAAATTCTGTTGTGTCCATGCATTTTTCTTGGAGAGCATCAGTGAACCAACAGCACCATGAAGACCAAGGAACACATCAAACAAGTCAGGAGAAGTTTAAAGAAAGTTTAGGTCATGAAATCATGTCCAAAGCTTTGGACGTCTCACTCCATCATGAAATAGCTGTGGCAAAGCTATAAAGCTTTAAAGCTACCAAAACATGGCTTTCCACCGTAACTAAATCTGGCCTTTATGGAAGAGTAGCAAGAAGATTTTTTTTTGCTTAAAGAAAGTAATGAAAGTCCTAAGACCCAGCCAAATCTTTCAAGATTTCAACCAAAAATATTCACCCAAAATGCTATTAGTGGCCGAAAACCATCTCTGGAAATCCCCACAGTCACCATGTCATAGATTTCATGATTTTAATGATGACAGTGGGAAAAAAAACATACAAAGAGTGAGACTGCGGGGTGACAGTGTAACAAGGAGAAAACTGGAGTTCAATAGAAGGAACCAGAGGAGAACAATGTAACAGGAGAGCTCAAATATAATGTGGAGGGAGTGGAAATGACAAAAGAACCAGAAGAGCAAATGACAGGTGAAGGGATGCACCTGGGGAAAAGAACAGGTAAGGGCAAATGAGGAGATGATAAGGCTGAGAATGAGGTGTAAAATAAGCAAAGCAAGGAAAAGAAACCTGAAGCTAATAAAACAGTTAACAGAAAGAAACAGATTTAAAGAAACAAATCCATAACACAAACAATGAGACAAACTGAACTGACACAGGGATAAACTAAGGTGGCAAGAAATCAGGAAATAAACAGAAAGGAAATGATCAAATAGAGATAGATGAAGCTGAAAGTCCAAACACCAAAGGATCATGACATGGGGTGGATGTTTATCTTTTATAGCGGGACAGTAACTCCAAGCGTATATAACCTGAGCCACAATGGAATGGTTCAGATCGAAGGTGAAACAGATCTTACTCTGGTCTAGTCAAAGATACACCGCATAAGAGCTGCAGGTGCAATCGCAGCGAAAGCTGCTTCTGCAAAGATTAAAGCATGGTTTGAACACTTCCAATTTTCAAAATTATGGGCCCCCCTATAATTTTGTTGATTTCAATAAAATGGTCATTATTGAGCAGATAAAATAAAAAAGGCACAAAAAGTTGAAAAACGTTATAAAAGAAAAAAATAATAAAACATTTTGTGGCCCCCATGTGCTTTCAACTTATGGATTTTGGCCCTCATGGCAAAAAGTTTGCCACACCACTGGTTCAAAGTCTAAGTCTTCTGATCTGAAAGCAGTTTGGTTTTAAGATAGCAATGTCCTGTAGAAGTGTGAGATACTGCATATTTTGGTATTGATCAGATTGGCAAGTAAATATAGGGCCAGTATTGCTGATACCAATACCGACACTGATACTGATACTTTTTGACATTTAGGTGTTTTTTGTGGTTTTTCCTTTGAATCATATAGTTAAAACCTTAGAAAGAATTTGAACACAGTTTCTAGGTGTCTACAAAATACTTTAATAACATCTTAACAAGATAAATAGCAACAATAGAACCACAAAATTAATTTGTGTGTGTTTTTTCCTAAACACACAGTGCATAAAAATATCATTTGAGAGAAAATCAAAGTGAAATCTTATTTGAGATAGTTGAGAAACTACAACACAAAAATAAGATAAAATTTCATAAGGGAATCTGAAACAAAAGTATCGATCTGACCTTGTTAGTATCGATCCAATACTGATACCAACTTGGTATCAATATTATCGGTATTTTGGATTGATCTGCCCAGCTCTAATCTCCCATTCCGAAGAATCTTTGATTTCTAAACATCCTGATGTTTGGATGATGAGACTTCATCCTCATGGAAGACAAAAGAGAAGCTTGGTGAGGATAAAAGCGCTTTGGATAGATCACAGGTTTAGTGGGGTGGCTCTGAAAACCAAAACGACCGTAAACAAGTGTCTCGGATTCACTTCACACAAATACGCACACAGAGCTACTCATCCTTGACTGTGAAAGTGGGTTTATGGGGGGGGGGGGGACTGTTCTGACAGTCTCATTATAGTGGAGTTAGAGTGAGGACCTTGGTGTGACAGAACCAAAGTCATCCTAGGCCGCTTCCATCAGCTCCATCGCTGTGCTGCCTGACCGGCGGAGACATCAGGTCACAGCTCCCTTCCAGCAAATCCCAGATCCCTCAGAGAGCAGAGGTGCTTTAAAGCCCAGCAACACATTTCCGACTGACTGAATGCGTTTAAAGTCCTGAAAAAAAAGCTCATTCCATGTTTCCACAGTGCTTTCCCAACTGTGTCTGAATGCAGTCTGTTTTATGGGTTTTCAAATTAAAACTGACTTTTAAAAAACCCAGCAAAATACATATCGGAGTTCAGTATTTTGCAGTCAAATAATGTTAATATCTGAAGACAATGAGTTTGGAACCACGGCTAGGTTGCTGTTAAAGTCTCACATTTAGATGCTTCAGGAATCTCAGGAGGAGGATTTTTGTTGTCAGCTGAAAAAAAAAAAAAAAAACAGTGGTCGAAAAATGATCAAATGCAAACTATAGATTAAATCAAAAAATTTTAACATGCCTTTATTTTCCAGAAAAACTTGAAATAAATAGAGTGTTCACCAATATGTTGCAACCCAGCTTGTTGTTCATCTGGGTCGTTGTCTGAAGTAGAATCTACTGGTGTTCTGTGCTACCTTAACAAGCTGTTTGAACATACTACCTATCACAAACCATTCAACAAGTGTAATACAGACTGACTTCATTGAAGACTTTAACAATAATAAACAGTAAACACAATTAAGAACAGGTAAGAAAATATCTGTAAATCAATCCAAAAAACTATTACAGATGACAGTAAAAACTTATTTGTTCTATAAACTTTTGTTAACCTGTTTTATTGCTTTTTTATTTACTTATTTGTATTAGATTATTATTTTAGTTTTTCTTCCCATTTTTGTGCTTTGTTTTATTTCAAATAATTATATATTATTATTCTTTGTTCATTTATTGTATAAAAGCATTTTAAGTACTTTCTCACCTAATCAATAGAGTGAAATATCATAGACACCTTTTTTTTCTCACTCTTGGGCCTTTTTCTCTGAAATCTAGAAGCTTCATACATGACCAAGACATGTCAGGCTGTTCTTCGATGTCAAGGCAGCCATAATGCACAAAAAAGTTACACAGTTATCTAACGGTTATCATATTTCTACCCGGTTGTTACGATCCCCCTGTGTGCTCTGTGATGGACTGGTAACCTGTCCAACATGTACCAAGCTTCTATTTCTACCCCTGATGACTGGAGATACACACCAGAAAGAGGGACGCTTTAATTGTGGTCTATTCACTTCTGTTCTGACCACCTTAAAACAAGATTTATTCATCTTTTGAAATCTAGAACAGAAGTCCAATTATTAAAAGAATGAGATGTTACCAAAATATACCAAAAAGCATTAGACGGTTAACGAGCAATTCACCTCACTGAAACCATCTGTTGGCCTACTTTTGGTATTCTTGATGCAATTTGTTCTTCCAGTAGCAGGAGCAAAAAAAAAAAAAAAAAGGGGATTTCTCCAAATCTTTTATGTGCACACCAGAGGGGAAAATGAACTGCAGCACACTACAATGTGTTTTTGCATCCAAAGGCATCTGCTCATTTCAACAACAGTTTAAGTCATCCATCACCCAGGGTAAGATGACATCAACGCACTGAAAGGGAAGACAGATCCAGGAAATGTGCTGCATTCTATCAACATATCTCATTGTTCACATTGTGATTGACTTGCAGGGTGGTGGGGATCATGGAAGCTGACTATCACTAGTGGGATTAGCAATAAATCCTTTTCATGACTCTCAACCCCATAACGTTCCTTCTCTCTTCACATCTCTCTCCCAGCAGCTTTTCTCAATCTTTACCTTTGTGGCTCAGTCAGCTTCCTAGCCGGTTTTCTAACTCTGCGTCCTCCTTACTTGACGCCGCCGGCATGCCAGAGAAATAGATTCTGCTCTAATTGCCAATATAATGATACAGTCTACTCATTTCACCTGACTAATTAATACTAGAGCTGGCATCCTTTGCTCCTTTCTCACTCTCATACTGTGCATGCTTACAACAGGGTCGCATATTCCAATGAGTTTGCATCATATTTCTTAAACCTTCCCTTTTCTTTACTCTTTCACATTCTGAAACCATGCAGTGTATCAAGATGTTAGTTCCAAAATTAAGACTACTGCGAACCTAACAGTGTCTGTCTCTTTTTGCCATGATGGACGTCGGAAGTGAGGAACAGCAGAACTGAACGGAGCGACTGCGATTGTTTTCCTAAGTTGTTTTTGCCAGTACATCCAGGGCTTCCACTTATTCAAGTCCAGCTAATATGTCTGTGGAAGCAACAACATAGTTGCGGTTCATAGACAGCAGTGTTTACAAAAGTTAGAAATAGCTAGCTTAGAAACTGACCCATATCTTTCCCTCCTGATGTCTTTGTTGGTTTGATCAAAGCTGGCTGAATTCACATCACATGATTTATACCACTATGTCATAAACGGCATTTCCCCTTACACCGGAACAGCCTTAAACTTTAGTGTACAAAAGTCTAGATGTTAACCAGGTTTTCGTACATGATAGGCTACGTGATGGCGGCGCATTTTCTTCATGGTCGCTAATGATTAGATGTGTAACTTTCCATAATGCAATATCTGATTACATCTTACTAAACTTACTTAGAAAGTATATGAACATTAATCTTGTTACCTTGTAAAAAGTGTTCACTGCAAATCCACCGAGGGCTCTCACATGATAAGATACACAGTAGTAAAAAAATACTTAGTTGTGTTTGTTAAGTGTTGTGTTTGTTAGTTTTGAGGAATGCATTTAAGACTCAAAAGAATCTTATTAGGCACAAAACGGCAAATACTTCCAGATGTTTCCATTTGTGCCGTACCTCAAGTCTCCGTCCTGTTCCTCAAGTTTGTTTAAAAATACCACCCAGAGCCTTCTCTAACTCTTGGGGAATAGCTGAACAAAAGAACCTTTGATGGAACGGGAAGTATCTTTGCTCTCACTTGTACTCTCTTGTTGAATCTCTGCACAGGGTGTCTTTCTCAGGTCTTTTTCGGTCACACAAAGCGCAATGCTTTTCAGGCCAGCGGCACCACGGATGTCTTGCATAAACTGTTTCTCCTGTGATACAGTAATTATTTCCTATTTCCTCTCACTTGCCCTGATAAAGCTTCCGCACTGCGCAGGGCTGTTGACATCAGGTTTTTAGTAGATTAACTTTTGGTCTGGTTGTTTTAACTAATATTGTCAGCAACATTCTGAGAACCAGAATGTGATGTTCAACAAGAATAAGTTATTAGGATGAAAAGATTTCTTCTAAGTTGTCTTCTCCAACTCTAGTCATTGTTTCTTTGTTCAACAGTTTACTAGAGGTTCAGTGATTCTCTCCAGAAAAAGCTACCCCTATGCAAGACTTTACTTTTTTTTCATTCACCTCTTGTGTTCTGTTTTCACAAATTAACCATCAGATAAAAAAACAAGCATCTGATGTCTTTTTCGAAGCATTATTTATGTGATGATTTAGTGATGCAGTTTGTGATAAGTAAAATTTTTCAGTTTATTGGTTTTGAAAAAAAATGGATTTTTAGTTTTGTCCACTATTGCTAAAATCTCATCTCGTCCAGTTTTCGTTGACCAAATATTAACTGTCTCAAAAGCCCACTGTATTGTTAAACCCCTAAAGCATCACCTTCTGTTTGCTCTCGACACAAACTTTTCATACATGTTATAGTGAAACAGTCCCTATGCGCTTTTAGACATGGCTGCAGGAATGTGTTACTGTCTCCAACATCTCTCTTTAACTGCAAAAAGTAAGCTTGTCATCATCACCTGGAGGAATCATTGATATTTCACTGATAGGGAGCAAAAATGCATCACAATACATTTATGGTGAGTATCAGTTTGGTGGTTTTGGCGATAAGGACATTGATCTCCACTCCTACTGCTTTTTATTACAGAAACTAAACCTTCTATTCCACCCTGCTTTCCTATAGCTTTGTTTACTTTTATGATAAGAAGCATCAGATTCAGAGAATATATGTGAATCACTTTTCTCTATATATTTTTAGTTACAGATTTTCAAATGTTCTTAACGTGTTTTTGTTTAAATTTTATCCTACATTTACACTGTAACTGTGTAATTATCCTTGATAAAAACGGTTTTACTGTAGCATATGGATTAAGTAGTAATCTAAAGGCTTAAACGAAACCCATTCACTAATGTTGTAGGCAGCACAGTACAGTCATTAGGCTTCATTTTCTGGCAAAAAGCCCTGCAGCTGAACTTATCTTCTGGTCTTGTTTAATACCTTTGATTTTGCTCTTCCTTCTGAGGATATACTTGACACTTTTATCAAAGACGTCCATGTCCATGAAAGCAATCCTGTTTAGTATGAGAGTTCACAAAGAGGGTAACAACAGAGAACAAAAAAAAGTCATCACTTCAAGGTTCATGTGAATACAAATCACATTCTCTTGTCTCCTGTCATTGGTGCAGAGCTTCTTTTTGTACTCTTTATGTGATATCACAAGTGGTTAGAAAAAATGTCAATTGTTTGATGTTTTCCAAATTTATTTTTAGATGTATAACAACAAAAAAAAACTGTAGCGGGGATATTAACGCAGTGATATTTCTAGGTAAAGCGAATTCTGTCTTGTGACTTTCTATGGAATTGCTGTGGCAATTGCATATGTAAAAATGACAAAAATTAACTGCAGTCTACAGAGGCCATTGTTATGAACCACATATTAAGGTGGTTGCTTTAAGCATGGGACCCTAGCTATATTTGACACAATAATTTTGAAATTAAAAAAAAAAAAAAAAAAAAAAAAAAAAAAAAAAAAAAAAGAGTAGCAGCTTGAGTTGTTGTCTAGTTAGATGCCAGTCAACTAATAAAGACTTCTCCTCAGGGTGGCTGGCAATATCCATTTACAAAAGAACTGAGGAAGCCATCACTGGTTTTTAAGGGTGTTTTCACACCTGATAGACTCAGTCCGATTGGAGACCAAAATTGCAATATTTGTTACATTTTCAGCTGGTGCAACTTGCTTTCACTCTGCACTGTGTCAAATGAACCAAACCCTTTGAGCAGCCTGTTTACCTCCTCGCTTGTGGTGGCACTGCACCTAGAAGCACTGAAGGAAATGACACAAAAACTACTGAAGAACACATGAGCGCAACTTCCTCCTTCATGAAAGGTAAACAAAAATGGAGTGGCGTCAGATTTTAGCGGTTGTAGGATTTCTCCTTTGTCTTTGGCAAAAGACTACGAGCCATTTCTCCTGCTAGCACTAAACACACGTTTGTTTTGGTTGTATTTACCCAGAATGCCCTGCACTATGGTTTGCCTCCTGCTTTTGGGATGGTCTCTGGTCTGCTTGGCATTCACATATGTATTGGAACCACACCAGAATTCACTTCAACTGAACCAAGACCTTGGTTTGTAGGCAGACCAGAGTTGGCTTTTTGGGACACATCAGAGTTCGATTACGCGTTCACACCTCACGCCGGACTTTCTAGACAAACAAGCTAGAGTTCGATTAAAGCGGACTAAACAAAACTGGTGTGAATGCACCCTGGATCAGTCATGTGCCAACATGAGAAGAAGAAAGGGGACAAACTCTTTGCAAGCTCTATAAAATATCTGTGTTTTGCTAACCATTAGCTGCTAACAGCGTTAAGGTGGTGTACCTCAAGTTCAAAGTCTAAAATACTTTAACTGATGAATATTAACTGGATAATTCTACTCTGACCAAAGATTTTATAAAAATAAAATTTAAGATTCATATTTTTTTAATCTTTTAAAACAGAAATTTGTGTTTCTGGCAGCAGGACTGGATTGATTCTTTAAATCACTTTGTAATCTTTGAAAACTTTCCTCTGTTTGTGAGCTAGATTTATCATTACATCTTTATTTTCTTTAAAATTGGAACAATTGCTTTAAATTGGTTTTATGACTTTTTAGTATTTTAAGAATTGCAGCTCTGGTGAAGAGTAATACAGAGCATTTTAACTACAGAGAGAGAAATTACATGTTATTGTATTTCCTTCCTGCAGTTGAACAAAAGCCATTATTGGGAATAATTACCTGTCAAATGTGACAGCTAAGAAAAAGGATAAAGATAATAATTGTTTCTATCAAGATTTAGGCATCTGTTTCTCTGTCAGGAACCAGTTCATGTCAAACTGCAATAACTGTGAATTTTTTTTTCTGCCGCCAGTACATTTTGTTTAAACTCAAATTTCTCCAGACTGCCTGTAGATAATAAGGGGTTGTGTACTGGCCTGTCCTTTGTGTAGGGCAAAACTCTTCAGGGTTTTCTTTGGTTTCCTTGCTTGCTTTTCCTTGTCTTTTGTAATAACAACCAACACTACTGGCAATTTCTTCTCCTGATTTCCATTCTGAAATTAACGCTGGCTGAACCGCTTTTTTTTTTTTTTTTTTTTTTTTTTTTTTTGCTAATAGCAATCATTAGCTAAAACAACATCGTGATTGTTTTATTGCTTTTCGTTTGGCTTTTTATATTCCTTCTAAACTGCTACTATACCTCCAAAATAATTGGTTTGCAGCATGTGAGTTGTTTTTAAGTGCTCCATGAAATCAGTTTTCTTCCTTGTTACGAAGTTTTGAATTCAGTTGGTCTTGAGCTTGAGGGCTTTGGGTCAGAGATAATGATGTTGTAACTTCTTTTTGTTTTGTTGTTTTTGCTTACTGTGACTCTGGAAACTAAAAGGATGAAATCTTCAGAGAACCACAGTTTGTTTTAGAAAAGCCTCATTTTTAGTAATTAAATGGCAGTCAGTGCATAAGTAATGGATTTAAAATAAACTGGTTTTTTGCCTATTCAGACTTGGCACAAACATCCTCCCTGAGATTAATCTAAACACAGGTGTGAAAGTGTTTTAAGCAGATGGAAGACGCTTTGGTTTAAAAGTGGTCTTGGGCACTATCCATGAGACATGTTTCTGATCATTTATTATAAAAACTTGTTAAAACTATTTATTTATTTCCTTCTACTTCAGTAATATGCACTATTTTGTAGCAGTCAATCACATAAAATCCCATAAAATAAACTGGAGCTTGTGGTTTTAGTGTAATAATACATGTAAAGGGTATAACTACTTAACCAAGGTACTTTGTGTATTGGAAAACATATTTTAAATGGGTCAAAGCATGAAAAAAATGGGGTAGATTTTGTAAAAGCATGTTCTAGCATGTCAGTAATATTTTTGTTTCAGCTCTGTCTCATTTCCTCACCTGACTACCTGGGGATTAATGCTCTAGCCCTAGTTTATAAATGCCCCTTAAGAGGTCAAAATATTCTTAGCTGACCTACTGAAAACATGCTGTTCTGTTGGAGCCACATCAGGCATCAGACATGCTGGGGTAAGGACACCTTTATTGGTGCAGACAGAGGAAATGCATTGTGTTGCATGAGATAAATACTATTATAGCAGGTACTTTGACCACCATTGTAATAGTTAACAGCTATTTTCAGCTCATCATTAAGTCAAGTCATTAGGTCAATAACTCACTTCAAGTCCTTGTGAGAGTAATATTAGCAACACAATAAATTAAAAATATGTTCTACATATATTCTACTCTATCATGTTTGTAATTTAGTAAATTTGTTTATAATGTAACAATATACAACTCTTGTTTGGCATTTCAAATACCAGGTTATGAAAGTTTTGTCTTTTTGTAATGGCACAAATGCAGAATATTCTAGTCCATTTTGGGGTAGGGAGATCACAGTTCTTTTAGCAAAACAAATAACTTTCATTCCTCTGGTTTCTGATATTCTATCAGATTTTTGAAAACCCTCATTGGAGAGTTTCTGTTTTTTAGTCCTGTGCTTGTAATCAGCATTTCATTTTATTCCAAAGGTGATGCCTTGTGGAACATATTTCCATTTTAAAACTTTGGAAAGACAAGAGACATCTGACAGGTTAGATTTTGATTTTTTAAGAAATTACACTGCATATGGATTGTAGGCTCCTGAAAGACTTGTCTCTTTTCACAAGCAGAGATAACAAATAGTTTGGGTGATTTAGGAACCACAAAACCAAGATATAATAGGGAGATATTTCTTGAATCTGTTAGAAGAAAAAGCAAACCATCTGATACCTTATCAAAGTGACCTAGAGAGAATTGCTTTCCATCGAGATAAGTGGCCCAAGTAATCAGGTGTTAATATTTATAAGGAGAGAAACATCAAAGGAATAGAAAGATAGATGGGGATGAGTGCATGAAAAAGAGATAAAAGTTCTTATTAGGACATTATCTCTGCATAAAGGTATTTCTAGTTTCTATCAAGATGAACATCAGATATGAAGGATGTCTTTTGATGGAGTGACATAAAATATGCTTTGGGGAAGGAATGGGACTTTATGGGACTTGGATATGTCTGAGGAAAGAGCTGAAGTGTTGCTTCATAGTCAATATTTAGATGAGTGAAAAAGCATAAACATGGCTGCTTAGCAAATGTTGCTATGGTTAATTCCAAGATCAGTATTTGGTAATGGCATTTAGCTTTGGTGAAATGGTTTAGGGAAGAAGCCATCTGCATTGACTGTGGATCAGAAGGAAGAGATGTTTTACCATCAGAACAGAAGAAAAATAGTTTTTAAACATTACTTTTTCAAAACCAACTACCATTCCTACACTTCAAAAGCCTTTTAATAAGATGGCGAATAAAATAAAATTCTGGAGTCAGACGAATGTTACAGTTTCAAAAACACAGAGTAACACTGTGCTGCCCCTCCCCCACATGTTACTGCACACAGCTGGTAAACTGACTGAATAAAAGGTTACTACACTTCTTCCTCACAACAAAGACAGATTTAACTATTGTGAAAAACATGGACAGTCCATAAATGCGATAGATGGGATACTAAAATCAATCCATCTATTTCCTTTACCTACCTGATCCAGTTCAAAGCCATGGAAGGCTGGACCCTATCACTTCCAATGTGAACATGGTGTGGTTTTAGCCTATTTTAATTGCTTCTTTGATGTCATACTATTTGTAAGAGATCACCTGTTGTAAAACAGTGTTTCACTCATTTAAATCAAAGATAAAATTATTTGAAGTTGACATTTGAAACTTTCTTTAGCATCTTATATTAGCAATTTGCATTGTTAGCAACACCAGCTGTAAATATCAATCTTTTTGTGTATTCCTTGGGGAAAACAGACCTTCACTTAACTACAGTTTCTTAAACATTTCCAACATTTTCAAATCCACCTGACGACAGACCAAGACTATAAACTCAAAACTATAAAATAGAACAACTAATAAGTTCAGCTTTCATAGCTTCTAAAGCTGGCATATATCCATGAAAATACTTTCCGTTTAAACTGCTTCTTGCAAATCTTGTCTTTCTTCTGACTTCACTTTTAACACCCTACTGATACTTAAAACAGCAAACTTCAAATCTTTACTCAATAACACCTTTGACTAAAAAGTGTTGCTGTCAGCACGACCTCGTATTGCTTTAGTAAGAAACATTCCCAGATGGGAAAAAAGTAACATTTTTGAATTTTCCTGACTGGTCAGGGACAGTTAAGCCAAAAATCTGCCAATTTCTCGGTGGATAACTAGTTAAAACTTCTCAAAGTCAGTTTCTGTGTAATGCCTGAGCGGTTCAAAAGTTCGAGATAATAACAGAAGCCAGGGACTTTTCAGCAACCCAAGTTCCAACTTTTAAATTACCTGCAAAAGAAATGTGTTGCTCTTCACCTTGATTTTTTTTTTTTTTTAACTTAATTCAAAAACATAATAGTGCCATAATTTAGCATCCATTTGTTTGAAACAAAACTGAAACCGGATTGGGTTCCAACATCACCTTAACACATTACAGTGAGCACCAATTGTTCCTTTTATTTATTAGTAAAGCTAAATAAGACCATGTCAGCTTGAGTTGAATTTTGTATTCAGTTTGACTTAATACTAACTGTTTCTTAAATGTCAAATTAATATCTGAATGAAGCTCTCACTTAAAACCAGCACTCTAATATGTTTCATGGAAATGTGGAGGGTACTTGTCAAACAAACATTTATTTAACACAAACATATCTAGCTTAGCTATGACTGTGATCTAACATCTTGGCAGTTGTTTATATATACACAAAGATGTATTATAAACATCTTTGTGTTTATCATTTAGCTTGGAAAAAACTGAGCTTTTGGCATTCTTATGGTATTTATGGTATTTATAAACTTGAAAAGGCAAAAAGTCTTTAGCCATCTCTTAATTCTTTGAACTCTTCTTCCAAACAGCCAAACCTTCTTGACATCTTTTTGTGGCCTTGATCAAGATTTCTTCAGGCTTTTCAAGGTCTTTTGCAAGTTTCTTTGAACATTTGTTGTCTATTCACTCATTTTAAGTTTTGTCCTCTGTCCAGAACATTTTTAGAGTAATTTATTTTTTGGATTGCTTTAACACTGACCTATGAATTATTCAGGCATAAAAAAAGCCTCCAAGAAGAGATCAACAGACATTTTGTTCACAGATAAAACTTTGCAATGAACCAAACTGGATCTTTAGGCACTTTGTTACAGAAGCTTATCACAAAGATGTAATTTCTATCATTTGTTTTGTTGAATCTTTTTAAAAATACTAAAGAAATAACACTTCTGATAGAAAATAACATTTTTGCAACAACAAGGAAATTCCTAGAGAGATACTTTCAGAAACGCTGGCATATAGCAGAGGGATGAATTATCTCTCAGGTCCTGTTTCAGGTCATTGCTGATTCTTCAAGTTGATAGATTTGACTGTTTGATAATGTTAGATACTGTTTATCCTTTATAGATAGTTTTAACCCATTGAACAAAATGCTGCTGTTGTCAGGTATTTTTAAAGGACTGCACAAAAAAGAAATTGCTGGTTTTACACTGTTGCGGCAGTAATTGGGCACATTTAAATAAAAAAAATAAATAAATAAAAAAAAAAAATGGGTTCAAGATTGTGATTCAGTTTCTTTCGCTGGAGAAGAAACTGGAAGGAGCCTTTTCATTTTTCACAAAGAAGACCACTATTTTAAACATTACGATCTGATCAGATTTTATTGAACCTTTTTCACGGAATGAAATTGATGATGATTCTCGCATGAATGGTTCCCGGTGCAAGCTTCTCTGTCTGCCACCTCCAACCAGTTAAAATGAGAAAATGAGATTCTTGGTATAGAATATCGTCGTCCCGCTTCCTCCCATATCCAAGGACACAGCTATCTGTGTAACTGACCACACTAAATGTGCCTTAGGTGTCCATAATTTAACCCATTTTTGGGGTTGGAAACTGGATGCTGGGTCAAACCCATAACTCAACTCTTTTGTGTTAAATCAGCACAGCCTTGGATCAGTCCATATTTGACAAAGAACAGGATTTACAAAACAAAACAAATTGGGTTGCTTTCAGCAGTGCAGTTTTTAGTGTCTAGATTACAAGAAAGTGTGACTAATCCAAAGCACAGTATAAAGAAATAATTGGTGGTTTAAAACTTTTACACAGCACGGCATACACAGCATACAATCCATACACAGCATCACGCCCTGCCTGATTCTCCTAACCTAAGACAGGGCAACCCAGATTCATTTCAATCACAACGTTTGGCAAATGAGAGAAGAAACGTCCCCTGACACCCTGCAAAGCTGGATTTCCATTTCTTTATGTTCCATCAAAAAAGGAAGGAATAGATGGAAACACATACGGGTTGGTGATACGTAATGTCATTAAAGCTGAAAAGTAATCATCTCAAGCTCTCTCTGAAGTGTGGGCTGCCAATTGTATTTGGCTTTCTGCAGGTCTGATTAAACAAACCAAGCAGAAAGTTGCTATTAAAGCCCAGCAGACATATTGAATTGCACTGGATACATCAAACGATGCGATTGCTTTGGCTGCTTTTAAATTTTCTCAAAGAATATCTGTTATGTCTGCTTTTGTCTTTCACACGTTGCTCATAGAAAATGTACTGTCTTTTATTGTTATATGTAAAATCTATAGACTAAATATGTCAAAGACTGAACCAAAAAAATTAAATTAAATTAAAAAATAAAACTTAGTAAGTGAAGAAATCTTTTGATTAATTTTTTGATTCATTCTTTCATGTTTTAAATTGTTCTTTTCCATTTGAAAAACTTTCCTAGTGTCAGAGCGAGGAATAAATATGGTTAGGGTTATCTGTTGAAGATATTGCCACCAGATCTCACCATATTAAAACACCACAATACTTTTTGGACAAAGCAACAAATTTCCTATTGCTTAGCATCTGACTTTGTCTGATAATATAAATGTCAACTAATATTTTTAGCCCCAAATATGAAAGTGTATGCTTTGAAGCTTAATAATCTGTTGAATCTTACTTTAAAGGAAGGAAATAGATCTTGGCAAGTTGTGATGTGTTGACATAGTCAATGAATAAAGACTGCATGATGAGCTAGCCAAGAAGATTTGGGCTTAAAAACATTGAAGAAGCCTCAACCATGTTGACTTTTCTTGTGTGGCAGTTTTCTGGTACTCAGTAGAAAGAAAACACTGACATAATGACATTTAAGGTACAGAAAATTTGTTAACACTGTGAGAATATCGTGACTAGCTAATTGTTAGCTGCTAGTGATGCTGATGTTAGCATTTGCTCCACAGGTTCCTGTTGACACTAAAGAGCTATTTTACAGTTTTAAAGAAACTGGTTGGCATTTGTTCATCTCTGTTTCAAAATCTAAAATATTTACACTTATCAGAACTGAACTTGGATTCTTTTACATTAAAACAGTCTGAGATTTGTGCAACATTTATGTTATTTGTAAAGTACAAAAGGCGAGCTGAATTGAAGCCTTTATAGCTATTTCTTTTTTTGTTTGCTGAGAGCTGTAGTAGAATTGGTATATCATTATAGTGAGACACTTTCTCATTATAACAACATACAAAACTTGTTAAAATGAGAAAGTTTCTATTTATAACAAGATATAAAGACGTAAAGGGCCTCCCTCTGACTCTCCATCTACTCACTCTGTCTACTCTACTCACTCCGACAATCAAACATCCAGCGAGGTGTTACTGTTTTACTGTTACGACCTTTCTCTTTCTCGTTTAAATGAGAACATATTTTGGTTTTAATGAGCTATAAATCTTGGTATAAACAAGATATCAAACTCATTATAATGAGACTATATCTCTTTTAAATTTGTTATTGGCTTGGATTAATAATACTTCTAAGCACCAAAGCAAATGGAAAATATTCACAGTTTTTTTTTTTTTTTTTTTTTACTTCAAGAGGAGTGTGACATTGTGTCCAGCTCCAACATTTGAGACAAATTGAACCTCACATTAGAGTGGTCATATCACTTAAATCTGTAACATTCACCTAAAAAACTGCATCTATTACCAGTAGCTCCATTTTTACTGTGTCTAGGAAGTCCTTATCAATCTGGAGTTGATGTCGCAGGGTTAAACTGGTCTCAAGTTACATTGAAAAATAGACTCTGAGGTCAAAATATAGAACATTTGTTTAAACTATATGATTGATAAGTGTTACCTAAATTAAATATGTCAAAACTAATTTTGAATTTACCTGGAAGCTTGTTCCCAATTGACTGACTTACTAGCAGTTCAGCTCCAGTAACAGCGGGAAAACGCTTCTATTCAGCAGTTTTCTTTCCTTTTTTTTGGTCACTTGTTCTAAAGTGAAGTCTCTGCTGAGAAAATGGCCCAAAGTGTGAGGAACATTGAACTAACCTGTCAGAGTCTGACCATTGCACTGTGGCATATATTCCTTTAATAGACTGTTGAGAGCCAAACTGCTGTGAAGTTACGCTGTATTAAACTGGCCCAAACGGCCACCGCACCAAGTAGAGAGAGGCAGTTATAGGAAGCCCTCCTGTTACTTTTGATGTATGACACAGCTGGTTGGCTCATTGTTTTATTTGTATCACGTTTTTACTGTCTGTGAGTGGAAGAATGTCTTCTAAATTGTACCACCACGGGCAGAGCGTTGTAAAAATCAAGTTACAGAGGTGGACATTTCAGAAATCTGTCTTCATTTGATATTTTTCTGTCTTTCTGGATTGGCTAAACATATATAAGAAAAACACCGTACAGCACAGTAATAGAGCATGCCTGTGGTCTGTTATGACATTCAAGATAAAAAAATAAATAAAAAGACACATTGGTTAACTTTTGTTGCCTGACTTCATGTTCCCCCCAACTAGAGACATTTTAATGTCATCAAGAGATGGTAATAAAGTCATTCCTTGAATGAGTCCAATAGCACAAATTTCCTCATAGCTAGTTAATGCGCTAAAGGGGAGATGGAAACACATTTGCCAAATACGTTCTGACGTAACAAACATTTACTTCAAATGACTGATCAGCTGTTTTCCTGTTAGAATCATTAGAACTGGATTTCTTTCTCTACGTCTTCAGACAGCATATAACATCGCCAATACTAGTTGACATGACAGAACAGTGACAACTTCTTGTGTATTACAGACATTCGTAGCGTCAACATCTGAAGGTTTGCATAGCCTTGTTGATTCTCTCCAAACCAATAGATGGAAACATAGCTAGTTTTGTTGTTGTTGTTGTTGTTTTTTTTGGGGGGTTTTTTGCAAGATTTCAAAGGTTCGCTCAAAATTTGCAGGACAGTTGATGAAAACACAAGTACATTCAGAGGGGAAAAGAGGGATTGAGAAAGAAATGGATAAGTAGTTGGTAGGCCTACCAACAAAAAAAAATTCCTGATTTTTTTTTTTTTTTTTTTTTTTTTTTTTTTTTTAATCTATATTTTTCTAATTTTAGCTGATGAGTGTCTCTAGGAGTTTTCTGTTAGTAACCTCCACGTTTTTGTTTCCATGGGGTATAAATATGACGTAACACAGTTGGCTATTTTTTTAGCCACTACTTGCTAGTCTTGGTGATGTCCCATGAGCCAGATAAAACGGAGGTACAACATTTTCAAATGTTATATAAGTCCTGATAATCAAGCAAATCAAAACATTAAAAATAAAGTACATTTTTTTCTGCCACATTATGTGTGATAAAAAACAAAAAAATATATTTTGTCATGCCTATCATGGAGGCCAATTTGGGTAAATTAACATGCTTTAAGTATATCAATCATAAGCACAGAGGTTCTGCTCTATTTACATTTCAACATCTCATAGCATAGGAAGACTTAGAATCTCTACCAATAAACATGTTGGTGTGTTCCAGATGTTGCATTTATGTTTAAAGCAGCTTTATTGTGTACTTTTAATCAGTCAGTACCAAAGAAGAAAATCGTTCAAACCTGTATGTTGGAGCTGCTTGTTGCTAAGAAAAATCTAGGTTCATTTATCTTTAGTTTTTGTGAGAATAGTTAAAAAATCATAAGTAAATTTCAATTGATGATATTTGTATTATGAGCATGTACATTCAGTGGCAAACAGGTGTGTATGTGTGCAGCATGCCTATATTTAGCTTCCACTCTGTAGGTTTGAGGAAGGTTCACATTTAACCTTTGCTCAAACACATTCCTCCCTGGGCGTTCTAATTCTGTTCGTCTTTAATTAATGACTGTGGTGCTAATTAGAGACTATGCAACTCTTTCATACCCTTCAACAGCCTCTCACCTGTTATCAGATTTCCGTCTCTGAGCTTTAAGAACTCAATGTTTTTTTTTTTTCCCCTTCTGTGCATTTCCATTAGGCATACTTTGTGTGATATGTGAAAAGAATATCTGGAAAGAAAAGAGTTTGATGGACACAAAAACTTCTTAAACTGAACAATATCGGATATGATAATACTAGAATTAGGACTTTTGTGGTGTTTACGGTCATATAATAATAAGAATATGTCTTTGCAACTATGCACACTGCTGGGGGTGTTTCTTCTGGTGCGTTGGAACTTCTTTTCCAGTCACAGCTGCAGCTCTTTGCACATCCCAGGACTAACATATTTACCCATTCTTCTATGCAAAACATTTCAAACTCAATCAGATTAGATTGGGAGGATCTATGAACATCACTTTTCATTTCTAGCATCAGATTCTCAATCAGATTTGAGTCTGGACTTTGACTAGGCCATTCCAAGACATGGATATGCTTTGATCTAAACTATTTCATTCCACTCCTGGTTGTATGTTTAGGGTCGCTGTCCTGCTGGAAGGTGAACCTCCATCCACCAGTTTCAGGTCTTTTGCAGGATCTAACTTTTCCACCCAGTCATGTTTCGCTTCTTTACTCTCGTTTCAGTTGAGACATTGAACTTAAAATATTTGTTTTGGGTTGTATGATCAAACAGTTCTTAGTACTGTAGCCTCGCAGCAAGAAGGTCCTTGAATTGAATCCTCGCTGAGGCTAGTATGTGTGGAGTTTGCATATTCTCCTCATGTGTACTGAGTATTTTTGCACCGAGGTATTTCATCTTCCCAAACAGTACTTCCTTGCAAATGTTTTAGAAAATTACATGAATAGGCAAATTTTACATGACTACTGAACTGTGATTAGGCAGAGGTCCAGTGTCTTTAGAAATCTACTGAATGTTAAGCAAAGCCCAAATTTAACCCATCTATCTTACTTAATCAGTTTGTATCCACAAAACAAGAACACTTTGTGTTGATCTGGTTTTCCTCCTCTAACATGGCATGTTTTGTACCACTCATTGAGCCTCTAAGAGCTGAGATCAACTAACTTGGTCCTGGGGAGGGGGGAGGGTATGCAGATATCCTGACAGATTATGGGATTTTTTTTTTTTAGGCCTTTTTAGCAGCATGGTTGATATCATCTGTCAGCCAGGTGATGTGGCCTGATGGATGTGTCAAAGAAAAGCCTTTTATGCAGTAAGAAAAGGATTCAGTTTATACCCTTAGGTTACCTTAGTGGGTGTTTAGCATTCTTCTTAAAATGTGACTCGTTCTGTTTTGAATTAAATGTTGGCTGGTGCCTTTAGGAAAGTAATGTCAGCTTCCACTCTGTGTTACCTGATGGCTATGAAATGACAGCCCGGTTTCAACAGAAAACATGTAAAACAGGAGCCTGGTCTTAACATCTGAAATACAGAGTCTCAATCCACTAGGAGCAGCAAGAAGAAAGTGAATGACAGCAGTTGTTTAGTGAAGAGCAGCAAAATGACAACCATATCCACCCTTTAAATGTTCAAACCCTAACCCTGTGCAGGGCAGGTATGTATATCTACCAACTCCACCCTCTCAATATCCTTTTTTTTTACTCTTTGTAAGCAATTTACCAAGAGTTTAAACAGTACAGTGCCATGAAAAAGTAGTTTCCCATTTTACCAGATTATACCAGATTTTTTCTGGTATTTCTTTTATGTCATGCTGAAATGTTTCAGATAATAATAGTTTTAAAAAATGAATAAAAGACAAAAGCTATTCAAATCAACCTGGCCCAGTGTGAAAAAAGTAATTGCCCTCTAAACCTAATAACTGGTTGTGCCACCATTTGTGACAACTGCCAGTGGGTGTTTTACATCGCTGTGAAGGGGTTTTGTCCCAGTCGTCTTTGGAAAATCATTTTAATAGAGTCATCAGAGGGCTTTTGATCATAAATGGACTGTTTAAGGCACTAACTCACCATCTCAAATTGACTTTAACTAGGCCACTTCAAAACCTTAATTTTGTTTTTCTGAGCAACTGAGAGGTGGAATTGCTGGTGTTCTTCAGATCATTGTCCTGCCGTGTAACCCAGGTACTCTTGAGCTTGATGTCATGAACAGATGAAAGAACATTGTCCTTCAGGATCTTCTGGTAGAGAGCAGAATTCATGCATCTATAGTGGTGGCAAATCATCCATACGCTAAAACATCATCAGAAGCTCACAAAGCTATGATATCATCTTCTGGGCTTTCCGAAATAGTTTAAAGGGGTCTTAATCTGAGTGTAACTTATGGTTTTGAAGAGAGTTTAAAAAATTCTCTCTCTCTCAGTTCTATGGCATTAATACTGAAGCATTTAGCTGCCAGAGCTAGGAAATAAACACAGGAGCAGCTTAAACGAGAAAGGTCGTAACAGTAAAATCACAATTCTTTGTAGGTTGTGTTGTCTAGGAGAAAGAGTGACATGAAGTCATAATCTGTCAGAGGAATGTATTTTTATACCTTATGATGAGATACTGCACCTTTATTTATTTCCTGTCTCTGACAGTAAAACGCTCATGGAGTTTAGTGAATAAAACTTTGCTTAAAATGTTGGTAATCCCAATTTACTAAGGAACATGGTGAGAAAAATGTGTGTTTTTATACATCGTATGTAAATATCTCACTAAAACTCTATACTGCTGACCTGTTATTGCAACCTAAGGCTAAGGGGTTTAACAATACCACTTGATTTTGGGGGGTTTTCACAAACAGAGTTATTGAGTTTTTATGAAATAACCAGTGTTATAAAGAATCTATGGTTTTTAAATCTATGGTTTGCACAGATGTTGGTCTTTTCTGTCTGGTCTCTCAGATGCCTCATCGTCTTTGAATCACCTCATTACCTACTGTTGCTCATCACTCACCTGCTCTCCACCCTGCTAACCTAAAATGATAGTCTTTACTGTGAATGATTGATTGATTGTCATAATTGACTGTGCAGTGCATTCTAAATGCCTGCAGAAAACAATCACCTTTGCACTTTTTCGGTGTCACCCCTCCTCTCGCTGGGATTTCGTGATTGATTGGCATCATTACTTTGCAAAGAGCCTTGAGAAAAGTATCTTTCTTTTCTATTGCTATTGTTTCAATTCAGATTTAAGGTCACAGCTTTTTATTCTTATGAGCTTGTGTCTCTCCAAATATCCTTTCTGTTCCACAAGTGACAATGGCCTTTGAGCAGAACTGTAGCTCAAACATCTGCCTTCATGTTTCTTCACCAGCTGCAGCTAATTTGATTAAAAATCACTCGCCAAGGATAGACCACAAAAAGGTTCTCATTATCGTAATACAAAAATCATAAAATTCAAAGTGTTTCATTTGATTTTTTTTTTTTATCGCTAAGCAATGTTTGAAAAATTATGGTGTGTACTGCTGCATTGCGGTAAGGCTGAATCGAGATGTGTCTGTGAAGCCAAAAGGAATAAACAAGTCAAATAAAAAAAGTGTTTGAACAGAGTTAAGATTTGAACCTTAGTAAAACAGAGCAGGCTGCATATTAAGTCCATTTCCATATGTGAGACTTGCAGCTTCCACAGCAGGGAGACAGAAAAGCTAAGGTTCAAACAGCCAGCGGCAACGACCGATATGCAAACAAACAGAGGCTTCATGCTGCACCGCGTTTAAACCTAAACTGTGTTCCAGTGCTCTGTAATACTCAGGCTTCTATATGTTGATCAGGAGATATTTATTGAGCTGACATTTATTAAAAACATACTTTTCCAGAGACTTTTTCTGAAGGGCAGACTGAATACATTTCAGAACTCATTAGTTGATTAATGGTTATTCCTTGCTTCCTAATTTGCCACTCAAATTCAGTCTGAGGACTGCTCAAGATTTTTAGAATGTGCCCTTATTTACTGATGGGCATTTGAAGGGGTTAACATGCATCTCTTCAATGGAGATTCAGTATCATTGGGAGGCTGACACCACAGACTGTGAAACTGAAGGGTCATGCATATGACCAGGTGGCCAGCAGCACAGGAACACCACAGGGGACTGTTCTCTCACCACTGCTTTTCATTCTGTTTATCTCAGACTTCTAGGACAACAAATACTCAGTTGATTCTATTTATGTCGGGTGTATCAGAGATGGACAAGAAACTGAGAAAAGAGAGCCAGTAGATTAGTGAATATTTATTTCATCTTGAAAGTGAAAAAGACAAATAAGATGATTGTGTGTTTCAGGAGAAAAAGTAATAAGTCTGACAATATTTCTTGAAGAAACTTGAGCCCTTTTGTGACTTTTATAATTAGGCTAATTAGAATGCAACGTACTCTACTATGGGGGTGTTTAACTGTCAGAGCTAGGAAATAAATACAGGTGCAGTATCTCATTATGAGAAACTGTCTGGTTTCCAACCAAAATATGTTTTTGTTTAAACGAGAATGGTCGTAAAAGTAAAATGGCAATACCTTACAGGATGCTTGAGTGTTGTCTAGAAAAAAGAGTAAGAGAGTCTGGGGTGCCCCTTTTTGCCTTAAGAAGTCGTAATCTGTCAGAGGAACATATTTTTATATCTTGTTTTGACAAGTTTCATATCTAATTAAAACAAGAAAGTTTCGAGATACTGCTCCTTTATACATTTCCTAGCTCTGGCAGTTAAACACTTCGATAATTTAGCAAATAAAACTTTGCTTAAAATGTTGGTGATACAGGAGTAGTATCTCGTTATAAAAATAAATTTTCTCATAATAACAAGATATAAAAAATATTAAACTTAGAATGTTTCTTAATATAATGAGATATAAAACTATTAAGATAAAAAAGAAAGAAACAAGATGACTTATTTTGTCACTCAGTGCGGTAATACGTTTTTTTGACAGATTACAACTTCTTAAAATGGCATGAAGGGGTTCCCTCTGACTCTACATCGACTCACTGTTTGCTCAAGATGACAATCCCACATCCAGCGAGGTGTTGCCATTTCACTGTTACGATCTTTCTTGTTTAAACGAGAATGTAGTTCGGTTTTTAAAGATACAACTCTTGTGATAATAAAACATAAAACTTGTTTTAAGGATTTTTATATCTCGAAACAAGATACAAAAAATTTTAAACTACAGAAGCATTTAACTGCCTGGAGCTTGGAAATAAATAAAGGAGCAATATCTGGTTATAAAGAGAAACGTTCTTGTCATAACCAGATACAAAACAAGATATAAGAATATGTTCCTCTAACAGATTATGACTTCTAAAAAAGGCATAAAGAAGCTCCCTCTGACTCTCTGTCTTCTCACTCTTGCTTCTAGATGACCCTCAAACATCCCATGAGATGTTGCTGTTTTACTGTTACGACCTTTCTCATTTAAAAAATAATATATTTTGGTTTTTAAAGAATATAAAACCCATTAGAACTAGAAAATGTCTCATTATAACGAGCTACTGCTCCTGTATTTATTTCCTAGCTTTGGCAGTTCAGTCCTTCCATACTCTATAGCATCAAGGCAGTCGCCTGAAAAGGGGAAAACGCTCATTTAGAAGTTCTGGTTGTTTTTCTGGGGACTGCTCAGCAGCCTCTGGAGCTGACTTTGCACAGAAGGTTGCTGCATAAAATAAAAACCATAATGGACAACCATGAACATCCCTTTCACAACACCACTCAGACAGATGGTGCTTCAGACCTGCTGCGACACAGACCATGAGAGAAGACCCTCTCTGCTTACAACTAAAACTATTGTTGCGCTTTGAAAAAACTTGGATAACAACAGCGCTTACAACTTGTACTTTCCCTTTGTGATTATATGTTAATGAACTGTATTTCATTCAAACTGAACACAGCTAAATTCTGTTTTTTGTCCACCAGGTGTCGAGAAGGATACCAAGGAATCCGATGTGACCAGTTCCTGCCCAAGACAGACTCCATTCTGTCAGACCCAAGTAAGAGGCATCTGTGTTCTCTCTTTAGCAACACAAAATGTAAACATCTAAACAAAGAAGCAGGAAAAAAAAAACATATAAGGCAACCAAAAAAATTAAAATGCTCAACTCTGCACTAACATTTTTGAGAACCCTGAAACCACTGACTTCTCACTTCTGCCATGCGAAAGCAGCTTGACAGCTATTACGGAAGCACTTAGTCAGATGGTATAAATAGAAATGTATTCTGTTTGAGATCAAACTGCCTTCACTCTTAAACCTTTTTGCATATAGGCAAATGTGTATGATATTTATTCAAAAAGCGATGAGTCATCTCAGCAGCAAACAGGTCAGGAAGTTATTTTTCTCATTACTACCTCACATCTCAATGTTCAGATCTCTTCCAAAGCTCAGCATCAATGAGTGTTCAGACCCATTCAACTTTTTCGTATTTCGTAACGCAACAAGCACAAATTTTAAGGTTCTTTACTGGGATTTTGTTTGACAATAGTGCATACATGTGAAGTTTAAAGGAAATAATGGCTATATCTAGAAGTCTTTTGGTGTGTGTCTCTACCAGCTATGACTGGATTTTATGTCCATCCATTTTTGCAAAATTAGCTGTCAGATTTGATGAAGAGCGCCTTTGACGATCAATTTTCAAGTCTCATCACTGACTCTCAATTGGATTTAGGTCTTGAGTTTGACTGAACCATTTTAACATGAGTATGTTTTCATCTAAACTGTTCCATTGTAGCTCTGGCTGTATGCGAGGTGTCAAAATCAATCAAACAACCTACACCAGCTGTGGTTAGTCATTAGATGGTGCTTCTGGGATTTTCGCATGTGTAGTACTCAGAGGCGTTGCTTCTTCTGATAAAACTATCCACTGATGGAATCCAGCTATCAGCTCTGTCCCAACAAACTTCAGCATGCTGTATCTAATGTGTGGTAAAGTTGCCAGTTTTTGAGTGTTAATTGATGAGATGCACAGCAGTGATCCCTATGTACGCTCCCCGTTAGGGTTGTTGTCTTCCATCATCAGTGATACCGGTAACACGTTGCTCTAGTATGACCGTTTTTTTCATTAATGAGTAATCTAATGTGTTACTATTTCCAAAGCAGTAATCAGATTAAAGTTATTTATTCAAGTCATTGTGTGTTACTGTTTTGATCATTTTCCTTTGTAAAAGATATATTTACTATCTTCTTGCATCATGGTGAGTTGCGTTACATATGCGACAAGTCACGTTTTCAGCATGAGGACAACTCAAGGTGTAAGACATATTAAGCAGTCAGCAACACAAAAGTAAACTATGGAGGGAGGAGAGAGATGTGTGTTTTCTAGCTCGCTATTTTGAATTTATGTCTAGGGCTGTTGTAAATGATTATTTTAGTAATTGGAGTAATCTATTAAATATTCTGATGATTAAGTAATTGAATAAAATAACTGTCCTGTTCTATAGTAGCTACTTAAGCTAGTAAAATAAAAATATGAAAGAGAAAATGCTAGTAAAAAACAATTTGGTTCCCTTTGTTTTAATAAGAAAACATTTTATTGCTTAAAATGCAATGATTCAAAATTCACTTTAGTCTTAAGTTTGACATATGAAAAAACATTTCACATTAACTTTTAAAAATTAAAAAGCAAACTTAAATTGAGGCATTAGTAGACACTGCCTTTTATGTTACACTTTACTTTCAGCCCCAAGTTTGAAATATGAAAAAACTTTTTTATAAAATAGATGTTTCTAGTCTATTTTAATTTTTTTTCATGTAATTGCTGCTAACCAAAATGTATTTCCTTGTACATGTATAATATGCCAGATTCTGTTCTAACAATCACAGATAAAAGTATTTTGCGAAGGGAACAAAAACGTCACCTGTTAGCAACCACGAACGAGCTCAATACGTGTAGTGGATGTTTCCTGCTGAGGTGTTTGAGGACGAAGCACTGAGGACGTGCTATTGTGAAATGCCAATTCTGTTTTGCAGTACACACACTGAGGTGTTGTATTTTTTCCCACACTTTTGACAGTTTTTATATTTTTCTTGGCGATGCTTCATCTGTCCCTTGTCTCCCTCCATAGCTGCTATCAGCACTTAGCATTCATCAGCACCTGATTGGTGGAACCGGGCAGAACACAGTGTCCTAAATAGTAAAACATAATTTAACGAAACCTCAAGGCAGAAAATTTGCCTCGAGGAATTTTAGAAATCGAGGTCCTCGAATCATTTGATGAATCGTTACATCCCTGTTTATGTCAGATAGAGATGATAGTATTAAGGTTCGCTGTACGCCTTGTGCTGGTGACAACCATGTTATTTAGCTTCAAAAAAACAATGTCAAAGTTGAAGAAACATTTTGAGTCACAGCTCGGCACAGTTAAACTTACACTGTTGTCGTTACTGTTAAAAATGCACTTCCAGTAAAGCGAGAATTGGCAAGACTGGTTGTCATTTTTAGGTTGGGGAGATCAGGGTCTATTGTTGTCAGCAGCTGCTAGATGTCACTAATAAAGCAACTTGTAATCTAACTTAGTTATGTTTGAAATCAAGTAATCAGTAAAGTAACTAAGTTACTTTTCAAAAGATTAATCAGTAATCAGTAGTCGCATAACTTTTTCGAGGAAACTGTGGCAACACTGTCCACCACAGTCTAAAGTCTTTTGCAGCCTCAAATACGGTGTCTTCCAGGATTCTCCCATATTTAGCTCCATCCATCTTTCCATTAACTCTGATCAGCTTTCCTGTCCTCGCAGAAGAAAAGCATCCCCATAGCATGATTCTGCCACTACCATGTTTCACCATTGGGATATTGTAGTCATGGTATTATGCGATGTCAGTTTTCCACATACATAAAACAATTTTGCACAGAGCTCTATTTTGGTCTCAACTGACAACCACTGTTAATGGGACTACTTATTGCTTTCTATCAGCAATAGCTTTCCTTTTCCCTCTCTTCCACATAGACCAGATTTATGGTTGCCATAAATCTAAACTTTATCCCTCGATTTTCAGTGGCGCCACACTCTTTCCATTTTCAAATGATAGATTTTACAAGGCTTACAACTTAACGCTGCTTCAAACTCCATCACAGCGTTATCCTTAGCCTGTTGTGCAACAACAGAACAGGTCGAGGATGACTGCTGTGTCTCTCGGTTTTCATCATGCAGTTTTCCCACTGATCCTCACAGAGCAGCTGGATTTGTGCTTGGATTAAATCACACATGTGACATCTATTTAAGAATTAGGTGAGTCAGTTGAACCGGATTTTATTTAGGGATATCAGATTAACGGGGGTTGAATATAAATGTATATCACTACTTTTTAGATTGATTTAGTAAATAATTTTTATGCAAAAACCACATCACAGTTATTCACTACTTTATGTTGGTCTATTAAAAAAGTACCAATAAAATACACTGAATTTGTGTTTGAAACAGGGCAAAATGTGAAACAATTCAATACTTCTCTAAGCCACCATACATGAGCTTTAAACAGCCCATGTCAGAAGTTTGAGAAGTTTAGGTTTTTCACATTTCACAGTTTGTAAGTGGTTGTTTGTGGTTGCTGAACTGAAACCGTGCACTCTGCAAAGTATTCCTTTTGTGCAGAATCCTTTCAAATTGTCCCTGTTCAAATCTGGCATTGTGCTTCGTTCCCAAATATCTTTGGGATTCCAATGCTTAATGTTTTTCTCTGGCTGACTTTAGAAACTGTGAGTTTTTATCTGTTTCTTGGTTTTAGTTGGCGTTTTCCCAACTATTCTCCACTACTCAGATGAAGGTCACTTTCCTCTTCCTTTATCTCCTAAAAAACATGGTTCTCTCAATGTCACAGAGCGTATAGAAGAACAGAGATTACCCAAATTTCTCACCATCCCACCCTTTATCAGTGTTATATTATTTTCTTTGGTCTTCCAGGCTCATTTAAAAGAAATTCAATCTTTTCTCTACCTCTGCATGTTGCGGCATTACAATGTCTTATCCGTGGGTTTCCTGGTAACAATGCCATAATAACACCATTTAGCATTAAAGGACAATGTGATACTTAAGGCACTTTGTATTTGTCCAATGTCAAAAGCCCCCTCTGTGTGCTAATATTAAAATTTCAATTTCCCATTTAACACTTGATTGGAAAGGAGAATGTGCCATAAACGGGATGCATAAATTAGATGAGGCAAATGCATCAGCAGTGTTATCGCCGGGTATTTGCTAATATCCTTTACTTTCCAGATCATTAAAGAAGTCGCTGCAATGAGGTTTTTAATTCTACAGAAAGTAATAAGGTAATTGCTTCCTAAAGCTACGCCGGTGTCCACTCCAGTGACACCCATCACTTTTTGTTTGTGTAACAACCCAATGAACCTTGTATGTTGGTGACGAAGAAGTGTTACCTTCATCATCAGTAAGGTTGTTTCTTAGATGTACCCAAGAAAAATGTGTTGGACTTTTAAATGAATCATTGTGCCAAGTAAAAGTATTCACACTCCTTAAATTCTTTCACCTTTTGTCGCGTTACAACTACAAACTTCACTATATTTTAACGGGGTTGTATTGGAAAGCCCAAAACTTTGTATTTTTTTCACCTGTAAAGTATGAGGAATGTGATAGATGGTTTTTAACCTTTTTTAATGAAAAAACATCTAAAAAGTATTGCATTTATTTGTATTCAGTCCCCCCAGAGTCAATATAACCACATTTTGCCACAATTACAACTGCAAGTATTTTGGGGTATATTTCTATGAGCTTTGTAGATCAAGAGAATCCATTTTTTCCCTCATACTTTGTGAAATAGGAAATAGGTCAAGATCAGTCAGATTGGATCAAGACCATCTCAGAACAGCAATTTTTGGACTTTGACTGGGCCATTCTAAGACATGAGTACAGTGAAACCCTGTCCCCAACCTTTTTTGGCCCACAGACCAGTTTAATATCAAACAATATTTCCACAGACTGTCCTTTGTGGGACCACTGATTTAAGGATATCAGAGTAAAAAGGGGACTGTACAGATGTACAGCATGTTATTGAGGGTTTTATTTGTACCAAAAATAAATAAGAAAGAAAGACAATTGTAATTTTCTTCCTATTCACTGTTTTTTTCCTACATTGGGTTGATCTAGTGCTTAAAATATATTGAGGTTTGTGGTTGTGGTTGGATGTGAATACTTTTGAAAATGACTGTAAATGGACAATTTAGAGATCTGTGAGCCTTTTTCAGTCAGAGCTAGAATGTCAGAGGTAGTGTGCAGATGCGACTGCAGTGTCTTCCAGCTTAGGAAAGGAGGATTCGGCTTATCGATGCCAAAGGGTCTCTTTTACCTGGTCTTGCAAATAAAAGGGGAGAAAAGGAGTTATTTCTGTGACTCACAAAACAAGTCCACCAAGTTGAACTTTTTAGAAAACCTATAACTCCAGAGCAAAAAAAAATTAACCACATCTTTGCCATAACCTTAAATTGGTTTTCTGGTCTAACATGGCGACCATTTCTAGGAATACCAAACCTGAGGACTTTTTCAGGTTGATTTCCATATAAATTGTGCAAACTTGCAAAGTCATTCCTCAGCCACTCGAGGCATGAAAACAGAGTTAAGAAAGGGCCTGGTAGGTAAAAGGAGACTGCTCTGCAGTGGTTGCATCATCATAAGCTGTTCCAAACAGAATGTTAATTAAACACTGAAGCTTTACTTTTTGCATTCCAGTCCTACTGATCGATTATTTACTTATTTTTGTTTATCTATTCTGAATCCGGTTTTCATTTCCAGATTAAACTGCAGTGCCTTGGAGAAGTATCCATACCCTAAAACTGTTTTATATTTTTCCAATTAAACCAGAAACTTTAATGTGACTTACTGGGATTTTATGTGATAGATCAGCACAAAGTAGTGGATAACTGTGGAGAGGGAGAAAATAATATCATATTTTGCACTTTTTTTTTTTCTTTTTTTTTTTTTTACAAATAAACATCTGAAAAGTGTGGAATGCATCTGTATTCTGTCCACTTTTAATCTGTTACCCCTAAATAAAAATCCAAAGCAATAAATTACTTACAGGAGTCACCTAATTAGTAAACAGAGTCCACCACTGAATACCAATCCCACTATAAATCAAGCTGTTCTGTCAAGGCATCAGTTTCACTCGAGAACAGAAGGGAACTGTCACAACTTCTCTTTTAAACCTAGGGAATGGCAATAAAATAACGATATCTATCGTGATAGATAAAATATGTCCAATAGAATTTTGATCATTTCACTCAACTCTAATCCAGAATCACACAACATTCTGGAGGTTGTAGGCAGAGCAAAGACTTTAGCCGCTCAACCTCTCATGGCCCAGCTAAGAGAGGTTGGTGGAGGTTAGAAGAAGCCCAAGTTGCAAGCCATGATGCAGCAAAGATATGGACAAAGTTGCTCTTGTGAGATGAGAGCTGGTAACATGCCATGGGGGAACTTTTCTTCAGCAGGGACAGGAAAGCTGGACAGAAGTGATGGGAAGACAGAGTTGAATATGGGGCAATACTGGAAGAAAACCTGTTAGAGGCTTCAAAAGACGTGAAACTGCTGTGTAGGCTCACCTTGCAGCAGAACAAAACCCTAAACATACAGCAAGAGCAACAATGAAATAGTTTACAATGCATTTTCATATGTTAGAATTAGGGATGCACCGAGCTGAAAATTTGGGCTGATATCAATAACCGATATTAATACTGCTGTAGCCAGTATTTACCAGTATTATATATAGTATATAAATATTTCCCTACACTGTTGGCACCATTTAAAAGTGACCACACCACCTACATTGCTTCTCTGCTTTAGTTAAACACCCCATAATCCTGGGCTGCATCACTATCACTTGACCAAACAAATACCAAATGGTCAACTCCATCCAAAACACACACAAATGGCAACAAGACAGCAATTAATACTGGTTGGTAATACTGGCCCAGTTTTACTTATCGGACCGATACCAGAATGTTAAAAAATGACTAACATCGGCCGATACCAATGTTGATGCTGATATATTGGCCCAGTTTACAGTTAAGCATTGCTACCGATTGGTTTGTCCAATTAAAACCTAAATAAAATATATCAAAGTTGTTGCTTGCCTCACTAAATGTGAAAAAGTTTAGTAGTATGAATACTTTTGCAAAGGTTTGTATTTTCAGGTTCCTTCGTCAGCTTTCTATGCAAACTTTCTAACTTTTTCTTTCCAGTAACATCTTTTTCTTTTCTTTTCCTTTTTTCCTATTTCGTTCAACCACCTACTGCTTCCAAAAGTTGGTAAGTGCAAAGTTGGCAAAGAAGAGTGGCAGATTGTGGCTTCTCTTCTTTCCTCATCCCTCAGATAATCTTGTCACAGCATCACTCTCCCTGACTTTGCTCGCAGTTAATCAGATCCTAATTTCCTGGGTTACCTCTGTGTCTCCTGCTCGAGTTTGCCTCCGTGTTGACGTCCCCGTTCCCATTTTCCAGATTTTTCCCTTCAGACAGCCCTCTCACCCCTCATCTGTCTCCCGCTAACCTCCTACGTGCCATCCTTTTGTCAAAACACATTTTGTCCGGAGTCAACCCTCATCCCTTCTGCTTAGCCTCCAATTCTCTGTCCAAGTCATCTCCAAACACGAAGAGACGCGGCCCTCAAACAGACTCAATTTTGGATTGTGGCAGCCAAAAAAAAGTTCAGCGGCAGGGCAAACAAACGCTGCCAAGTACTTCTGGCATGCTGCAGTCTCCTGGGGGGATGGAGGCAGGTGGAGGCAGCCAGGATGAAAGTAGCTGCGTCTTCTGAGAGGGGTTATCACATTGTCTCAGGTTCTCTCGGTGGGGGGGCGGGTTGGATCAGGGCTGCCATGGCTAGACAAATACAACAAGATTCAGAAAAAAAGTAAGAAATATTTCTTCCCCTGACAAAATAATGACGATTGAATTGAATTGTTGGCACTTCAGGAATTCTGGAGCTATTTTTCGAAAAATTCTGCTGTCCAATCATCAAAGCAACGCTGAATAAAAAAAGAGCAGAAAAGGGCTAGAGAATGTTAAGTCAAGCAACAATAGATATAGTGGGATAGAAGATGGAGTATGAATGAAGTAAATTTCCATCAAAAAGATTGATTTCACTTATTTACAAGAAAAAATTTGGGTATTCTCTGATGTTGGAAAGTCATAAATTTGCAAGATGGAAATACAAATTTTCCATGACTAATTTGGAAAATTACTCTGTGTAAATGAAATAATGAAAATTTTACATTTTAATATCGTAAAATTTACAAAACTTAAGTGTTTTTGTAAGGTATTGTATGAAAAAAATATTATATTTTCTGATTATAAAGTTATTATTTATAATCATCATAGACATTTACATCAAAAATTGCCAGAAGTCCTCTAAGATTGAGGTGTTAAATGTAGGGGATTTTTTTTTTTCCAGCAAAGTTTCAGTGGTAGATCTGCTTCAGTTTTTTTACAATTAGTAAACTTGTGAGATTTTCTGATAAATTTAAGAGTAAATTTAATTTCCTACAAGTTTCTCACTTTACAATGTCAGAAAATATCTTAGTTTTAATATCTTACATTTATCCCTTTAATCATGAAAAATGTTAATTTTTTTTTCTTCCAAATTAACAAATTTTTTACATCAGCGAATGTCCAAGTTTTATCATGTAAATATGTTAACATAATTTCAACATTTTTGAGAGTTTTTTAGGCAAATTATTTTGCCTAAAAAAATATTTTTTTTCTTTTGTTTACGATTGCCCTAACATTGCAGGGCAATTGTAGAAAGGAGATTACCTTTAATATGGATTATTGTAGCTTTTTTTTGTTAATAAAGTTTAAATTAAACTGTTGAGTGATAAATATTTTTTTGATAATCCCACAGCAAGTTTGAAAGCAAAAATGTCAATTGTTATTTATGCCAGCAAGAAAATCTATTTTAATATAACAATAAGCTTTTCCTCTCCGTTTTTCTAACAAACAATAGTTTTTAGTAAGAATCATCAGTTCCACAGTTATTTGTATCTCCTCAGGTAACACTTTTTAAAACCCCGTTTTACCAGGAAGACAACACTTAGTTGTTTTTTTTACCTTTTCATATGTTTTCAGCGTACAGAGAGAGGGGTCTTTCTTTCATTCCTCTTTGCACAATCATCTAAACTTCTGGCTCCTCCCTAATGCTCTCTCATCTTCTGATTTACTTTAAGGAGTTCATGATGCAATGCCTTCTAACAAAGTTCCAAGAGCCTCTGAAAGAAAAACAAGCCTGCAGTATCACAGATCTGCCACCTTAGCTCACAATGGGCTTAAGCTGCCTTTCTACAAAGCACATGGTCCCATTTTAAGCCCCAGTAGAGCTTAGCAAACTCCACGATTACTTTTGTGATGGTAGGACAGAAAAGGGTTTTACCAGCATCACTCCCATATTTATACAACAGGGAAATAGACAATCATGGATTATTAATTCATAGAAACTTAGATCAACTTAAACAAAGCTGTTGAATAACTGACAAAAGGCTTTCATTACTATCATTTTCACCCTTGGCTACTGGTGGTGATGTTAAAGATCATAATTTCCTAACATGAGATTAATTTCCCCAGTGGGTAAATATACCCAAATTAAAAGTTGGAAATAATTTATAAATGTGAGATTATGCTGCTGCAACATAAGAATTATTTTTTTAAGCTTTTTGTATCAGGGTTGACAGTAAATGTGGCCAGCATCGTAAATCCAGTTTTGTAACTCGGACAAAAGTAAAACATCCTCTTATTTGGAGACCTAATACAGCAAATATACTAGTTTAATACAGAAATTTTGACAGAAAATAATATTTTCCACTGGTTCCCAGCAATTAAACCATATGAATACGTTTGTATTCAATACATATTTATATGTTTGTGGTGCATGAAATTTCTTTAGTGTTAATATTGTGACATACATTTAACAAATGAACTGAATAGTCATAATATTATTACCAGATGTGACTCCTGTGCAGTAGATCCCTTTCTGCCCACTAAGGACAGACAAACATGGAAAGAAATAAGCTTGAGCAGCTGATCCTTTTTGCTCTGCTTGCTGTGAATCTAACATGTTTTTCCAATACATTTCCACAGATTGGATTATGAATGGGGAGCATAGTAGAAAATGTCGAATTCGTTGCCATTTCTTGAGCCATTCTTGTACCATTTTCACAAGAGAATTTTAATATTTAGGGTGTACCATTTCCATGAAAGACAGGAGAAACAATGTTAACATAGGAGGTGAAACCCACGATGGCAAGACCCCAGGTTTTCCAGCTGAAAATAGCCTGAGACATCATTCTGCCCTTGCCAATTTTCTGTTCATTTCCTCTTTATTTAACCATGAAAAACAGATTAAAAACCTCCTTTACGTAAAGGCTCATGGTCAAGACAGCAGCAAAGAAATGGTTTAGACTCAAACATAAAGGCATAAAATATGATGCTACCAACTAATTATTGCACACCTGTACACGTTTATTGTAGGTAGAGTTTAGATCCAATCCGGCCCGGCCCGAGCCCGTAGACATCATGTACGAGCCCAATCTGACCCAACTAATTAACTTTAATTGTAGACCTGAGCTAAAAGTAAACCCGACATGTTACTTTAATCAAGATATTACTGCTTTCATTTTTAGACCATGATTTGAGTTAGCAGTATAACTTCTCCCATTTTTATCTTCTATTTAACAGCTTCCAGCTCCATTTTGTCGCTGGTTGTAAACTCAGAGTGCATTAAGTGTAAATCGTCTGGGGATGTGTGATCGATAGGAGCAGAGCAGGACGGGGCTGCGTGTGCGTTTTTTGTGCAGTGCGCTGTGCTTGTTACAGTCCAGTGAACTTCTGCACCTTACTTTATTTCTTTCCACAACAGGGTGAGCTACCTCCTCCTCTATTTAGACTACAATAAGTAGATTAAGACAACTTTATGTTGTACATTCTCATTTGGTTTTCTCTGTACTGTATGTATTGTAGGATTATTAAACGTGCCACAGAAACCCAAGCCCAACCCAACCACCAAACAAGTAATTCTGCCCGGCTTTGGGCATTAATCCTAAACTCTAATAAAATAAATCTGACTTTAATCTTAGAATTCTGATTTTAATGTAGATGGGCACCTGGGAGGAACCAGCTTCAAAGGCATAGATCTGAGTTGTGCAGGAGGAGAACTAACTTTCTGGAGGAATATGTTAGATTTAAGTGATAATTCCAAGAAAAAAGTCAGAATTCTGAGAATAAACTCTGACTTCTAAGATTAAAGTCCAAATTCTGTGATTAAAGTCAGAATTCCAAGAAAAAAAAAATTAATTCTAATGTTAAAGTCAGAATTCTGAGGTCAAAGTTAGAACGCCTAGATTAAAGTTGTAATTCTTTTCTTTTTTTTCAGAGGCACTAATCCTCGTCCATAGTATTGCTGGTGGGTACTTGGTGTGGGACAATTTTTATAAATATTTTTGTTGATAAAAGTTAAAAAGCTCTGAGGCATTGCCTGTGGAAGGAAACCTAATAAGGTCTGAAACGACTGATTTTAAACTCATGAAGGAGTTTCAAACCTGAAGGAGCATTGACTCAGAACAGACAGTACCTTACTCACTGATGTGCATTTAGCTCTGAAACCCTGGTGAGGCTGAGCATGACTTGTCACCTTAGTCGTCTGATGGGATGTATTAGAGATCAGAGGTTTAGTCGGGTTTTCCTTGAATCCATCAAAGAGCAACAGAGGCTTTTGATGTCGTCTCTATATGCACTATGCCAAAGCTTTTCATAGTGCAAAGAAAGCGAGTTCAATCTCCTTTTGTTGTCAACAGCTCTTGTGTTGTTCAAACTGCAATGTTGCTGATTTGTACAACCCACGGAAGAACTTCCACATGATAATACAGTGTTCAAGATAAGACCTGTGACTCATATTCTCTTTGATTAGTGGTTCCTCTCTCCTTCACTTCACTTTAAGATCTTTCTTTACTGTTTTCATCATCTCACAGGACCCTTCTGCAATCATTGTCTCACCCACATTGGAAAAATATATTCAACCCCTTGGAATTGAAGGTCTCGGAGCTGAGACAGTCTGGCTTTATGATGCAGAGAGAGAGAGAGAGTCAGAATCAGAATCAGCGTATTCTCTTTTGAAGTGCATGCACCATTTCACTCCCCATAGACCAGGAGAAGGAGCTAGAGGTTTAAATCTAAAGGCAAATTTAGTGCACACTATATTTGAGATTTCATTCCATGCATTGCAGGTCTCTGTGCATGTCAAGGTAACATTAAAGTAATCATGCAAGCCAAGTTTCAAATAAGAGGCTGTGTTTTACATTGTGCAGCACACTTGAAACCATAAGATAAAAAAAACATAAAATGTGATATTGGTTAAAGCTTTATGCTTCCATAACTGTTGGGATAATGGCACTTCAGCATAAGCTCTATTCAGCATTCTGTTAGTGGTTCTTTTACAACTTTCATCTTGCATGCACATTTTTGTACTCTGGTTCTATTATTAAAAAAAAAGATGCGTACACCAAGCAAGGATATCCTGTATAAACTGAAATATCCCTGGGCAAAACAAGAAGCAACCCTGAGTGTCAGAGGTGATGCTCTGCAGTAGTTCCTGACCCGCAGAAAATTAGCTAATCAATACGGCATCAGACATTTGTTCATATAATGTCACGAGGAGGCAAGGCTTAATAGATGGTGTGGGTGTTTGGAGAGAAAAAAAAAGCAGTCGATAAAAAGCCATGAGTTCAAACTGATGAATCAAGAATAGATTTCCAGCTTATATGGAGTGGACACAAATATTTGTGCGATCAGAGTCATGTGACATAGTTGTACGATGGAGACTTCAGTCAGGGGGAAGTGAATTTGGATGTGAACTGTGAAATGGCCTTAAAGCTTCAGCAAACAGCAGTTTAGCTCTGTGCAGGAAGCGAATTCAATTCAGTTCAATTCAGTGAAAAATTACTTTATTAATCCTAAAGGGAAATGAAATGTTGTTGTAACTCATATTACACTGAACAAAAATATAAACACAACACTTTTGTTTTTGCTCCCATTTTTCATGAGCTGAACTCAAAGATCTGAAACATTTTCTATATACACAAAATAACAATTTCTCTCAAATATTGTTCACAAATCTATCCAAATCTGTGACAGAGAGCACTCCTCCTTTGCAGAGGTAATCCATCCCACCTCACAGGTGTGGCATATCAAGATGCTGATAAAACAGCATGATTACTGCACAGGTATGCCTTAGGCTCACCACAATAAAAGACCACTCTGAAACGTGCTGTTTTGCTTTATTGGGGGGGTCTGAAAACCAGTCAGTATCTGGTGTGAGCACCATTTGCCTCACGCAGTCTAACACATCTCCTTGGCATAGAATTGATCAGGTTGTTAAGTGTGGCCTGTGGAATGCTGGTCCACTCCTCTCCAATGGCTGTGCGAAGTTGATGGATATTGGCAGGAACTGGAACACGCTGCCGTAAACGCTGATCCAGAGCATCCCAAACACGCTCTATAGGTGACATGTCCAGTAAGAATGCTGGCCATGTAAGAACTAGGATGTTTTCAGCTTCCAGGAATTGTGGAAGCTTGCAACATGGGGCCGCCCATTATCCTGCTGCAACATGAGGTGATGGTCGTGGATGAATGGCACAACAATGAGCCTCAGGATCTCGTCACAGTGTCTCTGTGCGTTCAGAATGCCATCAATAAAATGCACCTGTGGTCGATGTCCATGACATACGCCTGCCCATACCATAACCTGACCGCCACCACCATGGGCCACTCGATCCATAACATTGACATCAGCAGACCATTTACCCACAAGACGCCACACACTCTGTCTGCTGTCTGCCCTGAACAGTGAAAACCAGGATTCATCCGTGAAGAGCACACTTCTCCAATGTGCCAGACACCATGGAATGTGAGCATTTGTCCACTCAAGTCAGTTACGATGACCAACTGCAGTCAGGTCGAGACCCTGATGAGGACGACGAGTGTGCAGATGAGCTTCCCTGAGATGGTTTCTGACAGTTTGTGCAGAAATTCTTTGATTGTGCAAACGGATTGTTTCAGCAGCTGTCTGGGTGGCTGGACTCAGACGGAGGTGAACATGTTGGATGTGGAGGTCCTGGGCTGGTGTGGTTACACAGGGTCTGCGATTGTGAGGCCGGTTGGGTCTACTGCCAAATTCTCTGAAACGCCTTTGGAGACGGCTGATGGTAGAGGAATGAACATTCAATTCACAGGCACCGGCTCTGGTCGACATTCCTGCAGTCAGCATGCCGATTGCACGCTCCCTCAAAACTTGCAACATCTGTGGCATTGTGCTGGGTGATAAAACAGCACATTTCAGAGTGGCCTTTTATTGTGGGCAGCCTAAGGCACACCTGTGCAGTAATCATGTTGTCTAATCAGCATCTTGATATGCCACACCTGTGAGGTGGGATGGATTATCTCTGCAAAAGAGGAGTGCTCACTGTCACAGATTTGGACAGATTTGTGAACAATATTTGAGAGAAATTGTTATTTTTGTGTATATAGAAAATGTTTTAGATCTTTGATTTCAGCTCATGAAACATGGGAGCAAAAACAAAAGTGTTGCATTTATGTTTTTGTTCAGTGTATATAGGTTCTTCAAAGAGTTGTTGTCGATGTTGATGGCTGTGGGCAGGAATGGCTCTTTTATAGCTAATTGTATTACAGCGGTTTTGCAGAAGCTGGAGACACTCTGTTGTTGAATGATAGGCTACATTCACACAGCAGCCAAATTCGACCCACATCCGACTTTTTCATGGCAGCCTGAATGGCTCAATTTAGATTTTTTTACCTCCCAAAATTTCAAATTTGTGCCACTTCCATATGTGGCGCTAAATCGGTTACATATCCAATTGTTTTCAATCCTCTGTGGTTAGAATTGCTTCATTTTATCTGACTTTGATAGTTGTGCTTTATTTTCCTAAGATTCCTTCATCTTATGATCTTGTGATAAAACTGTCAGTTCTTCCTCCTCAACAACTTTAAAATCGATCCATAGATGGCGGTTTTTCATGACAGCACACAGGATGCGGTGAATGACAGCAACAGACGAAAGTCTCCGACACCCAGGGCGAAACGCAACACACAATGGCGAAGACATCGACAAAAGTTTAATATTTTTCAAAGTTGTTGTCTCAGCACGTCTACGTGTACGAGCTCGAAATTTCACATGCATGAATTTTACCGGTCACTTGGCTGGAAGAGGGCAAGCGATCGTCGTTCCATAGGAAATTAACAGCGACCTCACCTCGTGTGTGTCGAGCACACTTGCGTTCTTCTGCACACACAGGTCGCTTCGGGGTCATAAACAGTTCACACAGAAGTTTGATTGCAGTCGCATTTAATTAATAACATGAATGACCAAAGGGAAAAAAAGGATTTCAACAAAAATCGGAATTGAGCATCAAGACCTGCTGTGTGAACGTAGATATGGTCAAGATGCTTAGTGTTGTCCATATTGTTCATTTTATGAAGAATCATTCCTATTTTAATGAAAATTTCATTTAATTTTTACTCTTTTTCTGTTTTTAATTTGGACTGAAAAAAATGTGGTTCGGTGTTCCCATAAAGTGCCGTCCACACTGGTTACCAGTTCTGTAAGAAGGCTTAAAACAAATGGATCTTCTGTTTTACTAACATAGTTGTAAATGGTAAATTTGGGAAAATTCCCATCTTTATTTTGAGGGCATTTTGTACAGTGGGGATAATATCCCATGAATAGATATTTGCTTTTAGCAAATCCCCTGGGGCACAGTTATTGTTCTCCCTCCAGCTACCCATCACCCTTTAGCTATTAGGACAGCATTTGTGTTCTCACATAACATTTTAAAAGGTTGGAGACAATACAAAGAGAGGGTTTTTTTTTCTTCTTTCTTTCTTTTCAACATGTCCCCCCTTTGGCATTTGAGGCACACCATGTAGAAAAGATGGTGGTCTACATGTACCAGTGCAGATTAGGGGTGCATTCAAAGCGGACTGGAGACCGCTCCAAAAACAGAAAGCGGGCTGAAGCACAAGCCATTCTGGTTAAATACAAAGAAAACATACGTGTGTGTCTAGCGCTAGTGGAAGAAATGGCTTGTCGTCTTTTGCTAAAGACAAAAGACAAATCCTTAAATCGCAAAAATCTGACTCCACTCCATTTTTATTTACAATTTGTGAAGAAGGAAGTTGCGCTCAGTGTCTTGTTCAGAGGTTTTTGTGTTGTTTCCTTCAGTGATTCTTGGTGCAGCGCCCCCACAGGCAAGGGGGGGAACAGGTTGCTCAAAGGGTTTGGTTCATTTGACACAATTTAGTGTGAAAGCGAACCACACCTGCTGAAAATGTAACAAATCCCTACTTGAACGAAGTCTACTGGACTATCCGGTGTGAAAGCACCCTAATTGTTAAAGCTTAAAGCTGAAGCAGAGCTACACAATACAACAGTTACCTAGAACTCCAAGGACGGAATGAAAACTAAGAAATAAAAGGTTTTGGGGACAGTCAAAGCCCACATGTTTACTCTTTGTAGATGCTGTGGGGGGACTTGAAATGGGATGTACATGTAAGAAACCTCTTTAAATATCTCCCAGTTGAAATTGGGGAGAGGGGTAAACTTTTCTTTGGCTGAAGTCAGAGGCTGGGGATAGTTACAAGAAGCTTCTCACTGAAGTTTCTACAGCCGAAGGAGCTAACGGTAGTTGTTGGGGGGGGGGGGGGGTCCAAACTTTTTCCCTAGCAAGAAAACACATTTGTTTCTTTAATGAATAAAACAATGTTTAACCCAATTTTTTCCACATAACTGTATAAATATTAATGCCCTAAAAGAAAACATCAGTATCTTGCTCATTAAAAGCTGCAAATATACAGCTTAAAGCTCCTCTGGATAAAGCAGATCCCCTTTGATATTCACCAACTGTCTACCTTTTAAGCTACAATTCACGGTTAGACATTTTGATATTAACCTCAAGGAACAACATGTTATACCTCAACATGGTTGTCATCTTTGCTGAAAGCTTCATTTTAATCATTTAAAGTAATGCTGGCAGGATTCCTGCTGTGCATGTTTGGCTGTGTTTACGGACGGCCAGCGGTCTTGAGTTTTGCATCTTTCTGGGCTACCTTCGGCATTCTGACATCACCGCACTGTGCTGGGAATTGCAGAGCAGAGTCCCGAGAGACGTTTTCACCATCTGCTAGACAAGAAGCTGTCTCACCGTTCCAAAGAAGTTTTTATACTGACGTACTTCGGCGAGGCACATCCACCAGTCCAGAAGTATACAGACTGAGAAGCCTGTCCGTTTCATGGAGGTTAAATTCAAAATTCCAGGGAGAAACTGAGCTACTCCGAATTTTATGAGATTCAATAATGCTTAAAAGTCGGAGAAAACATAAACCTTTGGATCTTGGATTGAGATGTTTTCTACACATGGCTTATTTTCTGCCTAGACACATTACGCTTACAGTATTTTGGATGAATGTAGCTGTGTGGTGAAGCTTTCTATCAGAATCAATAAAGAAGCAGCCAATCCTTTTGAAATCAGATGAAAAGACTCCATGTTTCAGATCTATTGTGTTTACAGTCTATTATTACAGTCTATAAGTAAAAACTAGATCATATTTTGTCATTCCAAAGGTTTTCTGTTGCAGCCAACATCCACATCACAATATCAGGACTAAGTTTAAACAGAAAGGACCAATTGATTTACATATAATGCTCTAAGCATGAACGTAAAGTCTGTTTAATTAAATGTTTTATTTTCCTAAATCTTACAATACATTATTTATTATAGTAAATTAGTTTTTACGTGTAAAACTGTTGTGTTGCTGATGTGAAGAAATTTGTCATATGAATTCACCCGAGGTGTACTTTTTTTTTTTTTTCTTAAATTAGCCTATAAATCTGAACTAACCAGCTAGTGGATCTTACCAGTTCGTGCGTGTTTAATCTCAAGATTAGTATCTAAGCAATAGCAGTAGTTTTTTTTAAATTGGGGTCCAGAATAGGCCACCAATAATCTAGAGGCAGCACAACAAAACCACAAGTAAAAACAAAATTTCAGTTTTCAGCTGTTGTCAAATATACAGTCCTATGAAAAAATATCTGCCCTTTTTACAGATTTTTTCTTTTTTTCCTTTTTTAACACTGTCTAATGTTACAGCTCATCAAGCTAAATTTTATATCACACAAAAATGACCTGATTAAATATAAGTAGCAGGTTTTAACTTATGAAAGCTATGCAAAAAAAAAAAACCTGTTCTTATGTCAAAACTACAGTGGACTAATGTAGTAGCTAATTTGTAGAAACTTGAGACCTCCTCTAAAAATGCTTATAACTGAATATTTTAATAGTTCAAACATCAAATATACCCTAATATGCATTGATACGCACAGTGGAAGCCATCTTGGCACTACCACAGAAGCCAAGAGCCATGCTCTTCTTCATCTCCGCTCTTGAGGGTAAAGCCAGTCGGCGCTGAGGAAAAGAAATGGCATTCCTGGATTGACTGCTTTGCAAATCCAAGCCAACAGTGTGTCAAGCAGCATTGAGCCCAGGTACTTTGGCTTCCAAAGCTGACATTTTCTTTTGAATATTTTATTTCCACTCCATGAAAAAGTACTCGAATAGGTTGATTTTCCACCAATAATTTGGAGTCACATTCCACAGATAGCTGAATCCATAGCCTGGTAAAAACCAGCCCCTTGTTCTACGCTTTGCTTCATTCAGAAGGTCTGGACCCTGAGCTATTGATATCTGTTGAAGTTTTAAACAAGTAGATCTAATTTTACCCAATCGCTAATGTTTGACCATGATGTATGTAATGCACCAGCTCGACTGTGAAGAAAGCTACATCATGATGCTTACTGGAAATTGCGTGTGCTGTAAACAACCCCATGGGGAGTAGGACTTCAATTGCTCAGTATTTGGAAGTGTAGCCAACATGGACTGAATGGCTTTGTTCACTTCCTCTGCTGCCATTGCAAAAATACAATGGTAGGCAGACTGCAATTCAAAAACAGCAAAAAGTGACATGATCGTTCACAACTCCTCCTTCTGTTCACTGATTGACCAGAATTTAATGCATCCAAAGAAATTGAGCTCAGTGGGAAAAATCCCAGACTCAGTCAGCACTGAAGGGAGATGAGAATTGTGTAGGAAACCAATGGCCAGGCTACTGAAGCCGTGAATACTGTGCCACGATTAGGTGGGGGTCCACTGTAATTGCTCCACTTGTAAAATCAGGAATTATCTACGAATAATTTTTTGGTTCATTTTCACTAGCTGAAATTTGTGGCTAAAACATCAACTCTCAAGGATAACTACAGCTTTAGTGATGAAAACTGATGAGCCAAATGATTTGCTGCAATATAGTTTCCAATCTGCTTTTTAACCTTAGAGATCTACTGATATTCTATTTTTCTATTCTTCAATTTCATAACTGGAACATGATTCTCAATAATGAAGAAGGTAAGATCGCAAGCTGCAGTACAATGAAAGCCCCTCTGGGAAAACTCTTACTCTGAGCTTCAGGGTATCTTTATGTATAAGTTTTGTTCATGATTAGCGGAGGCCTGCCTGTAGGTGAGAGCTAGTAGTGGAAAGCAAAGACAGTTTTATGAGATAAATGAAACCCTTTACACCCCGTTATATCTGATTTCAATTTATTACACTACCATAAATAGAAATATGTTTCTTTCCATTAATTCCCTGGTAATTTAACATCACTGGTTTACCACTTGTAAACAAAAAAAAAAGACTTTGCATACCTGGTCTGGTTTAATAACATCATTAAATCGAAAGCAAATTCATGTAAACTGAAATACTCGCTAAAGTGCAACAAAATATTTATATACATTATATGAAAAGATAACCTGTTTTCCTTACTGTTTAAATTAAATCAGACTCAACTCCTGTTTTAGATAAGTTGGAATTACTAAGATCATTTCTGTTTGCTAAATATCTCAATAGTGATCAATTCTGAATTTTACCTGCATTTCCTTAGTGTTTGGTAGAAATACCTTATGAACTTAAGTTATGCATTTTGAGGTATTGTTCCACAAGCTATTCTTAATAGTTTGCTGTAATTTTTCCCTTTCCTTATAACAGAATTGGTGTAACTTTTGGTAAATTTGCAATTGGATCAAGATCAGCAGTGTTGTCCTGGCCAATCCAAGACATTGATTTTGCTGTCCTTAAGCCACGTTTTAACTAATGTCGTGGTAGGGTCATTGTCCATTTGAAAGACATACTCAGAAAATGGGTAGAAAGAGAAGGTGGGGAAGACATGTAGCAAAGGTCCCAGAGTCTGGAATTGACAGGCAGCTGACTGTTTTAAGGATGAATAGCCTTCATATATGTGGCGGCTATTATACCTTTATACCACGTACCACCCTAAACTAAACTTAACTTCCTTTAACTTCCTGACTGATGTCTTTAGATTTTGCTTTAGTATTTCCACATAATATTAATTCGTCATGATGTTATCTGTAATCTATTTTGTAAAGTACATCAGTCTCCAGTAGCAAACCATCCCACAGCATGATGCTGATATCCCTGTATTCCACAGTTGGCGTGGTGTTCTCAGGCTTGCAAGTTTCGTCCATTTTCTCCAGAGTTCACAATGACCATCATGACCAAAGCCTTCAGTTTTATTTTCATGAAACCACAGGACGTGTCTCCAAAAATTAAGGTCTTTGTCCTTAGGTGCATTTACAAACTTTAATCCAATATCTGGAAATTGAACCAAGGATAAATAAGACTTATGGAGGTCCACCAGTCTAGTTACCAGTCTACCAGTAACTAGCTGCTAATAAACCCTTGCTAGCTAACTAGCTTGCTACCTTTGTGCGGCCATCACGGGTAAGTATAAATTTATCGCCAGTTGGCTGGATGATGTTCGTCTTTCCCACTGGCTCACTTCTGCTGCCAACCAATACATTGCTACGTGCATTCTGCGCAAAATAGCTTGGTACACTGCATATGGCCTGAAGAGAGCCATATGCAGTGTAAGAACCACAAAACTGGTGCCAAGAGCCACAAAAGACTCCATAAATGTCACAGTTTTGATCCCCTGGCATTGCTAAAGCTCTCCAGAAACCGGTTGGCACTGCAAGTAGTATAATTTCTTCAACACACACACACACACACATATATATATATATATATATATATATATATATATATATATATATATATATATATATATATATATATATATATAATTTAATTCGTAATAGTCTTAAAGAAGGCCTAAAAAAGTCTTAAATTTCAGTTGGAAAACCTGCAGAAACCCTGAGAATATAATATTGGGACTCCTGGCAGTAGGAATTTCATTTTTTTGTTTTTGTATTAGGTAATTCTGTAAATGTACCTCCAAACTAATCTTAGGTACCCTTAACATTTTTTGGAATACTGTTCAGACAGCTTTAATGAAGCTCACCGGTTGTCTGCTCTAGATGAAGCTATCAAAGTTGATTGTGTCATTGATATTATGCCTCTCAGGTGCAGGAGCACAGCAGGGTGTTGGTAATTTGCTACAAATACCTTTTAACTGTCAGATACTATGGAACTCCCCACATATAAGCAGAGGTTAATTAGCTGCAGGTGTGCTTCACTGACCACTGCTGACACATTTGTTTATCTGCTTTCAGAAATCACCAGCATGTCTTTCAACAGGTTTGCAGTGGCAGCTATTCCTGTAGGCTGCAGCTGGTGGAGGTGAAAGATAAATTATACGTTAGACACAGTTGGCTGCTGTCTGCACATGACTTGTATTCCATCCCATATTTCAATCACTTTTGTAATCACATCATCATACATGATTAAGCAAAGCAAGAAAATTGAGTACCTTGTAGAAAATTGTCTTGTTGTCTTCTCCCTCATCCTAAACATGGAGGACAAGTTAAGATCAAACTCTTTTTCCTCTTGTTAAAACTGGAAAAAGCTTTCTAACAGTTTAATAGCTCAACATTATGTGATTAAAGTATAAAATAATGTGTTGCCACTAATGAGACAAACCATGTTTCCTCTCTGATATTGATTATCAAGGTACCACCCTAACCACACCCTATATACGCTGATGACACCATTGCTTCTGTTAGAAAGTTGGAAACATGAATTTATGTTTGCAGTAACTATAGTTTTTTGGTCAGCCCGACAAAATAGTTGTGATGATCACACCCAACCAGCTATTAAAACCGAATAACTGATAGACTCACCCTAACAAGCAATGTCTAAGAAGACAAATACATGGTCCCATATTAGACTCAGCTGACATACTTCAAAGATTTTTTTTTCCTCAACTATCAATAAAGATAATTCATTCATTCAAATTAAATTATCTCTACCTGCTGAATGGATTGTTAATTGCTTATTAACACAAATAGCAATTCAGACAATCACATGCCTGAAACTCAATGCAATCAGATATCTAGATGTAGTGAAGACAACTTGCTGAAGTTCAAAGTGAGTATCAGAATGGGGAAGGGAAGGGATGTAAATGACTTTAAACCTGGAATGGTTGTTGGTATGAGGTCATAGTTCCTGACCAGAAAAAGGTGGATTGCCCATTCTGGCTTGGAGAGTCAGTCTCTGCCTCAAGCATAGGAGTTTAAGTTTCTTGGTGTCTTGTTGACGAGTGATGGTAAGATGGAATGGGAGATAAACAGACGAATTGGGTCTTTTACAGTAGTGCAGTCTGTTGTGGTGAAGAAACAGCTTAGTCAAAAAGCAAAGCTCTCAATTTACTGGTCTGTCTATGTTCCAACCCTCACCTATGGCCATGAGATATGGCTCAAGAACGAGATCCCCGACACAAGTGGCCAAAATGAATTTCCTCTAGAGGGCACAGGGTGAAGGGTTTAATTGGGGGAAGCTCAAATTAGAGACGTTGCTTCACCACATCAAGAGGAGTTAGTTGAGGAGGTGCATCTGATCAGGATGTTCCACTGGTGCCTCCCTTTGGAGGTTTTCCAGAATGTCCCACTTGGAGGAGACCCAAGGGAGGGCCCAAAACTTACCTGAGGAACTCTGTGTCCAGTCTTTCCTGGAATGCCTCGGGATCCCCCAGAATGAGCTGGAGGATGTTATTGGCGAAATGGATGTCTGGTTTTCCCATTGCCCCCACAACTCGGTCTCGGATAAGTGGAAGAGAATGAATGGATGATGAACCAAATGGTAAATGGCCTGTACTTGTGTAACACTATAACTAGTCCAGAAGACCCCAAAGTGTGTTACACTACATTCAAGCTATTTACCCTTTCACGCACACATTACTACATTGTAACAACAGCTGTCCTGGGGCAGTCTGACAGAAGCGAAGCTGCCATACAATTGACACCACCTCTGATCATCAGGCAGGGTGGGTGAAGTGTCTTGACCAAGGACACAACAACTGAGACAGACAGAGAGGGGGTGCAAACCGGCAACTCACCAGTTACAGGTTGAACTCCTTTCACTGTTGCCACCTTCTCTGAACTATTCTGAATATTCAAGAAAATGTTGATCTATTGGGATTTTCATTCTCAATCATATCTCAGTTTTACAGAGAATGGCCTTAAAAGGAGAACATTTGTTGATGTTGAAATACCTTGTTGATCTCATAGGTCAGAAGAGAATCAGGTTAGTTCTAGATGACACATAGACAACAGAGGCTTAAAAAGCCACTCATTACAACTAAGGTATGCTGAATACGATCTCTGATTGCACAACATGTCAAACTTTGAAGAACCTGGACTACAAGTATCAAAAGACCACACTGTTTGCCACTTCTGTCAGCTAGAAACAGGAAACTTAGGCTATGTTTTGCACTAGCTTACCAGTACTGGAGAGTAAAGGATTGAGAAAACATTGCCTGGTGCAATGCGTCGCAATTTCAGCTGCAACATTCAGATCCTATTGTTAGAATTTGTTGTAAACCTCATAAAAGCAGAGTTTAAATCTGAACTGATCAGCTGCTGGTGGTTTTTATGTTGTGCAAGATATTTTCTTTGCATACTTAGGGCCTCCTGGGTCTCAGCTTAAATACCACAGCTTACCAGAGTATTGTTGTTGAGCCCTATCCCTTTATGACCACAGTGTGTCTATCTCCTGATGCCAGAAATCTCCAATTATCTCAAACTTGTTTCTTGAACTTTAGGATTTCAGTGTACTCCAGTGGCCTTGACAATCACCAGATCTCAGTCCAGTAGAGCTTCTTTGGGATGTAGTGGAATGGGAGTGTTGTTTACCAGACGTCAAAGTAATCCATAAATTGGCTTTGTGTGAATGTGCTCTATGGTGATGCAAAAAAAAGGGTGTAAAAAACTACACAAGAGGTTTTTCAGACAGTGCAACAGTAATTTTCTTCAGTGGGACTGAATAACCCAAAATTGGTGTGGACCTAATGGTTTTTAACGTAACAGCTACTTTCTGTTCAAAAAACTAAAGTATGTAAAAATTGAAGGGCAGCAAAACAATCCTAATATGAATATTTTTATATATCTGAACCTGGACAGCTACGGTTAGCTCTCTACAGATATAGTTCATAAATTACCAGAAGGCTTTGGTCTTTATTCCACTAAAAAGCAGGCTGGAATTGTGAAACATACTTAAAAATAAGTATAGTGACAGTCATTAAAGTCCTTTAGGCCAAACACTATTCAGAACAACTGAATTATGAGGAAATTTTGCCGCAATTGTAGAAATCCCTGTTGATCTCCAGACACCGCCTCTTTTAAAGGGACTGAGCAACACATAAACAATAACATATTTAGCATTCTCCAAAGAATAGATCTTACAGAGTTTTTTTCCACATGCACACTTTCCATTTATTGTCCTCTTTAGGTCTCGCTTGACCGTCTACTCGTGCTGAAGTCTATACTTTCCCTTATTGATCAGTTCCAGTGTCCAAGACTTTTGCTTAGAATGTTTTCCAAGCATACCAAGAGTCATCTGTGTGATCAGACTCTACACCATTCTGTGTTTCATTCCTATTTAAACAGAAAAACAGCAGTATGTTTTATTGTTCTCTAAGATTATGTGCCCTCTGTAGGTGTGGGCAATATCTGTGGACAATACAGAATTGACTACTGCTGCAGTACCTAATAGAAACAGATTATTGAGGCTGATTTACCTACTATCCATTCATTGTTTCAGACAGGGAGCATGGAAAAGTAAGAGATGGAGAGAAAAGATGGAAAATCCATATGTAAGATGGCTATTTAAGTGAAACGGAGCAGCTTTGCAATATCAGATATACGAGAGAAAAAGAATTTCATTTGTTTCTTTTACTGCTCTGATCATATGTGTGAGCTGATTTTAAGAAAGTTTATCTGATTTCTCTTTTAGGACTTTGAGAAGATATAAGACCAATATATTCAAAATAATTTTCTATAGCCTTCCTCCCAGAGGTCATTAAAGCCCCTTCTCCACAGGCATGGCTTTAACCGGTTCATTCCCAGACAACCCTGACCAGACTTGTCTCCATTTGCAGATCCGGCATGGTTCTTCCCCATTTTGGGAACCACTTCAGGGGTTGTACAAGCTGGACCTAGCTGGGTATTGCGTGCAAGCGATTTGATTGGCAACCAACTGCATTTGTTGATTGGTCCGTGGATTTACAGCAACAAAAACATCTCAACCACTATTTTCAATCTGCAATGAGACCGTAGTAGTTGGTGAGATGGTAAGCTGCAAATCGATAATTCCATGGTCAAACCTTGTGGTCCAAACCTTTTTATCAATTGTGGTTGATGAGCACATACAGTGTCAACCCACAACGAACAAACAGATCTCAGAGAAACTGGCCTTCCAAGGGTACATGCACAAAATGATATCATTGGAGCATTGACCACTGCTCACATTCCTGCCCATAATATTTACACCAACATAGTGCGGGAACATACTGCCGATGGAGACACACTCAACTGGGCTAGAACCGAACCAGCCATTAACCTGCTAAAGTGAGATTTGACAATGGAGAAAGGGCTTTAGTGTGTTAGAACCTGAAGCAATATCACGCCATGTGTGGAAAAGAGGAAGTGGTATAAAATGAAGTCTTACGATGATTATGAAATAGAGACAAATTCATTGACATTTTAAAAGTTCTTTACCATCTATGGTATCTAGCAGCAATTAGTCTAGCTAGCATTTCTACAACAGCAGTGACTTTGTGAATGAAAATGGAGATCTTTACCTTAACTTACCTTCCAAATCCAGTTTTTTCCATGGCATTCTTCAAATAATAAAACAGAGCAACTTTTGAGCAATACATTTAGCCTTCTTGTCATTGGCTAAATGGTTGACGCCTAAAAGTCTTGATCTTGCAGCTTGTAGAACCTGCAGATATATTTTAGCTTTCCTAGCCAATGCAGAGTTCTTTTAAATAGCTTGTTATTCTTTTATGCCTCACATGACAAATCAAAACTTTACTTATGCTGACAATAGCCAACTTTAAACCTTCTTCCTTGAGTAACAGCACAAACACCAAAGAGTAGTGTTGTCAGCGTGACTTGCTAGCACTAAGTGTATGTTGCATTCAGTAATCATTATTGGAATTTTGTATTTCAGCTCACCAGTCAGGGCCAGTCAAGCTGAAAATTGGACATTTGTGGTCAATAACAACTTTTGTGGTGTGTCGATATAAAATACATTTGAAGTTTGGGATTTTAATGTGGAAAGCACATACCAAAGGCATATGAACAATTTCCCAATGTAAAATAGGGGAATCTAGTTTGGTGTTATACCCAAACAAATATAAAATGCTTACTCATGTTGTTTATAAAACTATATGTTTTATCATTTTATGATTCTTTGGCAAGGTTGCCCTGAGAGCAGCCTTCAAACCATTTGTGGCTCTCTAAATTATATTGTTTGGCCCAGAACTGCAGTTCAAGAATAATAAAAGGCCAATAACTCAGATGGATACTTGTTAACACATTTTATGGTGAGATTTTCACTGATGTGAGGCCATTCAAACAAGATGCGGACAAACTGAAATGTTCTTGAAATGGAAAATGTTAGGTATAAACACAAAGTATTCATCTTTTATTGATCGTGCGTTTTTCTTCATTTTAATTTCATGGGAAATGGAACCACAAACATACAACAATGAATGAATGTCGAGAATAAACAAGAATAAAAGTTGTAGACCCAGAAAATAAACAAATCTAATTTAGGAAAACATAATATTGTTTCAATAGGGCCAATGGGACCCTTTTTATTTACAGAAATTAGACAAAATTGTTTGTTTTAATAAAATATTGCTTGTTTAAGTTGTTAAACAGAGTAAAAATGAATCAAAATAAAACTTTTGTGCTTTTAATTTTAAAGAAATTATTTTTGTGTGCCAAATGTACTTACAATTTTCCAATTTGATCCACAAGGCAAGAATTTTGGACACCCCCCTAATATACAAAGAGAATTCTGAATACCCATAGTAACCTTAAACTCAATGTTTTTTTTTTTTATTATTATTTTCATTTTTTTTTTTACTACTGTTAAAGCAGGCAGGTAGAATTTAACAGTTGGCAGATGTGTAAGTGCAGTTACTAGGTGCCCTCCTGCTGGCCACATAATGTTAACCTACTGAGACAAAGTGCTATGAATGCAGGTAGAAATAATGTTAATGGCCAGCAGATCTCTGTGATGGAGAAGTTGGACACGAGCAAAAGAAAAACTGGAAATTACCTTGTTAAAATGGCTTTTTAATGCTCTCTTTCTACTTTTCTCTTCACCACTAAGTAATGGACCTATTTTCTGTCAGGAAAGGAATCACTTTCTTTTTTCACTGTGATTTAGAATTTTTTTGTCATGTTAATGTACACTAACCTTGTCCCTTGAAGAAAAAAAATGAATAAAATATAATTCTGTTTTTTTCTAAGCAAACAGTGAGAATTGTCTCTGCGACAAATAACGCTTTTTTTTTTTCTCCAGATTATGCAAAATTCATTTACACAATAAACTATAAATATATATAACTTACATTACAGCCAATGAGAGACTTAAAGAGTGTGTATAACCAGACCAGGACATCAAACCAGGGTAAGCGTAATGAAAGGAACCAGAAGTGAAACAAACTAGGGAGCTTAAATACTGAGGAGGTGGGATTAGTGACATGGAAACCAGGTGAGTGTAATCAGGGGAATGCTGAACAGACGAGGGAGAGTACTTAGCCGGGAACTGGGAGAAGGAGACAATAAAACAAAGACAAAGAGGTAGGTGAACCAAAACACAAAAATAACCACAAACCAAAGAGAGAAGAATCAATAGAGAAAGAAACATAGGGAATACAAAAAAAACAAAGGAATGAACAAATATGGAAAGATCCTTATGAAAATAATGAACCCTAAGATGGCCTAAATACAAACACCAACAGATTATGAAACAGTTACGTTTATTTACTGAACATAAAAGTGTCGAAACTATGGAAGCAGAAAGGATATGAATTCAAATTACCCAAATATCAAACATGTAACTAGTCTCCAAACCCACCTAGTTATCTAGTGTGATGTTCCCATTGGTTGAAATTCATTGCTGACAAATTGCGGAGAGAGAAGAAAAAAACAACACCCCCCCCTCTTGTTTAAGCACAGAAATAATATTTGGTGTAAGACATTATTGCCAGTTCAAATATTTTTCAAACCTAAATTTCTCAAGATGGGTGAGTTTGTGGCTGGACCAAATTTCTGACAGGAAGACGGAATGGACATGTATTTCTTGATTTTAATGAAGATGAAGAAAAACTTACAAAAATGGTAGAGACAGTGTGAAAACAAGATGACATGATGAGTTTAGTGGAAGGAGCCAGTGGAAAACAATGGGACTGGAGAGCCTAATATACAGAGGAGGGAGTGGAAATGACAAAAGAACCAGGAGAATTAATTACAGGGAAGGGGATGCAGCTGGGGAATGGAGCAGGTAGAGGCAATGAGGAAATAATTAACAGGTGGAACAGGAAGCAGAATGGAAGCTGAGATGAGGTGAGAAACAAAAAGAATGAAGGGGAAAGGAGTCCTAATTAGTAACAGAAATAAATACTCATCTAATGAAATAAATCCAAAACACAAACAATAAGAATAACTGAACTAACACAAGGAATAAACTAAAATGGCCAGATATAAGAAAATAATAAAGAAATGATGAAAAGAGAAAATAACTGAAACTAGAAGTCCAAACACCAAAGGATCATAACACAATTGAGGATAGATTTAAATAATCTTAGAGCATGTAACACATAAGGAGAGATAGAAATAAAAAGAAAATCCAACTTGCCACTCAGGTGAATACTATAGTTATAACACTGCCATGTTTACAACAACTATAATTTACATTGTGTTTTATAAAATTAGCATTGTTACCATAGTCTGGGAGGACTTGAAGAATTTAAGATCATTTGTCCTACTCTCTCTCTCTCTCTTATTAAAATTTGAATGCAGAAAATTGTCTTTATAACTGCAGAACAGAACGGAGTCCTTGGCAGTTGGTATGCAGGCCTTGTGTCTGTCTAGTTTGACTGTAGACATAAGCTAGAGGAAGAATGTTTTATCATGACTTTTATGTATGGGATGAAGAGTCCGATCTCCAGAACTTCACACAAACTGAACTACTAACAATTTACTCTCTGCCTAATGGGATGCGTACGATGAAGACTAAATTTAATAAAATAATGTTTTCCCCAGATATTAATTTGCTGCAAATAATAACTGCCTAATTACTAATTATTATTTTGCTACTGTACTCTTGTTATCTTCTTCCACATATTTCTCTTATATTTCTATGTCTTACTTTCTCCTTTTCCTTTTTTTGTACAAACAAGTTCAATTATTCTATACATTTGCCTCCTCAGTTCTTTCTTATTAAAGATGAATCTCTAGGTATATGAAGACATAATCCTTGGCTTTTTTTCTTTTCCTCAATATTTCTCTTGTGGTCATTAAAGCACAGAGAAAAGATAAATTAATCAGGGATCAGTGCGCAGGTCATGTGGCATTTTTAAGCTGAACTGCAATAAAAGAAACACTTGTTCTCCAGAACTGAAAGTAACTCCAGATATCCCCAGGTTCTTTAACAATCTGCTTCTACTTTATATGATAATTAATGAACACAGATGTAGAAATGCTCCATTATAAGTTCCATTAGTCTATGGGAGAAAAGAGTTGGTGGGAAGAATGCAGTCAGGCTTGTTTCTTCTGCTGAAAGCTCTGTTCATTTTTTACAGAGATAATGCTGGCTGACTTAAAGAGAACACATGCAATTAAGCCTTAAAATTCTGTTATTGTACCACTAATGGGGAGCTGAAATAATATCTTTTTTATGTATTCTGGGTCAGTGGAAAGCAAATTTAACAAGTGTGGATCAAGGTTTTATTTCCAGTTGTTTTTTGTGAATTTTGTATAAGCCTGTTCAGCTTCTGAGGAGCCCTTCACTCCAGACTAAGACAACAGCACAGCAATAAAAAATCAGCCAGAACTTGGATGATTTAGGGTGTTGAAGAGGTCCTCTTTGGTGCATTCCCCCCATTATTCCCCTTTATTAATTCCCCATTATGTGTGATGGAATGTGTTTGCTCTGTGGCTGATTTGAAAATGCACAAAATTTCTATGGTTCATAGTCATGCGACAGTGGTAGCTTACCTATGATGTGTGGCTCATATGCTTCCGAACGGATTGGTCAGCACAGAATAAGAAGGAAGATTTACCATGTTGGTCACAAGCCAAGGCTAACTATGTCTAAACTGAGTTGGAAACGGTCAAGTGATTTATTGTAATGCTTTTGGCACCATGGTTGCTGTTAGATTTCTCTTTTTCCATTTCTCTGTGTGCGACAAGAGGGGTCTAACCAATACGGGAGGAACAGCAAAAAGCCGACACACAACAGCAAAAGCCACAATGGAGGTTATGCTGAAATGGAAGTAAGCATAGGTTAGCATAACTTCTGTTTTAGCATAACTTCTGTTGTGGCTTTTGTGGTTGTGTTATTGTGTTCTAGTTTTTGCATTTGTTGACCCTTCTGGGCCACCGTAAACCAAGGAGCTAAAATGTACAATATGGTAAATAGCCTGTACTTTTACAGTTTGTACAATTTTGTCTAGTTCAGAGGACTCCAAAGCGCCACACACTACATTCAGTCATCAACACGCTAATGATGTTAAGCTAGTAGCCACAGGGGCCCTGGGGCAGACTGACAGAAGCAAAGCTGCCACACACCGGCACCACTGGGCAGGCCAGGCAGCTGAGGTGTCTTGCCCAAGGACACAATGACTGAGACAAGCAGAGTGGGGGTTCAAACCAGCAACCCACCGGTTACAGGAATTTTACAGGACAAACTCATACCTCATGAGCCACTGTCACCCCTATTCAGTACATGAACTTTGTGTCAGAAGCCACATAATGATCTCCTCTGATATAGAGATCATGTCTCTGCCTATCAGTTTGTGCCACACTCTCCATGGAAGGGCTTGAACTCATGACAACTCCATCTATTTTCAAAGTAATTCATCATATAATTATTATACCACTCAGGGCACAGCAAACTGTGCTTACACTGAAGCGCATCACATCACAATCCCACCATTCCTAGCTCCAACTACATCCAAACAGACTTTTCAGTCAATGCTCCACAAAAGGCCATTGCTGTTGCGTGTGCTTTCTTAGCTTCCTTTGTCTTATTATGATCTTGTTATCACCCATTGCTCAACAACTTTAAAATCAATCCATTATTACTTTCCTAAACAGTGAGCTGTTGTGTGATGTCTACGTTCTACTTCTGCACATGCGGATTTCTTTGGGGTCATAAGCTGTTCACACAGAAGTCTGATTATGGTCGCATTTAATTAGTAGTATGAACGATCATGTAAAAGAAAATTGATTTCAGCAATAAATGGAACTGAGCATCAAGACCTGCTGCATGAACATAGCCATAGACGTTGAATAAAAGTGGCCTTGGAATGGTGCCCTGAGGAACCCTACATTCAGACCCTTCATCATAAGTGAAGTAGACGGTATTGTAATCCTTAAGTGATGCCACGATGCCTAGATCATTTTCTAAGCTATGTAATAGAATAAGAGAAGGGCCTTTAGAAAAAGGAATCCAAGTAAAGTTTCAAAGTATGTAAATGTTTTACTATACTTCTACAACACTCAACAGGCTAGAGATCACTTTCTTTATGAATGGAAAATTGTAACAAAGTACAAACTTTAAATATCTAAGTTAGGCAAAGCAGACTGTTGTTTTTTTTATGTTTACTTACAACTCAGTTTTTGTTTTTTGTTGTTTTTTGTTTGGGGGCGGGGGTTGTCATACAATAAAAAATGGAAGAGAGGATAGACAGATTGAATCTTGAAGGATGACAGCCATGAACTTCCAGTGGGTTAAGCACGACATGTGCCCTGCCCTTCTGAATCATGTGGTAACCTCTGCCTGTCTTCATCCCACTCCTATTCTTCACTCTCCTCCTCCTTTCCTCTCTCCCTGTCAGTCCACTATGCCCTCAGCACTAAAACTCTCCATATCACTTACCAAAACTACCCAAAGTCTCTTTTGACATGTCCTGCCTTGCTCCTGCCTCCTCCTCTTCCTCCTCCTCATGGGAAATGGTTACTCATTCCAGCTACCTCCTCCTCTCTTACTCATTTATCCTTGGAAAGCTTGCCAGCGATTCACCATCCACACAGTTCGTTTCATTCAACATGGTCTCCAAAGGCAACCGTGGTTCAGTTCTTAACCTTGCACCCTTACTTAGTTAGAAAAGCTGTTTCACTATCTGTTTTGCGGTTTGGCAAATGTCTTTTAATCAACAATGTTAATGCATTTTAGGAAGTGAATATGAATATTATGCGTAGATATGTTTTTAAGTTATAGGTAGAGTCTGTGTGTTTTATTACTGCGGTACTATGCCTTGGAAAAGTGTTGATACCCCTTCGACCTTTTTTTTTTTTTTTTTTTTTTTTACATTTTGTCACATTACAAACACAAACTTTATTGTATTTTACTGGAGTTTTATGTAATAGACTGCAAGTACAGCTGCAGAAATTTCTGTCACTATGAAGTAAAAATCAAATATTTGTTTCTTAAAGGTCAGAGCTTTTGGCTGGTCAGTTAAGAGAGTTCTGGGTTGTCTGTCATGAAGTTTTTTGATGCATAATATAATAATAATGTAATAATTAGATAACTAGGCAAGTTGAATAATTGGGATAAAATCTTCCGATTTAAAATAAAATTCTGACAGATTAATTTAGGCAAAAGTGGGATCAAACTCTGATTGGTCCCAGCTGTAAACCCCAGACAAACATTTATGGTATCCCTACAACGGTAAGTTTTGTTTATTTTTGGACAAATCTTAAATCATTTTTTTCAATTTCACAGTGTGGAAAATTACCCAGTTTGATAGCTGTGCCAGTTCTACATTACATAAATTATTGCCTGCCTCAACAACTGAGCCAGCAGAAACTCCATCCTGAATAGTTACCATAATAGAAAGGACAAAACTAAGTCTAATGAGAAGCAGGTAAAGGGTATATCCCTGCCAAAGTGAGCTGCTGATCAGGCTGATAATAAGCCAGCACTGCCATCTGATAGGTCCCTAGAGGGAAATGATAAGGGGGGATAATGATTTTTTTCTCAGCCGCTGAATAAGCTGCAAAACAGAAGGGCCAGTAACATATGCATGGATTGGAGAGTAGTATACAGAGTCTAGTGAGGTGCTGCAGGGACTGAAAAGCCAGCCGAACTGGTTCCAAAGTTGAGATAAGCTAAAATTCCAATTTTCATGAAGAGGAGACTTGCATAATTATATTTCCACACTTTATAAAATCATTACAAAATGCAGGATGAAAGAATTTAGCCTTTCTTTGTTTTGTTTTTTTGGAAACAAGACTAACATTTTTTAATTATTTTTGAAACCATCACATTATGCAAAGCCAGGCAGTTTAGTTACACTGATGAATCTGATTACCAAATGAGTTTAATTAGATTATTTTTTGAATTAAATGGAAACAAATTAACTGGACTTAATAAAAATTTGATAACTTGACATTATGAAGATATGTATATCTCTGCTCAGGGGTTACACATTGGCACCTTCTTTCACATGTTTGCTGTATCCCCCACATGGCTTACAACAACTTTGTATCACCGTCTTTCCATAACCATATTTAAAAAAAAACAAAAGTAATTCAAACACACATACATTACAGTTGATCCTAGTTATCAAACAGTACATTAAGTTCAGTTTATTATTCAAATTAGTTTAATAAGTTTCCATCTAAGGAAACCCAGCAGACTGCATCGAGTCATTGACTTGCAGCATTCATTCCTCCTGGACGAGCACATACGGACAGCAGACAATCGCTTGCGTTGTGTTGCTGACTTTACAGCAATCCCTCATGCCAAGCATGCATGTTGCGACAGTGGAGAGGAAAAACTCCCCTTTGACAAGAAGAAACTTCCAGCACAACCTGGCTCAGTACGAGTTACCATCTGCCGCAAACAATGGGGGGTTTAAGAAGACAGACCAGAATGCACAAAAAGGAACAAAATGTCAAAAAAAGCTCTCCTTTTACTTTACAATGATGTGCTACTTTGTGTTGGTCTGCCACATAAAATCCCCATATAACACCAGAGTGTCAGCGCAACCTGAAAAAGTCTTGAATTCATTCAAATAATGTACATTGACCTTAAATACATTAATATCACAGGTTTTAAATTTTGCCATGACAGGACTATTTAATCTTGTATATTCTCGTATATGTAGTTTTTTTTCTCGTGGAGCTTTTCTATCAGGCTAAAGTTTGAGTTGTGCGCCTACATCTTCATTGCGTTCTGTGTCTGGAGGCAGTTGAGGCTGCAGGTAACTAGTGGTTAATATACCTTTGCTCGCGAGCTAGCTCTTTGTGTCTATCATGAGCGATGGGCTCGACAAATGATGGCGACAGGCTAAAGTCATCGCCACTTCGGGTGAAACGCAACACACAGGAGGCAATAGTGATGAGAGCGACAAAAGTTTTAACATTGTTCAACTTTTTTGTGTCTCATCGCAAACCCTTGCGTGGATGTCTATGAGTGCAAAATTTCACATGCGTGACTATAATCAGTCGCTTTCGTGGAGGGGGGCAAGCGATTGCCACCTCATCGTGCAAGTTCCACAGGAAATGAATGGAGAGGGAACAACATCGCCTCCCGTGTGTCGATCCCTGGAAGCTCAAATTTATTCGTTTCCTGTTGCCAACCCATGCGAGACTGTGCAAAAAAAAAAAAAAAAAAGTTTAAGCTTGGCAAAACACAGGGTTAAGGCTGTAGAGACCCACGTGCAGTGGGAGGAGCTGCCAAGAGCCTCAAAAAGACCCCAGAAATTTCACAGTTTTTGCTATGCTTGATCGTAATATAGCAGGATCCCCCAACCATCCCCTATATTAACAGTTTTTTCCGTCTTAAATGTCATTCAAGGTGAATTCATATCAAGTGAATAACAAACAAATAAAAAGAAAAGGAGTAAAGATCAATTTCAGTTGAAGCTTACTAGCCTCAGTAGATCTTGCAGCCTCTGTATATCTTTATGTGTTTTCAATAACAAACCTCTTATGGCCTGAAGCTAAATGCAAAAAGTTGACACTTTTGAGGATTGCTGAAATCAGTTCAGAAAAAGAAAAAAAACTGTTATAGCTTGAGCTAAAAGAGAGGAAGAGTAAATGTGCTGAGGAATGTTGGCACAATAATGGACAAATCATGTAGCTCCAAAAACCTCATCAACTAATGATACCAATAGTAAAAACAAAATGATACAGATGAATTAAAAGCCTTTAAGAACCAGTGTTCTCCTGTGCGCTTTCATACATTGCAGCCTTGAGTGAATGTTTGCTCTCAGCTACTGATGACTGGCCATTCCCTGCAGGGTTTGACCCAGTGATTCATCAGCTGTTGATTTCTTTTTTCCCCACACCACAGATGATTTTCAGTAACCCCAACAGATTGGACCAATTATGGCATTTAGATAATGCACACTCCTTTCTGATGTACATGTTAAAACTTTGGACAAACAATCATCTTTCTGACATCTCATGTTTGGATTCTTGCTGCAAAAGTTAAACAAACTTTCCTTTGGCTCTCATAAATAGTTAAATTGAAGAATATATTTCAGGTCAATTCAACTTGAAGGCTTCAAGGAATACCTCTGATGTTAAGATCGATCTTGTGAAGCAACAAAAGATGAAGTTATTTTAATTTAAAGGGAAAATCTATCTGGGCACAGTAAGTCCAAACAAAAGCAAAGTGCAGTCTTATATGATTTGAGCTCTTTTCTGGTTGTTCATCAGTTGTTGGGAGGGTAATAAAAGCAGCAATAAAGCCTCTGCTTTGAAAAGAATTTGGCTTTTATTGAAAAAGTGACATTACCAATCTTTAAATGGAATGAAAGTTTTGACATCAACACAAACCCAACCACACAGCTTCAGCATTTCCATACACAGCTTTACATCACAATTTTTATTGACATATTCAAAGCGATACTGTATTTTTGACACCCCCTCCATTTTGTATTATCATATTTACCTCCAAAGCTACTCTGGTTTGTTTTGGTTTATTGTCTTTGGCGTGTATTCATTGTTTTACACCCACATACTGTAATGCATTTCATTTTATTTTTACAATGAATTAGTTTGTTTTACATTTTAATTTTACAAGATATATGTCACATATTATAGGAAAATATTTTTTATTTGCTGTTTCAGATTGGCAGGTAGAATGATGTATATTGGTTTGAACGCAGTAGGGGACACACTTCCACTAATCTGTTAATGAGCTAATAGTGAAGCTGATTTTTTGTTTAGCTAACTTTGAAAATGTTTAGTGCACTTAGTATCCTCTAAATCATTGTTTCTAAATAAATTCCAAAGTGCTAATTTCCTTCACTGTTTTGTAAACTTTCAGCTGAACAAAATTCAACATCTGTGTTGAAGTTTTGGTTATAAACTTAAGAATTCTTCAACAGGTAGACATTTATATCCATTCTCTAATTTTAAAGTGTTTTAGCATTAGCGGAACTAATGTCTATGATCAGTGCTTTAGGGTTAGTGCTACTAACTTTTTAGTTAGTGGTGCCCATCACTGGTTGGATGCTTCTTAAAGGGAATGCAGAGACTAATCTACATAGCAAGGCAGTGGTGGTGAGAAGTCATGTCTTCTAAAGTATGTCTGCACCATGAAAATGCCTCCAAGGTATGCTCTTGGTCCTAAATTTGAGTCTTAACAAGTAAAATAAGGCCACAGAAACAGCATACTCCTCGGGCTTGTTGTCTTGTCCACTCTGATTTATGGTTGCAGAATAGACAACACAGGTAAAACACTTTATTTTTGCAAGATACCTTGTTGCCACAGTAACAGTTGTCAGCAGAAAAACAAAGAAAAGAGTGAAACAAGGCAGAAAACAGATGATGAAATAATGAAACAGGTCAGTGAAAGATGACATTCAGATCCAGCGTTGAGACTGGCAACTCTGACTGCAAAGAGTTTGGGGATGTTTGAACTTGCGTTTGTGCTCCCATCACACAGCCATCGATCTGTCAGCTGGTTGCGTGCCGCAGCATGCTTCCTGGCTTTCTGTCAGAAAGGGCAGACGTGACCCGATGTAGGACAGCAATCTTAAGAGCAACAAAATCAACTGTGAAATGAAGTTTCATTGCTAAAGACCAGGTTGTTAAAAATTGTTAAAAAACAAGATTTGAACCACCCAAAGTAAGAAGGAAAGACTTGTTTCACTTCATCAAGGCCGAACAGTGGACTACATGCTGTTGCTGTTCAGTTTGCCACCACTCCTTCAGATCCACCATCTGTGGATAAAGTATCCCTTTATTCTTTCTCTAAAGACTGGCAGCCGCTAATTGATGAAAGCATGTAACAAATTGCCTGCTTTCCACGCGTGAAAATAATGCTATCACTCCTCCGTGCCCATCTGCACAGTAAATCATTTTATTTTCTAACAGGGGAAACTAAAACAGGTGAGGACTGGGAGTGTTTGTGTGTCAGACTCCACCTGGAGCCACTGAAGAACACGCATCATCTGTATTAACAAAGGCAGCAGCATGGAATTAGTCTGCACAAACAAGATCTGCATGTACATAATCATCTGAGGTGGAATTCATTATATTTTGGATCTGCAATGAGCAAAAAAAAAAGATGTGAATGTCAGCTATGCACCAATACAAAACAGGACTAAAACTCCATTACCCTCAACTTATATTGGCATCACTTGTAAAGATGTGCGAAGGTCTTTTTTTTTTTTTTTTTTTTTTTTTTTTTTTTGCAGTTGCAGCTGCAGCATAATCACAGTGCTGAGATATTCAGAAAAAAAATAAATCTTTAATGTAAGTATGTTAATTCAGTGAAAACAAAAACACTTCAGTAAGAAATTATAATTTGCAACAAAATTCCTCTTACACTTCCGAACACTGTCAGCTTTGCAAAAGTATTCATCCCCTTTAACTTTTTTATTTGAATTTGATGTGATAGACCAGAGCAGAATAGGACTGGGCTGTTATTGTATTTGTTGTTATCTGTGGGGGGGAGCGTTATAAGGACTGTGATTTTTTATAAACGCTGTAAAGTCTAATTGAGTCTAATTTATTTTTAGAAGCTCTAAAAACTGACAATTTGGATGTTTTTCCATTGTCGGCTCCACAGGGGCATCAATTAATATTATTAAAAACAATTGGTGTTCTATAAAGTGGTGCAACTGCACTACTTAGTGTGACTGAGGGGGTAAAATATCCCTAGTGTTTGTTTTTGTGAGATTCTGACTGCATGACAGATTTATTGCCAAAAAGATTGGGATGAATTTTTGAATTACTATTGATTTAAATGTCATTGCAATAAATTAGGGATGAACCAATATGAAAATGTGGGCCAAACTCGATATCTGATACCAATACTGCTGTTATGGACGAGAACCGATATTATATATACTATATATATATTTCCCTACACTTTTGACACTGTGTAAAAGGGACTAAAATGCCTTCATTGCTTTTCTGCTTTAGTTAAACACTCCCATAATCCTGCGCTGCATCATTCACTGTCACATGACTGAACAAGCACCACATGGCCAACCCCCAACCCTCCCCCTACTGAAATACACACAGAAACACCTAAAGGTTGGAAATAAATATCGGTCATTAATATCGGCCCAGTTTTACTTATCGGACCGATACCGATATGTTAAAAAATTACTAACATCAGCCGATACCGATGTTGATGCCAAGATATTGTGCATCCCTACAATAAATACCACAAAATGTCTCGGTAAGGTAAGTTCACATCATGCCTAAATGAAAGTAGCAGGAAATGTGAGTCAACATATGTAGATCAGTCTCAGCATATTCAACAATTTAGATTCAAGTATTTAAAGATTTAGATTCAAGTATTTAAAGCGTAACATACATTTCTGTTTTGTCCATTCTTCTTTGTGAAATAACTAAGGCATGGTCAAACTGAATAGAGTATATATCAACACTGATTTTTCAACTCTTGTTACAGATTCTTCTTTGGATTTAGGTCTGGACTTTGACTGGGCCATTTTACCATAAACATATGTCTTCTTCAAACCCTTTCTATTGTGAAGGGTATAAATTCTTTCACAGGCTCTATATCATATCGCTGATTTTGCAGTAGACTATGAATCTTTCTAAAATAAAAAAAATAAAAAATCTAACTGAAAATGCTATTTCACAATGTTCCTTTTTCCCTGGCATAGTTTTGTGACAACCTCAAGGTAGTCACAAACACAACTGCCGATCTGTCAGTCAAAGCTGCCTCATCAAATTTGTTGATGAGTTCTTTTCAGTCGATCAGTATCAAAGCTTTTATTGTGCATTCAGTCGAAGATGATTAATAACTCTAAATGGGTACAACTTTGGATTTTCTCGAATCAAAAAGGTGGCCTCTATCCTTAGCTCACTTTCTCTTTCAGCGTTATTATTAAAAATCAGGTGAAAGTTTTTGTATTTCAACACCACAAGCAGCTTCAAATATGTCCATGGCCTTTATAAGAGAAGAATGGACAGCTTGAATGGAGGTGAGGGAAGAATAACTGTGTTTGCTGCATCCTTATTTTTGTCTGAAAAACCAGCAGCTTTTCAAGGGCTCTCTCTCTCTCTTTGTGTGGGTGTAGTTGGCCTCTATCGTCCTTGATTAACCAGGAAACTATATTAATTCCTAATATTTAGTGATTTATTTATTGGAGTGAAACACACCAGAGGAAATGTGAAGGTGCAACGTTTTACCACCAGTCAAGTTTCAGCAAGGTCAGAGTCAAGTTAATTCAGGGCTGTGATAAAGCATTTGTCTCCTTACTAATGTTCTTATTAAACAAAGAATAAACTGTTTTCAAATTATGATATCATTTACTTAGTGATTATTATCCTCCTTACTTCCTGGCATGCAGAAGAGGGGTTCAAGGGTGTAGAGATGCATTTGTCTCTCCATGACTTATTGAACCATATGGCCATGGAATGATGAGACTGCAGCCTAAACACTAAACTTATACTATATTGGCTTCTGAATATTAAACATTTACGTGAGTTGTCTGACTGAAATGTAATTAAACACTATGGCTACGCTCACACAGTAGGCAAATGCGACCTAAATCCGACTGCTTTTATGAGACCCATATCCAACTTTTTCCTGTTTGCCAGTCTGAATGGCCCAATTCTGATCTTTTCACACCAAAAAAAATCTTATTTTGTGGTACAAAAGTAGATACATATCTGGTTATTTTCAAAGTGTCTGCAGTCTGAACGATCATTGACGTGAGACATGCGATATAATTCAGCACAAAAAGAAGCCAGAAGTGATAAATCCAGATGTAAACAATGGCTGAAAATTCTAATTTTGAAAATTAGTTACAGTGAAGTGCATCACATCACAATCCTACCACTCCTGGCTCTGACTACACATCCAAACAAACTTCTGTACAGAAGCGCCAGCTCCACGAAAGGCCATTAGTTGAGCGTTCCTTTTCTTACCTTCCTTCGTCTTGTTTCTGAACAACTTTAAACTCGGCCCACACACGGCGGCATCCATTTTTACTTCCGTAAACAGAACTGCTTGACATCTACATTCTTCTTCTGCACGTGCCGGTTGCTTTGGGGTCATAAACCGTTCAAACAGAAGCCTGATGGCAGTCGCATTTAATTAGTGATATGAACGACCACGCAAAAAAGAAAGAAAAAAAAAATCGGATTTCAGCAAAAATTCACGATTGAGCATCAAGACCTGCTGTGTGGACGTAGCCTTGTCTTTGTGAAAGCCGAGTTCATTTTTGACTGACCACGCCCAGACCTGATTACTGCCAACAACCTGAATCAACAACCTGTCTGACAGCATGAAGTAGGCTAGAAGATCTGAGAAAAAAACAACACATCACACCCAATTTAAAGAAATTAAAGAACAGATGAGTAGAGAAATCGTCTAACAGTCTGGGAAGGAGTATAAAGTCATTTTTAAAGATTTGGGACTCCAGTGTTTTACAGTTGAAGCCACTGTACAAATGTAAAAAACATTAAACAGTCCTCATTTCGAGGAGTTTCCAGTCTACCAGAATTATTTCAAGAATGCATCAATGACTCATCCAGGAAGCGAAAGCAACAACTGCTACCAAGGGTGACACAACTAATTAAGGCTGGGGGGTGTTTAGCTCTTCCCATTGGTGACTTTGGATCAATGGGAAGAGTAGTCGTCTTGCAGTCTGATGGTTTTGGGTTTGATTCCAGATTCCATCTGTAACATGTTGATGTGCCTGTGGTAATCACAGGTTGCCTGCCAATCTGCGTATCGTACGAATGTGTGTTAGTGAGAGAACTGAGTGAATGTGACTATAATGTAAAGGGTCTGAGGGGTCAAAAAAGTAAAAGCTGAAGAAAACTAATGAGGCAATCACTTTTTCACTTCACTGTATGCTAGTGCTATCGAAAGAAAATGAGTTTGTTTCACATAAATTGTGTCTCAGAGCAGGGAGGTTGTCTGCGTCCCTGAATGAGAGCTCCTTAAGAGGTTGACATGCAGCCAGTCTCTCCAGATATCCAGCCTATCCACATCACCATATGTGGTTCCACAGAGTGGTACAGACTCCCTGCCATTTACACCTGCCACCACAGCTGGATGCAAATGAACCCCCGGTTGAAACTACTTTCTACTAAAATGTCACATTAGACTACTAAATGTTTTTCTTTTCCTCTTCATTTAACCGATTGGTTAAATTGCATTAATACAAACTAAAAAAAATGTTTTCCAAGAAGATTTCAGAGATTTTAAGATGTTTTGGGAATATTTAGTGACTATAAAAAAATTCACACACATATATATTATGTTTCAGTTATTTTTTTGTCTTGATCATTTCTTTATTGTTTGTATTCTTATATCTCAACAATTCCTGATTCCTTATGTTAGTCCCATTATTTGTGTTTTGGATTTATTTTCTTAGATTAGTCTTTCTTTCTGTTTACTGTTTACATTAGGTTCCGGTTTCTTTTTCTGTCTCATTCTCTTATTTTTTTTGTTCCCCCTCAGCCTACCTGCTCTTTCCCCAGATGCACCCACTCACCTGTAATTAGCCCTTCTGGTTCTTTTGTCATTTCCACTCCCTCCTCAGTATATTTAAGCTCTCCATTTAACATTGTTTCCCACTGACTCCTTCCCTTGCACTCCGTCAAATTCCCCATGATGCCTTCTATTTTTTCCTTGTTACCCGTGGCCTTAACCAGGAGTTTTTGTATTGTAATTTCTGCTATTCATTATTAAAATAATCTACACCTATCCTGCTGCCTCCTGTTACCTGCACTTGGGTCCTATCTTATAAGCACCATTATGACACACATACTCTCAATGTTATGTTAAATTTGGCTCTTTAATAGCAATGCTTTTCCAAATTAGTTGCTTATCAGTTTCGAAAACTGCTTTGCTCAGGAAAGGTTCATGTTTTATTAATTAATTTCTTCTGAGATACAGCAGCCTCCACATATATTGGCTCTCTATTGGCACAGATGTGTGAATTAGTCTCACACTGACAATTGTTAAAAATTTCAATCTTTAATTTACTGAGAGTAAGAAACTCATTAAAAAATGACTTACAAAAAGCACTGATCCCACTCGTATTGGCACCCCTAATGATTGCTTTCAATGAAATGTAACTAATTTGTTTTTTAAAAAATGTTATACCTAACTTTTTCAAGTTAATCAGAGTTTCTAATATTTTGATCAATAATCCATGATGGTTTCCCTGGGTTATAAATATAATGCGATGCAGAAGCTCATGTCATTCAGCTGCTGTCCACTATACTGGACAGGGACCCATATTAATCTTGCCACCGCACAGTGTGCAGGATCGTAGGAGAGGTAAAAAAAAAAAAAAAAAAATGAACTACATGGTTAAAAAACTGCAGCGCAGAGTGGCATCGTGGGGTCAGCAAGTCTCCATAACAACCATAAGACACTATCTAGATACCAAGTGGTTGTGTGGCAGGCATATCAGGAAAAAAAAGTCTTTAAAGTCTTACCTTCACAAATGTAAATATGTGAAGTTAGCTAAACTCTAATGGCGCTTTAACCGTTTACCTGGAACTGTGTGCTTTGGTCAGATGAGACTAAGATTGAATTTTTTTTCAATAAACACTGAAAATAGACAAAGGATAAACACGTGGAAAAGCACCTCCTGCCCACTGTTAAGTATGGTGGAGGTTCTGTGATGCTGTGGGCCTGTTTTTCATTTAAAGGTCCTGGAAACCTTCTTTGAGTCCATAGTGTCATGAACTCTTTGAAATATCTTCCAAAACTTTCTCCAGGCTGTCCTTCGCATGCTTCAGTCTGACTTTACAGTGTCTGTTCTGCTGAAGTGGAGTTTTTCTCCGTCTCTAACCTTGCAGGGCATTTTGGCGCAGACCTCTAGTGGTTATACTCCTTGAGAATTCATGACTGGGCTAAGTCATTCATTAGTTCTAATGACTCCAGTTGATCTGCGGTTATTTGAGATATCTCTTGATATTTTTCTTTCCAAGGTCTTTGAAATCTTCCACTTCCTATCTCTGCCAGGCTGGTTCTGTGATGTGTGGCTCTGAATTTTTATCATGGTGCTTCTCACTCCAGTTCAGTATCACACACTGTGATATTGTGACACCGGGATGAACAGCGGTGATTCTTGTTCTCAAGTCTAAATTGATTTCTTTTGTTTTAGGTATTTCAATTTTCAGCTCAAACACTGACACTGAAGTTCTTTTACCATGTGGAACCTGGGAGCTTAGAAGGAAGGCTAATCATTTTGTACTAAACTATACACATTGTGACAGAAATTAATAAAAGTCATGACTTAGAAGACACATGACTGTTTGTATGGTCAAGAATGCAACATGTGTTTTGTGACGGTATTGCGAAAAATCACTGTATTATTTTGAATAGTAATGATTAAATGTTTTATTAATAATAGTGTGTAATAACATCTGAATTCTTTCTAATAGTAAAGCCCTAACCCTTTTTATTCCTATGAGATGTCCTGGAAAAACCTTTTGTAAGTTAAGGTAACTGTAGTCTTTATTTAAAGCGTGTAGTCTGCTGATTTTGCAGTAATGACTTTTGATTCCGAAATGCTATTTCGCAGTTGTACCTTTTGGCTGTACAATGATTCAGTTTCCACAGACCATATTTAAAATTTGACACCTTGTGGATCCTTCCATCTAAAGAGGTTTACCCTTGCAAGAGTGCATACATCATGAGTACAGCTGGCCCCAATGGGAACTAAAGCTGCATCTCTTGACAGTACTGGTGCTGATGTATACTTTACCCACAGAGCTGAACAGAAAATGAAATCCCCAACCTTGGCAGCTTTAGTACTAGGCTCTACTCATTGAGCTCCATGGGAAATTGAGTTTGCAAACCCGACAGCAACGCTTTTGGATCAACCGAAAAAGGACCAAAAAGTGCAGAGTTTCAAATAACAGATCATGTTGTTATTTCTTTAGGTTCTCCAGAGGCCGCTGAGGTCACAAAGGCTAAATATACAGTGCCTGCACATTTGTGTTCACTCGAATGCTCTACTAGGATGCACATCTTTGCCCTGATACTCCTAAAAAGTGTTTTGGTACCAGTTGCTTTGAGAAGTCCCCTTATTAGGGAAAATAGTCCGCATATGTAGAATGTATTGTCAGAAAAAAATCCCACTGTTCCTTTTTAGGAAACATTTTTCAACAAACGGCATCATGAAGACCATGGAACACATGTGACAGGTCCTGTGAATACTGAAAAGTCCTGGAAGAACACCTGCAGAGACTTGAAAAACTAAACACTCACCTAGAGATACAAGCCATACCCATGTGTTAGAAGGGCCCAGTCAAAGTCTGGGTTCTAATCATATTAAGAAGCTGTGCCAAGACTTGGATAAATGTTGCTATGAGACATTGCGTTGGTCTATCACATAAAATCCCAATAAAACACATTGATGTATGCGGTTGTTACATCATAACAATATAAGTAACTCAAGGGGTATGAATTCAGGGAATTACAGATGTGGGTTTTCTTTGTGAAGAATTAATGTGGCAGATATGAAATGAAAGGTTTAGTATTCCTTCCCCGTTTTATTAACACAGAGAAACTGCAGACGGTTTATTCATATTTTTCAGAGTAAAGATAATATCTGTCAAGTTCATTGGATCCTTTCAGGCATTGGAAGGTGCTCTCTGGGTCACTGGTGACATGAAAAACGATTCACTTATACGTAGGCTAACATTGCCTGATAAGATTTGGGTTAGATTGGACCGAGCGTTAGAAGGACCAGCTCACCCACCATAGCATGTAAGGCAGGGCTACTCAGGAGATAAAGTCACTGTCTGTCAGTGTGGTTAAAGCCAGACATCTGTACTTCCCTTAGATTATATCCTATCATGTCAGCAAGGGGGATATTTCCAGTCCAGCTATTGCAAAACATGTCACAGCTGCTTACTGCAAATGTTTCCCTGCCTCTCCTTTTGTAGAACCTCTTCTAGTGAAGCGAGGCACTCATATTTAGGGATGAACCAATGGAAAGAAATCCTGCACATTAACTGCACAAGGTCACAAATAGCTTCCAAGCATAAAAGCACGGCATACAATCTTCTGTAAGAGCAGTGAAAGGTTGTTTTTTTTTTTTGCCCCTTCCTTTTCATCAGTGAAATTGCACTACACACAAGAGAATAATCAGGTTCTCCATATTCTAGGTGTTTCAATTAGCGCTAGAAGCCTACAAGCTATTTTACCGTGCAAGCAAAAACGCAATTAGGGATTTAATGTCAAATATGTGAGCAGCTTTTGACATGATTCCTAACAACCTTTTGTTTCCCTAAGATAATTTGAAGCAAAACATACAAGCCTATGTTTTTTTTCTGTTTTCTGGCTTTGAAAATGGGAGGTGTATGTATGTCTTTTGAAATTTCAGCTCTCAAAAAATATGTATTTACCACCCTGGTTCAGACGTATGAAATCAAGCAGCTTCCTCCGTTAGCGCCTTTGCTATCTGACGGATATAGCCTATGATTTTTACTCAAAAAACTTTGTTTAAAAACTAAAATACAGTAAAATTTCTACATGAGAACATGTTTTAATTTGACTGCAGCATTCCACAAGACGCGTATGGCGTGATTTTTGTGTCACCAGGTTGAGCGCGCAGTGAGTTTGATCTGAGCGCACACATCTACGTGAACCAACAATAATTAGATTTGTGTGCGTTTAAGTCTCACAAAATGCTCGCTCAATAGTGCTCCAGAAAGCATTCAGCTCTCGACAAATCAAAATAATGCACCAAAAGCCCAAAATTATGAAACAAAATAGGAGTAGAAAATATAATAAAATGAGGAATTAAATTTTATACTCGAAGAATATTTAGTTAAGCACACAAATATGCTTAGGCTGCTTACTTTGTGCGGTTTAGGTAATACTTCTACATTTCTTAAGCAACTATGTGACGTGTGAAAAATGCTTTTGTCTCATTTTCAGGAGTTTATTTCTTCCGCTTCATAAATGGAAACGCAAAACTCTTGATATTTTGGTTAAGGAAGACCTATATCCAAAATATAGATTTCATAATTTTACTGTCGATTTTTGAAGACTCAGATGAAAACACAGCTAGACATTCTTCATCTGAAGACTATTTTTCTCTCATTTTTCAACCATTTCCATTCTCTCTCTTTCCAAAATTTCACCTGCAGAACTCTTCATTTGTTGAAATAAAGATACGGGGAAACAAAAGAAGAGCTGTCATTTTAAATCTTGGTGAACAAAAGCCAAACCTTTATAGTTAAAGTTTCCCCTTTAATATGACACTGTTAAAGTTTTGAATCAACTCAGGTGGACTGATAATGCTAATTACACTGGGTTTTAAAACTGGCTAATACTGACGTGAAAATTTACAATCTCATTTCAAAACTATAAGCTAAAATGTGAAAATGTTAAAAAAAAAAAAAAAAAAAAAATAGAGAAAACATATTCCTTTGTGAAAATACAAGGAGACTATTATATAAAATCTGAAAATATAGAAATAGTTGAAAGATGAGAGAAAAATAGTCTTCAGATTTCATCTGAGTCTCTAAAAAACTACAGTAAAATTAAAAAATAGTCACTTAAGAAAGATACAAATAAAGTTTGAATTGCTGAACTAAATATTCTCAGGTTGCAAAATTCAGGTGTTTATTTTATCATGTTTTCCTTTCCTATTTTCTTTTTAATAATTTTGACCCTTTGGTCCATTATTTGGTTGTTTTTCATTCCAGCTGGTGCAGTATTTCATAGGAATAATCTGATTGGATTAAAAAAGACTTGTATGTGATTGGCTGGGGGTTTGATTCATTTACATACAACTAGTGGTGAGCACAGAGAAAGAGCGTGAGCAGAGAGCAGGCTGAGCAAGCGTTGTCGAGAGTTGAGCGTGTGCCAGAGCACTATTGAGCGAGCATTTGTGAGATTTAAACCCACACGGATCTAATTATTGTTCGTTCATGTACATGTGTGCGCCCAGATCAGACTTGCTGCGTGCTCAACCTGGTGGCACAAAAATCACACCACAGATGTGAAGCGTGATGAAGACAGAGGAAAAAAAAAACGGATGCCAAACATAAATCAAACCATGTTTTAGAATTGACATAGCAGGTGTACATTAAGTTTATGGAATGGCCCTATTCAAAATGTATGGGCAACAGTTGAACCCTGCTTCAGATCAAGAAGCCAGTCGATTGAGACAAAGTAACCAATGAAGGCAAACTGTGATGTTTCTGACAAGAAGAGTGGTCAGCTATCCAGCTCAAATTATCACAAAAACTTGTTAACAGCAGAAAGTCGAGGTAAAACTTGAAAAGGAATATTTAACAAGATATTTAAGGCGTAATGCTTATCTAACTGACTGTATGTATTGTTTTGATCTGGCATGATACAGAAAATCCTCAATGAATTCAAACTTGTGCATCCTACCTTTGTTTTCAAATATCATTAAACTTTCATGTTTTATATTCCTTTTACCTTGGAAATAAATGTTTCAAATAAATCATAAAGAGCAGAAAAATAATATGACATTCATACCAATGTTGAGTGGATGTATGCCTCTAAACAGAGGCATACATGTCAGACTAACTTGTCTAACTTTTTTCAGCACTGAGTTTATGCTTTAGATTTGACCTATACAAGGCCCTTATTATTTAAATATAACCTATTTTCAGACCATGAAGAAAATACTTGCATTTTGAAAAAAGTACAGCAAATAGAAAAGGAATAAAAGTTTAATACAATCCGTAAGCATCCTACTGCTACCACAATCTGATATTTTTAAGACAGAAAAAAGTAAGTCTAGACATGCACTAAATGATTTCATTTTTAATGCACATCACTCTGAAAACAAACACCAAGGTTGCTGCTACAACTACAATGAGAGTGGGTTGAGTGGAGATTACCATAAAAAGTTCTTTTTGCTTTAAGCTGACATTGTCCAACAAGGTTTCATAGCCTGAAAAATATCCAGTCTGCATATATTTGATACTTACCAATGACCTTGGCTGTAACCATATCCAGGCATGTTCCAGTTAAAATGTCCTTTAAAATATATTTGCACTATGATTTGATCTGTTACCTTGGCCATTCATGCTTAACTATGAGACCCTACAGAAAGGGATTTTATCCTATTTCTTTTTTCATCTTGCCTAATATCTCTGCAATAGGCTTCACTGTGTATTAACACAAACATCTTTTTATAATGTCTTATTTCTGTTAAAATAAAATTATATATTAATCATGGTTGTTATAATAAATATTCTAAATATTATATAGAATATGATAGTATGAAATTCTGCTTCAATCACAAGAGGTAGGATAAATTTATAGTCAGTGTTGGCTAAAAGGGTACGTCACTTGAAATATTTTTCACAAATGCATGGTGCAAGGCAAAAATAAATATGGAACTAATACCTGGAAATGTTTTTCAACAAAAGAGTTTATTGTGGAGAATATTATCATTGTTGTTCTGTGCTTTAGAGAATAATACTGACAATCAAACAAGACAATATTAGCATTTACTTGGTCAGCTTGGGCGCAGTTTGCCATTCGACACACCTGCCACATTAGCCTCTTAGTCTACCAACTGTACTTTCAAAAAAACTTGATTTTAATACAGGCAGTGAGACTCTCATACTGACACATTTCTAACTGTTGAGTACAGTTTAAAATGTATTCAGCAAATATATTCTTCAGTATATATATATATATATATATATATATATATATATATATATATATATATATATATATATATATATATATCGATAGATATAGATGAGGTTGCATTGTAGTTGCAGAAATGGCCCCATTTCAAGGAGACAAATGCACAGAAACATCCTGTAAAATATAGAAAACAGTGCAAGTCAAATCTTTTTCTTTTTTTTCCTGTTTATCTTCTGTCCACACTCCAGTCCAGTTGATGGCGGTAATGAACTATCATAGTTAGTCTACCAACCACCACAGAACACACAAAGAAGAACTCTTTGGCCCCCTGAAGTAGGGCAAAATGATAAAATCAGTTAATCAATCAATCCTAATAATTAGTTTGAGATTAATTTATCTGACTACTCCAACATTGTTCAAACAATATGAACAAACTATGCAAAAGCTGTCAAGAGATAAAAGAGATAAAAATTGTTGCTCATTTTAGTTATAGTTTCCATAGCATGGTGCAAACACGGGAAGGTTAACATGAAGGTGAAGATGGGACATCATTAGATTGTGTTTGCACGTGTCATTTCTTCTAACATTACTAACATTTAACTTCTTCTTCCAGTTGACGGATGTAGAAGTTCACACTGTGGTTAGCTCTGTTTTGACACATTGAGTCTATCCTCAGTAATGTCTGTTTTTCTCTTTTTTTCCTCTCCTTCCTGCCGCCTGGAACAACAGACCACTTGGGCATTGAGTTTATGGGTAAGGAAGCTTTTCCTGTCTTCGCATATGCATGACTCATGCCTGTAAACATCGTAGAGGATTCATGTTGGATCAACATTACACTGTGTGATTGCTTACATGCAGAACACGGATCGACACCCAGCAAAAGGCCACACTCACATGAGTCTAATCACACATGGCATTATTATCTCACTCGACATGGAAGCAGAGATGCTATGAATGTGTTCTTACATATCCGCATGAACAAACCATCTTATCTCTTATCTAGAACTGTCCATTGTCTATATATCTCAGTGTACTATTTACACAAATGTGTTTATATATCTATTAGCATTTCTATCTGTGTGCCGTCTTTCTCCCTCTCACATTTCTTTCACTCACAATTGCTTATGAAGTGTCCCCTCAGAATACCAATGTGCTGCAGTCTCCTTGGAAACGGAGAGAAGAGAGAGGGCGCGGTGTGGCTGGATTTTTTTTTTTCTTTTTGTGACGTTGGCACCGTTAGCAAAAGAGTTCCTCATTAGTACTTGTGTGCACATTGATGGCAAAAGTTCAAAAGTGTGTATCTGAAACCCAGAGTTTAGTATAAATGTTGGTTGGGTAGAGATTTTTTTTCCTGTCTTTGTAGAGGGAATGTTGATGCTTCTCTCATCGGCACATGCCCGTGGGCTGTGATGGGTGGAGGCCAGCAGATTCACAGTGCCGTTGCCAAGCTCCTCTCTCATGTTCCTGGCTCTGCTTGCACGCTCTGTGTCGGGTATTGCAGCTGAGGAGCACTAGTTAGCGGCTTGGAGGCTTGTTGTTAGCTGCGGCTCGCCATTCTCTCAGTTGGAATTGTTAGGACCGTTTCCAAAAGCTCTGATCACAAAAAACATCATTAAATCAAAAAGAGTGACCTCCCACTTTATGTCCTCAAAGAGCAAGCAGAGCTGGGGTTTTTTCTTTTTTACCTCCCTTTTTCCTGCCAGACATTTGCATTTGCTCTCAAAAGAACTGAAGCCTGCTGAGACAATGCAAACTTGGCAGTGACAGATGATCTTTACTATACTACATATCTTGCAGGTTCTTCCTCCCATTTATTATTCACTGTGAAGTTTTCTGCCTTTTCAACATTGTTCAGGCTGCCACATTTTCTTCACCTCACTAGCGCTCACTAGCCCTGCCAACGTCCTCCCCAGCATTGTGTTAAGCAGTGCACAGGAAGACAAGCATCTCCCACACTTGATGGTTACATCTCAATGTCTGTGGCTTGGTGAACTGTCTCTCCCGAGAAAAAAAGAAATATTTAAATCATCTGCAACTGCTCTCCAATAGACTTTTGTGAGTTACCTTTCAAAAAGACACTGTCCAATAATCCTCCATGTTTGATAGAAGCTGACGCCACAGGTACAGAACTGTTTAGAGGTTTACATAGGAATGTCTATAATTTTTGGTGCACAACTCTGGATATGATTGAATTTTCTCTAATCCACACAAGCTATTAACCAGCTATTTTGATTAAAGTCCATAAGCAAATTGTAGAGAACTTGCATACTTTTTTCTCCTTGAGCAAGGTTCTAGCATATTCTGGATGAATATTTGACCCCAGAAATTGGAAAGCTCATTTATGTTGTTTGGTTTCCTCCCCTTTAACCTTATTTGAAAGATGATATGTTATGCAAAATTCACTTTTTATAGGTTTTTGTACTCCCATTTGGTTCTCTATTGCTTCTTGAAACACTCCAAACCATCCAGCTGTTTTCTGGCAATAAGTTAATGTGTTTTGGTGTCTGGAAAACGAGCCATTTCAAAAACCTCCCAATTATGATGTCACCTAGCAATCCCAGTTGAACCAAGCCCCTTACTTAGCAACCCAAGTGGAGCTCAATTATAAAACCAGCTTGGTCAGCTGGTTTTACTACTTTATGTGCTGTACAATGGCTGCTGGAAAAGACAAGTGTTATGTTGTTGACTATTCAGACATTCAGAAACCGCTGCTGCATTTTTGATAGTTGTGCAGGAAGCTTCATTTCTTCTGCTTCTGGGTTTGACTCAGGGTTAAAGACATATGGTTGTACCATTGCATATGTGTTTGCAGCCATTTTCACCTGTATAAAGTGTGAGTTTAAAAATTGAGTTGGGGGCATCGCCAGCAACATCTTATTTGCATAAAAGTGATGTACCCCTAAAACAGCTCGTTCTGAAAGGAGCTCATAATAGGCAGAACTGAAGAGGTAAAATCTCATTATCTGAGAATGATTTTATGCAAACAATGTAATGAGCATGATTTATATAGCCCATAGACATATCCTAACTTGTTCAGCGAAGCATAATAAGTCCCCTTTAAGCAAAGTCCTTAATAGGATTTGCTCAAATTTACCCAGGATTTACCCAAACCTTCCTCCAGAAGACATTTGGTTTCATGGTCAGAGGACACAATAATAAGAAGCATATCTGGGGAAGTCAAGATGAAGAATACTGCAGCAAGTCTCAAGCAGGGTGGTCAGAGCATCATACTGAGGGTCTGTTTTGCTGCCTGCAGTACTGGGGGATTAAGTGGATGGATGAAAATGGAGGACTACCTCCAAACTTTTCAACTTTACCTCAAATTCAAGAGCTAGATGATTGAAGCACTGGCACAATAAGTAGTTGCAACATGATTTTGATCCCTAACACACAAGATGACTGGTTTTGGAATGAATAAAATATGATAGAATTAAGCTGCTGGAATGTTGAAAATGTATGAACTGTTCTTAAAAAACCAGGAGACAAACTATTTTAAACAAACTCTTCCATTTCCCATGAGCAAAGCATTAAAAATATCCAGCAAGAAATGTGCCAAAACCTTCTTGTAGGCTATGTTTTCTCTATAACTTGCTAAGGGACGTTAAACCAAATATTGGTGGGGTGTGTAGGTATAGATTTTAGCTTATATGTGTAATTTTATATTTGTGTGTATTAGAGAAAATCCACAATTAATTTCAACTTATGCATTCAGTGTTTAAAATACATTAGCGTGGTTTGTCATGTAATCACTCCTCAAACAGCCTGAAAAAAGAATAGCTGAAATGTATCTTTAAAGGCTGAAGTTAATTACATGAGTGTATGTAAACATTTAAACCACAATGTGGATTAGACTAAAATCTGCTTAGGCCAGTCCTTAAAAGTATAATAAAAGTAAATCAAAATGTTTGATAAAACTTAATCGTATTTTATCTTCAGTGATTGAAAATTCTAAAGATCTCCTCCAATCAAAAGCTGTTTAATATTCAAATGGCTTTACCTTCATTTTTTATCTCCTATCTTTGTGGTTGGATTTGCAATAATAACTAAGTTTGCAATCTATTGTCCATTTGTGAATTTTGATTTTTTTTTGTGCAATATGACCCTCATATATTCCTTATTTGTGGTCCATTTCTAATTTACTGATGAAAAAAAGGGCTTTAGGGTATCTCGTTTTGCTCCCACCTTGTTTATCTAAAAAAAAATAAGATTTGTATTTGTCAGAATTGCAGTGAGGCTTGCATAACATGCCTATGATTAAAGCAAATGTACTTTATTTGGAGAGTTTGATTCTAAAATTCTATGTATAAAGACAGTCCACATTTCTATCTGCGATTTATAAGCAGTGAATCTTCCTCCTCCGACCTTCAGCTTCTGAGGCTAAAATTAGAAAAGAAGCGTATAAAGGTTAAGATTTCTCCACCTGGGACATAAACCCACCCAGCATTTAATAAAACTTGGAATATATTTAAGACTTCTCAGATTCTGCCTTTCTCCTTTATAAATCTTTAATGTAAGGGCAAGGTGGGAGAAAAATTCACTGTTCCTCATCAGGCAGCCATGTGGGCATCCATCAATATTTCCTTTCCATCAGAGCTCATTGAGCTCTGATGGAAAATCTGGTCCTAAAACCTGACTGATGATTTTAATTGATGTTCAAGCAAAATGTTGTAGGCAGATTATTCAGGTGAATGTTGAGTGGGTTTCTTTAGCTCATGGGGATGGTATAAAGTGTGCTTTGAATCTTGAACGCAGCATGTTTTTTACTTAATAAATATGATTTAAGTGCTTCATCACAGCAGCGACACTTGCTAATGTTATTTCTAAGAACAAGAAAATGTCAGAAAGTGACAGAGTTCCACAAAAGAAACTAATAATATGAAGCTGCTAAATATGCCAGTATATGTAACCAGAGGTCATTCTTCCTCATCTTCCCAATCTTTTAAAGAAGGGACTAGTATGATTATACCAGCCAATATTTAGGTGTAAAACCTAATATTTCCAGATGTGTTAATATGTTTTTGCTCTGTTAGAGACCCCTTTTTTTTTTTTTTTTACATCAAAGAATGCTGCTCTACACCTCTACACACATAATTATGCATGGAATATGGTGGATGTACACTGTCAGTATGTTAATTCTTAGGCCTAGTCAGCAGATGGAAAATCATGCTAAATTTGACAAGCAGAAACACTGTCAGGATTTTTAGATATCTATCTGAGTTATTTCAAAAAGGCATTTGCCGTTGACTAAGTTCTAGTTCAGTACTTTAATAAAATCAGTGTATATATCTAAATATTCTGTAGTCTTAAATGCAGTATGCCAGGACACAGCAATTAATCTGTGTTACATGGTCTATATGAGAGTGATAGCATTCCATTTACTTTATGCTGAATTCCATTTAACTCAGAGCCGAGGTAACAGCCTTCCAGTTAACATATTCGGAGAAGTGGGATTTCAAAATGGCGACGCCCAAATAGACATTGTACGCAATATCTCTTATGAACATCATTTTAAGCTTTACTTTCTATAATGCTGCATTCAGACCGAACGCGATTTGAGCGTCAGGAGTGTCTAGTTTACATGCAAAGTCTACGGTAGACGCGTGTCTACGGGCTTTGAGAAGTTTTGCAGCGCATTTCACGTGTCTAGTGCTCCGCGTTTTAAAGCATTTCGAGCATTTGACACACGTCCAGTGCAGCAGACACTGGATTTGGAAAATCTGAACTTTTGCCACTTGACGCACAGCGTTAACCAATCAGGGAGACTCTTCTATGTGACATAGTGATGCATTTTCCAACGGGATGGAAGGACCAGGAGTTCATCTACAACCAGTCAAGCTATCACCATAGAGACAGGAATGTAAAGGACCTTGCCTGGAGGAAAATTAGCAAGGAGTCAAAAAATTGTTACCATGGTAAATATTTCCCTTATTTGAGTTAGCCAAATCCATCCAGCACAACACTGAGCCACGACTAGTTTCATGCTAAAGAATTTTTATTCAGAGAAAATGTGCAGGAGACTATCTATGTGAAGAAGTCAAGTTTAGGGGCTCCTTCCAACAGGTGTCTTTCTACACTCTCCTCAGACACGCGTCAAGAGCGATTTTGATGCTCAATCCAACATTTGACTTCAAGTGCACAAGTGTCCAACTTGAGGCGTTGGACACTTTTTTGATGCGCAAAATGAGTTCCGTCTGAACATAGCATAAGAGTACAACACTTTTAATTTGTTCAGTTTAGAGTTGCAGGCGTTGCGAGGAACATTGATTTTACATGCACTCTTACAAGTGTGTCTTGTAACATCACCATTTCACCACAGCTTCCTACTGTTGATGCGAGGAGCGGCCATATTGAAATGCAAGATCGGTCTTAGAAGTTGTAACTGGGGGTAGTCAGAGGTGCTCCCACTTTCCAATTGACTTTACCTACTGGGAAGTCAGAATTTTCCAGTTCCAACTCCAAATGGAACAAACCAATGACATTCTGGACAGTTTGGTATCCATTTCTCTTGATAGTGACAGATATTTTGTCCCAACAAAAGTTTCGACAGGACAACCTTTTGTTTCTAAAGATTTTTGACCCAGACTGATAAAGTAATAACTTTAGGATCGTGACTATTTTGATATGACTTGATGATTATTTGTTTCATAATATATTTCACTGCAGTTCAAGTTAATAATGTGCCAGCATGATTAATAAAAACTTTGTGTTTGTTTTGAACATCAAAATTTTATCACTAGTGTTTCAGCTGCCCTCTGTGCATCTCTCTCCTCTACAGGGACATCTGTCCTCAGAGGTTACATCATTGCAAAAGATGAAAAACATGTAGGTTGTTAAGAAAAACCCATGTTTTTTTAGATCCAGTGTTTGTAATAAGGCTCCAGACAGTTGGACATTACCAAACTATTTTAATATTGTCCATCGAAAAATTTAGAATATATGGTCAATTTACTGACCTGCTATTCCTCAAATATACTGCCATTTTTAAAAAAAATCTGGAAAACACAAAACTTTGGTTTTTCAATGATACATGTGAGACTGTCATTGATTGGCTGTCATAACACATTCTTTCAAGCATTTTGATTGGTCTAGGGGCACGAAGAACACTATTTGGGTATTTCAGACGCAAAGTAAACATTATTTCTTCATGATTCAGAAATTTTTTGATGTTTTCTGATGTTTCGTGATGATTCCTAACAATATTATGATAATCACTGATAATTTTCTAAATGTTTCTGATCAGTTCTGGCAGTGATATTGTTCTGAGCAGAGCCATATTATTGCTGAATAGAAAGAAATACTGTCACAGTTTACACTGTTACTTCGGCCTGGAAGATGTAGCAAACCAAGCTACTAGAGAAAGACAAGTTGAAGAAGTGAGCACAGCAGAACTTGAAAAAGAAATCGAAGTTGAGGAAGTCACGGAGCCTGGAGCTGTGGAGATTATGGGTATAGCTTTGGAAGAGCAGAGGGATAGGTCTGGCAGTAATGAATCTGATGATGATGTTGGCTTCTGATGAACAGTAGGAAGTTTGAGGAATACCATACTTCAGACTTCAGTGTCTCTTTTGAGTAGTGCTAACTTCCTACAGTTTCAGCTGTAAAGTGGTAAAAGGTCACACTTGCATCTATAAAATTCTTATCTATTATGTTTAAAATACAGTATAAAATATGCAATACCCACTGTTACCAACATGTTTCAAAACTGCCCTGTCAGAGACACTTCCACACCTGCTGAACTGGCAGGGGCAGCTTAAAACTTTTCACGAGCACTGGTTACATCAACAAAATAATGTGCACAAGCTATGATGCAGTTTTACGAGGCTTGCAGCCAGAAATAGTGTGAGATTTTTTAAAATTGGCTCTGGCAATTATGATTACCGAGGGCGGGGGTGGCATGATGACAGACAAAACACAGACAACCGGGACAACAGGGACTTCTACCATAACGATCATTTAATATTGCCTTGAATGAGACCTCGAGCCAGTACCTTGGATTGGATCAAGAACTCCTGGCCAGCTAATGATTGACTCACTTGTCACATGCCAGTCTGTCAGCACTGAGCACCTCCACCCACCTGGTCATCGTGACTAACTTGAGTCCTTCAAAATCCCTTCTCTCTATTAATGTTGAACCAAGAAATGTCTTTTTTAGTTGCCTTGTAGATTTGAAAGTTAGGTGATATCATTTCACTCATGAAATGTACTGAGAATGCAAAAAGGCCTGCGCTGCTCAATGTCAAACAGAACAAAACAATAAAGAAAAGAAAACGAAGAGGGTAGAAAGAGAAAAGAGCAATCTGGGTGAGAAAGTTTTCAAATTAACCAGTGCTCCAGCTGCAACAAGGATTAAATCTGCTGCTCTAGAAATCTTTATCAGAGTGGTTTCTTACCAAGTGTGGTTTCTTTTTTTTTCTAAATTTGAACATTTCAATAAACTCCCCTCTGTACTGTACAAGTTTTTGGAGCACATGCTTTTGTTTGAAACTGAGGTGGCAATAAACTGTATAGATTTGACCTCTGAGCAAACTCACACTCAAACCCATGAGTAACCAGAGAATCTGTGAACTTCAAAATGTTCATGTAGCAGGAAGGCAACACCAACATAAATAAATGAGAGGAATAACACGCACCATCGCTGGGAATATCCCTCATTGTTTTTTAACACAGTTTAAAAAGTCACATTGCATTATTTATGAATCACAAAAAGCACAATGCCAAAAGTTGTGAAAAAAAAATTATAGTGAAATTTTAAAAAATGAAATGTTATTTGTATGGACAAGAAACAGAGATGCTGAGCTCACAAAAACACAGCAGACTGCTTTCAGTGGTGGAACGGTTGTAGTTGTGAGGTACATTCTAGAAATAGATTACATTTTCAAAACAGATCTACTGATTCCACCCAGTGTGTTCTAACAGGGTCTTTTCAACAGTACATTTGATCCCAACCTCCCTTGATTTCATACCCATAAAGAAGTTTGTTTCCATGTATTTATCCTTTGTGTATCAGTTTATTTCTTTGGGTACTTAAGTGTTTGTGATTAACAATAATTATACATATGCTGAACCTTCATTGTGTAATATTTTGTGCAGATTGTATTTAACACTGTGTTTCCATTGTTCTGATCCCCACTGGAACAATCTACTCCCATAAAGACAGACCATGACCCCCAGTCAAACCAATGTTGCTATAGGCAACCTCCTATTTATATATATATATATATATATATATATATATATATATATATATATATATATATATATATATATATATATATATATATATATATATATATATATGTAGATGTATATATAATATTTTTTTTTGTTTTTTTTTTTTGTTTTACAGTGGATGAGTAGATATGAAAAAACATCATCCTAAATTCTTTCTTTCAAAGAGGGTCCAAAGGGGTACAAATTGACACATGCTGTTTTGAAGACAGATGGATCCTTTTTATATGCAAAAGACTTAGAAAGAAAGAAGTTTGTGATACCCATTTCTCCATTTACCTTCAAAATGTCAGTCAAAAGAAGCATAAGAATAGACTGTGATCAAAGCAGATTTGTATTATAAAAGGTTTCATCCTCTATCTGCACACTCCAGCCCATGAAATACTAATGTTAATGCTTTTTGAGGAAAAATCAGGAGAATTGTGTCCATGTCACGGACCTATGACGGTACAATATTGGTATTCTTCATCTGATTCTGTATATAGGAGCTGCTCATATTGTATAATAAGGTTGATATCTTACTCATCCTAGGAGCCCCTCCAGGGATTCAACCTAAGCTTCAATCAGAAATAATCAAATTTATCATTTTTTGCCTTTGTCGCAGCCTCTTTTTGACGTATAGATGATCAAATCCTACTGACATTATGCAACATTTTCTCAAGGTGTTACTCAGAGAAAGATGTCTAAATCTCAATATGAGTAGTAACTGTGTGAGTAAAACCCATAAGATGAGATAGCTTATAAGAAAAGCAAAACTTTTATCATCTTATGGGTCAATTTGATTATTGAAGTCAATATGACATCTGGCTGCAGTTTGAAAGTAGCCCTTGTGTGGGTGTCCAATCTTTACAGGGTTGTGTATCTGCCTCGCCTTTCAGTAGTGTAACAATTAACACTGTAACCCCCAACGCCCTGTATACAGCACATGACCACCACTGCTGATGAACCTATGCAAGCAATAACAACCTGATTGAATGCTGTTACTTAATCTCTAAATAGGCTATGCAGGTGCTCTGTCTGCGCTGATGAAAATTCATGCTAAATGCATGAAGTAGCTACAACTGGTGGCAGTCTGACCTATGTTTTAATTATTTAAACACTTTGGGACCACACAGATTATGCATAGGAGACTAAATGTTCTGAGTTTGGTGGTCATTAAATATGGATGTCAAAACAAAGACATACCTCATTGTGACACATCAAAAAACTGGAATTCTACACGATACACAGAATGTGGGTCCATAAAAATCCAACACATCATAGATGGGATAGGACTTAATGTTCCACAAAATGCACTTTATTTACTGTTTTTTGTTGCCAACATACATGGCAAGATACAAAGATGCTAGCTGATAACCAGAAATTGTCAAAGTCTGTTCAAGTATTTAATTTGAATAAATGTTCATTTTTCACATAACTTTACTCCCCAGATTAACTTCAGATTTCTTTTCCGTGGCTCAGAATTGGACAGCACTCAGTAGAGGAGGAGTCAATAAAGATAAGCTAAATGACAATAAAATATAATCTTTCACCATACATACAATCACATCCTCACAGTCTGTCCACTCCAGCAACTGTTGCCAAAGGAAATATGAGTCATGTGGATAAAAACAATCTGGAAATAAATTATTGTTCATGCAATAAAACTGGAAGGGCCCCTGGCATATACCAGGCTGTGATTTCAGAATTTTAAAATGAAATTAAGAGAAACACTGTGTGGATATATGATTGAATTATTTTCTGTTATATGATACCTGCGCCTCTTTGGCAAAAACAGACAGATTTGGTGGTGTTTAATGATGCAGTTGGCAGTATTTTAATTTATTTTGCTGTGCAATAGGTTAGCAGTTTAGTTGGATAGATTCAATTATTCAATTAAAGGTTCTTTGAAAGTTTTTGATTATGAAAGGGAAATAATACCATATGCAACAAAGTAATGGATCCTTGGACCTTTCATGAGCCCGTTTAGTTCTGTGACTGGATAATAAACAGACCTAAACGATATGGGTAACAACAACTTTATGCAAACAGTAAACAGATGCATTTTGGATGGTACTCCAGGCAGCAAACTACAGTGCTAATATAACTGCAGAGATTATGGTATTTTAAAGGTGTACAAGCAGTGCTGGCAGCAAACACAAATCTGCACATACAAGTCAATTTTGTAACATTATGGTGAGTCCTCACAGACTTGTCTAAATGCTCCAAATATTCAGGAAATGTTTTAGTGAATCCCAAATTTCACTCATTATCATTTTATGGCAGTTATCTTTTGTCTAGATTGAATTTGAGAAGTTATTTGTATGATTTATTTATGCTCAGAAGGTACTGAGATGAATCCAAAGAGCAAAGCTGAGTGTAGCTTAATAGAAGAAATTTAGAGAGTGGGCTTAAACTTTCAGACTGAAGGCTTTGATCTCGAAGTCTCTAAGAAGAAGGAGCCACCAGTGATTTAAATTGAAGTGCAGCCAAGGGTGTTGTCCAGTGTCTCTGTTTTTGTGTCATGAACTCCACTAGCACTCACTGAAGCACTCTCACTTCAGCATGCCTCAGAGGTTCTGTCAAAATGCCACCTCACTCTGTCACCACACTTTGTCACCTCTGTGATTATCTGTGTATGCTGCCAACAGCTATGTGTGTTTATAGGTGCAGATGTTCTTCTGAAATCACAGGCTGAGAATGACTCATAAAAGCAGAGAACAACTTATTCCACTTATATTTTTGACAGCAGCAAAAAGAAACAAATCCCAAATGTTAGGTTTTTACTGGGCTTAGATTGAAAATGATCCCTAACGAAAGCATGCACACAGAAAACTCCCTTGCCATTGAGAAAACTCTAAGTTATGTACAGATTCGCAGGACTGGCCATACTGGTAAATTCATTTTCAATTTAAAAAGCTAAAAAAAGAAAACAGGGCAGTACACTAGTGAGCAATAGGTCTGATCTGAACATTAAAACTGAAGGGTGTTGACCTTAGCACATCAAATCTTCCCCTCAAAGCTAGGAAGGTAAAGCTAATGACTAAGTTCATTGCAGTTTTTGTCGCTGAGGATCCGCTACAATCGAGGTTTGACAAGAATCAGGACTTCAGTGTTATGGAGCCGTCCGTTTGTGGAAAACTGTTGCCACAGAATTTTTTGTCACTGTAATGAAGCATTTTCTTAGGACAGTTTCCATGTTGTGTGATCAGTGATAAGTGTATGAGAGTCACATGGGTCTAAATATAAATGAGCAGTATAAGAATCTAGCAGAGAAAGAGCAGATCATCAAGGATTTAGTTTTAGGCACACATGAAGTGAGTAATCACACCAGCGCTCTTCAGTCCACTTTAATTGAACTCAAGTTCATTTGCCTAGAAAGTCCGGTTCATTTGGGGAGGTGTGAATGTGCAGTTGAACTCTGATCCGGAAGAAAAACTCTGGTCTTTCTAAAAACCTAGGTCTCAGTTCGGTTGAAGTGAACTCTGGCACAGTTCGAATGCATATGTGTGTACTGAGGACTGCTCCAAAAGCAGGAAGCAGACTGTATCGCAGGGCATTCTGGGTAAATAGAACCAAAACAAACGTGCGTGTCTAGTGTTAGTGGGAGAAATGGCTCGTGGTCTTTTGCCAAACACAAAAAAGAAGTCCTACAACTACTGAAATCTGACACCACGCCATTTTTGTTTACCTTTCATGAAGAAGGAAATTGTGTTCAGTGTCTTCTTCAGATGTTTTTGTGTCATTTCCTTCAGTGGTTACTGCAGCGCCACCACAGGTGAGGAGGTAAACAGGTTGCTTCAAGGGTTTGGTTCATTTGACACAGTGCAGAGTGAAACTGAACCGCACCAGCTGAAAATGGAACAAATATTCCCTTTTTAATCCCAAACTGAACCAAGTCTACCGGACTATCAGGTGTGAAAAGGATCAGTTGTTTTTGGCTTGGTGAGTGCACAGGTCCACAGTCTTTCTCTTCAGAGCTGATGGTAGGGATTTTTTGTGTTTTTAGTAGATATATTTTATATCTGCTGATTATGACTGTAGATGGGTGGTTTGGTGGTCTAATCTGATGTCAGTAATTGATTTATAATCATTATATTGTAGCTTTGTGACTCATAATGGACGTGAATCATGAAGTGACTAAAGATTCCAACCCATAGAAGCCACGTTAGTCAAAAATTGATTATGTCCAAAACTGAAACTACAGCTGTGTGAAACATATCTATTATATATGAAAATAGTAGTAAAGATGTTTTACATCAAAATAATGTAATGACCATAGCTTTATGCAAACTAAAACGAAACAGAAATGAAAGTAAAAATACAACAGCAGCATGTCAACAGCCATAACATAATTTTTTAATTTAACATGGATATCAGGATGTCTTCTTAGTGACAGCACCAGCCAGAGCACAAAATTCAAATCAACCTATCAAAAATTTTTCACTTTTCCCAATAGTTGATGGAAAAATCTTGATTTACAGTTCTTGCCAACAACTGATGGTCTCATCCAGGACACATTACTGTGGAATATCATCTCTTCTTTCCAGAAATTATGCATCTCATGACAGTCAAGAGACAGTCATACGGCAACAGTCTTCAGTCAGAGGCTTCTTAAAATTAACTGAATATCTGACAGCTACTGGAGAACCTACCAGGGGTATGAATAATTAAGCTCTGAATGTATAAAAATTGCATTTTTTTCATCCTGGAAAAGAACTCTTAAAATATATCATTAAAACCCCCAAATTTTTATGACCTGCATGTCCATCAACTGAACTTGCCCTGCATCAATATATAAGATCACAGAGAAACACAGTTACAGTTATAGCCGCTGTCACCTTGAGTTTCAATTATTAATCACAGTTGTCTTTAATGTTGCCGTGAATAACTGACCAGCAGGGCAGATCTGGGGGTTTGAAGTGGGAATAAATAGAAGATGTGACCCAGAGGTCGCACAGATGGAACATGAACAGGCTTTCCCTCTCTTGAGCCGAATGATTTATTCACATCAAGAGAGAGTGCCAGTGCAGACAGCGGTAGGTGTGTGCAAACAAGAGCACACTTTAAGCACTGCCTGACCTTCACATCATTAACCTCACACCTAGTCGCAGTATGGGTAAGATCTAAGTCACACTGTCCTGGGTTTAGGGAACTTTTACCAACTAATTTAGGTTTAGTCTGGGTGGATGTCATGAAGTTCTTTAAATATTTGGGAACCTTCCTAATATATTCAGAATTACAGAAGTCTCCGGAGCCACAAGGGAACATGGCGGAATTTTTTTCTTTGCAATCCCTCACAATAGGTTTTGCATTTCCTCACGATAACGTACTAGCCTAACTGACCTTCTAAAGGAAATGCTATTTTGACTGAAAATAATAGACAAAAACTACCCACTCCTCACATTCTTATTTTAACTATAGTACTTTGAAAAGTTATTCACATTCCTTAAGCTTTTTTGCTTTTTTGTCATATTACGAACACAGACATTAATGTGTTTCACATCGATTTTATGTAATAGACCAAAAATGAAGCAGTGAGTGATTGTAAAGTGCAAGAAAAAAGTTTCATTGTTTTCCTTTATTGTTTTATAGATAAAACTTTGAAAGCTGTGGCATGCATTTGATCAAATATGTTTCAGAAGTCACCGACTTTGTAGTGTATTAAAAAATCTAATGACAGGTGTGAAGACTTGGAGAACATTAGTGAACAGGGATCATCCTGGAACATGTTTAAAGCATGATGAGACTATAAAACAATATCCAAACCCTTGTACATCTCACAAAGATACAACCCACAGTTCAGGTGTTAGCATCTGTTGACAGGACACCTATTAATCCTTTACAGGCAAGAATAAAGCCTCTGCTAAAAGAAGCCATTTGAATTCCTGTTTGCAGTTTGTCACAAGCCGAATATGGGAAGCATGTAAAAGAAGGTGCTCTGCTCAGATGAGACCAAAATTAAGCCGTTTGGTGTGCATACAAAACTCTGCATGGCAAAAGGATGGAGGTAAATACAGGCCAATCCTGGAAGAAAACCTGTCAGAGGCCGCAAAAGACTTTAGGCTCGTGTTAAAGTTCATGTTCTTATAGAACTACTGGACTTATACTGCGGCCAGTGCTACAATGGAGCCCAGTGGTGGGCACACTTCCGCTATTGTGCTAATAGCGGAGCCAAGTTTTTATCATGTAGCGCTAAAAATGTTTAGCGCACTTAGCTTCCCCTAAATTAACTTCTCCATATAAATTCTAAAGTGACTTGGCTGAAACTGAACCTGGATGAAGCTTGACGTCTGTGTTGACGTTTTGGTTATTGAATGTTAAGAATTGTGAAGTGGGTGAAGACTGTTCACATAGCTGTTCTGTTTCTTCTCCTCACATTCTCCACCCACTATGCGGTGCAGTAAATGTACCCAGAATGCATTGCTGTGACCAGTTTAAAATCTACTGGTGTCATGCATGTTTTCTGACTGAAGCCCTACCACGGTCAATAAGACAAAATTAGCAACAGTTAGCAATATTTAACTATAAAACTGAAAGTGAAAGGTCTGTTCTAAAGAATCACTTCCTGAAGAGCAACCAATAACAAATTTAATCTCGTTGAAAGCAACATACTCTGTTGTAACACATGTGTCAGTGACATATGGTGGGTATCAACATGGTTGAATTTAGCGCTTTAGTGTTAGCTCCTGCTAATAACCATGTTGGCATAGTGCTTTTGCGTTAGCAGAACTAATGTTTCTGATTCATGCTTTAAGGTTAGTGTACATACCTTTTTAGTTAACAGTGCCCACCATGGATGGAAATTATGTTAATGCATTAGATTGGCCCAGCCAAAGTCCAGACCAAAATGTAAAGTGACTGAACTCGAGCTAGGTTGCAAAGATAAATGGACAAAAATGTCAGATTCTAGATGTGCAAAGCTGGTAGAAACCTACCCCAAAAACTGGTAACAGTAAGAGGAGTGAAAGGTGGTTCCATATTGTTTACTACAAGTGGCTGGATAAAAATGAATGCCACATTTTCAGTTTTATTTGTTAAAAAGAAATCATCTAACCATGTAGCATTTTAATTTCACTTCATAATTATGTACCACCCGGTGCTGATTGGTCACATAAATTACCAATGAAAATACATTGAAATTTGTTGTTGTAACATGATAAAAATGTTAAAGGTTAAATGTTTTGAATACTTTTGCACTTTAATATTTAAACTCAGTGACAAGAATAAGAAATCTTATTAAATAAATAACAGACAATCCCTACAACACTATTTAAAGCTAAGATTAACAACTTGGAGAAAGCCGCTTGTTGCACAGCAACTAGAAGCACCCTGCAAGTGTGACTGGATTTATATTTAAACTTGTTTCATACGACTCAATGTCACATATTTCAGAAGTTAGTGTTTTTTAACTGATGAATATGCAATCAATCTATCTCAGTGAACAGAACCCAATTTAATAGAAACCTTCAGTGTAAATGTGCCATAAACAGAAAAACATTAAAAAGCTTTGCATTTAAGGAAGAAAATTAAGGTTTTCAGGTTAATTGTTTTTAGTCTGATATTTTTTTCCACTGACATGGCTATTTCAGATGACATTTTATTGAAGATACAAGGAAACGCTGACATTTCAGTTCAAATGTCATTTCATTGGCATAAGGGCTTCTCTTGTAACCCTGAGTCCTTTCATAAATCCTTTGGAAATTAAAAATCTTTTTTTTTTTTTTTTTTTTTTTTTCTTTTTTTTTTTTTTTTTTTATAATATCTTACCTGAAAAGTATACCTGAAGCAGGATGGTGTGCATTAACAAATTATTACAAATCAAACTCACATTTCCACGAGTACATCATTTCCAAGCAGTTGGACTTGGTTTTTTTATACCTCTGTCTCCTAGCTCAATCCACTCACCAAATCCAACACATCTGGGGAAGTGTAAAGCATATACAGGCCTGTGGTAAACCTGCCGCTGAGCCTCCATCGATAGATTGGATCTCGGCTCAGAGAGAAGACGGAGCCGGATGCACAGACAGGGCTCTTTACGGTGGAACACAGCTGGTTCAGGTGTAGCTCTTGCCACTAATTGGCCTTTACACAGAACCTCCGAGTGAAACCAGGCAAGGACAGCAGTAGTGAGCCATTACACTCACTCACTTTAGGTGTCTAGGGTTTAACACTGAGGGTTTAACACTGAGATTCAGCATGGGATCGACACAATTTGTGGGTGTGGAGGATAAAAATTAAATGTATTTCTCTGTATTTTTAAAGTGAAGTTTTGTTAAAGCAAAGGGATGCCCTGGTCAGAATTCAGTGGTTGCTTTTAATCTTTGGTTTCTGGCTCAAACCGTCCATCCATCGTGCTTATCCTTGCAGGGTCCCGGGGGGTGATATACAAGGTGATTACGGATTTGAAATGTGAAGCTCTCATTAGCATCTTATATTAGACAATTAGTACCATTATTACAGTTAGCAATACTCACAGTCTCCATGTGATTGGTTGGTTCTCAACCCTGGTCCTCAAGCACCCCTGTCCTACATGTGACGCTGCTCTAACACTGTCATGAAACTTTTAGTTTCATTTGTGTTTCTGGTTTCTGATCACTTCTTTATCATTAATTAGATCTTTCATTTTTGTTTATTCCTGGTTTATATAATCTCTTTGTGTTCTTTCTGTTCACTTTTTACGTCAGTTTCAGGTTTCTTCCCTTAAGTTTTCTCTGCTTTGTTTATCTTTCACCCTTCCCTCAGCCTGCCATTTTGCTCTCCTTCCCTGCTGTTTATCATTTGCCTCTTCCTCCTCCCTTCCCCAGCTACATCGACTCACCTGCGATCAGCTCTTCTGGTTCTCATTTCATTCTCCACTCCTTTCTCAGTGCATATTTACCTTTCTTTCTGCATTGTTCTCCACTGGTTCCTCCATCTTTTCCCATTTCCTTGCCAGTTTCCCTATCTGTGCTCCTCATCAGGGTCCTCCCGCAGTACATTTTTTGTTTTATTTTTCATTGGATCTTACAAATCTTACTTACTTATGAAGTATATAAATGTTAATCTTCTTACTTTGTAAAAAGTGTTCGCTGCAAATCTGCGACTACAGCTAGGACTGCCAGTCCTTACAACTGATGGCTGCTATCCATTGCCATCTTCTTTACTCATCAAAAGGTAAACGATAAAATGACAAGTTTGGTTTGCATCCTTGTCTGTCTGTGCAGCTGACAGCACAGCACCCCATGAACATTTTTTACAGTGAAATCAACTAAATAGAGGTGTTACTGTCTGTTTTTCATAAGCTTTATAGGAGTTAACGCACACATGGGTTGTTTTGAAGTCTGTCATGGCAGAGTGGGCCGCTTTCTGAATAGCAAGACGTCACGTGCAAATGGTCAATATTGCTCCTTGTTGTTCTAACCTGACCTTTTATGCTAATTTTCTTGTTTACATCATTTACAATAGAAATAGATTAAATTCTTGAAATAGCCTGATACCGGGTAATAACCATCTCTTGCCTATAGAGGCATTTTTTAAATAACTAAAGTGAAAAAATGTGTTAGACAATGCCCCAAATCCCTATCAGCACAGAAGAGTGGTCTGGATTCATCTGTGAAACACCTTGGCTCCCCATTGTACCTCCTTACCTTATCTGTTCTCATCTTTCTGTGCCACATTTCCCCGAACCATCTCTCTTTCTTCCTGTCCTACTCTGAGTCTCTGTCTGCCCTCCCCACAGTCTGTGTCAGTGTGCCTCTGCAGGACTCTTCTCATCTCCCTCTAATTACGTACAGTAATTACAGTCTTCAAGCCAGTCTGATGCTGCAGTTTGATTAGGAGCATTGGAATAACACCAGCTTGAAATGTCATTTAGACATAGGTGGAGAAAGATGGAGGAAAATGTTGGATGATATCACTGCGAGAGATTCTGCAGCATCTGTTGTTTTAGAGGAGATAAATGATCTAAAGCCATGTGTGTGTGATGGATTATATCTGTGCGGGGCAGAGTACCTGGATGTTTCTCTTAGGCTGAGATATCCTAAGAAAGGCTTAAATATCTTGATGAGGTCAGGAAGTAGTGAATTACATCACCTGAGATAGATGCCAGGATCCTATAGAGCAATATTTAACCAGGCTGCAGTGGGGTTGCTATGCTGCTGAGAAGGCTGTGGTCGGATCAGGTTTCCTGCAGATGTTTCATCTAAAACTTATCCAGGCTGAACTGCCTACAGTTCAGTCTCTCCTGTACTTTCATTTTAAAATTGAAATATGGGAAGGAAGGAAGGAAGGAAGGAAGGAAGGAAGGAAGGAAGGAAGGAAGGAAGGAAGGAAGACAAGAAAAAAGGTTAGAAAGAAACATAGGAGACAGGACTCATGCAAGAAAAGAAAACAAGACAAAGAGAAGGAAATTGAGAAAAAGGCACCAAGAAGAGGAATGGATAATAGGGACAAATGAAAAGAAAGATTCAGGAACTGAAAGAGCGAATTAAAGGAGGACACAAGGGTGAAATAGCAAAAGAAAGGAAGGATAGAAACAAGAAGGAAAAGCAGCAGAGGCTCAGTAAGGAAGGAAGGACATGAGGGAACAAAGAGAGGAAAGACCCAAGGAAGGATGGAAGTACAGATGGCAGTAAAAAGAAATAAGTTTGGAAACAAAAGTATATTATTGAAATGAAAATTTGAATTTAATCTTTTTCCATACTTATCCAGACCTGGGAAATACTGAAATCCAAGTATTTTTTTCCAGATCACTTAGGAATCTTGTAATATTCAGTGGCTTCCAGCAGTAATTATTATATTTTTACAAATAAAATAAAATAAAATCCTTCAAAAAATTTGTCTCGATGTAAAACCCTTCCGCCCATTCTCTTTATGGCTTTCCAAGGCCTGAGCGCTGCAAAATAAACCCTGACTGATCGCCCGTTAATGTTTCCGAAGGCAACCGTGATTTACTTGTTCGGAACAAACAAGACAGCTTCCATTTTTCTCCACTAATGGTGTCCCTCCGCACCATAACTCTTCTTGTTTCCAAGTGTTCAGGCTCCATTACATGTGGCATCCATTTCAAAAGCAATGTCTGGTGTCTATCGGACCATTACTCGATGTGGCAGAGCTGATAAAACGAGCCGAAGGGGCCCGCACCGTAACTCGGAGTGCCACGTGCGACATTGGGGGGGGGGGCTGTAAATATGTGCTTTTTATTTTTGCACAAATGAGAGTTGAGTTGTTTTATGTCAGTTGTATTTGGTTTGTTTATCACAGAAGTAATTACTCTTGAAAAGATTGAAAGAAAAAGGGGGGGGGGACTGTTTGTTCAATAACTGCTTGTTTGATGATTTAAATAGCTGTCTGAGTGCTGCAGAGAAACACATTAGAAATTAAAAGCGGATAAGAGCAAATCTCAAAACCATGTTTAATCCTGGGAATGGCAAGGCTGCAAAAATGTATTAGCTTGAAAACATATCTTGTGAATGACAAATTTACTGAGAGAGAAAAATATTTCCATTCTTTCTCCCTCTTTTCCTCCCTTTGTGTCTGAAACATGTATGCGGGAAAATATGTATAACATCTATGGTTTTATTTCCCAAGAGTGTGCTGTTCAAACATTAATACGGCGTCTTCTTCTGTTTTGTTTCCCCGCAGAGAGCAAAGCTGTGTACAAGAGACAGGTGCTGTCAATCACATCCATCGCCATGGCAATCAGTCTTCTGGGAACGATGTGCATGGCCCTCTACTGCCGCAACAAGTACGACAATAAACACACACACAGCCCATACTACAAGTCATTTCTAAGGTAAATTCTGTGAAGGGACGGCTTGGGAGTGGGCCTTTGTTCCTCCTCTGGGCCTTACACAAACAACCGTATTTCTTTCCTTGTTACTAGTAAAAAACCCAGGCAGGTCAGGTTTATTGGTAAGATCGGGGAATGCATGAAAATTACTGCAACAGACAAAACCAGAAAATCTCCAGGCCCTATGACATCAGATTGTTTTTTCCATTTTGCTTTAAATCCTTTGTTTCCATATTTGGTTTTCTACATTGCTTGTTTTACATTGTTAAAGGGGCAGTATTATGTAAAATAGACCTTTTTGAGCTTTCCATCATGTTATAATGTAATTCCCTCATCAAAAAGATACCTGAAGTGTTGCCTTGATTCTTTCATGCATGTTTGAGAAATTCTTTCATCTCCCGTGGCAACTATTCAGCTGTGAAAACACCTGGGTGAATACAGCTCTGTCTTCAAGGCGCGGCTCCTCCTCAGAGCTGCACTTTCCAAGTTTCTGAGCTTCCTGCCTCACAGAGCACCTCTACCCCTTGACTCCCCCACTTAGCTCCTTCAGACTAGCCAGCAGCAATTAGCAAACACCCACTGGAACTGCATCTGCTGAGCTCATTATATGAGCAACTTCTCAGTGTAATACCGGTAAAAACTTTGTTAAAGGGTTAACAGAGGAGTGCTGGTGTTGTGACTTCCTGAAGGCAGAATTTCAGAAAGACCAGGACTTTCTTAAAGTCCAATTTCAAGGCATTAAATTATGAAGTCAAATTTCTTCTAAGTCATTTTGATATATACAACTTTTTGCAAAAACTGAAGGTAACATGGTTACTTGGTTGTGCTATAAAATGGCACTATGTGCCCAGAAAATACATAATACTGCCCCTTTAAATAAATAATATTTCAAATGGGGTTGCTCTCATTCGAGCCAAGGTATAAAGATCATGGCCCCGATCATGGCATCAAGACTCCATGACGAAACTCAAACCCAGAAAAAAAAAATTGCTGTGTTTTGCATCAACAGTTTTTCAATGCATATTACAGTCCATGTACATTATTTTCACAATCAAATTTTCCACTTACCATCTGAGCCATTTATGAAGAAAGGAATGTGACACCAATATCAACAGCTAGCAGTGAGAGACGCAAAGAGAGCTGGACAGAAAGCTGCTGAAACCTGAGTTTATAAGTTTTGTGCCGCTTAAAACAAAGTGCTACATTTCAGAAGGAGAGCAAGTTTTTTCTTGTAAGTTTTGTCCAAACGGTTAACTAGAATCCCATTGAAATATGTTTGAAATCAGCAACAAGACATATCAAAACAGAGTATGAACATGCGAGCTTAGCTTAGGACTTTAGCAAACATTGCCTGCCGTCCAAATCATGAATTAATCATTGCCTTACGTCCATGCCAGAGGTGCGTGAAATTCAGCACCGAGGTTTTTAGATTGCTTCTGCAAATATTTGTGAAAAAACGGGTTGCTGTCTGGAGCTGAGGGCATTTCAACATGGTACCATGATATAATGCCATCTCTGCAATAGGTCCAGCTGTAAAATCCCCTCACTGTTAAATATTCCACGTTAGTGGTAACATAATAAAGTGGAACTGATTGGGAACAACAGCAACTAAGCCATGAAGTGGAAGGGCACGTTAAAATACAGTGGACCCTCAGTATTTGCAGGGGTTAGGGACCACAACAGCCTGTGAAAACCTAAAAGCCGCAAATATTTGAAAACATCTAAAATGCTAAGAACTGTTTATTTTAAATCTGTGGTATGTAACTTTATTATTACCATCTAAATAAATGCACTGCTCCTGACCGAAAACAACCAATCAGAGCCAGGAGGAGTGTCTTAGTGCTGACAATCACTCTCATTTTCTCACAGCTAAATGTGCTAATGGTGGAGAAACAACTTACCGTTCCAGGAAAACTGTTTATCCGCCAACATTGGTGGCCATGCTAACTAGCCTTAGCATTAGCAGCAGGCTATGTTGTGGTGAACCAGCTGTTACATAGCAGACAGCAAGGGGGAGTGTGTGAGCGGTACATACATGATGGTGATTGACAGCGCTAAGACCCTCCTCCTGGCTCTGATTGGTTGTTTTATTCTTAGTGGTATATCTCTGCAGTTAGTACTGGGAGCACTGGGAGAAGGCAGAGGAGATTGATTTTTTTCACAGATTATCTGTCTCTTATAATATACTGTCACAACATTATGATAGTTTTAACAAATATATAAAATAACATTTTTAAAAAGTTACATACTGGACCTTTAATAGTATACCTTAATGTGGTATATACTTTAATATGTATGAATATGCATAGTGGAATCCATCTTGGGACTACCGCAGAAGCTAACATCCGCGGTCTTCCTTATCGCCAATCTTGAGGGTACAGCCAATCAGCAAAGGAAAATGAATGGCACACCTGGATTGGCTGCTTTCCAAGTGTCAACCAATAGCATTGTGCCTAGGTATTTCAGTTTCCAAATCTGCATTTTGTTTTGAATATTTTAGATGCTCTACTGTAAATAGTTAGATTTTCCATGAATAATTTTGGTTACGTTCAATGGGACAAAATAACTGCTGTCAAGAAAAATAAGAGAGACTGCGTCATTGGTGAGTGAACTGTAATACTAATGAAAATGAAATGTATTGTGTTACTTTGGACTATAAAGATCTTTTCAAGCCTATAGATGACATTCATTTGATTAACATTGAATGAAGCATAAAACTGTGACCTTGTACAGATCATTGCCTATTCTTAAATGACTCGGACTAGTTTCTAAGACAAAACAATTTTAATCTTGGTCAATGAAGAAAACGTTCAAAGTTAATTTAAATCAACCTCAGCTGAAACTAAACCAAAAGTTTCACTCTTGTGAAAATCATCATTTTATTCTAAAAAAAAAAATAAATTTTTGCTAAAAATAAAAAGGCATATGTTTCACCCCCCACCCCAATCCCCCTTTTTTTAAAAGCCTTTTTTTATGAACTGAAAATTCGCACTACATTTCATCAGTATTGCATGATCTTCATTAGTGTGACTCACTCCCCAATGATGATGTTCAGGGTGCTGCAATCTATCCTGTTGTTCTGTTGACAACAGCTGATATTTTTTCTCCCAGGAATTTTAACAAGACAACCTGAGTTTGATTAATGCAACTACTGGGTTCTGGCAATGCTGTACCTCAAAGTGGCATATCATTATATTCTGCTCCTACAGTGTTATCTGATTCTGACCATGCAAAGTCTACAAAGTCTTCAGAAAATCATGTCTTGGTATTCCCATGATTTTCATATGAAGGGGTTTGCTGAATATTAAGGCTGAAGCAGCTCATGTAGTGTGTTTAACTTTTTCATCATATGATTTTGTCACATTTATAGCGGGGAAAATACGTATTTGACTCACTGGTGATTTTTAAATTTTTCCTACATACAAAACATGTAAGTTCATTGTAGGTACACCTCAGCTGTGACAGACAATCTTTAAATAATAAAGAAAATCTCATTGTATGATTCACAGCTGAAGTGTACGTATGACGAATTTACAATTTTTTGTAAGGGGGAAAACTTGAGGAATCCTGAGTGTATCAACAACTTTTTTCTTCACTGTATAATTATGTATTTTATGTGTTTAATGTGTGGAAATACTGCTGATAAGTGAAAGCTTTTTGACTGATTTCACATTAATTCTCACCAATAGAATTATAAGTGCAATGATTTTACTGATGAGCAACATCCTCTCAAACATTACTTTTAAAATAGTTTTATTTCAACCCTAAATGCCCATAACAAAATTTCATATATTTCTGACATTAAAATGGCATGGGAAAATTAACTCCAAGTAAATAACGCTCTAGGACTGATTGTCTATGCCTCTGATAGCATACCATTTACAATTTAATCTGCAGTTATGCCAGATTGCCTCAAATTTGTTTGAGTATGTCAGAATACTGCACACAATGATAACAGTACCTAATCTTTTGCTATGCCATGCAAACACTCTGTCTGTACTAATGAAAATTCACTCACCTGAATGCCTGATATCCAAACCTACTGTCTGTTTGAGTCAACTAATAATCAATTTCTGGCTCAAATGCCTAAATAGACTCTATGAAAAACATTGAACTTTCATACCCATCCTGGGGGAGAGAAATACTGTACAATTTACATCCTTCATTGCAACACACACAATACAAAACATTTTTCAAATCATTCAAATCCTCTGAAACTTACTTTCCTGATGTTTGAGAATAAGTCTCCCATATTTCATAACATCAACCAACAATTGCAGTAATTTAAAAAAGTGCTCTTGTGGGTGTGGGCAGACTAAATAGCCAAAAAAAAATTTGGTTAGTGTTGTGAAAGGAGGTTTAATATGCTGGACATCTTGAAGTGTCAGATACGTTAAACTAAATCGCTCACTGTAAATTTCAAGATAATTAGATAAACATACATGCTAAACGTTTATCATGGTCTTTTTGACTAAATTTATTTTGTGTGCATAATTATTACTATGTGAACACTCTTTTCTATATATTTGACTGTGGGAATCTCAACAAGATGAGTTAAACATGTTGCATAACATCAGTCTGTTGTTAAAGTATAAATACTGTGGAGCAGGCTGATACACGGAACTGTAATTCCATAGGTTTTCCACTGTAATATAATGATGTGAGTGAGTGAGCAGCCTGACAACAAGATAATCGGATCAAGACATGATGGACAGGCACTCTCAATGAATCCATAATTGAGTCAGGGAAGTTGCTTGTTCAGTCAAGAAGATGCATGCAGATCTAGAGGAGGGGAGGGAGCATTAATGCAAATCCAAACGACCTAAATGACAATGAAGTCAACGTTTTTTTTTCACACAGACAAGAAAAGATTCTGCCACAAATACTGATGAAAAAAAAGACAGCTTACTCTTCAATTCGCGCCTTTGCCAGCGCCCCTTAATTTGCAGTGTGTATGCATTCAGAGACTCAGTAATTTTCACTCCTTTTGTATCTCTGCCAGCAAACGTACAATGAGTTTAACACTAACTGTGAAGCTGCCATCCATGCTTCAGTGCTTGATATCTCTCATCGGTCTTCATGAAGTGAACTAAAACTTTTTATTTTTGCACGTTAAATATTTTCTATGTTCTACACAGTGTAAAGTTAAAATAGTGGTTAAAGTTAAATGGAAGCAAGTATTAACCAGATAAATCTTCTCTTTAACTAACTGGTCAACTATATAACAGATATAATACACTGTATATCCCAATGTACAGTTGAAATATGTTCTACATTGCACTATATGTTTAATTGGCTTTTTTTTGCATTCATTTAAATGTTAATAGTGATATACCAGTCACCTAAAGTGTTTAATGTTTTACAAACAAACCCCCATAAACCCCATAGATTATTGCAAAATCTGGATCCCAGTAACAGAAGGATGAGCGCAAATGGAAACCTTAAAAAAAATCGATGAAAGCCAATCAGTGATAAACTCCAGTTTAATAATCGACACAGAACCAGATTAGAAAATATCTCAGACATTAAATTACAAATAACCTTGTTTACAGTTCGTTACTAAAAGATTCCAGGCTACAACAACCATCTGTTATTCAAAAGGTTCATTCTTAGGAAGCTTGTTCTGGTTTTTATTACAACCAGTATGTATTAACTGTTTAGGCTAGGTCTGCTTTAAGTGATAGGAGAGTTAGATTATCAATGCGGAATTACTCTTACTGTCATCGTTATACGTGTTAAAGTACCAAAACCTAAATTGGTACATGTTAAAGCACGAAGTTGAAGTTTCAAACTGATTCTCCAAAAACATTTAACATTATGTATTTATTTTTTTTTTTTAAAGATCTTTTTTCACCCTGCTGGCCTTTATTATGCAGTATGCAGACAGGAAGTGGGGAGAGAGAAAAGGGGTAAGACATTCAGTAAAGGTCACAAGGTTGGGAATCGAACCCCAAACGGCTGTGTCGACAACTAATAGCCTACAACACACAAGATCCCATTTAGATCTTATTGAGGAAAAGAAAATGCAACAATAAGCCCCTTTCTTACACATTTAACAGCTCTGCTGTAAACATCACACTAGGAAAACTAGGCACATCCCAAACCAGTGTGTGCTTAAGCAACATGCAACTGGGATCACAGAACCAAAGGGGCATTGGCGTATAACTCTGTGGAATTGACGTGACCACACTAAGCATAAACAGTTGCTCTCAAAAATGTACACGCCCCTGTTATAGTCCCAGGTTTTCAAGGCAAAAAAAAAAAACAGACCATGATGAATTATTTCCAAACTTTTTGGATCTTCAATGTGAGATTTACCCTATAAAGGTTAGCTGAAATGCAAACACATTAAATCAAGGTCCTGGCATAGGAGCGGAGAACCTTAAACTAACACTTTGTTGCAACATCTTTTGATTTAATTTTACCTTTTAGTCTTCTTGTGCTGACATCTGCCCTGATCTCTAGTGAATCTGATGAATATTAAGTAAAGTTTGGCATACCCAATTGTTGCTGAGACTGGCTCATTTGCATCCATTAGTTAAACTCATACTTTCCAGAGAGGTTACAAATGATCAAATAGTCATTTTATAAGTCTTTATATATTAGAAATGATCAAAAAGTCATTGTATAACTGTATCAGTCAGGAGAAGGGTACAACAAATCTAAACCATTATATATGCACAATGGTACAGAAAGGCAGTACCGTCAAGTATTAGTTGTGCTCTACATGAGACAAAAATCTAAACATGAGGAAATTAAGAAGATTCTACAAGGCATCCGCTCCTGCAATGTTTCTGAAGTATTATTGCCACTTTTGATGGCCTCCTGCTTTGAATAGTGCTTTTGTACTGGGATCAGTGCAGTTCTGATGCATTGGGACATGGTACAGTACTTTCGCCATGTCATTATCTGTCTATCTAGAATCAGCTGACCATCTGGTGAGGAAATGTCAAAGGTCTTTGAGGTTCCCCAAGGGTCAGGTAATTGTTAGTTGAAAAAGAATGTGCCATTACTTTCACTTCTATTTTCACACATCTGGCATGCTGAGGTGAGTGAGTCTTCATCAGTGTGGACAGAGCCAGTCTGCATAGCATAGTGTGAGATTAAGTAATGTTCTTGTTGGTTTATTGCTGTGAGAACAGAGCAAACCTTTTCCACATGTCTGAAAGAAAATGGTGTATCGAGTGATCAAGTTGCAGATGATTCAATGTCAAATGCGTAGTGCATGATGCCAGGGCATTCTTCTTCTATAGCTTTTTACAGCACTCAAACAAAAAGCAGATAGGCCTAAAACAAACAACCAAAAAACTACTAAACTAAAAGTGAGTGAAAAGATAGTCAAAGCCAAAAGAGAAAGCTTCGCAAAACCTATGGAAAACCGAAAGAACGACCGAGCTAAACCACTTCAAGAGATTACGAGAAAACAAACAAACAAGGGACAATTAACACATTACAGCCTCTGTAATGTGTGATGTCGGCACAGTTTCACAGCTTCTCTTCAGCTGTTTTTATTCATATGAGAATTTTTTTTTTAGCAGCACAGGGATGCACTACATAATAGTCCTGATTTCTGTCTGCCCGAGGACCTGCACTCTATCTCACCATCTCTTTTCTTTATTAGCTCTTTTTCATAAGACATCGCTCCACAAAATGGTTGAAAGATTAAATAGCAGGATAAGAGGCATAATTAGCACCACTTAACTGCAAGGATCAAATGATAGCTGTTTCATGTGTTTTTTTTAGCATGATAGATAAAATTGCATTTTTTGTACAAACTGGAATTAGTTATGTTGGCATTTCTTCAGTAGAATGCAAAGTATTCATACCCCTTGAACCTGTTCACGTTAGGTCATGTGACAACAACAAACTTTAATGTGTTTGTTGATTTTTTGATAGACCAACACAAGGTAGCATGTAACTGAAAATGTCTAAAAGTCTAAATAGTAAACAGAGACCACCGACAGTATATCTGAGTTAATCTTGGTATAAATCCAAGTGTTCTGTGAAGGCCTCAGAGGTTTGCTATTAGCGAACAATCAGAATCATGAAGACCAAAAAACACAGCAGAGGTCAGGGAGAAAGTTATGAAGAAGTTTAAAATAAGGTTTGGTTGTAAAACATATTTCAAGCTTTGAGTAATTCAAAGACCTGTTAAATACATCATGAAAAGTGTATGTTACTACTGCAAACCTCCCAAAACATGTAGTCTGAGATGCTGAGTAAGGACGGTATCATTTAGAGAAACGGTAAACAGGCCCATGGTAACTCTGGAGGGGCAGCAGATAGCAACAGGTAAGGTGGGACAATCTGTTGACAGAACAACTAGGCCATTGTTGAAAGGAAGTCATAAGAAATGCCATTTCTAGTTTGCCTCAAACCTCATCATCCAGAATCCACCCTAGAACACAATGGTGGCAGCATCATGCTGTTGGAATGCTTTGAACCCCTGGAAGAGGCTGGGAAATACTAGAGATGGGGACATAGGTTCAAAACCTTAAACCAGTGCTACAATGCGATGGTTTAGATCAGGGTTGTCCAACTCGTTTCTAAGGCCTGGTTTCCTATGGGCTTTAAAAGTGCCCCTGATCAAACACAGAACCTCCTAACATCACCTACCTACCTCTGCAGAGGCTTGCTAGTGAACCATTCATTGATTCTAGTGTGATCAGTCAGGGAAACACCTACACCATGCAGGACACCGGTCCTTGAGGATTGACTCTGGACACCCCTGGTTTAGATCAAAGACTATTCTTGTGTTAGAATAATCCAGCTAAATTCCAAATTTAAATCCAATTGATAATCTCTGGCAAGGCTTGAAAATTGCTGTTCAGAGATGCTCTATATTCAATCTGTATACGAGAAAATTTCCATGTGGCATTTATAGTTTAAAATACATTTTTTCTCATACCTTTCAGCTTTTTCAAAATAGTTTTATTTTAACCCTAATATACCCATCACACAATTTCATATTTGCCTTGTGCTTAAATGGTGTAGGAATATTAACTCCAAGTAAAAAACGCTCCAGGATAGCTTGTCTATGCCTCTGATAACATAGCATTCACAATTTGATTTGCAGCTATGCCAGATTGCCTCAAATTGCTTTGAGCATGTCAATAAATTCTATTCCATAATTGTTGCAACTCTGAAACACCATAATGATAACAGTACCTAATCTTCTGCTCCGGCATGCAAACACTCTGTCTGCACTAATGAAAATACAAACTTAAAGGCCTGTATAGGCTCTGTATAAAATATTGAACTTTCATACCCATCCTAGGGCAGAGAAATACTGTACATTTTACACCCTTCATTGAAATACACACACACACAATACAAAACTACCTTCCACTTATATTAGTGGTGGCAACCGATTAAAAATTTGAATCAGATTAATCACTCTAATGCTGTGATTAATCACGATTAATCACTATTTAACTTTGTAAGCTTAAAATGTAAAATGCATGTTTTCAAAAGATGTTTAAGGAAATGTTTTATTGTCGCAAACCAAACATCTCAGTTTTCCAGGTTTTCATGTTCTGGAAGTTTTGAAAGAAGTCATTTTGTTTCATACAAAATGAAACAAAATGACTATGGTTAACATTTAAAAATGTTAACTATAAACTGGTTGTGCTTCGGTGGAAGGACAATTCACCGTTCCAATGAGTAAGGGCTGCATACTACCTTAGTTTTATCCAAGCGTCCATTGTGGTGTTTTTTTGTTTTTTTTTTTCTAAGAATTTTTTTGGCGTTAGTGCCCTTTATTTGACAATAATCTAACAGCAAGGGGGTAGAGAGAAGGAGAAGGAAGGTGGTGGGGGAACCGAGGACGGGATTCAAACTCAGGACGGCCACATCCAGGTCTACAGCCTCTGCATACGGGGCGCCTGTTCTAACCTCTGTGTTTTTTAAAGTGAAATTTGCCGCTGAGCTCACCAGTCTGTCTCTTCTCACTCATTTTTTCACTCCTGTTTGCGACTCTACATTGTTGAACGCAGTACAAGACCGTGACAGGCGGTGCTTTGAACTGAGTAGCCCTCCACAGGAGAGAGGCTTTAGGTCAAAATGGTTGATGCGATTAATCTGCATTATTTAAATTTAATGCGTTAACATTGATAGCCCTAATTTTTACACTGTTTTGTGTTGATTTATTACAAAGAATCCAAATTAAAATCTTAGTTTGTGGTTGTAACGATGAAAAACCTGAAATACAAAACTTTTGGATTATTAAACAGATAAACTGAATTAATTCCAGCATTTTTTGAAATAGTAACCTTTGCTTTGCACAAACATTGGGTGCAGCATTATGGGTGCCTCTTTCTGACTTCTACAAAAGAAACGTTCAAATGATCTGTGGATTGCACTAAATCAGGAATCCGTCATAGTTTTATTTTGTATTCGGAGACATTCAGTTTATTCAGGCCAAACTGTAGAAAGGCTACGTCTTCCTTTTTCAGTAAAAACTTTTACAAAAGTTCTATAGTGTGTTCCATATGTTTCAACCTTCATCTGACATAATATAATTAAAGTGCCACAGAGGTGGAGAGTGCAGGAGCTTGCCATGAGGCTGTTTGCAAACACTTCATTACACTGCTGTCACGCAGCAGAGAATCTCCCAGACAGCAGCAGTAGAGGCTTTATCGGCTGAATCTGATAATGAGCATACCTCTGGCACAACATAATGAAGTCGTGATACACGGCGTTCTGTGCATTTTCCTCCAGGACAGTGTAATTGCGCAAGCTTGGGAAGATAGTCACAATAATTAAGAGCATGCAAAGTGCACTGGTTGGAGCAACAAACCAGAAGAACCTTTTTCAGATGAATAGAAGAAATCAGATTACACCCCTCTGCACCACGAGGTCTAATTATTCCACTTCCTCTAACATGATTATCTCTTGACCTTTCATCATGGGGTCAGGTCTGCGCCTGCGCAAGGTTCGGGTCAAACTAATCAGTTTCTCGGTCAGTGACTTTAGTCTTTTAGTATTCGACTGTAACGTGAGAGAGGATTGCAACTGAACAAGTTTAATTAAATAACGTCTGAGAAATCATCCTGACTCAACAGACTGCAACATAAATTATCAACTGAAGTCAAGTTGCATCATAGAAACTCAAACATTCATTCTCTTCCATTGCTTTTAATTAATGCTTGGGGAGAAATTAATGAAGAAGTGTTTGCTCTGCATAGAGGGTTTCTCAGGAAACAAATTTTCTTCCTCTGTCTCATTATCAGAAATACTTGACACGATTGTCATCTGACTCAGTTGTTAAAAGTTTAAGTGGATCATAGTTTAAGGAAAGATGTTATTCTTCTAGTTAAATCCATTTTAAAACATCACAGTTAGATGTTTAGTTGTTTTGTTTCACAAAAATGATATTAAAAAACATTTCTAAGGAAATGACATAAGCCCAAAAACACAACCGCTTTCAGCTTTTTGTACCAAACTTTAATCTATACTTATACAGTTCAAACCATATTTTTATATAGACCGAATAAAAAGACACATACACATTTTTTATCATTGTCTGGAGTGAAATCAGACCAAACTTGTCTCTTTTCAGGTCAGTTAGAATTACCAAAATTATTTCTATTCGCTAAATGCCAGAAAACTTAGCGAGAACACTTTTTTAGAGATTTTTGTTGTAACTTTCTTGAAATTCAAAAGTTTACACACATTTGGTCAGTATCAGGGATAATTGTGTGACTTGGGTCAAACCTTTTGAGTTTTCTTCCACAAACCTCTGATAGGTTAACTGACACATTAGTTAATTGGAGGCACACTTGGGGTTGGATTTTAAGGCCACACCTGGAACACACTGCTTTCTTGTTTGATACAATTGGAAAGTCAAAAGAAATCAGCCAAGATATCTGGAAGAGAATAGTGGAGCTGCACGAGTCTGGGAATAATTTCCAGATGCTTGAAGGTGCCACATTCATCTGTTCAAACAATTATACACAACTATAGACATGATGGGAATGAGCGATATGATGTCCAACCATCATATCGCTCAGGAAGGAGACGGGTTCTGTGTTCCAGGGATGAACGAGTTTTGACCCAAAATTTTTGCAGTTTGCAAATACACACAGGGACGGATCTTCATTTTTGGAAACATGTCCTGTGATCTGATGAAACAAAAGTGGCCATAATGACCATCGTTACATTTGGAGGAAATAGGGGGATGCTTGTACCATCCTAACTGTGAAGTACAGTGGTGGCAGCATCATGTTGTGGGGCTGTTTTGCTGAAGGAGGAAGTGGTGCACTTCATAAAATAGATGGTATCATGAGGAAAGAGCAGAATGTAGAAATACTGAAACAACATCTAAAGACAACAGGCAGGAAGCTAAAGCTCTGGCACAAATGGGTCTTTCAGATGGACCATAACCCTCAGCATACAGCTAAAATAGGTATAAAATGGCTTAAGGACAAAAAAGTCAATGTTTTGGCGTGGCAGTCACAAAGACTGCATTCAACTGTATTTATATCTATACTACTTTCCCGCTCTATCTCTTGCTTTGTCTGCCATTGTTACAAGAACTAAAGTCTGTCATTCTGCCTTCAAATGTGGCCTTCGATGAAGCCCCTGAATTTGGACACACCCATAAACTGGGAAAAACGGACAAAGACAGTGATGTCTGCATAGCTCGGAGTAGATTTGTTGTTTTAAAACTTATTATATATAATACCAATACCCACCCTGCTATTCATATTGTAGGTTCATTATTTTGATGAAAACTTAAATGTTTTGAAATACATAATTTCTCCATGCTTTTGTTTGTTTTGGTTTTTTTTAATTCTCTTTTAGGAGGCGCAGGGAGAAGCTCCAGGCCCACCTGAAGGAAAGTCGCAGTTTGAAAAACTACACTGCTAATCCCATCAATCCTCTAGAAGCCAAGATGAGGGTCCCAAACACCAACCTGCAAATGCATGAGGTGACTTTCCTTTTACATCAATGTCTTCTTTCAGAAAGACGCTGTTTTACAATCCCGTACAGCCAAAAGGGCCACTTTGAAGAACAGCTTTGAATTTGCAGTTTCAATAACATAAATCAAAATAAAATTGTAGAACATATACAGAGCTTTTTTGCTGAGTTTCTGTAGGTCGAGTTACCAACCAGTTTACCCTTATGTTACTTTACAAGTAATAACAGAAATGTGCTATTTGATATCTAAAAACAGGGAAAACACACCCATGTTTACCCTGTTGACTTGAGTGTGACAGGTGTAGAGCAAGTCACATGATGCACACAACCAGGAAGCTGTAGCAGCCAGTACAGTCTATCTGTAGAGGTATGCATCAACGTAAAGTGCTTACACATGATTCATGGGTGGCATCAGTATGTTTAAAATCATGCGAGTTTTATTCATTAAAATTACTGGTGGGACTGGATGAATTGTTTAATTGAGTTATCCGCAGGGTCTGCCAATTAATTAATCAAAATTAATCACATTTTAATTGAAAACCATACATCTACAAAATAAACATTTTTCAATTGAAAAACACTTTTTGCTGCTAAATTACTGAATAAACAGAAATACAAGCTCAACAACAAATATATTTATTGTTTTTGATATAATTTCTGTTTTTCAACCATCAGGTTGGCATAAAGTGCATTATACCCATTCAGCTTTCAAGTGTTTCAAGAACCCCTGATCATTCATGTAGCTTCTTTTAAAAAAATACTTCATTGGAAATGTGGACTGTGAATGTTGACATCAGAGTTCATTATACAGCATCCATAGTCACCGGATCTCAGTCCAACAGAGCACCTTTCACATCACTTATGTACAACTGACAAATTTACAGTATCATGTAAATATGGCAGAAAACCTCTGAGAAACTTTTTCAGTGCCTTTTTGAATCTATGCCATGAAGCATTAAAGCAGTTCTGAAGGCAAAGAGAGGTCCAACACAGTACTAGGTAGATGTACTGTACCTAATAAAGTGACTGGTAAGTGTATGTATTCCAACAACAGGTATTGGAGTCCAATATTGGTTTGTATAAAAATGGATATATTCAGGTAGATTGTAGTCGGAACACAGAAAATATATCACCTCTTTTGGTTTATAGGCACACGTGATACTGTGGCTTTAATACATCTTCTTCTTCTTTCTGTTTAAAGCTTCTTCTTTCTGTTTAAATGTCCTGATGATGTCTGTATGTATTAGGTACAAAATCCATCTAGAAAAGCCCTTTTCATTTTGGCTGAGCTGTTGGTATTTTGGGGGTTATGACTTATTGATCACAGAGGCAAAAACTAACATCTCTCTCTTCTTGACATGTTCCTATATCCAAAGAGCAATAGTTTCTCTACCTGCATCTGTGAAGTATCACTCTTCGACCAAAGATATGGGATTTACTGAAGATGGTAAAATTTTGTAACAGTTGAACAACTGGCGAAGAGTAAAAGGGTTTTCTAATTTACCCCTTTGGTTTAGCAGAACATAAAATAGAGGTTTTGATATAATGTTCCAAATGTCCTGATCCTGTGATTTGCCATTGCTCAAGTTGTTTGTCTAGGTCTCTTGTCGAGGACATCATCATCAATCATTCATCACCATCTTACATCTCCTGCAGTTGTGTCTCTCTGATTTGGCAGCTTCTGTGAGTTTGAACATATTTGCTCTGAAGGAATAAGGTTTTATAGGTTCATTATAGAAAACTGTGTAAAGAATCCACACCTTTATGACTTTCATAGTCAAATGGTACGCTTAGTCTGAGGTCCTGATGGACTGCTAATTGGTCATAGCTCTGAAATTCATGTGCAACATAGGCAAATATACTTCAATTTGGGTGGGTGGGGGGGTAAATTTGGGCTAAAAACTGTTATGTGCTTTGAATTTTGAAGATGAACAGAAATGGAGCCCCTTTACCATTTTTTCTGTGTTGTTTTGTAGTTACAATGACAAATTACTTTGCATGGAAAATTAATTTGTAAAAAAAATGGTAAACAGTCAAAGAAACAATAAGCTCTGTATGTTCAATTCTCTGTGCTTCAATTTATGCACAATTACATAAGAATTATATATATATATATATATATATATATATATATATATATATATATATATATATATATATATATATATATATATATAGATATATATATATTTACAGTGATATTCATTAAATTAGAATATATGTCCCAATGACTCTTTTGTCAGGTTAAAAGTACCTTTTGAAAATAACAACCCAAAAGGAGGTATTATACATACTTTTCATTTGGCCCACATTTCTGTTTTTAAATTATTATTTTTTTCATTGGTTTGATGTAATATTCTAATTTTAAATGTCATGTTTTCATTAGCTGTAAGTGGAAAATTATCATAATTAACAGAAATGAAGGCTTTCAAATATCCATCTGTGTGTAACTAATCTATATAATATGATTCACCTGGTGATAAAGTTCCTGAAATAAATTGGATTTTCAGTAGTATACTAATTTATTGAATAGGTCTGTGGTTAATCCTTTAGTTATTTAGTGTGCAAATTTAGGTAAATTATCCAAAATTCAGACTGTTAGATGGCAGCAAAGGACTTCCAATATTATCTTGAAATGTGTAGGATATGCATCAACCAGCATTAATGGGATACATACGGCATCTTGGCTTCATTAAGACTTTAAGCAGTTTGAGGCGAATTTACGTCAAAAGTCTTCAAGGGATAAAGAAAAATCAGTAGCTATGCTCAGAATTTCCTTTAACTCTATTTCATTCATGTCTATAGTTTTGTGTAGCTGGTCTGGCATTGCTACTTTAATAGATTTTTGTCATTTTAGCTTTCTTACTTTCTTACTGTTATGCAGGCGAGTATGTTAGCATACCTTTGGCACTTTTTCTTCAGCTTTCACATATATTGAAAATGCCATTCTTCTTCCCACCATAACTACTTCTGCACAAGAGCTCTTTGTTAGTCTGACCTGTTAGTTCATTCCAGTAAAAGGGGCTTTTAACTACTTATTTTTTGGGCTCTACACCATCTTAAATCAGGACTTTGAGCTGGAGCTGTTGTTCTTTATCTGGGTTTAATTTAGCCATACATAACAAAACTGAATTTTTTGAAAGAGAATGGTGACCTCAAAGATCACAAGCAGTGCTTTCAAGAATCTGTATTTTATTCAGTCTAGCTTAAGTGCGTAGGTTTTAAAATAGACCACATGTATTCTAATCAAGAAGCCAAACAAGTATTGATGTAACTATTCATCAAACTGCAGAATTAGAATCTAACGGCATTAGCTTCATAGATCATACTTCAAGGTAAATCCTTTGTACTAAAATGTCCAGAATATTATAAACACTGCTGCAATGTCTAGAAATGCATGGAATTTCAAAACCCTCTAAATCTTGGAATCAGACTTATAATAAACTGTGGCATATAGAGACCATAAAGGTGACATTGTTCTATATAAAAAGTTTAAAGCCCTTCCATGAAGCAACAGGTCACTGAATTAAAAACGCCTGAATGGAGCAGGACTCCACAGACCCTGTCAATTTTAATGCTGGGCAGACAGAATTTAAAGCAAAGGGACATTGTTGCCCGAGGCTCTGCTACCGAGTTTCAGTTGCAGGGTGTCAGATGTATGAGATATAGTGTGGAGCAGAGCTAAGCAGGGCTTGAAAGTAATCTGTAAAATCTGGTGTTTGTGTGGACCGCACGTCAGAGTGCCTCCTCATATTACCCTCAAGCTGAAGGGTCTGTCAAGGACAAACAAACAGTTTTTCTCAAATATGCATGGTGAATAGAAAAAAAAAATATTATGTGCACTTAATGTGTGTTGAAAAATAAAAATCAACATCCTTTTGGTCTGGAACATCTGGCCAATAATTAGTTACATCGGTTCTAGTTTTTTTAGTTCTTGTTATAGCACTTGAATAACACCTCCATGTATGTTCTGTATTTATGAAACATGTACATCTTTATTTACACCTCCCATTCTGGGAGAATGTAGTTCTTAGAAATCAGAGAAAGAAACCTGAATCCTAAAACCAGCATCAGAATATCACATTTTGATGCTTTTGGATATGGGTCCTGGAGGGTGCATGGGAGTTCGCCCAATCAGTCTACATGTGTTTTGTTGACTTGGAGAAGGCATTCGACCGCCTTTGGGGGATACCAGATCCCTTGATATGGGCTGTTAGGTCTGTGGACAGCTGATGCTAGAGCTTGGTCCACATTGATGGCAGTAAGTCGGGCTCGTTTCCAGTGAGAGTTGGAACTTTTGTCACCGATTCAGTTCCTTACTTTTACGGACAGAATTTCTAGGCGCAGCCAAGATGTTGAGGGGATCCATCTTGGTGGCCTTAGGATAGGGTCTCTGTTTTTTGCGGATGATGTGGTCCTGTCTGACACCATGGTCCTGAGCCAGAAAAGGGTAGAGTGCCTTCTCTGTGTCAGGGATGAAGTCCTGCCCCAAGTGGAGGAGTTAAGTATTGGATTTTTTTTCACGAATCAGGGAAAATGAAGGGGGAAATCGCATAGGCAAATTGGTGCTGCGTCTGCAGTGATGCGGGCACTGCACCGGTCTGTCGTGATGAAAAGAGAGAGCTGAGCTGAAAGGCTCTGGGGCTCTCTTGCTTTACTGGACGATCTACGTTTCTAACCTCAGCTATGGTCATGAGCTTTGGGTAGTGAGCGAAAGAATGAAATCGCAGATACAAGCTGTCAAAATCAGCTTTCTCCACAAGGTGTCTGGGCTCTCCCTTAGAGATAGGGTGAGAAGAGGAGGGACCCAGTGTAGAGCCACTGCTTCTCCTCACCAAGAGGAGCCAGTTGAGGTGGCTCGGGCATCTGATTAGGATGCCTCCTGGATGCCTCCCTGGTGAGGTGTTCCGGGCATGTCCCACCGGTAGGAGACCCAGAGGAAGACCCAAGACATGCTGGAGGAACTATGTTTCTCAGCTGGCCTGGGAACGCCTTCGGATTCCCCCAGAGGAGCTGGCCCCAGTGGCTGGAGAGAGTGAAGTCTAGGTCTCCCTGCTTAGGCTGCTGCCTTGTCAACTTGACCCCGGATAAGCGGAAGATAAAGGATGGAGGGATCTTCATCTCATTTTAAAATTTGTTTTCGCATTTAAAATATGCAAGTGTGACAAAAAAAAATCAAAATCTGCAGAAATATTTAGGGGGGGACAAATACTTTTTCGTGGCATTGTAGTGTTGGTAAAGTGAGTTGTTTCATAAAACTCAAATTTGCTTTTTGAGGGGCCACAGTTGGACTGTTAGACTTCTTTGCAATGCAGTTAAAGTACTGATTACAGATTACCACCTCACAAAATCAAAACTATAATTTTACATGATAATTTAATGACTAAAGTGAACAAATTCTGTAACTGCAATTGGGCTTTAACCCCTTGTAGACTATTGCACCAAATTTGGCTGCAATGAGACCAGAAGAGGTTTTAAGGCAATGTGGTATATGTATTCTGCTAATGCAGGCTGATGCATATTCTACACACACAAGGCTTTGTATTCAGATCACATCCCTGCCATCTAGTGGTCAGAATTGTTCCCTATGATTTCTAATTTTTCAAATTGACATGCAGAATGCTTAAATGTGTATCTACTGCATGTGCTACATTACAATTCAAGATCTCTACTTAGTTCAGCATCTGCTTGGCAGTAAACACACTAATTTACTTTTAACTGTAAATAAATTCAGGCTCTAAGTCATTTGGAATATGTAAAAAACGTTCTCAGTAATTTTGCATATTTAAAACTGCAGTATTTAACTTTTACAAAATATGTTTTTTGTATATTTGTTAAAACTGTCACCATGTCATGACAGTTTGGTATGAGAACGATAATCTGAGAAAACATTGACCTCCTCCCTGAGCTACTATTGCTGTCTAAAGAAATGTACCTGACCTAAAACAACCAAGAGCCAGGAGGAAGGTCCCAGTGCTTTGACATAGCATATCATTTGGATTCTGATTTCTGAGACCATCCTGTAGTAGATAAATACTCCCAGGTAGTTCAAATCATGAGAAGAGGCAGCTGAATGTCACAGCAAGCTGAGGGGATAAAGAAACAAGCTCCTCTGATGAGCACTGTAGGGCTTTTTGTTGGAGGTATTTGATTAGGCAATGAATAAAAGAGCAGCATTGAGTGAGTCACTTGTTTTCTATCAGTCTTTTTATACTCTTCAGTCAGGAACTCATGTTTGAAAACCTGGCTGAGCTCAAGGTTGCTTGTGTTTAGCTACAGCGGCTTCCAAAAGTCTAAACATCCTGGTTAAAATACCAAGTAAAGTGACCATGATTGATCATTTTCAAAAATGTTCTTTTATGTGATATGTCCACCCGTCCATCCATTATCTAGCATGCTTATCCTTGCAGGGTCGCGAGGGGGTCTGGTACCTCGCCTGATGACGCGGGGTCCACCCTAGACAGGTCGCCAGTCCATCAGGGCAACACAGAGACAGACGACACAAACCACAATGCACACACATACTCACACCTAAGGAGAATTTTTAGAGACCAGTTAACAGTCATGCTTTTGGACTGTGGGAGGGAGCCAGAGTACTTGGTAAGAACCCATTCATGCACAAGGAGAACATGCAGAAAGACTCCAGGCTGGGATTCAAACCCAGGACCTTCTTGCTGCAAGGGTTATGGTGTGCGCCACTGTGTATCCCTTATCTAATATGCTTCCTGTACCATTAGACTGAAAAACAAAAACAAATCTGTCAGGGTAAAAGATATAACCAAATTGAATATATGCAAAAAACTCAGTTGCAATAGGGTGCAGACCCTTAAACCAATACATCCTAGAAGCACTTTTGGATTAAATTGTAGCTTTCTGTTTTTCTTTGAAGGGGTCTATCAGCATATCACGTCTTGACCTGACAGTATTTGCCTCCTCCCTCCTTCAGAAGTTCAGGTTATCCTAGATATTGTTGCTCTCATGCAGAGGTGGGTTGTAAGTAGTTACATTTATTCAGTTACAGTTATTTGAGTAACTTTTAAGGGGGAAAATGTACTTTTAGGAATAGACGTACCACACTGCACTTTGTAGCTTTGCTTGAGTAATATTATTATAAATTATTGCTAATCTACCCACAGCAAGTAACTTCATTGAATGACGAACAAACATGTTTTAACCAAAAATGCACCAGACACAGACACACACCTACAGTTTATGTTGAAGTGAGACCTCTTGTTGTACACAAGCTTTGTTTTTCTATCTGCTGAGCCATTTGGAGACCAAAAGATACAGTAAACATCATATATTGTGACTTGAAGTACTTTAGCGTGTTCTAGCATATACTGTATGCATTACCTACTGTATTAATTTCATAAGATTTATATTGAAAAAAAACTTAAGGCCGAGAATTTAAGGCATTAAATTCAATTAATTAATTTTATTGAATTTCAAAATGTTCATGCAATAATTGCATTTTGTTTCTACATGCAAAAATTCCGAGCCGGAATCTTTGTAACATTTTTTGGTACGCCTGTAAATCTGACGCACGTGCAACATCAGCAAACAGCAATGGATGATAAAGCTGCTTCTCTTGGCTCACTGGGGGTTAGTTTTTGTTTAAAAAAACGGTCTGCTGGGACGCTGGAAGAGACTATTGTTGTGTGCAAGTTGTATCAAAAAGAGCTGGCCTATCACCAAAGCTATTCAAGCCTAAAATACCATCTCAATGCTAAACATGTCGCAGCAGCACAGACGTCCACAATGCTAACGTCCACATTTCTAACAAGGTATTTTTTCAAAGAAGCTACATGAATAGTCAGGGGTTCCTGAAACACCTGAAAGCTGGGCGGGTATGATAACACTTTGCTCCAATCTGATGCCGAAGAACTGAATAACAGATAAAAACAATGAATATCTGTTGTTGAGCTCATATGTCTATTAAGTCAATAATTTTGCAGCAAAAAGGGTTTTTGATTTGAAAATGTTGCTTATTTTGTCGATAGTTTTCAATTAAAATGTGATTAATTGTAATCAATTACAAACTGAAATTAACTCAATTAAAAATTTTAATTGAATCCCACAACTATATATATATATATATATATATATATATATATATATATATATATATATATATATTTTTTTTTTTTTTTTTTTTTTTTTTTTTTTTTTTGAAAAGTGTTTCTTCTGCCTGAATTTGTTACATTGTTACTGTTTTTTATATTTATATGTATATATATTTTCTTCATTTTAGTCTTTAAAATACCAGAATTTGCACATAACTTCATATTCTTTGTCTGTCTGCATATGTTGAAGAAACTTCTACTCTAACTTCACTGCAATTTTTGCGTACTCCACCCACCTCTGTTCTTATGCAGTCATTCCTCCGTCAGATATATGCTGGGTCTCACTGATGCTAAAAATTTATCTGCATTCATTTTATTCTTTCAGAAGACACTTGAAGGTTTTATGGCCTAGCTGGCTGGCATTTCTTATTTTGAAAATGATGCTGCCATCAGCATGTTCTACTTTAGGCTTTGGTGTTCCTTTAGTGATGCACAGTGTTGTTTGTGTCACATATTGTCTGGAATTATAGCCCAGAAGTTTAAAGTGTGGGTTTATTAGACCCTGATTAGAGCTACACAATTTATTAAATGACACATTATCAGTGTGTGCAATATCTCAACTGTAAAAGTTGAATGCAATTATTTGGTATCCTGTAATATTTTAAGTGCCATGTTTTATATTCTGCATGGACTCTAAATGCCTTTTATATCTTCACCTGATGTATATTTTTAGTTGCTGAGATGGTAAATCCCACAAAAATTAGTGATGAAATGATGGAAAAGAATGTAGACTGATTCTGTCATCATTGCTATTGAAATATTCAGCAAAAGTATCGCAATGAATTGTTGGAACTTTGTGCTCCTCTCTTGACAGATACCTTTGAGATCCTTTTAATGCTTTATAATCTCACTAAACACACAATGCTGATGGGAATCAGAATTCGCATCAATGTTTGACTTTTGCAATTATCAGTTATAATAATTTTTTATCAATGAAATCATTAAACACCTAATTCAGCTCAGATAACAAAATGATCTTACTTTGAGTAGATCGCGGTCAAAGCGAATCTCCAGAAGTGATAAAAACTCGTTCTCGTCCAGCAGGTGAGCGGGTTCTCGACAGAACCAGCAGTACCGTTCGTTGAAAAACCACGGTGGCACCTTTTGTCGATTGGGCCGAGAGTTCGCTTCAGCAGGCCTCTGGAAATAGACGTGAAAAACAGATTTTGTACGTCTTCCAAGAACTTCAAGATGGAATACGCTGACAGCTTCCTTAAGGTTCTCCAGTTAACACTTTGAAGATTTTAAAATCCCTCTTTCCTGGCCAGCAGGTTAGAAGAAAGCACGCACAGAGCTGGTGTGCCTCCATTGAGTCCGGGGTCCCCAGGACATTGGTGTGTTTGTCTCTGTCAGAGGTTGACTCCAAAGATGCCCTTATCTGTTCTGCTCTTAGCTTTAAAGTGGTGCTCAGTTCTTATCTGTGGTGTCTTTAGCAGAATGAATGCTGGGAGATGCAGTTCGCAAAACAATTTTTGATGCCAGGATTTTGGCAAAACAGAAACGTCATCTCCTGGACCAGATAGTCTGAGAGTGTTAAAAAAAAAAAAAAAAAAAAAAAACATTTCTACAGGCATACAGTGTGTGTTCAGAGATTAATACTCAAATTACACCACATGCAAACATTTCCATCAATATAAGCCATTTCATGCACCTTATTTCTGCCACCAACGTCCAAATTAAGCACGAAGTCCCAGTCAAAGTGATGATTACTTTCTGCTGAATCTATCTGCTCGTGTTTTTGGACTTGAATCAGTTCTTTTAACGCATTTATACGTATACCCTTTAAAAACTGTTAGTGGAGCAGGGTGATTTGTGTGGACAGTTTCCAGTTTTTCCCCCAGGCAATCTTTCTGAAGCCTAAATCTGTTTTCAAACTGAAACAGAGTGAAACCTGAATCACGTTGAGTGTCAGCACTGGCCTCCCTTTGACCTGATAGACTCATTATTTGTGTGAAACATGCTCGTATGAAGGTGGAACTACAACAAAAAACGAATGAATCTACAAACTTTCAGCAATAACTCAGAAGGTTATTGGAGTTGTATTCATTTTTACAAAACATTAATTCACTTGCAGCTCATTGAAGCATGAGCATATCTCTTGCTGTTGATGAAACCAACATTTTGACATCACAATGCATCCTCCCAGTGTTAAAAACGTCAAGCTTCCACTTTAGCACAGGCAGGAAGATGAACATCTCCTGACTGGAAGTTTCTGAATTAATTAGCAGCTCGAGGTTTGCGTGGTGTCAGAACACCAGAGAGAAACTGAGATGAGCCAAAAAGATGATGCTTGATGTCTCATCCCTCTCTGGGATGAGACAAATTAAACCACCAGTGTCTAAATATAGGTGCATGGCTGCAAAAATCAGTCAAATTCTGTACAGAACTAAAAGTATTTATACCTGTTGATTTATTGGGGTCAGATTTTGATGTGTTACAGCCACAAACCCCAATGCATTTTGGGGGATTTTATGCTACAGACCAATAAAAAGTGGAGCATATTTATATTTAGGATCATTGTCCTTCTGGAAGGTGAACCCCCATGCCAGTCATTTAGGCTCTCCCATACTTCATCCCAAGCCAAACAGACATCCGGGATGTTTAGATTCGCACACACCTTTCATGCATGGTGCGGACCACCTGGGGACACCCCACTCGCTACAGTATACATCACACCAGGGTCCCCACTCCGTCCCTACATCCTCTGTTTTACTAAACGGTCACGGAGAAAGTGCCATGTCTTTCTGTGGACAACTTTGGAATTTCCGTCTAGGAGTTTATACTCATTTGGCAATATTTGTGAAGAATTTTTGTGAAGAATCCTACAATTGTACATAATTCCTCACCATATCTGATAAACGCTCCTCAAAAGTATTCATGTTGCCTGAGGATACAAAACCTGGATAGTGGAAGCGGACTGGTTGCATTGCCATCCAAGCACATTTCTGCATAAAACACTTCCACAAACTTCTGACCAATCACACACCACATCACGCAGAGCTCTGTGCAAAATAGTTAGACTGGGACCTGGTATCGAGAAGGGGAGAAGAGCGCCTCCTTGTGAACAAAAGGACGTAATTTTCGTCACGCGACTACTGCAGTGAAAGCCGATTTCAACACGTCGGATGAAGTGTGGGAGAGCCTTAAGTCTTCAACTGGTTTTCTTCCAGGATTGTTCTGTATTTAACCCCATCCATCTATTGTGACCAGCTTCCCTGATATCATTGCTGGATTAAAAAGCAAAGATCTGTTTATACTCTCCACTAGAGGTTTTTTGAAGTGTTCACATTGCAGATAGATATAAACGTCCCAGCACAAGTATTTTCTAGTGATTAAAATGCACCCCCCACTTCCCCTTCTGAACATTAGTCACCCCAACTTGAGTCCTGCTGATGGAGGTTAAATCTGCAGAAAGATCATGACTGTCTTGAAAGTTTCTTTGTTCCAAGTGTTATCAAGTTTGGGGGTTAGTTTTATTCCTCAAACTTCTGTCTCTCTTATCATTCTAAACAACCTTTGACAAATCTGTCTTGTACTATTTCTTGGCCGGGTCTTGATGTTTAGGCTTGTGAATCTTATCGGTCAAGCTGTATTAGAGTGGACACCTTATGCTGTACTACCTGACACTTCGGGTCGGTTTCAATTATGGTGGCACATGGGTGACAACGACTTCCAGGCTATTTAATGTTAATTAGAATTTTTCCTCAAGTCTCTTTGCAGTTAATTGGCACCTTTTCTTCTTCATGCATATTTTATTCGCAACAATGTTAACTCTTCACAGACAAATATGCTCCACAGTGCTCCTTCTGTTTAAAAAGCAGTTAGCTTTTTAAATCATCATGTTTTCTTTATTTTTGCACATTTTACTTTACATATCATTCTTTGGATCATCACTCTTCCGGTCTCTCTGTATCTCTGTGACTCTAAACCCTGGGGCCACTTCTGTCTGAGAACATCCTTTTTGAAGTCTTGTCATGGCGAGACTTCAAAAAGGAGTCTCGCCATGACAACTAATCAACAGAATTAATCAACAACTAATTCTGTTAATTAGTTGCTTGGCGTCGTCTTGGTTTCATGATGTCAAAATGTGAACAGCATGATTAGGAGGACTGTTTCAATACCAATTCTGATTGAAGCAGGAAATTTATCGGCCGATTCATGGATTAAAAACCTGTTGTGAATTTCTTCATTAAGCTCCTTGTTAGGGAAGAGTAAGTTGTGCAAAAAGTACTGAAACATTAAACAATTGGACATGTGTATTCTAGTATTGTAGCACGTAAGTTAAGACCAAGTCAAGTCTAAGACCAGTGTATCAAGACCAAAACAAACCAAGACTTTTTGAGCCTGAGACTGAGTCAAGACCAAGACCAAGCGCCCCACACAACATGACACAATAAAATATGAAACATGATCAAAAGTGCTTTTCAAATTGCTGTGAAAGATCCACATCCCCATAAAAACACCTAGATATCAAACAAATCTGAGCTGAAATAAACTTAACCATCTCAGTGCGTAGCTTTACATTAGCTAGGGTCAATGTAACTTGATATTAGCAACACAGCTTCATGTGGCCAGTCTCATCATTGTTTATCATAAGCAAAAATTAAACTTAGAAACAAGTTGTCATTACATGCAATGTCTCTTTAATCTCTCAAAGTTAACAAACTGCATTTGCTTACTTTCCTCAACATGTTAATTATATTAGGTGTTGTTAGCTTATTCATAAGCTTGGTGGCAAACAGCTGAGAAGAAACAGAAACTAGTGCCCTAAAATATACAGTATATACTTTACACAGGTAGCTAACTTAATATATATTGCTAATTTTTACTAAATCTCTTTGAGTGAGGGCTGGGCAATGAGTTTTGGTACAGAGGCAGATTGCTGATGTTAGTGAACTACATTTGCAAACATCAGTTACACATAGCTTACCTCTCTTTTCCTCCAACGGTTTCCTTTCTAAGTGATGATAAAAGTTTGATGTAGTTCACAAGGAACAGGACAACTTCTTTGGATACCTGAACAAGAAGCTGATGGACAAACAAATGCCTGCTCAAAGGCTAATTTTATACATCGACAAATGGTTTAACTTCTCACCAGCATAGTAACAATAAAACTATGCCCACTGACTTTTAGAAGGAGTTCTCCTTCTGTGAATTAGAACAGGTGATTGATGCCCTCAAAATGTCAAAGATGGTAAACATGAACTGACTTTATGAAGAGTTTTGTGTTAGCAGAGATGAAATACAGAGGGTCAGACAGGATGCAAGAAGTGGAAGGCAGTTTTCCAAAACACTGGCAAGATCAACAACATAAAATTGTTGAGCATTTGTTCTTATGTCTACAGTTTCTCAGGCTTAAATGCTTTTGTACAGAGCATTTTCTCCCTAATGATTATGAAATAGTCAGGGAGAAACTGTAGATCTCAGTGAACTGTGACCTGTCATGTAAAGACTTCTGTGGCTGTGCAAAAACACAAAAGCCAGCTTTAATCAGTGGCAGCAAAAAATATTCCATGTCGTCCTATATGGTCCTTATTCTATTTGTGAAAATAGAAAAAATGCTATTTTTAGAGCTTTTATGTCATTAGGATCGACTTAGAGTTCGAGAAGCATAAAAACCACAATAAACAAATTAGTCAAACCTGGACTTAATTATTTTATCCTCAATACAGATTTTAAAACACAGAATGTGATTTTGTGAAACATTTTCTCAATTTTGAAAGCAAAAAATGATTGAGTCTTAATTTTTACCTTATATACCTTTTAGAAATTACACCAAACAATCCTACAAACACATTTTTAACTTTAATGAGAAGATATGTCATGGTTTTAAGAACAAATTATCCTCCAAACGCCTGAATTGTGGTCACTATGACAGCATGTGTGATGCTAATAAGGTTGGTGTCCTGCAGAGTTTCCTCAAAGGGCATTGTGTCAATGTCAGCCCACTTAGTCAGAGATCAAAACTGACAAGAAAGAAGTTGGGGAAAAGTACTTTGGAGGAAGAAATAGCTCAAAAAATCTCACTTGCTAGATTTCTAGAAGTTACAGAGAAAATGATGGTGAAATCTTGTTAAACAGAGAAAAATGTCACTACAGCATGGATTATACATCAAAAACATGTACAGTAAGCGTATCAGATACAACTTAAACCTAACTATGCAACACTTTGATATTTAAATTCAAGAGTCAAATATTGCATTTTGTGCTGTTCTGAATACTTTTAAATAGTTTACAGCAGGTCAGTTGGGCGAGTCTGCCTTGTCTAATCTGTTCACAGAACTGTTTGCTTTTATTTAATTGCATATGTGTGTTAGAGAGAGATATGGAAAGGCATAAAACAAGCTAAAAAAGATGGAAGCTTGCATTGTACCACTGCAGGGTTAATCCAAATGTATTCTGTCAGGAGGGATTTAATTAGAGTTGAAATGATTGGGGACAAAGGAAGGATCGGTATGGATGAAAAAGATTCAAAAGGGATCCAAAGCAATAAAGCAGAAGACATAAAGCAGTATATAGGGAAAAACTGAAGGATTGTTCATTTGGCTGTCATTAAAGATATTGCTAATTACTTTAAAACCAAACAAATGCTTTATAGCAGAGTACCATCTGATTCCAGTGAAACAAATCAACTGTTTTCTTCAGGTTTCTTCTGTGATTTTCTCTTTTTTGGTGTTCAAATTCTTGTTCTTTTTTTTTCCCAAACATTTCTCAATGTTTCACAGCACAAAGAGAAAAAGTATGATCTCAAACAGCCAGATTCTCTTTTAAATGTCACCATGAAAAACTTATTAATGATTTTTTTTATGCCAGTTTTTCCTTATTTGCAGCAAAAACATTGGAAAACTAGAGATCATGAGAACATATCCTTTCAATCAAAGCTGCTATTAAGTCCATATAAATGCATTAAAAATATGATAGTCTAGATCATGTTGTGTAATGTTTTTTTATTTCATGGTGAACTGAATGCTTTTTAAATGTCAAACCAGAAAATACATGTTATTGCATTTTTATAGCTACTTTAAGCACATTTCAAGTGTTATATGTATCCAATTTGAACAAATTATGGGTTTTGAAAGGATAAGACAGAAGTAAAGCAATCTCATTGTCCATTACAAATATTTGTCCCTTTCATGTTTGGAAGAGGATATAGTAACATGCAGGCAATAAATGTTTTCATTAAATTCTAATGCTTTGGCCACATATCTGGGTGCCACAAGGTGGCCACAGTGTGGGACTATCCATGTTTGGCCAAGATGCACCTTCAGGGCATGGTCATCAGAGAATTTAAAGGGGGATCTTAAGGATACAACTTCTTATCAAGCAGCTGAAACAGCAACAATCCACTATCACCAAACACTGTTTAATATGTACTGCACTTCCTCTGGATAGGACCTCCAGTTAGGGAAAAGCAGGCACACCTCCAAATTGTGCATATGGTTGCTGGGAGAGCAAAGGAATTTGTGAGTTTTTCAGGCAGCAGTTCATAAGCAAAATGTTACCATGACAATGTCAAAGAGGAGGCATGGTGACTGTTTAGCGTTGACTCCTAAGTACAAGCAGTAGCTCATGGGGTTTTTTTAATATTGTTTTGCAATGGTCACAGCGAAACATGAAAAGGAACTTTGAGCTTCAGAGCCTTAGAGTGATTAGTTAAAAAAAAAAAAAAACCCACAGTTTTAGGAATTTCCACAATTTCTTCTAACTGCAAGCTTCAAGAAACCACCACAGAGCAGTGGCGCCCCTAGAAAATTTTCATAGGGGTGGCCAGACCAGAAATTTTTTTTATATACACACACATTGGGTTTTACATTTTTGTCTTGATTGAAGATGATGCCTCTGTATGCCTTTCTATGAACTGAACATTCTCTGTCAGGGCCAGTGGTGTGGCCAGCATTTTTCCAGGGGTGGCCATGACCCCTGCACTAGGGTGAAATTCTAACGCGAAATGACACCTAGCGGTTTGCTGCATTTGTACAGAAAACCTCCCCACCTGCATCCTGTTATCTTACACATAAGCTGATCAAAACACTGACCGTGCCTTCTCCAAGGCAGAGCTTAAACTGATGGTGAGCATAGAAACCTCTGATACATGTATTCCTGAGATTCTTAAAACATCTCTATGTGCAAATCTGAGACCTTTCACAATACCACTTTGATTGTCATGTAGTGTGAGCTTAATGTGATACCAAAACACAGACTGGAACTTGGGATGAACATAGTGCATAATATTTAAAGATAATCGAAAAAAACATACAAAAACTGGAAAAGAAGCAGGTGATGAAACAGCAGGGAAAATGGTACATATAACGGGGGAGCCATTGGAGAACAATGAAACCAGAGAACAATATCGACACAGTGGAGGAGGTGGATGATGACATGAGCTGCAGGTGAGACAATCATGAAATGAGTTACACCTGAAGCTAGCAGGCTGAAGGGAACAAAGAAAAGGAGACAAGAAAAACAAAAGGGAAACTACTGAAACCAAATCTACATGCAGAAACAGCGGAGGATAAGAATAAAATAATAAGGCAAGATCTAGGAAAGTAATTAAACCACAAAGAAAGGACTAAAATAGAAACCCAAAACTAAAACACCCAAGGAATCATAACAATGATAAGATGGCCAAGAAAACGTCAGACATTCTGGGAGAGCCTAGAGGGTATGGTGTGATCTCATTCCATCTTAAAGGAGGGCTTAGAGCCAGTGTTTAGTTCAAAGTTAGAAACTGCTCATTCTAACCTAAGGAACATACTGCATACTTAATATTGCTGAAACAAAACTGCGTTATGGTTAAATCAAAATGGACAGCGTGGTATTGGATCAAATGTAATACAATTCAAATAGTTTATTCTTTTGACCTACAATCTCATAAGTTTTTTTTAAATTATAGTTTGAACTGTTAATTTCTACAGAGTTAGAATTAAATTAAGTTGATTTCTGTGCTGCTTTTGTCCTGTTGACTGTTTACTGATGCAACAATCTGAATTTGCTCCAAACCTTTTTGGTTCTAAATTATGACATGCTACCTGGTTTTACAACTCTTTAAAAAATAAAGCATGATTGTTGCATTTGACGTCTGATTCGTTTTCATTTCTTAAACTTTCATTGTTACAAATGAAATTTTATCATTTAAAATCCTAAATTAAATTGTCCTTTACGGAACAAAAATGAACGACTGAGGACTCTTGTTCATTTTTACCCTATCGTGCAGTCAAAGTTCTATAATGTGTCTTTGTTTTTCTTACCAAGTTTCTGCAAATGTACTTGCTGCTGTCATTTCTGAAATCAAAATTATTTTTCAAAGAATTGTAACACAATCTTCATTTTCTCAGCTATCAGCCATATCCCCTCTTGTCAACACATTTTTACATAGCTCACACTATGAAAGGGCAAGAATAAGATGTACATTTTCTGTTTTTAATTAATGGTTACGTTTAGACTCACAGAATCAAGGAAACCAGGGAGGATTACGAAGAAATTGCAGGATGTACAGCAAAATGCAGGATTTGTGACAACATGGTAATTTCAACTTGTTTTCTCTCCTTTGTGTTGCCAGTACTGCAAGCGTCCCCCTGCGCCTCGCCAAGGAAACGTTTGTGAGTCCAGCTTTGCGCACTGCAACTGCCCCGCCCTGCCACCCAGCAGCTCCAGAGGTGCGGCTAAACATCACAGGTAAAACAATATGAATTGGATGTGATTCAGAATCAGAACCGCAGCATCCCCTTCTCTTCGCTCCAGGAGGGAATGTAGATTTTCCCAACACTGAGGAACTTCGGTGTCTTTCCTTGTAATCAGCATGGACTCAGTGAAGAGGCAAATTGAATTATCCACATTACAGTGCCGGCAAGGCTAATTGCTGATTTTCAGAAGGATGGTAGTAATTATAATTAAAGCTATAAACACTTTAACAAGCATATCTCTAACAGTCATGAACACAGTAGAAGTGGAACAGAGACAAAATGAGAGCCAGCGCAGACATGTAAGAGCTCAGAAACCTTTTCTAACACTGCTGGCTGGAATTTGGCGTGGGATCACACTCCAAAACACACATGTGCACACACACAGAAATTACATCCTCTACCAAAGCAAGTTTTCTGTTGGAAAGCACAAGAACAAACCCATTCACAGAGCTGAGCCAGAGGAAAGCGAGCTCCTGCAGGTCAGGCTCACATATCAAACCAGCTTATTGGTATCCTGCCTTAAAGAAAACTTATTTCTCCCAGTTCGACACTTTGTGATGCTGAGAAAATACAACATGGTTGCTTTTCATAAAAACTGAACATGCTGAGTGTCTCTTCAACGTAATCCAGGTTTGTGCTCCGCATTAGCTCTTAGGAGGTAAATATAAAAACCAGGTGCACCCTACAAGATGATTAAAGGTGTTGCAAATGTTTCATTCTAGTAACTGTTTGGCTATGATATGGAAAAATAGGAAACACATAGGAAAAATCCTATGTTTCAGATCCGAAACAGAGCTGCGTACAACGGAGGTATCCTACCGACCACGTGTCTTGTAGTACTTGCATTGGGAACATATGGCAACTGATTCTATTAAGTATTTTTCTATATTTAGATTATATTACCATAAGTAAATGTTATTACTCAAATAAGTAACATCTACCAACAGAAGGTCAATCCAAGCTATTTTGGTTCATCAACTGGTCATGATATTTGGCTGAGCTAACAGGGATCAGAACCACAATCACTGGAGATAGACTGTAATATATTGTCTGGAGAATTCCTCAAAAACACCGGACTATAAAGAGAAGTAAACCGATACACACTGGTGATCTACATGAGTACAAAATGGAAGTAGTTGGAAATCAAATCATAATGCTTAGGTTTGAAATAGGGGTGCAAGCTGGTGATGGAGTAAATTAATGAAGTTCATAGACATTCCAGACAGAATGTATTTGATGGAGAAGCAGTAAAATCTATGCTGTTATATTTTAGGTTTTTTTCCCATACACTTCATAGTCAGAACATGCTAAGTCATATGTTTAACTGTGCCTGAAAACTAAATCATTACACTCCTAGTCAGACAGACCCATATTTTAGCTGATATGAGCATTTTAAAACAACTCAGACTGAAAATGCTAATATCAATGGAATACGACCTATGTTAGTGGAAGTTTATTGTTGTTTTCTTAGCTAAACCTTTCAATCAAGCATGAGATCAGGAAAAAGTACAGGGACGTACCGTCTTTCGTTTTTTGGGGGGGGGGTTTCTTTTTTGGGGGGGTTTTCTTTCATTAAATTTAAGCCAATCCCAGCTAACATACCCTTAGCATACTCCTAGTTTTCTGCCTCCCACTGTTCAGCAGTGTTTAAAGCTGGTGAAAGTTTCCCCTTTTTTCAACATCACACACCCATTCAACAAATTAGAATATTTTTGAAAGCTTCATTTTTTAAATATGACTGTACCTACAAAATCACATCAGTCATTCTTCCACTCTGCATAATAGCTCGACTCCTACAAGGTCTGTTCTTTAATTCCTCCTAAAATCACTGTCTCTTTGAGAAGGGTAGTGTTGATTGTCACATTACTTGTTTTGTTTTTACATAAATTACAATAAATCACTTCTTGGACAATCTCTATGCTTGGATACCATGGCCCAAAACAGCCGCAGAAAATGTCCGACATTCATATTCTGTGGTGGAAATATCTCATTTATGGGCAGAAATGGGAAAGAACACTCTGCCAGCAATGTGAAGTGCTTGACTGTAAGCTTTCTGTTGTTGTGGCTAAGAAGCTCATTTTTAGTCGCAAATCTACCACTCAAAACAGCAGATTTAAATATGAATGAGTTCCTGAAGTGGAATTTCATGCAAAAATTAAACCTAAGCTCAACATAATGATATGAGTATGAAAATGGATTTTTTTTTTTTTTAACTGTTGTAAAATGAGTCAGAATGCAGACAAATTCTGACTCCATAATGTATTTCTAAGTTGTAACTGGTTTATATAACCACAACAAATACAGGTTTTTTTATTCTCAGAAGAGGTTTACTTATCTGAGGGTCCTTCCAGCCTTTTGCTGCAAAAGACTGTCTCAGTTTTTTGAAAACTGAGACAAACCTGAGGCACAAATCATCTTTGTTAGAAGTTGCAAGCCCACATTTAAGAAAAAGCTGGTGTTTTCTTTGGACCTAGGAAAGACTTACAACTTAGTGACTATAACCAGTAATTACTGAGAAGCTGGAGGTCATTTCAGTTTACTTGTTCCTTCTTAAATTAATTCAAGCTCAACCTCAGGATGACCAGGTAATAATCACTGTAGAAGTGCAGCTTCTGGAGAGGCCAAAGCCTCCCAAACTCCTGTGGAGCCTGAAGGAAATAATGAACCTACACCATGTTAGCCACCAGTCATCTAGTCCTCCTTATCAACTTTCAAAGCAATACACTGGCTTTACTCTGACATCTTGACAGATACACCTTATCCAGGTGTGAAGCTGAAAAAAAACCTATTCCCTGGACATTTCTTTTGTTGCCCAGCAGTTTTTTTCTAAAAGAGGGTTGTCGATTTAAAAACCACTCACATCCACACAAGACAGTTTCCAGAAATGTTTTCATCCACACGGAAACACAGCTTCTACAAAACCTATAATGAGATTCAGAATCACCTGCAGCACATTCATGACCATGTAATAGTCCATTGTTGTTTTGTATGACACGGTTAGGATTATCGGTCAAGTTAGAGGTTGGGCTAGCCTGGTCATTGCCTTCCTACATAACTCTGCTCAGTTCTCATCTCCCTTCAGTGCTCCGTCTGGGACGTCTCCTGTTGACCTAGATTTCTACAGTAGAATTTCAACCAGGCCAATCAGCGAACAGCAGAAGTTGTGAGCGATGACGATAATTTTCTGCGCTGTTTTAGAATTATAGTCCGACTGTAATTTGGCAATATAGAAGAAGTGAATGAAGCCGTTCAGTTCATGTTGGCCACACTTCCAAATATTAAATTAACAGCCATCTTGTGTCGCTTGGCGCTTCTCTCTTCGCAGTGAGGGATGGTTGTTTACAGTGCCATTTTCCAGTAAGCTTCATAGCATTGAACTGGCGCCTTACTCGCATCATGGCCAAACGTTCGCAAAAGGGTAAAATTTAAAACTTTTCAACAGAGTGCACGCCTTTAACAAGCAATCGTTTCTCAATAGCTGAGGGTCCAGACCTTCTGTATGAAGTAAAGCCTAGAAGGAGCTGGATTTTACTAGGCTAAGGTTGAACTAATACGTCAGCGTTTTCACAAAAGAGGAGTATTTGCTGTCCCCATGAATGCGTCAGAAATTTTTACTCTGGAACCCGTTTCCAAAAAAAAAAAAAAAAAGCGTTTAAAGGTCCCCTTAAAATGCCGATTCTCTGTGAAAGCAGGGCGCAAATGGTTGAAAACGTTACTATTTTAGAAAAAACGTTCCATTGTAGAGGGGGTATAACCTATTCATTGTCTCACCATTACAAGCACTCGTAGAGCACTGGAATTTCATTCTCGGACAGTCGGTTGATACTTTTTTTTGTACCTCAAAATAAAAAAATTAGATGGTGTCGTGGCTTCAAAAGTAAGTTACCCAACCCTGAATCAGTACACTAGGAATTCCACGTGCTTGATCCTACTGCATGCGCACTATTCACAGCATGAAAAGCTTCACACTTCAAAGACGTCAAACTTTAACATGCGGTTCTCAATACACCAGCATAGAGATATAGAAAGCAATGTAACATTTTTAAATTGACAGCTTTATATCTAAAATATCAGATTCATATTCCATGTTAAAGAGTCAACAGAGAAAAATGACCACAACAGCTGCTTAAGTAGACAAATGAGCAATTTTCAACCATTCAACAACATTTAAGGAAATGTTGTTCATTCATCACTATTTTTCCATCTTAATTATATTTTAACCTGTGTTTTATTCAAGATAAAACCTAATTTGATTTGGTTTTGGCAGCCGAATTGGATTTCTGCACTTCTTAGAATAAATAATTTTCCACCTGTTTCACAGAAGCATTGGTGTCACCATTCATTAGTGCAAGATTTGTTTCCCTGGCAACGAGGCAGGTTGCTCTTGCGCACAGGTGTGAAATAAGTGGGATATTTTTTACATGTTAGGGTCAAACTCTAAAAAATCCTTCTCATTCCATGTATTTCTCTGTCATGAACATGAAAAAAAGGCCCAGAGACACATTAAATTTTATTTTTTGTTTTACTTACAGGCTATATTAATTATATTTGATTTCCCTTTACAGAAGCGGCTCCTTGCCCCATAGCCCTGACCAGAGAACGCGGTCAGTTCATTGGTCAGCTCCTCGCAGAACGCCCCCTATACCCAGAGGAAGGCTAAACCCAATTGGAGGATCCAAGTTTTCAGGTCCTGCCTATGAACACCTTCAGGAAGTAGACCCATCTGAAAAGGAAACAGAAGCACAAAAAAGGTGAGAATTGACTGGCTGCATTTTCATATAACATGTTATAAAAGTTGGTCTCTTGTCACCCTTCAAATACACTTTTTTGTCTTTCTTTTAATGCCCTCACAGTTTTGAAGAAAATCTCTATTTGTATTATTCTTCGCTGTTATTAAATAGCTGGCACAACACAAAATGACCATAGGCCTATTCAAAAATATATCTGTGTGTATATGTGGGCTGATTTGGAAATAAGAGCAGCTTTTAAACCGAGGACATTTTTAGGTTATATTCACACCTCCTTCTCGCAGTCTTAATGTCTCCGGTGCTTTTCTGTGTTGTTTCCTCTCAACGCTGACTCATTCTAATGAAAACCATTAAATGAAAAATACGGACCTGCCACACACAAAGCCGTGGACCTCATTTCAAGCAGGAATATTTTTAAAGTCAATCCTTTTGAAGTGATTTTTTTTTTTCCCTTTTATGAAAGAAGAATCTGCACTTTTAGCACCCTCTGCTTCTCCTCATCCTTTTATTTTACCAGCCTCCTGAGTCTGGGTGGAAACAGGGTCGCTTCATGCTGCGGTCTGCACGTACTGTGGCTAAAAGGAAATGCTGAGGCTGGTGCTTTAAGAGACAGAGGATACAGAATATGTGCCTACTTCGCTGGGCCTTCTTGTTACAGCTGCCTTAAATTATTGTATCAGCTTTTTTTATTGTTCTAGCTTAGCAAATAGACCAGTAATTAAATCACAGCTCACATAAACCTGTTTAGCAAGCAGAAAGGATCTGTGTGGAAAGAATTTCTTATGAAAGGTGCTGCGCTCTGACCCATTTTCCTAGGGTGAATAATGATTTATTGCTTTATCCACATGAGCAAGCCTCAATTTTAGTGTCAGGTGCCAATGGTCCCAGCATAGTATTCGGCTATGCTAATGGAATGACAATAAAACATAGTGCTTTGTATATATGAGATAGTTTGGTGAAAAAACATTGATGCAGGGCTTTCTGTTGAGATATTTGCCCAAACCAACCCAAACTTCATCCTAAAACTGTGATCCATTACAGAGAAACTGGATTTTAATTCTGAGAAATCATCCAATAATTACAATGCTGAAAATGTTTAGTGAGAAGGAGTGAAATACTAATATTAAAACCCTAAAGGTCCCAGCATGGTTAGGCCAAAGTCGAGCTATCGATGTGGTTGAGGGATGTTCATATTCGCGCAAACCCTTCAAGAGCCACGAGACACACTGAGCCGAGATTCAGTGAAACCCCTCCTGCTGCAGTTACGTCATGGTGTTTGTCAAATGTGTGGTTTACAACAGTTCAGTAAGTACAGTGATCATAGCAGAGAGGAAAGACTATTTTGAGTTCAGAGGAGGAGAAATAATGATTGACAAGCTGGAACATCTCATTTTATTTTCTACATTATCAGAAGCCAAAAAAAAAAGAACAGAAGGGATCAATGAGATGTTTGCCTGGTGCATCGGACCAGAACCAAGCGGTGGGGTTCAGTATTTTGGTCCAACAGTACCTACTTCTTCATGGCCTTGGACAATTGCTCCTCAAAACTATCCATCCTGCTCTCTGGCTGAAAAACCGGCTTCTGGAAGTTGAGTAGTTGGGGCTGTTTTCTGCACAAACACAACCACGAAATTTTGACCAATCACACAATAGCTTTGCATGCAGAGGGGAGCAAAAAGTTCACCAGGGGGTTGTGAAATGAAGGTGTGGACCACATGAGGCTGAGAACAAAATGACATGCTCTTCGTCACACAACTGTGACAATGAGAACTGATTTTGGCACATCAGTCCAACCATGCAGCGCCCTTAACCCAGGGGTCCTCAAATCCAGGCTTCGAGGGCCAGTTTTCCTGGTCCAACACACCTAAATGAAATGGCTGAATCACCTCCTCAGTTTACAGTCAAGTTCTCCAGAGTCCTGGTAATGACTTCAATAATTGACTCAGGTGTGCTGAAGCAGAGACGCATCTAAAGGTTGCAGAACAACGGCCCTCGAGGCCTGAAACCCCTGCCCTAACCCATAACCAAAAATGACATTCTGCAACAGCAACAGGGTTTTTTCATCTGCAGGAGAAATCTTTATAATTAAACTTGAGTGAAAAATGTCATGTAAGTGGGTTTTATTTTTCTGTAACTAAACCATTGCTTGATGATATTGTGTAACATCCAGGCTCTCCATTCACATACAGATCAAAAGGTCTTTAAAAGTAAGGCTTGTTTGCAAAATGAAATGCAACAGCCTGGAGAAATCCATCAGTTTTTTTTTCATCCAGTAACAACTGACAGCAGTGATGAGACTTTTTTTTTTTTTTCAGACCGAGATAAATGAAACAACCTCTTGGTCTCAGAGCCATTTGTGTCGGGCCCACCTGCAGTGAAAAGATGGGCTCATCCTCTCGCCTTCTGGCAGCCTGCCTGCTTTCTCCTCGGGTCGCTAGCTAAAGTGTGTGCAGCTCTATTTTTCTCGATTTGGACACAATTCTGCCAGAAAAAGACAAGGGAAACTTTTTTTTTCCAGCATTTCAATTTTTTGTTTGTTTTGTTTTTTTTCATTGCCAGCTGAAAAAACAGGGACAAATCTAACAATGGTCTATTGAGAACGTTTGGGTGTTTAGTATAATATTATATCATACTGTCTCCCACAGATTTGAATTTTTTTTTTTCATTTCAGTTGTTTTAAATGGCTTAAATCAGCCAAAATGGGGTCTGACCAACTATAACCCTTCCACCTTTTTGTAGATTTATTTTTCTACAAATTTACCTCAATATGACACCTATCTAATACCACTATGGGAGCTATTATTACAACTATTAACTTAACAGAACCTTACTCCAAAACATCAGAACCATCCCTTTAAAGACTGCAAATATTCCCAAATCTAGCAAGTTCCATAACAGACAGGTATTCAATGCTGAAAAGGATAAAAGAGTACATCTTCTGTATTCCATTTAGCCTTACTGTTGTCTGCTGAAAGTCTCACTCTCTCTCATTGTCTTGCTCTCTAAATTTCGGCAGACATTTCTTGAACTGTTTAAGAAAGAGTAGATATGTTAAAAATAGCTTCTTGCTCTTCATTTCTTCTTCCTTCAGTAACAACTTCCACAATGAAGAGTTGTGTTTAGCATGACTCTTAGCGTTTGGATATGATGAGTTCACTGATCCAAAATGTTCAGAGATTTTTTAGTTTTGCTTTCAATGACGCTCCAAAAATTGGGATGGGTGTTAAGATAATCTTAAGAGATATTGTGTGGTGTGTTAAGAGTGATCTCGTCTGCTTGGAAGGACGTCGGGATTGGGGATATTCAACATGTTGGATTGTCTTGGAATGATATCAGAGTGTGTGGTGTTCCTCAAGGACAAGCTGGCAGTTGAGTGCCACGTGCAGCCAATCAGAAAGCGAGATGACGGAAACACGGATGGGAATCCAAAATGCACAGAAGACAAAACAACTGCCATGGACCACCAGAAAGTCCAGTGGAAGTCAGAAACTTCATGAGAGCAGGATATATAGTTTGAGTGTTTGAATTGTTTTTTTTTCTCCGTAAAAAATAGTCCACAAACTATCGCCATTGCTTCTTCCTCGTTGATCATGTTTGTTTACTCTGAACTCAAGTTTGACCTCGAGAAGTTTTACGAGATTTCAAGTTTGACTTCTGAATGTTCGTGGGTCCAATCTGTTCATGTGTGTGTTGTATTTGCCATGTGACTGTACACCACACACTGTAGGACCAAATCTGTTGTACCAAAGATGTTTTATCGTTATTTGTAGAATCTTTTATGCTTTGAAAATCGGTTGACAATTTAAAAATCTTGCTGTGTGAACCAGGTATTAGCTTCAGTCACCAGCCGATTTATTGTGGCATTTCTCTAAAAGATACAAACATGTAAGTATTTTTCACATTTTGTAACAGTGGAAACAGGAATCTTATTTGGGTGACGTAACAAAAAGATTCCATAAATGAAGAGAGAAGTTGGCAAACAGTAGCATTGTTGAACATCAAGGCTAAACACCATTTCTTGGTGTTACCCCTTTCCCTAAAAATAATAGTAGCAGAAGACGTCAAACTAGACCTCACAGTGAATGTTGTGAAAATTAAACATTTTTAGCTGAGAAATACACAAAGCTGTCCGTCAAAGGACTTTACAGCAAGAATACCACTTGCATGTAATGTTCTGGTCAATGCTTACATCAAGGTTCTGTTTCAGCCAGAATATCTCATAGGGGTTATCTAGATTTAGGCACATCATTAAAAAAAATCCCTTTCATGTAAACACACACTTGTGTTCAGATGTTGTGACTAATTCATACATAGTGTGTGTGACTAGATAAGCATACACACTTTTTCTGATCACACACTTACTGAGTCACTGACCCACACTCTGGATCCCAGGCACACTCATTCGCTCATTCACTACCTGAGACAGGATTTGTCAGAACAGCAGATGGACAGACAGACGGCCAAATCCCTTTACTGTAGTATTGTTGCCGGGGTTGCCATGGAGGCATCTGACCACGACTGCGTGGAAACAGAGAAATATAGAGATCCACAAATAGCATGGGAGGAACTCTTAAAAACACAGAAACATTCAAAGGATGTAACAGAGGAGTGTGCAGATATTATATCACAGTTACAAAATGTGTTTAGAAATTAAAAAATGACGGTGGTTTCTTTTCATCCCCGATTTGGAAGCCTGGTGTTATCTCAGCAAAATGGCTGACAGGGAGACAGAGAGTCCCCTATTATTTCAACTATTTTAAGATAAATCTTTTGCCAAAATGGCTGATGAAGAAGTTGGGTGCCTCTACAGGCTCTGAATGTTTTTTTTGTTTGTTTGTTTTTCAAATAAAGAATATTTTCTTCTCCCCTTCAGTCTGCCAGGCACAGTGCTGTGCGAAAGTATTCACACAACTTGAATGTCTTTACAGTTTCTCACGGCAACCAGAAATTACGTTGTATTTTATTGGGATTTTAAGTGACATACCAAGACAAATTAGTGGATAAATGTGATGTGGTACTTTTAGAACCTCTTTTCAATGCAACCACCAAGTCTTTTGGAGGATATTTTGATGGGTTTTGCACATCTAGAAATTATATATTTTTTACTCATTTTTCAAAATAGCTAGAGCTCAGTCAGACTGGATGGAAAGTGTCCGTAAATGGGGTGTGCCAAATTGCAGTTTTCTGGCCAATCACTAGTCTTTAAAAAACCTGATCTGCCAATTTCAATTTTGGCAGATACCTTTTTTTTTTTGTTTTTCTGAAGTCACTAAATATAGCAGCAGTTGCTAAGTTGGAAACAATAGTCACCCCTATTGTTAACCACGCACATGCAGAGGTGATGGGCGGGTTTGTCAGTCAGCTCTCTTACGGCAGAGCAAAAAGGGACAGTGGCAAGCGTTCCAAAGCAGCCAATCCAGCTGCACCATTCAGTTTCAATGGCACTGATTGGCTGTATTCCAAGAGAGGAGATACCAAACACTGTAGATGTAAGCTTCTGCGGTAGTGCCAAGAAGGTTTCTTCTGTCCTTATTAATGCATATTAAGGTATATTTGGTGTTTGAACTATTAAAATAGGCAATTGTATAAGCCTTTTTAGAGGGGCTCTGAAGTATTCGTGGATTTCAGCTATTCAGGGGCAATTGTGGTCCTTAACCTTCATGAATACCGGGGGTCCACTGTATTGGAACTGTGGCTGTTGTCATACTCCTGCTACAATGTAAACTTTTGCCTCAGTCCCAAGTCTTTTGCACCATTTCATTGGTTTCTTTCCAGGATTGCCTTGTATTTAGCTCCATCCATCTTCCTATCCATTCTTTTTCACTAGAGATGGAAAAGCATCCCAGCAGCATGGTCCTGCCACCTACATGTGTCACCATGGGGATGCTGTATTCATGATGAAAGCTCTTATGGCTTTCTTTCAAACATGCCAGAGTGGTGGACTGCTGGAGAAACAGATCCTCCCACCTGAGCTGTGAATCTCTGCAGCTCCTACAGAGCTACCATGGACATCCTGACTGCTGTGTTTCTCGGTCTTCATGATGCTGTTTGTTCTCTAATGTCCTCTAAGAAACTTGAACTTCACATGAAATATATAGAATTTTGTTTGCACACAATCTCCATGTTTTTTCGCTTCAACTGCAGCTGTTCCTGCGTTGCCCTGGGGTCTGTATTTGAACTGCTCTTCATAGATTTTTGCAATCTGATTATGTTTCAACACATCAAAAGAGAGATTTGTCTGTGAATGTTATCTTGGGAATTAGCACCCTCGCATCATCCTCTCTTATCGCTTGCAGGATCCTCTCTGTGGGCTCCCCAAATCTCCGCTGTGTTTTTTTTTAGAAGCGTTTTTATCTGTCGGAAGAAAAAAAAACACAACACTGCAGAGATAAAACAAGAAAGTGATTTCCCCAAAGTCTGAAAATGCACCTTCTGAAAATTGTGCTATATTTAAATTGAAGACAAAAAAGAAGAATTTCTGATGAGGATAACAAGTGAGGTCGATTACGTGACATGACAGAGTGGCCATCATTGTTTTGGGGAAAATTATGAATGATTAGACAAAGATAAAAGCCTCTCCTGCAGATTATCACTGGATTTAGACATTGATAACACAGTGGGAGATAGTTGCTCTTAGAAAGAGATTACGCCAGGAGTCGGTGAGGCCAAATCAGGACCGAGATACGGAGTAGAGATGAGAAGTTTGCCTGTAGGGCTTTGTGGCAGCAGGGATTTTGGGTAGAAAAAAAGCTTTAGAAAGTCAGCTGGGCTGGTTCTGAAACTGATAAAGGACTGCGGCTGAGCTGGATGAATGGGTCAAACTCCCCAGGGTCCTGTGCGAGACACTGCATTCATTAGTGTTATCTTACACATCACAAAGTAACTTATTCATTTATCTCAAGATAACAACACTAGTTCTGTGGGGATAAGGTGGTAATTCATGGGGTTATCTGTTATTTTTTAGCCAGCTGCTTCACCAGTAGATGGCATCATTTGTTAACCTTGTGTTTATCTGGTGCAAAAAAATATGTTTTGATCTTGTTTGAGCCAAATGTCCTCCCCAACAAGCGTAACAATAATCCTAACAGTGGTATTTATTTGTGAACAAAAGAATTTGACATTTATACTGAATAATTATCCCATTATCTGAAGCAAATGAGGTTGACTTTTCATGATAGTGGGTAAATTTATTCTAGCTTGAGAAAATAAAAAGCTAATTTCTAAAGATAATGAGATAAATTAATCCAGTTATAGAAAGATATACTAAATAATAAATAAAATCGAAGCACCCTGCTCATCATCCAGTAAACAGTGGCTAAATCAGGTGCTGGAGAGCTGAAAAGCATGAGGTTCACACAAAATTGATCGATGAGCTCCAAGCCTTCTCTGTATTTGCAAGATACATAGTAATTAATGGAAAAGAACATTTTACTAATTATTAAGTTATAGTACGAAGTCAAAGAAATGATCGAATCTGGATCTCCAAATACCTTTCAATAACTCATAATCATAATTCACACCAGTCAAAAATACTTTATTTATCCCAAAGGGAAATTATATCTCCTAACTTATTTCATCCAAGTATCTTTAAAAGGTTGTTGTAGATGGTGATGCTGTGGGCAGGAAGGATATCCAATAAGTCAAACTTGTAACGACTCTGTAGAGGCCTCTGACTGAAGACTATTGCTGTATAACAGTCTCATGGCTGTCATGACATCCAGGCAGCAGAGACGATATTTCACAGTAACATTTCATGGATGACACCATCAGTTGTTGGCAAGCACTGCTGATCCACCTCATTTGCTTTTTCCGCAGAAATAGGATTTCTCTTTTGTCTTTGTACAAGGACCAAAAGCCATTTCTCCCGCTAACGCTAATACTAGCGTTTGTTTTGGTTGTATTTACCCAGAATGCCCTGTGCTATAGTCCGCTTCCTGCTTTTGGAGCGATCTCCGGTCCGCTTGGCATTCAGATATGCATTTGAACCGCGCCGGAGTTCATGTCAACTAAACAGAGACGGAGGTTTTTAGGTGGACCAGAGTTCACTTTTTTGATCCGCATCAGAGTTCGATTGTGCATTCACACCTCCCCAAACGAACTGGACTTTCGTTAGGGGCAAACGAAAGTCCAGTTCTAGAGTTCGATTAAAGCGGACTAAACAGGGCTGGTGTGAATCCACCCTAAAAAACAGTTTTGTGATTTGTGAAGCCTTTACTGTATTTGTGAAAATGAAAAATTAGGATTTTTTTTTTTTTTTTTTAAGTTTTCCCAAAAATATTGCTAAATATTGCTAATATTTTTCCCTCCACCATGAGTTATTCCTTAAGCAAGGAAAGTTCTAACTGATTTTCATGCTTTCTGATTCAACCTTTCTATCAAACACTATCAATCAATCAATCAAAATCTCCTACAGTAGCACTTTATGTACTCCATAAAATAGTTTTACATGTATGTACACATGGAATCATAGATGGTGCTGAAGTAGCAGACTTTAAACAGCTCATGTGTGAGAAACTGAAAATATTGAAGTTTTGAGACAAAACCAAACAAAATGGTGGGCAGGTATTACAGCCAAGCAGGTCAACAAGTGAACAAAACACACAGAAAAGTCAATGCAGGGAGACTGATTAAAAAACTTTTGCCCTCACTGTGGTTACACAATCTCTAAACCCAACTCTGAGAGCATGTTTAAAGCAACTCTTGACCTAAAGTTACCCTGCTCACCACACAAGGCTGTCCTTGGTGGAAGCTCAGTGCCTCGGCTCCGCTACACTCTAAAACTTGCTAAAATCAATAATGAGAAGAACTCTGTTGCCTCCTCCTCGTCTTTATGTGAGAATTTTGGTAGCTTTTGTGTGTATGTGTGTGTGTGTGTGTGTGTGTAGACTCAGATATAAAGAGATGAAAGAAAGATGTCAGACTCATCTTCTTCCCCCTCTACATCCTTGGTTTTAGCCTGTGAGATGGCAGAGGGCGGAGAGCTGTATTCTGCCGGTTTCGGCGTGGGAGTCTGAAAAGGCGATTGAGTTGAAAACACACCCAAGACACAATGACTTTTTCCCCGAAGTGAAGGGTGGAAGTTTTCTCCGGCTGAATAACCTTTTCTCACTTCCTCCTCTCTGTCTCTCTCTCTCTGTCTGTCTTGTCTCTTTCAGAGTCCACTCCCAGGAGGAGAGCCAGGGCTGTGACACCAAACAAGATGCCTTTGTACATATGCAAACTCCTGTTTCCATGGAGACGCAGTCGGTGCTGCCTTGGTGCGGTCATGTGGAGGTGCGCTCCCCTCCACAAAACAGCCGCAGCCTGAGGAGGCCCGGCCGCCGCCACAGCCTCTCTCCTCCTCCCCCATTTCGCTCCTGCTCCATCCCCATCATTCCCTCCGTCCAGGGTCACCACGACAACGAGGTGTCCTGTATGCAAACCAGCCCAGAAACCACAGAGATGTCAACAACCTACGAGGGGGAGAGGAGGGTGAAGGCGGTGAACACCAGGCCATTCTCCTCCTCCTCCTGTTCGTCCGCCGTCGGGCGGCAGCAGGACGCGGTGGCGTTGCTTTTGGAGGAGGCGCAGGAGCAGCTCCGAGCCTTGGCCCTCGCCCACAGGAAGCAGGAGGAGGTCGGGATCATTGGGGGCGGATCACCGGTGGCAGTTCGAGAAACTGTCTGCTTCCTGAACCTTAATGGAGGAAATGCTGGGGGACTCGGCTGTGGCGGACCCACACAGACCCAGCTTCTCACCCTGAGCCTATCGCACAGAGACTCGGTCCAAAACGGCCAATGAGAGGACTCAATTCAGGACACGCACTTTTTTTGGTTTGATACCACTGGCAGACCCTCCAGTGTTCTGTATCTGTAAGATTTGAATGGAAAATGTCAATTTGGAAAAAATACATCAAGGGGACATCCTAATAATATGCATACTGTATGGATACAAGCGTACAAACACTGAGTGGCCACCTTTCCACAGACTGACCGTACAGAAAAGAGAAAAAATACCTTCAAGCTTTCATCAACGAAACAAGACAAACACTTCTACTTAGACAAAAAGAAACCAAATAGTCTGTCAAATCCATGATGTTTTTAACTGTAAAAAGAATATATAAATATATATATATATAAATATATATGAAAATAAATATATGGAATTTAAAAAGTGACCAAGTGCAAAGTTGAAGAACACAGGAATGATGTTACTATTTTGGTTTAATCTTTATTTCTCCCCCCATGTTTTGTATCGAATCACACATTTCGTAACGAACAGCTTCATCGTTGTTCCGCCGCACGTCCAGGATCCGGAGAGTCACCGTGGAAGGAGGAGTCTCCTCCACAATTTCACCCCCTTTGCCTTTTAAAAACTGTGACCCAGCCAAGAATTACACTCCTGCCCTCTGTGGTTATCAACCTTTTTGAGGATTTACAGCACAAGAGAAAAACTCCCCCTAGTGTCCACAATGGGAAACAGGCAGAGAGAAGAGGAGTCGGCTTCCTGGGAGGGGCAGATTATAATTTACGCTTCTTTTCTCAGTTTTTGTTACGAAGGATATTTTCACACAGAATCACACACACCCACTTACTTGTGCATTATTACTTTGTTGGCTGGGTGTTTGAAGGTGAAAGACGGACAGATCACAGGAGCTAATCTGATATTTTTTTAGTTTGTCGTCCATTTTTAGTTACTAATGAACAATGCTGCTTTCCGGGGGTTGATGGTGGGGAGAACCATGTCGTTTTGGTATTGAAACAAGAAATAAATGTCTCTATGTTGTATCCTAATGTATGAATTGGAAGCATTTGAATTTCTGTATGAAGTCACAGCCAAATGTTTCTGGTGTCAAAAAAGTAAAAAAAAAAAAAAAAAAAAAATGGTTGCAGTTCTGGTAAAGATTTTTCAAAAATATCACTTGGTTGGTTGATTGATTGAGATGAGTGTTCACTCCTCAGACAGCAACAGGTCTGAAGAAAACACCCTCTGCACCAGCATGAAGGAGGCTGAGGAAAGAATGCACAAAATAAACAAATCCATCCATCCATTTTTCATAACTGCTGTATTGTTGCAGGGTCACCGGAGTGCTGGTGTCTGTCTGCATTGTTCAATAGGTGAAAGGTGGTCCACATCCTGGAGTGGTTACTAGTCAATGACAGGGCAACACAGAGCCATGCAAGACAAGGGGCAATTTACAATCACTGCTTAACCTACTCTGACAGTAAAAGTTATCTGGGCCGGCTTCAGGCCAAATTATAGGCTTCTGCCATTAGCACATTTAGTGGCGTGTACATGAGGGTGAATGTGAATGACAGCATTAAGACCCTCCCCCTGGCTCTGATTGGTTGTTTTTGGTCGGGAGCGGTGCATTTCTTTATATGGCAATAGAAGCTCAGGGAGGAGGTGGAGGAGCTCAATCTTTTCACAAATGATCTGTTTCATATTATACTGTCACGACATGGTGATGGTTTTAACAAATAGGCAAAAAACATATCGTTGTAAAAGTTACACACAGCAGCTTTAAGTGTAAAAATGTTGCATCAAAAATGTGAAATACATGTTAGTTAATATTTTTACAGAGCATGTATCAGTTTTCTTTCACATCACAATGTTGGACTACTTTGTAGCAGAGAGCAAAGAGAGTGTGTGAGCGGCGCATACATGAGGATGACTGACAGTGCTAAGAGCCTCCTCCTGGTTCTAATTGGTTGTTTCTGACTGAGTGGTGTATTTCTGCAGTTAGTACTGGGAGCACTGGGAGAAGGCACGTTTTTCACAAATTATCTGTCTTACATTATACCTTCATGACATCATAATAATTTTAACAAATATGTAAAAAACATATTTTCTATAAAACTTACATACTGCAACCTTAATAACCAACTGCTACTATACTCAACTACTATATATATCGTAATTGCAGAATATTATAGAGATTTGGCTGGTTTTCACTCTATTCAGTATTTTTGAGTCTAAAAATGTTGGGTTTAGTTTATGCTTCACAGTGAAAAAGCTGCTTCTCTTGAGTAAAGTTTGTAATGAAGGCTCACACTGCAGAGTCAAGGTGCTATAACTGGTTAAACCAGGGCTTCTCTAGAACCAATTAAGTCCAGAGATCCTTTAGTACCAAAAGGTGCCCCTGATTTCTTGAGTCTGTTCCCTGCTGGAGTTGGAAGGCAAAGTTTGCCATGCCTCATTAATTCTTGGCTGACTAGTCAGACTGGCTGCATCTCCTGAGGGTGCCGAGGTTTAATCAGGGTGAAAACAACTAACGTGGTTCCTCATCAGTTCAGCTCATTAGCTGTGTTTGAAGGATTTTATTAATTATTGCAAAGTACATTCTACTTGGGACATGAGTTTTTGTGCTTTTCAGTCAATTCAAAAAAAAAATGGACTCAGATGTCCATTTCAAAATGCTGGATTTTTAAAAATCCCTTGAAAACAAAGCTGCTTCATGTTACTCTCCTTCTATGTCATCAAAGTCTTACAGTCTTAAAGGTACTCACGCACCTTTAGCGTTTAACAGTTCATCATGCCCCAACCACAAACTTCCATGTATTGGATTAAAAAGTTCTGTGCATCAACACTTTGTTGGACCACCTATTGCTGCAGTTACATCTTTAAATATTTTGGGGTATGTCTCTACCAGTGCTGTACATTTAGAAACTGAAGTTTTTCCCAGTTCTATTAGATTAGATGGCAATCTAGTTTTCAAGTCTTGCCACATATCCTTATTAGTATTACTCTGGGTTATTGTAATAGATTAATGTGCTTGGATTGTAAAATATTCAATTGTTGCTCTGGCTGTACATTTCTGGTCCTTGTCCTGCTGGAACCTGTTCTCCATTCTCAAATCTTTTACAGCTTCTAACAGGCTTTCCTCCAGGATTGCCTTTAGCTTTGGCTATCTTCCGATCACCTTTGACCAGCTTCCCTGTCATTTACTGTGGCTTCTGGTAAGCTGCAAATTAGACTCCTTATTTCCTTCTTTCATCAACTTTTCATCTTCTCACTTTTCCTTAATAGTTGTCTCAACAGATTCTCCCACCAAAGCTATGGATCCCTGCAGTTTCTAGAGATTCCCCATGGACCTATTTGGCCTATCAATAATGGCCTCCTTGCCCAGCCGTCAGGTTAGGTGAACAGCTACGTCTTGGTAGGCTTGCAGTGTAACTATTCTCTTTCTGTTTTCAGATGATGGATTGAACAGAGCTCGATGAGATATAGCTTGGAGTACTGTTTTATGACCTACCGGTGAACTTCTCCACAACTTCCTCCCTGACCTAGCCTGATAAAAATGAGCCCCTTGTTCTTACGCTTTGCTTCATACAGAGGGCTGGACCCTCAGCTATTGAGAAACGATTACTTGTTGGAGGTGTGGACTCTGTTGAAGTTTTAAATGATTGGATCTGATTTTACCCAATCGCTAATATTTGGATGTCATATGCCAGCTCGAATGGGAAGGAAGCTACACTATGAAGCTTACTGGAAATTAACGGAGCCCGGAGACCTGGTCTTTATGATTCTTGTTCTCTCAAATGTACTCTAACAAACCTCTGAGGCCTTCACAGAACAGATGGATTGACATTTAATTACACACACATGATTTCTTAAGGCAACTGGAGGCACTGAACATGAACAAGTGGTGTGAGTACCTTTGCAAGTCACTGTATAAACAAATTCTTGGAGTTTTAATATGATCAAATATGACTGAACTTTTGGACCTGTAGGCACTCTATTCAATACATAACACTGTCTAGACTTTGTGACCCTCTGTCTGCATTTCTTTCAAACGCTTGTTTTTGAATAATGCTTAAAAACTTCGAGGAATCCACCTCTTTCTCTGTTTGCTGAAGTTCAACATTGTTAGTTTTGTAACAGTGTTGCCCAATTATAAAGATATAAATGATTACTTACTCTGTGTAGGTTGATGTCCATCTGTTCACGTACTGTACAACAACGCTACATTTCCATGAGCTTTCTGAGCTTTTGAAAAGATTCAGTAAAAGTCTGAGAATTGTCTGAACGTTATGACCTCTGTGAGCAGGGCTGCTACTCTTTATCCTCTGCTTGGTTTTTTCATTTACAGAACGCAAGAAAAATCGGAGTCTTAAGACTCCCTGAGTGAAATATGAGAATGAGACAAGCCCCGTTGAGAGGCAGGCATTTATTGTTGACATTCCATGACAAAAGTTATTACATCTTGAGAGAGAGAAAAAACTATCACCTTGGTCATGTAGGTGCATCAGCATCATATGAGTTTGAGTACCAATAATTATACAAAAGAGGAGAGGGAAAACTAATTTACAGAAGACGTTTCTGTCTTCCTTTCAGAACTTCTATAAACCATTATAGATGTGCAAGCTGTGAAACATTTCTTACTTGCTAAGTTCAAGCGTGCTGGTTTAACATGATGAGAAACAAGGGTTGGAAAAAGGAATGAATATGTGAATTTGATTGGGAAAACAGATTGGTCTCTCTTTTTATTAGTCACAGATTTAGAGAGCATATCTGTCTTTCTTTATGTTATAATTTTTTTAAAAGTGTAATGAGTTGTGAGAGGGTTGTGTGTTTGTATGTGTGCAAATGGGAATGTTTATGATTATAAAAATGCACACGCTGCAGAATGTAGGTGTTCTTTGCTTTGGTGATTTCATTATGACTATTTTTATTCCTATGCACTACTGAGAATATGACATAACTTTGCTTATCAAGCACTACTAAGATAGGTTATATTTTATATATATATATATATATATATATATATATATATATATATATATATATATATATATATATATATATATATATATATATATATATATATATATATTATATAGGTTATATTCTTATATTATAAGAAAGAAGAAGGTGTCATATTTAAATATCCAAGAAGGAAATTGGTCATAATCTGTGAAATGTGTTAGCAAATGTCCCTGAAAACAGACTGTCAGTGGGATCCTAAACCTAACCAAACTTTGTTCACTCTAAATTGGACGTTTTGTCTGGACAATGTGGGCCATGCCATCTACAAGCCTGCTACCACCAAGATGTCCAGTGTGAGGCTCATACCATGCACAGTACTGTGCACAGTTTAGTTCTGTCTCCATAATTCCACACATTTCCAGACCCTCCCTCCAGAGACCTCTCTATTTGTTCTGCGTCCCGTTTCATCACTTCTGAGGCCAAACACAACCCAGCACAGTCGCAATCAGCATTAGGCGTCCAGGTCTCGTCATCCAAGCTGCAGTCTCAAACATTCTTTGAGGGTCCGATCAGGGAATTCTCATCAGTCTTTAGGGTTCCGATTGGCAGCGCCTTGTTTGTCGAGCCACCATCATCTACTCCTTGTCATCCTCTTGTTGAGCTGAGTCCAGGCACATTGGGTGTTTGTGTATGTGTGTCTTTGTGTAGGTGTGACTTCTCCACTGCTGCAGAGCAGGACTGGCATGTGCTGCTTCACCTGCTGCCCCTCATTTCAGCTCATCGGGAGGCAGTATTTGAGGAGCAGCAGCACAGGAGAGGAATTGCTTGATTTTTTTTTTTTTTTTTTTTTTTTTGTGCTCACATTGGTAATCAGCCTCCTCTTAATCTCTTGGCTCTACTTAGCTCCTGTGTGTTGTTACTTATGCCTTGCCTTTCTCTCTGACCAACCACATCCACTCTCAAAGCCTTCTTGTTTCATCACCTCATGGATTTCTGGAAGACTCCACGCCAACACACTTACTTACTTTGCTCCGTAGATTCTCCCGAGTCTTACACTCCTTCTTGATCCGCTTCCTGGAAACCACTTACCTACCTGTCTGCCCTCCATCATCGACACCCCCGCCAATGGACTGAGAAACAACTTAAAAAGGAAGAACACCATGACCATCATGCCCTCTGCTAACCTCAGCCACACAGAACCCAATACCCACTCTTCAAAGATCTATCATCATTTCAGCAAGTAAGACTAAGAAAAACAATAACTGCCATGATTCTCCACTTCTCTGCATTTCCATCCTCCCACCAGAACCAGACCGAACCTTCCCTCTTGCCGTCAGCACAGAGAACCTCTTGTGGGTCAAGAAGTAAAAGCATATTGTTATTTTTTCTGTCAGCAAAAACTCTCACATCTGATTCAATTGGTCTGCTGTTGTTATTTCCAGCACTAGTCTCATATCAAAAGAAAATTGAGACATGACACTTATCATCTAACTTCAGCCAGATATTGTTTTTCTGTGCTCTCCAGTGCTCCCAATGGTGACTGTTTTAATTTATGTTTTATGCAGAAATTCTAGAAATTTAAAGTGTTATAGCTTTGGTGATAGGCCAACTCCTTTTTGCACAACTTACACACAATAGTCTTTTCCAGCGTCCCATCAGATCGTTTTTTTTGAAGCAAAAATTAACCCCCAGTGGGCCAAGAGAAGTGGCTTTGTCGTCCATTGCTGTTGTTTACGGATGTCGCTTTTGTGTCAGATTTATAAGGTGTACCAGAAACACATAAATACAAAGGTTCCAACTCTGGACTTTTGTTTGTTAAAAAGAAAAAAAAGTGTTTAAATGTGTTATAAATTAAAATCTATGTTATTGATTAATCAAAATTAATGAGTTTAATTCCCAGCCCTAATTAGTAACTAATTACACAGCTACAGTTGATGTCAATGTCCTTCATGCATAACTGCTCCTGTTCAAGTATCTTGCCATATATTTGATCCAACTCCAGTTAAACTCCTGTGGGATACTTTGTAATTAGGTAATAAAGAGCATTCTTTACCACTATTAAAACTCCAAGTAAGCAAATATTTGAAGTAAGAGTGCTTTTTCATCTTTCCAGCAGTAAAGCTCAACACTCTCCAAAAGTTAATGCCAAGGCAGACTAAAGCTGTTCTGACAGCCTCACTTCTAAGACCTTTTATGTTGGGTTTTCCATAAATTTTTCACCTGTCTGCGCTGTATTTGTAGGAGACATTCAGTCAAGCTTTGCCACAATTTTATCCTCTGGCTGTTTGACTTCATTTTCCTGAATCCACGCACAGCTTTATGGCGCCCACCGGAGTTTCTGCTGCTTCAGCTCCCCTCATTCACATAAAAAAAGTGTCAACCATCAGTATGCTGTCTGCCAATGAGTTTGTGTGAAAGACACCAATGGCAGCAACAGAGGTTATAGCATCAGGCCAAGGAGATAAGAGCTACAGCTTGATCCTCCAAAAAGACTCCACTGCCAGAGCGTCCCACCCCGTCAGACCTGATCTGAACTGCGTGTCAGTGTCAGTGAGTCCTGATGATTATTTGTGTGCATTGGTTTAATCTTGTGTGCAAACATTCTTTTCTTTACCATTGCTCACACACGCCTACTGGTTTCCTCACAAAATCCTAGTGGATTGGACAGCATCACAGTCAAAGTCAGAGAAAGAAAAGCAAAGAAAAATGCAGCATGACTGTAATCTGGGGTGGTTTCATTTTCAAAAAGCATGATTCTTGAGTGTGACAGCAAAGCTAATCCCTGGTGGAGATGCAATGCCTCTGGGTGTGAGATCTCTGCCAAAGTGCATGTTTGTTTGCGTGATATGTGCCTGCTCATGTGTTCTCCATGTTTTTGTTTTCCAGAGCTGGAATTCCACTTTGTCAACATCATTTAAATGATACTCATCAGGCAGTTCCTTTTTTTAACCTTCAGTCATGAGTAAACTAAGACCAATTTTCATTGGCGCAATGCAAATGTTGCTTATATTATTCTTAAGCCCTAAATTATTCATACCCCTGAGAGATTTTGATTTAAAAAAAAACATTCATTCAGCATAACATTGGTTTCTGAAAGGAAATAAGAAGGGTATCTATGAAAATTCATATAAATTTTGAAAAAATCCTTGCAGGATCGTTCAGGTGCTGGTGCATGTCTCCAGCAGTCATTGGGTGAGACCTTCTCTAAAGAAAATTTTAAAATCTTTTTTGCCATTTCAGCCATTAAAACAGTCTTAAAATTGTTGACCAGTTTTTTGCATGTTTCCACTGGTATTTTGATTTATCCCTGGTAATGAGCTCTAAGGCCCTGTACACACACCTGTACACACAAGAAGTCATCGCAAAAGTGCTCTACTATTAACCCTTTAACAACGTTTTTATCAGCGTTTCACCGAGAAGTAGCTTGTATGATAAGCTCAGCAGATGCACAGTTCCACGAGGTGTTTGCTAATTGCTGCTGGCTAGTCTGAAGGATCTGAGTGGGGAAGTTGTAGGTGCTCTATGAGGTGGAATCTCTGAAGCTCAGAAACTGCAGCTCCAAGGAGGAGCTTCATCCTCGAAGGCAGCGCTCGGTCCACCCAGGCGTTTTGCCCAGCTGAATGGCTGCTACTGGTGATTAATGGATTTTTCACTGGGTCAAGTCTGTGTTCTTCTCTGCTAAGTCATATGGTCGAACAAGCATTATTTAATAGCTTTAAACAAATTATACACTTTTTAAAAATAAATATTTAAAAATAAATATTTTAAAATTAATCACTTGGGATAAGGTGAATATTCCTAAACGTCTGCCTCATATTAGAACAACCTGATTCTTTCTCTCTTCTTCTCTTCTTTTTCTCCATCCTCACAGCTGAATGACGTGAATTTTGTGTTAAGTAGGTTTAAAAAATACAGCAGTCAAACCACATATAGAAAACATGAAATTTTAATTTTAAATGATATCCTTGTTCGACAACAGCTGGACGTTCCATCTGATCAGACTTATCTGCAACATCAAAGCAGCACTGTGGTGTTATATTGAATGAAGAGATTTAAATTCAAGTGTATCACTGCCAAGTTCTATAATTTCTCTGTTTTATGATTCTAGTTATCTAGTTAACCAAATGATTACTGTCTGAACATCAAAATAACCACAAACACGTTCCTTTATTTTTCTTGCTATAATCTTTTATATTATAAATGCAGCTGACAGTTGCAGAACAACAGAGACCTGTCATTTTACTTGTAACTTAAACTAACCTGAATATTTACAAGCCTCCTCATTATACACTGACATAACTTACTTACTGTTTTTCAACCACTTTGAAAAGCTTTTTTCATCCCTACGACTTCTTTATCCTTCTCCCTCTTCTATTTTTTGTTTTGTGCCCCTAAGAGCCTTTTCTGCCTCTCCATCTTTAGCTCCCTGTAATGAGATATCAACACGATTCAACTGAAAAAAATCGTGCCCGGGCACGTTCTCGAAGAGGCGCGCGCTGGAGCGCCAACGTATGAATATAAAAGCCACACCGCTTACTCAGCTCGCGGGCACCTCAGCGCAAACCTCTGAACGTGTAACTCTAACTGGTGAAGAGCGACAGGAGTGGAGGGGCGCCGAATCAGTACAGTGCCTCTGTTATTGATTACATAAATACAGACAATGACGACCAGTAATATTTTTTCCGCCATTGCTTTGCCGCCCCCTCTCGCGCAGCAGCCCGATGCGTTGCATATAGTTCGTGCCCACTTTTTGCGCCGCTGTGTAGTCGGTTGGTATGCCGGGCCAATCGGTGGCACTGTAACACCGCCACAGAACGACACAAAAAAACACTGAACGGCGCCGTGCTTGTTGTTTGTGTGAGTGAGGCGTATCCAGGATAGAGAGAGAGAGAGAAACGGGGCTATGACGCCGTCGTTTAAAAAAGACGCGGCTCGCATGGCCACATGGAAACACGAAACCAGCGTTTCGAAATTTATCCACTCTGGAGCCTGATTTAAAAACTGATCGTTTCTGGTCTACCAAAAGGCCAAATAGGTTGGACGCACAGCCTAAACAACAACAAGTTTTGCTGATTCAACTAAAATTATCTCTGTGTACTTTGAGGTTCAAAGGCCTCCTTGTCATCACCTTGAAGGCATAGTATTTTTTTTTTAGTAAATGTCTGTTTTTGAAAATAGTAAGAAAAAAAATGAGGTGGTCTCTTTCTTTCTGGCATTTAGCAGGTATAAATAATTTTGGCAATACTAACTGATCTAAACTAGTCATGTCAGTAAAGTTCAGTTTGATGTGAAAATTCATGATAGTTGATGATTCAATTCTGTTTTTGAACAGCAGCAGTCATTTTAATGCCCTAACACTGAAACCATTGTATTTTTGCTCAAGGTTATCATACTGTCAAAATCTCCTACCATCTGTAGCTAATTGCACTGTTCTCCATAATGCACGAGGCATAGCTGCAAACATTTTCGGATCACATTCATGCATTTTCCCAGTCCAGGTTGAAGCAACAGCAGGCAGAGCAAGACTGGCCAGCTGTTCCTCTCCCTGTCCACATCCTCTGGTTCTGCCTGCAGCTCTAAATACGTTTCCAGCTGAGATAGAATATGTGATTCTTCCAACTTGTTCTGGATCTATAAATGGTATTCTCCTCGTTAGAAGTGCTTGGAAAGCCATCGGAGAAAATCACATGTCTGGGCTGTGTCATTTGGCTCTCTGCAGACCAAAGAACCATCTGTATCCTGTCCCAACATCTTATAAGACTGCCAAAACCACACCACAAGCACTGCTGTCATTCAGTTTTAAAGTGTGTATCACTGACATAGAATTATGTAAAATGTGGTTTTCCCTGCTGTGGTCCTCCCGGGGTGCCCATACTCCGGAGGACCTTTGGATGTCTGTGGCTCCAATCACCTGCTATTAAACATTCATATGGAGAACCCCTATATACATAAGCCCTGTAACACTCACAGGTGTTTTCAGGTGTTTACAGATACACTTTATCTTGGGCTGCGGTTGCCACTAAATCCATCTTATAATAATTAGTACTATGTGCTTTTCAGTGACGTTGTTATAATTAACTGTCAAAGATTTGAGAGAAATCACATGTGAAGCTACCAGGAATGTGTTCTCCTCCAGTGCTGTCATATTCCAGAACATCAGCCTACAAAGAGAGCCCTGAAGGACAAGATGTTCAGAGCTCAGAGACATGACCAAGGTAAGGATGGCTGAAACCCAATCGCTACTGAACAAGACATGTAAGTTGAAATGGGAAGACTGGGCCAAGAAATTTCTAAAGACAGAAGTTTTATGGACTACTAGTATCAGTGCCATTCATGACATACCAAATGGATGCATGGTGGAGTTGGAGTACTGTTCAACGTCTGGTACTGTTAAATAGAAGATAGCTGGATTGTTAGAGAGACCTTGCTAATACTGATTGGACTCCCATCTCAGAACTTTCTTAATTCTTGATAGCACAGAAGCAACAAAGTGTTTGAAACAGACAGATATTTTGGTCATTATTGACATGACAACATCACACAGCTGCTGCAGATTTGTCAGCTGAACATCCCCATTGCATCACATCCCACTGGTGTTCTACTGAATTGAGATCTGGTGACTGTGGAGGCCATTGGAGTACAGCGTCATGTAGGTTGCTTTCATGGTGAGACTCAAAACCAAACAACTCACTGTCTCAAGCCTTCTCAGAGGCTTCTGACAGAGGCTGATGACAGATGAATTTGGAGGAGTAATTGGATAAGGGCAAAGATTTTTACATAATAATACTTATTGGGTTTGGCAGAGACCTGGGCTCAAAGTCTGGCCATGCCATGATAAGCAGGTCACGTTGGTTCCTTCTCCAGGACGTCACAGCAAATTCATGCTATACAGTTCATGCAATGAGCTCTCACTGATGCAGGATACTGGGATGCTGGTCCACCAGCTCGGCTATCTTCGCCCAGGAAACTGAAGGAGGTTCAAAAAGGTTTGGAATCCTCCTAACCGGGACGAAATGTAAAAGATATCTTAGAAAAACAATCAAGGTTGCTATCAAAGCAACCTGGCATTTCTGTTTCAAATATAATTTTTTATTGATTGTATATAATGTCCAAATTTTGTACAACATACATCTAATTTTAGTTATTCACTTTCTGTAAGTCATACTCATCAAAATTACAAGAAATAAAGGCCAGATTGTTTCGCTGTGTAATGAATCTATATATTATTTTCACTTTCTGAAATGAGTGACAAAAACGTTGAACTACACACAGTATTTTATATATATGCATATACAGTTGAAACCATATATTTACATACACCGAATAAAGAGTCATACACATTTTTTTCTCACTGTCTGAGGTTAAATCAGACCAAACTTTCTCGTTTAGGTCAGTTAGAATTACCAAAATTATTTCAATTTGCTAAATGCCAGAAAATTTAGTGAGAACATATTTACACATTTTTTTGTAACTTTCTTGAAATTCAAAAGTTTGCACAGATTTGGTCAGTATCATGGATAATTATCTTCTAAACTATATGACTTGGGTCAAACCTTTTCGGTTTCCTTCCACAAGCTTCTCCCAATAGTTTGCTGGAGTTCTGGCCCATTCCTCCTGACAGAACTGGTGGAACTGAGTCGGGCTTGTAGGCGGCCTCACTCACACACTCCTTTTCAGGTCTACCCATAATTTCTCAATAGGATTGAGATCAGGGCTTTGTGATGCCCACACCAAAGCATTGACTTTGTTGCCCTTAAGTCACTTTGTCAGCCCTTTAGCTGTATGCTGAGGGTTATTGTCCATCTGAAAGACGCCTTTGTTCCAGAGCTATAGCTTCCTGTCTGACGTCTTCAGATGTTGCTTCAGTATTTCTACATTCTGCTCTTTCCTCATGATATCATCTATTTTATGAAGTGCACCACTTTCTCCATCAGCAAAACAGCCCCGCAACATGATGCTGCCACCCCTATACTTCACAGTTGGGATGGTACAAGCATCCCCTTTTTTCCTCCAAATGTAACGATGGTCATTATGGCCAAACAGTTCCACTTTTGTTTCATTAGATCACAGGATATGTCTCCAGAAATGAAGATCCGTCCCTGTGTGTATTTGCAAACTGCAGTCTGACTCTTTATGTTTCTTTTGAAGTAGAGGCTTCCTCCTCGCTGAGTGGCCTTTCAGCCCATGTCAGTCCAGGACACGTTTCACTGTGGATAATGACTGTCTGACCAGCTTCAGCAGCATCTTCACAAGATCTTTGGGTTTGTTCTGGGGTCAATCTGCACATTTTGGACCTAAACTCGTTCATCCCTGGGACACAGAACCTGTCTCCTTCCTGAGCGATATGATGGTTGGACATTCCCATCATGTCTATAGTTGTGTATAATTGTTTTAAACAGTGAGACCAGTGAGAAAAAATGTGTATGTTTTTATTTTTTTGCAGCACTTTATTATCAACATATTTGTTTGGTCCAGAGTGGTACCTGTCTACTGGCTTCTGCCTGCGTCAGGTACATTAGTCACAAATGGGATTTGCAGAACCTGTTTAAGGAAGCTTTTTCTTCATGCGAAGCATGTATAATGGAGCTTACACAAATCTTAATTACCGTCTCACAGGCCATGCACAGAACAAGCAAATCCAGAGGTTTCACGGAAATATTAAAAAAATAATTAGGTCCTGATTAATTATCTGAAGCTTGACATTTTTTCTTTGCAGTCAGATTGATGATGTGAGGAATTATTAATGATGCAGTAAAAAAAGATAATGATGCTGAGAAGGAAAATCAACAGCAGAGAGTTGGGTGATGGACAGTATCTAGCCCTGTGGTTTCATGAACGTCCAAAGGATGTTTCATTGCAGGAATAAACAGGAAGAGGAAAGGAAGGGTGCATCAGATTTATGTGTGTACCAGAAACACGCGAATACAAAGGTTCTGCTCAGAACTTTTGTTTGTAAAAAAAAAAAAAAAAAAGAAAGAAAGAAAAGGAAAAAAATGATTAGGGCATTAAAATGTTTAACACATTAAAAAACTATGTAATTAATCAATCTTAATTAACACATTAAGGTGCTGGCCCTAATATTTTTGTATGTGTCTTTATGCATTTGCAGCATTTATGTAGCTTTATAGTGCATCATCACCTATATCTGGTTTATCTGTAAAGGAATGGGAAACTGTAAAAGAGAAGGAAAAGTATAGCGCTGAATGAGTCCAGTGGGAGGCCAACACTGCGACTTCAGAAAATGATGGAGTCTCTGAAACAACAGAGACTTGCCTCAAAGCAAGGTGTGATCTGAACCATTTGAGACCCGGGGCTGAGGTGACAAATCACTTTTCAGGATATTAAGTCAAATTTCATTGTTCTGCGGTGAAAAATTGGGCCAAGACACAAGACGTATTGGAGCTGCAACAGTGAGATGGAGGAAAATAACTCACACTGTGTGGTGCCAAAACCTAAAATTTCCCTGAGTTGGGCTTATTATTAATGAAGTATAACCTTAGATGGGGGAAAAAATAGGCATAAATAATGGAGTTCAGGGATATGTTTGCAACTGGTGAGCTCGAATCTTTTTAGAGACTTTTTAGGAACATTTCTTGAAAGGTGAAGAACCAGAAAGCAAGTAATGATTAATGATTCATGATATCCTTTGACCATCTGTTCCAGAGAGCTGTTTTTAGTGTTTAGATGGAATAACATCCAGAGGGCACGGCTGAATTTTCACTGGACATAGAGTTCTCTTCCAGAACAGTCTGCTCCTAAAAACATGGCAGTTAGCATGGGGTTGCAGACCCTGAAAAATTATATCCCCCATCTTTTTGGTTCAATAATTCAAGTACTTGTATTTTTACAGACAAGCACAACAAAAACTAAAAGCTGACAGCTTGTAAGCCTCCCATGCAGAGCTGCAGCTGAGTTTATCAAATCCCCTCTAAGACATTTGCAATGTATTATTGGAGCCAATTAGACTCTACAGTGGCTGTGAACGATCACTGTGTTCAAAAGCTCAACTTTGTTTCAAATAAATATGGAAGAAATTAGTTTCTTAAGCATTGTGATGCCACATCATTTCATTCAGGACCAATGGCTTTCTGACACACAGCAGTACATGAAAATAGTTTTTTTGTTTTTTTTTGTTTTTTTTTTTTATCCCTGTTATTGTTTTGCTGTGATAAGTCAAGGAATTCTCTTTTAAAAATCAACTTTGGAAAAATAATCCTTCCCTGTGACTTAGGTTTTTCAACACAAGAGTGTGATGTAGCTGTGAATTTCTTAGTAACATATTCTTTTGTAGAAGTTGCAGTGGGATGAGGAAATGTAATCTGAATCGATCAAAGTGTCATTTTAATTTTCTAATACTTCATCTGTAATATGATTTTTTGTAAATGTCTTTTTTATGTAAACTCAGCCCAGGAAGAATAGCAGATGCAGCATTCTGCTGATGATAATGGGGATCTCAGTAAACATAAACATAAAAGTGATTATCATAAGTTGATCAGCTATGACTTTAGGCCAAAATTGTCATAAAGTTAATAAGGTGTAAAACTCTGAAGGAAACGTTTCTAAAACAATACCTGTGACTCGGGGTGGGCATTTTATTGTACCATTTATAATTTGTCGTGATAAATTTCTTATCATGATAAGAATTTTGATTTATCGTTGTCACCGTAAATTTCAATTATTAATGTTTAAAACCCCCAAAGCTGTCCTTTTTTTCGAGATTGTTAGTTGGACCATTTTCTCCTCTGTTCGTTCAATCAGACTATCAATAAATATCAATAAATTATGAAATTATGATTTAATGCTGTTACTGTGCGCAGTTTAGTGATATAAATCATTTCTTTATGTGACTGGTGTTCTTAAGAAGTGTATTTCAAATGGGCATGTTTTTCAATAGCAGTATTTGTGTTTGTGGGGCTATGATTGTGATGTCAAGTAGTCACAGCATACAGACTAAATAAAAATTTATACTAAAAAAGAAGTAATTAATAGTTCTTATCATCACTTTTGATTATAAGAACTATGATAAGTTATAATACAACTTTACTGTGAACAGAAAGGCTACAAGCAAGTTGATTAACAAGCCACACACTTCAGGAAAAAAATGCTGAGGAAAAAAATACTTATCTCCAGTCATGAATTCCCTGTTTCTGCCATGTTTCATGCTGCCACTCGTGCTCCTGCTGGTTGCTGATTTCTCCCATCTGTTCTGCTGCCTATATAAACTCCTGCTCTGGACTCGTTCAGTGCAAGATCGTCTATCATCATCCTTGTTACAGCCTTTCAGCGTGTAACAAAATTCCTGCTTGTGTACCTGACCTGGTGCAGGCCTCCTGACCATCACCTTTGCCTGCTCCTTGTCTGTATTATGAGTGACTCAGATTCCGGCTCTGACCTTTGGTAACTAGACTTTGATTATTGTTTCACAGGACTCTGGTTCTGTTCTGCCTGCCCTGTTACTGACTTGGACCATTTCCCTGACTATTATTGGATTGTGGATACACTATAGCCCTGATTATTCCATGGTTTATCCTGTGAAGTGGTTCAGAGTGTGTTTAGTTACGTACCCCCACTATCAGAGTTTCCTCTCTCCATGACTTCATAGTTTCCTGTATATAGTGTTAACTCCTCTACACGGTCCTGCGGGTGAAACAATACCCGGTAAACAGGCAACCTATGTTGTTTTTGTTAAAGATAACGATAGCACCTAAAGCTAAAATTTATCAGTAATGCTGCTACATTCTGTCCATGCTTGGTCATGCCCACCACCTCAATGACTTTGATTACTGATAGACCATGGTGGTTATAGGAAGGGGTTCGGTGGATGCAAACCCAGAAAGGATTTATGGATTTATTTTGAACAGATTATAACCCTTTTGAAAAAAGAACTGAACTGTTGAGGGAGACGGTGGTAAATGTGGATTTAAACTTGGTGGACATAACAGTGGGAATTCTGGACGGCTCCTGAAGGCTCACCGCGCTATTTTCTCAAAGATAAATTATTACTGATGCATACAATGTTACTCAACTATCACCTTGTGATAAATTTCATGGTAAGCTTAAATATTTAAACATAACTGCTGGCGCACATGGACGCTAACTTCATGCTGAAGTTCGCTTGGTTGTGCTATAACGTCAGTTCAAGCTTATATATGTGTGTTACTGTTATGTGTAGAAATGCGGGGACCCGTCTTGTGAAATATGGAATCATTCTTTATTTGGTGGTTAAAAGTTGCTGAAAAACAGGAAATTCTAAGGCCCATAAAACTGTTGCGACGGGACCTACACCCCACCACCACCCCCAGCTACGGTTGCCTAGTAACAGGCAAAAAACACTGCGCTACTTTCAACGTTTTTAAACGTCCACCTGGTACCCCACTATGTTCTCAGCATCCAAAACTCTTGCAAAAATACAGATGTGAGTAGGAAGATGCACATCCCTGGCTGAACAGCATCAGTGAGGATGAATACAAACAAGGGAAGAATTTAAAATGTATCAGCGGTTTTCACGGTGGGCTGGTTGTCATCAGACAGAATGGATCAGGAGATGAACCCTTCAGACATAGAGCTCAGAAAACTGAGCATCAGAATCACAGTTCTTCCAAAATCATCTCCTGATACTGATATGATGGAACACTGCTATGATTGATGCAGTTTCCTAATATGTTTTTAGTAGAAAATTGTAGTTTGATTGTTTTGGATATTGAGTTTGAAAGCTCATTAATACAGTAGTATTAGCCAAGATAAATGACAATTTAAAGAACAAATCATGCTAATAGATGAACAATAAATAAATATTGTGATGAGCAAACGTTTGTTAGAGCTTTCTGTGTGTTTTCTGAGAAATGTTGTTATTTTTGAGGAATATCGTGTTCAGTGATCATTTCATAAATTTTGTTTTATTAATGTGGTTTAACTGTTAGGATAACCTGACTTCCTATCAAGCTATAATGAGACAAGCAGCAGACAAATGCTGTTCAATTCAATAACATTTAGTTCAAACTTTTGAGAAATAAAGCCCCAATTGCCAAAGAGAAAATGTGTTTGGCTTTTTTGGAGTAATTAATTCAACTGTTATCACTAATTATTCAATTAAATTTGTAAAGACCAGTATTTCTTCTTTTTTTTTTCCCCACTAAAACCGACTAAAACTTGTCTAAAATTTTATGGAGTTTTGTCAACTAGAACTGGACTAAAACTATCACATTTAGAAATGACTAAAACTGACTAAAACTTAGAAGTATTTTTGTCAAAACGACTAAAACTAAAATGGCTGCCAAAAACAACAATGCGGACAACCTGTTTTTCTGAGTTTCTGATTCTCCGTGGAGGAGTTCCTGTGAAACCACCCCTGGGTAATCCACTACTTCTTGACAATATTTACTATTTGTCATTCCTGTTACTCACCATCCTGTTTGCTCTACAGAATCTGACTAGAATCAAGGAAGAAGCTCCCAATCAACTTGCACATTAACTTAATTATAAATAAAGCTCTTTTAACTCTTCCTGGGTTGTGGTCTGAGTTTTAGGTCTGATTCCAACTTGAATCATTACAGCTTCCAGAATATTCCTGTAGATACCATGGCCTCCACAGTATTGACACCCTTCATGAAAATGTGGAAAAAGCCTTAAAATCAATTTGTCCTTTACAAAATAATTGAAATTCATTTGCATTTTCATTTTGTTACCAATTTTTTTTCACATGATACCATGTGTTCTGCAATTGTTGTCACCATTGCTGTTTTGCACAACTTTCTTTAGCCAGTAAGACAGCAATTAGTCCTAAGTTCGCTCCACAAGTTTTCTATCAGATTTTTATTACTTTTATTACTTATTACTTTTTGGATAGGTATCCTCTTAAAACCCAACTTAGTTTACTGTTGGATGCCACCAGGTTTTTATAGAAATGTCCAAGTATGTCAGAGAATCTCTCATGCTGTGCAGCCCAACAAGGTCCCATGAGTCTCTGGAAGAGATACAGGAAGAAAATAAATAAAGCTTTTTATTTCTCAGTTATGCCTTCAGTGACTTCTGTATTCCATGTTTACCGTGTGCAGTGAGTGAGGAGACTTTTTTACTACTGACATCAAAGGGAGCAGGCAACCTGACTGGGATTCCACGGCATTTTCTTCCACCACACATCTGAGAGGACTTCCTGGATTCTATTTGGTTTTCAGTAGCCCACATGGGTGGAAATGCAAATGAACTTGTGAGTCTTCTCTGCCTTTAGCAGGAGTGCGTCTGTGCTATGTTTAGCAATGCCCAACCAGGAGTTATTAAGAAATTACTTTGCAAATGAGGAGGGAGTGTTTGTGTGGATGTTTGTATCACTGAAGCAGCCACAGAAAGGAAAATATGCTGCAACTGTAAAGAAACATTTATTTATTCAACTTAGTATCATATCTAAATAATATTGTTACATGCAACATAGAAGGTAATTAGTCTTTGTCCTCCAAGTTAGACATTATTGTAGATGTGTCACCGTAAACTCTATCACTAAATTTCACCATGACATACTAATGCCCTTAGGAGTCTCTGAAGTGCGGCCTGGAAGCCATTTGCAGCCGTCTGAATGATTTTGTTCAGTCCAGACAACAATTCAAGAATGGAGCAAATATGGCCTGCAAGTACAGGGGTTTATGCAGATGGACCCTTTTGTTTATTTTTTATAGAGAGTATTTTACAGAAAAAATTAAACCCCCTTAAAACAAAAATTAGGCACAACGTTAAGTGTCTTTCTTTTATTAATGTTGTTCCTGCTTTAATTTATTAGTAAATGGCTTCAGAAATTCTTTTAAAAAACCACAAGACCTAAAATCCATCCATCCAATATCCATCACGCTTTTCCATGCAGGGCCATGAGAGGGGATGGTGCCTGTCTCCAGCTAGTCAGACCTAAAATCAAACAACTAATATGATTTTTGATTGTGGTTGTTCTGATGAATTAGAAAATGACAAAAAATAGATTAAATTATAAGATATCCTTAATGTATGGTAAGAGGACTAAATTTATGTAGTGCTTTTATAGTACACACCCCTCAAAGCACTTTACACTAGAGCCACATTCGCCCTGTGGCTTTCACAAATGCACACACATTCATACACTGATACACAGATAAGTAGGGAACTTGGGGTTAAGTGCCTTGCCTAGAGGCACATCGGCATGTCGCAGGAAAAACCTGGAATTGGACCCACAATTTTTGGATTTCAAGATGACTCTTCCACTGAACCACGGTCACCTATCATGGGCAACATTCCTGCAAGAATGTCAGTAAAATGGCGAGACGCACAGATTAAAGAGACAAATATGCCTGTGTTGCATGCTGGCGAGACCCAAACATGGTGTTACCTCCTCAGTGTAGATGTTTGTTTTGAAGTGAAGTAATGCCTTGTGTTTGTGGCTCTGCCTCCTCCTTTTGAGATTGGGTGCAGCTTCTCAGTCTCAAGCCAATCAGCAATTACCAGTGCCCTATTTAATGACTGTGAAGCTGCACTTCTGGGTGTTTTAGCCATTTGACTGCCATACACCCTAATTTTGTTGTACAGGTTTAAACGTAATCCTGGACAGTCTTTGTAGGGGAAAGTAGGGGAGAGCTGCCCTTTGTTTAATCCCAGTGTTTTTCTGTTTATATGCTTGTTAGGTAGGTTATTTTGTAGGTTTGTATATTTTGTTCTTTTGGAGTTAGGTAAGTTCAGCTTTTATTTTCTTTTAGGATTGTTTTGCTTATGTTGGACTGAGCTCTCCCTGAAGCTAAAATCAGTCTGCTGGAAAATAACTATCAAAAAAAAAATGGCAGAAAAATAAAAATTTTAATTGCCATTGTTACGGGGCTCTGTTCTGACTTGGGCAAAAATGGTAAGTCAATGCCATAGTTCAACTATAGATGGTGTCTATTGTGCTCATCTTCAGGTGGGAAAAGGTGGAGAAGCTCTGCAACATATTTACACTGGATCCAGGCAGGTTACAAACAGACAAAAATACCTTCATAGCAGCTCAAAAAGTCCATCACCGTCAGTATGACCTATTGGGAGTCTAACCTCAGGCTGCCTCCTTGCAGTGCAGAGCCCTCTTTTAAAGTCACAGGTTCTGCCCACAAGAGGAAAAACCAAAGAGAAAAAAAAAGTCTCTAAACAATTACTTCTAACTCAAGCAAGCTCTCATCAAAATATGCAAAAAATTAGACATTAATAACAATAAAAAAGAAACATGTAACCAGCTAATAAAAGTCAGTTTAATACAAAATACTCAATTAATACAATGTCATGATGATGCCACTATTATGTCATCACGTGACTACCTCCCGGTGTGCTCTAATCAGAAATAACTTTGATTGAATGTTTGGCGTGTCCTATCTGAATCAGAATAATGTTTAATGACATGGTAAGTTTTGTCGGATATGTGTATGCCTGCATGTCGGTACAGACTTCACTGTTGCACTCCATCCAAGCTCGTGGCGGCTCCTCCATCACATTCTCATTCACTGCCTAGATTTTGAAGAGAGAAACAAGCGCTTGTGTCACATCATGCTCATACATCAGGGAAACAGAAAGTCATGGATCAAATCAAATCAGAGGTTTATTGACATTCAGAGCAGCTTAATTAAAAAAAATTTTTCCAAGAACAGAAGTCCTAATTGAAAAAGTTGTATCTATTTTTTTCATAAGAATTGTTAGGAGTGCCAATGAGTACAATGCTGCTGATTTTGTAACCTTGAGATGAGAAATGACAAAAAAGTGAAACAATCTGAATATAAAAGGAAGTAAGAGAAAAAGAATCTTTCATGCTTACATAAAGGTCCTAATTTTTCACACTCACACATTCTCTCTATTGTTTTCTTGCTGAGATACATTTTTTTCTTTCATCAATGTGACCATGTAATAGGCATTACTGTCAGGAGTATATGAAGGAAAGCTCTATTTAGTCCTTTTTCAGCTGTAAATTTCTTTATGTTGTTTGGAATTCCCATCTTTTAGTCTTCTCATTTTAAAAAAAGGCATTTAGACTTGCAAGCTGCATGAAACACTTCATTTTAGTCATTAAATCAAATGTGCATTATCTCACACTGCCCAAAACAAACATTGATCATTGGGAATAATCTCGACAGGTAATCTCCTTTCCAGTCTTGAATTTGCCTGTGAAACAGACAAATAAATACATTTATAGCACTTATCCAGGAGGGGGAGAAGGCATCCTCATGAAATGGTGTCATTAGCGTTGAACGATAGCCCCCATTGCTGTTGTTTCCCATTCAACAAAACAAGTCACTGCATTCACCAGCCTGTAGCTCAAAATCAGAATCAATAATAATATTCTTGGGTGACTGAGCCTGATTGTTGGAGAATTTCATCAGCGGCCAGACGCCTTCAGGCTGTTGGTGTTCTTGTGTGATACTCATAGGAAAATTACACTCAACTGTCCTGGGGGCTTTCTAACAGATACAACAGAAGTTTTGTTTCAAATAACCACTTATTGTTTTTGTTCCTATATTATTGAAATAGTTTTGTTTTTCGAAAGATAAGTATAATCCATGAGGATGGTAATTTATAGTCGAGAATGCCGAGATATGTGTCACACTGCATTGCCTTGTTTTGTGAACCCTTTTTATGCTCATAAGACAGGACCGAAGCAAAAGCTAAAATCTAAGAACAAACTCTTCAAGGTCAAATAGTGTAATTTAGAGCTGGAAAACTCTAAAACTTCTGTGAGACATGAAACGGCCTTTTCTACAAAGCAGATAAGTCATTTAAAAATTACACTTTCTGACTCAAAAAAGTGGTTCAGTCATTCTGCAAAAAGCACATATGCACTTCTATATATGGATGATGATGTACCATATGTAACTGCACAGTCTGTAACCCTGTTTCTGTCTGCTGTGTTAATCAAAAAACAGATTGTTTTCTTGACAAAAAAAAGTCAAGTCAAGTTTATTTGCACATTTCAGCAGCAAGGCATTTCAAAGTGCTTTACATCATAAAAACATCAAGTAAGTATACATCAAAATCACCAAGGACATTAGTCCTTTAATCCTGGAAATGTTCTTCAGGTGATAGAAGGCCGACTTTGTAACGGTCTTTATGTGTCTCTGAAGGTTCAGGTCTGAGTCCATCAATACACCCAGATTTCGGGCCTGATCACTTGTTTGTAGTTGTAATAACTGAAGTTGTGTGTGACTCTAGATCGTTCCCTGATGACATCGTAATGTAGAGCTGTGTGTAATCTGTATAGTCATGGTAACTAGTTTTGTTTCTTGTCATAATATAAGCTAGTGGGAGCATGTAGATATTAAATATGAGGGGTCCCAGGATTGAACCTTGGGGTACCCTGCATGTGACTTCTGTCTGCTCCAATGGGAAGTTACCTATTGACACAAAGAAATCCCTGTTCATTAGGTAGGATTCGAATCAGTCCAGTACTGTACCAGAGTCCAACCCAGTCCAACTCCAGTCACTTTAGTAATATATCATGGTCAACAGTGTCAAATGCTGCGCTGAGGTCCATCAGAACCAACACTGTGGTTCTTCCACAGTCTGTATTTATGTGGATATCACTGAACACTTTGACGAGAGCAGTCTCAGTGCTGTGGTGAGCACAGAAATCAGACTGAAAGACATCAAAGTGGTTTATCAATCTTAAGAAGCTGTTTAACTGTTGACAACCCAGCTTTTTCAGTGATTTCACTGATAAATGAAAGATTAGAGATTGGCCTGTAATTCTGCAGATGTAACTTGTCCAGATTGTTCTTTTATAGCAGTGGTTTGATAACTGCTGTTTTTAAAACAAAAACAGACTTTTCTTACAGAAATATATCAACAGATTTTGTGGCCTTTTATTTCAGCACAGAAAAATCATTGAGCGAGCACTCTTTCTCCAAAGATCCATCATAAAAGAAAAATTGTTTTGTCGTTTTTTTTTTTTTTTTTTGGTTTGCTTGGATTTAGGGATGCAAGAAGATTTATCTACTTTAAATCAAACAGTCAATCTAGGTTTTCTTTTAAATACCTACGTTTAAATATTCCGGCTTACAATGTTACATTTAACAGGTAGTTTAGGCTTGTACCTTTGTTAGATGTTAATGGGGCAGTAGTCCATTGTGAATAATTGTATGAGACTTCACATGACCTCTACGCTCCCTAAGTACTTGATAGTGACATTGGGAAGGGTGCTGAAGGATAAGCGTTGTGACCTCACATGGGTCTTTATATCCTGGTTCCCTCTGTTAGCATTTTCTTCATCCTTACAGCTCATCGATCTCCTTTTCCATGTTTTCTGTTCCGTTCTGATTGTTTGGGGTTTTTTTCTACAATTCCCTGAGCTCTTTGAACTCCCTGATGCTCTCTGATCAACTCTGATGAAAATTTGTCTTTCGCCGTATTCTCCTTCTTGCACGGAAAAGTGCTTTGGGAAGATGGGAGTTAAACTTTAAAAAAGACAAGGTGCAATGTTTTAATGAAAAAGGTAGGTGGGTATTTATTTTCATCTGCCACAGGCAGAATTTGAAAACAGATCAGCCAAGCAAGTAATGGTCTGAAAACATTTTATGGCCCAGGATGTTTAAAAGAAAGCTTGGAAATCCTTGGAAATCATTGCAAGAAACTTGCATCTGATGGTATATGGAAAAATAAAATCAATGTTTAATATTGTGCTGTTGCCTTGCAAGAAGGAATTTGCACCAAAAGGCGAAGCATGGCTCTCATGACAGAAACCTTAATGTTCAACCAAGTTACATACATTAGTTCCACGGAGTGTAGAACGAGAGTTAAAAACTTCACTGGAGGCTAAATTCATTACTGTGAGTTTTCCTTTATTTCTGCAACACCTTTACATCTAATGAAAAACATATTTTTCTCTACAGTCTGTCAGATTTTATTTGCATGTTTGCAGTAAAAAGCACTCTTCTGATCCAAGATAATAAAGCTTCACAAAGTGACAAGGAATCAAAAAGAGACATTTTAAAAATAAACGCAGGTTTAATTTGGGGAAGCTTTCAAGAAAAAATTGTGAAAATTTGTTTTTCCTTGTAGTAATGTTGTGAAAGGGTACTCAACTAAAAAACCTTTCCTTTCATCACGTTTATGTTACCACAAAGTTAAAAATACACACTGCAGTCTGTGTAGTTTCATGATTTCTTAAATTATTCATTAATAAGCTGTGCAACTGATCTACAGGTCTAGCTCAGAAACTTTTGACTTTCGAGACATACTTGTCAAAGTCAGTTGATCAAGCGTGTTGCAAAAGTATAGCTACTCTGTCAACTTTTTCATATTTTCTTGTCTCACAACCACAATTTTCAATCTGCTTTTCTAGGATTTTAGGTGATAGACCAAAGTAGAGCAACACAACTGTTAAGTGGAATGAAAAGGATGGACTGTGTTAAAACATCCATCCATCAATTCTCTAAGCCCATTTGTTTAATGCTACATTCAGACCGAACATGTTTCAGGCATCAAAACGGCTTCCAATGCCTCAAGTTGGATGCTTGTGCACTTTTAAAGTCAGAGGCTTGAATTGAGCATCAAAATCACTCTGGACACGTGTCTGAACAAAGTGTGGAAAGACGCATGTTGGGTTGGGCCTCTTGACTTGACTTCTTCATATAGACTCTTCCACCGTCTCCTGCACATTTCCTCTGAATAAATACATTGATTCTTCAGTGTGAAACTAGTAGCAGCTCAACGTTGTGCTGGACTGATTTGGCGAGCTCAAACGGGGGGAAATATTTACCATAGTAACAATGTTTTGAGATCCTGACGCCTCACTAATCCTCCTCCAGGCGAAGTCCTTCCTATTCCTCTCTCTGTAGTGATAGCTCGACTGGTCGTAGATGGGCTCTTGGTCCTTCCGTCCCATCTGAAAATGCACCACTGCATCACATAGCAGAGTCCCTCTGATTGGTTGACGCTCCACGTCCAGCTCCCAAAGTTCAGATTTTCCAACGCCAGCGTCTCCCGCACTGTATGCAGATTGTATGCTCGAAACATTTCAAAACACACTGAGACACTTCTCAAGGTCCCTAGACGCATTTCCACCATAGACTTTGCATGTAAATCAGACGCTCCTAACACTCAAATCATGTTCGGTCTGAATGCAGCATAAGGAAGATCATAGGGGTTGGGGGGTATGCCGGTGTCTATTGCCAGCAGTCATCGGTCGAGAGGCAGAGTACACCCTGGACAGGTCACCTGTCCATCAGAGGTCAACTCAGGGATACACAAGACACAAGACAACAATGCTTACACTCATACCTAGGGGCAATTTAGAGAGCAGTTAACCTAACAGTCATGTTTTTGGACTGTGGGAGGAGGATGGAGTACCCTGGGAGAAAACCTATGCTTGCATGCTCCATGTAGAAGGAATTCAAACCCAGGATGTTGTAGCTGCAAGGCAACAGTGCTATCCACTGCTCAACTGTGCAGCTCAATGTTAAACCCTATTTTACTAATAAAAATCTGAAAAGCGTGGTTTGCATTGGTATACAGTCCCCATCAGTCAGTTCTTTCAAAAACCATTTTGCTGCAGTTACAGCTGCAGGTGTCTGGGGGTGTCTCTAACAGCTTTGCACATACAGAGACAGAAATTACTTCACTCTTCTATTGAATAAAACAGTATATGTGAGAAGCAGTTTTCAAGTTTTACTAAAAATTTTCAGTTTTATTTACACTTGAACTTTGATTCAAACACATTCAAACATAAGAATATGCTTTGATCTAACCCATTTCACTGTTGCTTATTGTTATTGTCCTGCTACTTCTGTCTTCTACAACCTCTTAACAGCTTTTTTTCTAGGATTGTTCTATATTTAGCTCCATCCATTTTCCTAGCATCTGTTGCTGAGCATGTTCTTCTATGTGTTAGCATGGCTTGTGACAAGATGTAAACAGGATTTCTTATGGTTTTCTTTCAACAACAGGTGTCTGCTTCCAGCTTATAGATGTGCTGTTGACAGATTATCCTACCTGATCTGTGGATTTCATGATTCTGGAGTGTATGTGGGTGTGCTTACTGTATTTGCTCTCAGCTACAGGTTTCTACCAGTGAGCATGGTCAGGCAGTCTGCAGTATTCACACCTGGCTGCAACTTTCTCATTAGGCTGCTTAGGATAAGAGGAGCTGTCAGATGACCATTCTCTGCCTCATCATCAGCTGTAATTTTATAGTTCAGGTTCCACCTGTGCGAACTGTTAATTGCCTCTAAAATGTTCACCTCATATGTCATGTGTGCTTCCTAGGTTTGAGTACTATATTGGGACCCAGCCATGAAGGACTAAACTACAGGGAACAAAGAGACTGGTATAAAAAAACTATTAATCCCAGAATGCACTGCATTAAATCACTGTCAGTTCTAAGGGGAAGAGGAGTTTCACTGCATGAATACATGACATCATGTTTTAACAAAAACTAGAATAAAGTCACCCTTTTTCCGTGGTGGTCACTGCATTGGAGGGGACATCTTTTTTTACTATCTGAAGGAAAGTAATGCATCTTTGAAGTAGGACTGGGCGATACGGCTGAAAAACATATCACAATATAAGCATTTCATATCAGTATTGATAATTCTTGATAGTTTTTTTGTTTTAAATATCCAAAATACTGTCAAACTAGTGATGTGATCTTTCCTCTTTTATCCACAATTTCCTCTTGAGCTGTTGTACTCATTTTCTCCTTTCACTCCACCCAGATCTTTTAATTTTGAAGCGGTTATGGGGCATGGCGACGAAACATGAAACTGCTCCCACGTTCTCAGGCATACTGTCTGAGGATGATTGATTTTTAATCATCCCGAGAACTGCTTGCCTACATTTCTCATGACAAATTCCTTCATGTCCCACAATCCGAATAGATACTAGCAAGTTCGATGAGCTAGTTGGGCGCCTCGTCCGTTTCTTCTCCACAAGGGCAGCCACCACACACCTATTAGTGCAGCACAGAGAGCGGCAGTCACACCACACATTCTTGCGACTGATTGCACTAACTCTCATCATTATTAGCTTGGTGTCACATACAAAACAGTTCAATGTGAACACTGTTTCTAGTGTGTCATTGAGTGCCCCTCCGTGGCCGTCCATATTGAGTCTGCCTCGTGCGGACCTCCGAGGACCAGAGTACATGCAAGTAGGTTGGGGGCAACATGAAACTGCTACTGCGCATGTTACACAACAAGAGTTAGCTGGTATTGAGAAGTCGAGCGGCTAAAGCCTTTCCTCTGCATACATCCCCTCGAATGCTGTGCAGTTCTGGATTGGAGTTCCGTGAAATTATCAACAATCTATTGGACATATTTTCTATTGATACTGATCCTCATCTATGTCTGTTCTCGTCGCTATACTGATGCAAATGCCATTGCCCTGAGAGAGAAGAACAGTAGCTATACACACACTGCCCGCATGTGCCAACCTCAATGCTTCCCCAGCTGAATACTGCAAGAGCCCTTCCTGGGCCTTCTGAAACGTATTGTTTAATTTATCTATGTCTTCGTAATCTTACTTGAATCTGTTAAACTCTGTTTAGCTCCATAAATCTCTATGGTGTTTATATTTTCCAAGCTAATAAACCGCATTATTACCTAAGCAAATATTTCCTGTTTAGAACTGATCAGTTGGGTTGTGACGTCTTCTCTTCATCACCCTTCAAGCTTTCAACATTAAGACAAATGACAGTGTCTCCATGTATGCAGACAGAATTGTTTTGGTTTAGTCACAGGAAGTGTAAAACAATGTAACAATGTGACAGATAGCCATGAGGAGTCTGTTTTTTCCAACTGCCTATGCACTTTCTTGTGGGGTTTTTTTTATTATTATTTTTTAATTTATTAATTAATTTTTTGCCATGTAATTAAGAAATCCAAAGAGGGGCATTTAGGAGACAGAAATGTTAGTGGCAGCTTTGCTACGCCAACAGGTCCTGTGGCGTAAACATGCTAGAGAGACGGCGTGTCAGTGCTTCAAACAGAAGACAGGAGATGTCTGCTTCAGAGAGGATGATTCTCACTGCCCTGGCGGCCTCATCTGACGACTTGAGCAAAGAGAGTGAAGTCCTGGGAATCAGCGGTGTGACCTCACATCAACAGCTTTTAATTGTCCTTCATGATTTCAAAGAAAGATTTTAGTCAAGTGGGGCTAATGTTATTTTAATTTTCCACATTTCTGTATGACTATTACCTAAATTCCAGGATTTTAACATAATCAGTGAAAGAGAGGTCAAACAATATTTAGCCAAAAAAAATCTAACAGGATTTTTCTAAATTGTGATGCACCACAACAAAAATAGGAACAAGTTGCCAGAGCAGAAATGAAGAAAGAAGATCAAAACTATCCGTTTCTGAAAAAAGTGATTTTTTTTTTTTCCAAATATCCTAGTTGAAGTTATGAAAAAACCAACCCATGTATGAATTAAATAGCAGTTACTTTTCCACTCCTCTTTACATTTTGCATGAACAAAAAGTTCAATTTTGGTCTCATAAAAGCAGAACAGCTTCTTCCTACATGCTTGCTCTGTCTCCTTTATGTTTATTTAAATCCACCTTTTATCATCTGAAGAACAAAGTTGTATCAGAATCTGATCTTCATAACAGAGGTTTGTCAAAGTGTATCGTGGCTCAAACATTTCATGGAGGATGATCGGTGGTACAGTCTTCAGCCCAACCACCCCCTGCTGAATGAAGACATTAATTAGTCTACCATGTAATCAGTCTGATATACCTGTCACCGATTTCTTAGAGTAGACTTACCTGCTCAGCTTCTCCAGGGAAATCAAACTAGGAGGAGACCCTGAGATGAAGCCCAGAACTTCGAGGAGGAAGTAATAATTCCCATCTGGTCCAGCAATGCTTTGGAATCCCCCTTATGGAGCTGTGGAGTGTTGCTGGAGAGGATGATGTAGGGTTTCCCTCTTAGACCTGCTGACTTTGCAAACTGATCTCTGATCAGTGGAAGAAAACACATGGATGGATATATTCTAACCATATTTGACTTGTATGAGTATGACTCTGATATTTCAGCTTTTCATATTTCACCTGCAGAATTTTCCAAATTTCATTTCACTAAATCAACCGGAATGGGAGAATTTGTAAAGCTACTGTAAGCAGAATTATTGATGTTGAAGGGAATATTGAAAGAATAAAACTGGAAACTGGGAAAACCCATTGTAATAAATTATTTGCAGGTGTTGAAGCTCCAGAAACCAACTTGTTTCAATACAGCATCCCTCAACCACACAATATTTATTATTTATTGTTTAATTTGTAGCTTTAAAGCCCAAAATCTCACACTGTATTGCAGTTGGATCTTTGTCTAACAGTCTAGCAACATGATATAACTGTATCTTCCTGCTGTAGCCAAAAAAAAGTATAAAATAGCAAAGTTCAGCCCTGTTGTTGCTCCTGAATGCTTAGCCATGCCAAACAACCAAACTATCACCACTTTAGAAGAACTTTCAGTACCTTTTCACAACTTTATTAAAAGAACAGTATGAACAAATGAGAAATTTTGTTTGCAAAAAGCAAATTCAAATGGTTAGAGACAGAATAAAACATGCAAGTTTCTCCTTAAAAGACCAAATACCTTCACGAATGTACATGTGTGTTGGCTTTGAGGCATTAATGACCAGACCAGACATGTAAGGTAGGTTTTAGGAACTTCCTTTATTCATCCAGCATCCATGACCACTGATATTTGGTTAGAAGTCCTTCTGCAAATTGACCAGATGCCTTTTATAGCCATCAACAAACTTCTGGCACAGTTCTTAACATTTGACCACTCGTCTTGGCAGAATTGATGGAATTCTTTTTAATCGTAGACTAGAACAGAACAGATGCTTGTTGAAAAAAATTGAAGATGATCTATAATCATGCTACCATGGTAAAAGAATAAACATCAAAATCAATGTAATATTCCTGCCCTCAATTGTCTGATTTTTAGGCAAATACAAACATCAAGGGCTAATAAATAGTCATTTCTGCTTTAGATCATTTATAAATAACATAAGTTCTGTAAAACAGTTGCTTTTCATTGCCTAGAGCAACAAAATAAACCATATGAAGTTAATTTGTCATTTTTGAAGCATTACAATAAGTGATTAAAGTGGATTTTCTTGCAGGCATTTCATGGAGACGTAAAGTGGCAGGTGGACCACGTAGTTTTTCTTGTTGCCACCCATACCCTTTCTCCAGATACCTAAAATAACAACCATTCATATGTCTTGATTTAAATCACATTGTGATCTGTTAAAGAAGTATCTGCACTTTGGCAACAGCTAAAAAAGGTACATCATTAAATGTAGTCCAGTCCCTCATTTATCCAGTTATTAAATCTATATGAGTGAGCAAGCACTCTTCCTGTATACATGGTACTAAAAATGCTGAAAAAGAATGTGAGATGATTAAAGCAGAGATGATTTTCTTCTCTCCCCATGGCAGTAAGTAGACGCCCATTAAACATTATGGTTTATAATACCACACACAAAGGCTTTAAAAATCACTAGCTGTCAAGCAATCAATATTCAAAGCAATAAACATTTCCACTTTGCACAATGTTCCTCCTGCACTGAAGTTCAGCAGCCGTTAATCTTTAACTCAAGCCGCCTCAGGGATCAGCTGTCATTGCCTCGTTCAGGCACTCGCTGTGCAAACTGTGTTTTGAGGAATAAGACAGCAACAAAACACATCTACTCCAGCAGAGATAAAGAAGAAAGCAAAAAAAAGAAACAGAAAAGGATGACCTTGATGGAGATTTGAATATGGCAACGCTTCAAGGGGGACAAGCTGGCTTTTGTTGCTCCAAGACTATAGTTTGCCGAGCAGCAAACATTTCCTTTGGAGTACAAACAGCAGACTCCACACGGCTGCTTAATTATGGAGCTCTTCTAAATAAGAAATGTGGCTTCAATGAGTTTGAAGAAATGCAAATCATGTTGAAAAGAAGCAACATTTCAGGTACAGCAGGGATGGAACCAGATCTTTACATACATTCTGTTAAAAGAAAAAATTATGTTCTTCATTGTCAGATTACCAAATTTGTTGAAATTTCCTAAATACAAAAAAATATTCTCAGTAATAAGAAATTTGCAAAAAAAAATTCTATCTTCAACTCAGAAGCTCATTTTACAAACACCAGAAAGAAGAGTTGACATGATGGCCACTACCAGCACAGTGCATTGTTTCCCTGATAATGACCAGCAATGTTTATGATGTCTTAATTAACAAAACCTCAAATAAACCTTTTGGTCAGTTTGTGGCTCCAGTTTGTACTCGCTTAGTTGGTTATTAAGCTACTGGCTGTGCCAGTTCCTCTAATACAACTTTCTCTTGTGATTATGGTTTGCAGTTTGGGGTATTCCCATAGATAAAGTGAACGCAACAAAAATATAATTTGTTATGCTTGTTTCTCATTCCTATGAGCACGATAGCCAGTGCTTATTCTGGGTTTTCCCAGAAAACTTGCTAAGCCCAGTGTTAGAGGAGCTAGGGCAGTCCACCAGTGGCCCACCATGGTTTTGTGTTAAAAAGTGTTAAAGGTTTATTGGAAATCCAAAAATATGACTTGGTTAGTTACGGTATATATCACTGGAAGACACTGTTGACAATATTTAAACACACAACTTTAAAGTCTTAAAAAAAAAAGCAAAACAAAAAAAAAGAAAGAAAGAAAGAAAGAAAGAAAGAAAGAAAGAAAGAAGGAAAGTCTGGCAACCTGCCAGGCTTATAATATGCTGGGGAAAAGCCTGCTTATTGTTGTGGTTTTGATCTGACAATAATATGTTAAATTTCTATAAAAATTAGGTGACTTTATAAAATCAGAAAACTAGTTCAAGTTTTACATGTCTATAAAGAACAAATATCATTTGATAAGAAAGATTTATTAGCCTGAGAAGGGTCCAACTTCCATCAAATTTGGAAATATTTTGATGTTAATTTCAGAACTGAATTACAATATTTACTTTGATAATGTCTTTTATTCAGAACATTTGCTTACAATAATTTTAATTTAAAGACTATGTTCTAAATTATTATATTCTTTCCGAAAAAGGCAAGCCGTTCATCAAGATAATCAGTTGAATACAAATAAAAACTTTTGAAATTATACAAATGACATTTGATGGGCTTTGACTTAAATTAAGGGCCAGACTCCACAGCTTTAGCTCTAAACAAAAAAAAATAGCTGGTTTATTTTGACCTAGTTTTTGAAACAGGCTTCAGATTGTCTTTGCTAATTAAAGTTTATAGAACATTAGAGATTGAGATAAATATATGTTCTTATTCTCAGAAAGTTGTTCTGTCCTTGTTAATTATTCAATAAACGTGAAGTATTTTTATGTGTTGTATTTCAACTGTTGTTAGTAGGCAACAATAAAGATCCTATTAATATTAATCCCATTTATATTTAGAGCAAAAGGTAAAAAAAATAAGATTTAATGTTTTTTGGAATTATTGAAATATTGCCAATTCATCGTTGTTTGGAAAATGATTCATTTCTGCTGTCGGACAGAAATCTCCAAAAATATAATTCCTCAGGACATGAAAAAAACATATTGCTTCAAATGTAAATTTGTACTGTCTGGTGAAGGTAAATGCTCTTTTTTATCAATGAAACTTCACACAGGTTCAAACAGTTAAGCTGAGCTAATTTTCCCAAGAAAACCAAAATGACAAAAAATGGAGATACGAGGTTTTTCCCTAATAGCAACCTTTTATGTTATCCTTTGTTGTGCACTTCCTGACATCCTACTGAATACCACACCTTGTGGAGCATTGGCCACTGACCAGACAACGCAGGTGTGGGTTGTGTAATTGAAAGAAATGGGGATATATTTCTTTTATGCCAGTTATCCAACACCTGTGTGTATTTCCCCTAATTAGGAACGTTCATCCGACAACATTCAGTTACATAAGCACTAAAAAGCCTTCCTCTACCTCTAAACTGTGTCTTTGGCATCATTTTGGGTACCCAAAGGACAAAGTAATGTTGAAAGAGTGAATAAGAAGATCTGAACAAATCATGAGCTCTGTGAGAATACAGCACCTGGCAAACCGTTAACTGCTAACAATGTTAAAGTTAGCGTCTGCTTCACAGTGTCCTATTAGTGCCAAGTTAAAGGGTACTTTGGTCTGCACTAGTTCAAAATCTAACATTTCTACACTGATCAAAGCTGAACCAGGTGATTGTATGCCGAGCAGAGATTCTTTAAGATGCAGCATAAGATTTAAGAAACATTGATTCTATTTGTAAAAAAAAAAAAAGACTAAAATAACTATTTTCTGTGGTTTTTTTGGTGCAATAGAACCACCTTAGAATGAGACAAGCATGTATACTGGACTGGTTGAAACTGGACAGGATCATTCAACACTCATCACAGATTTGATATTTCTTGACTTTTAATATCTTATTTCATTCTCATGAGCTTCGTACGGAAGCTCATTTCCGCCATGGAAGAAATAAATAAAAGCCCAACAGGAAGTCATAATTTTGAGAATAAAAGTCATAATTTATAATTTCACAAAGAAAAGTCATTTATGAGATACAAAGTCATAATTTTGACTTTTAAAGTAATAATTATGAGAAAGTCATGCTGTTTTTCTAAAGAGGCTTGCTCCAGTATCTCAACATCATGCCTTTGAGTACCATAATTATGACACCAAAACTCAAAATTATGGCTTTCTGTTGGGCTTTTATTTTGTCTTTCTTTCCATAGCTTAGTATCAGGCATCGTCCTCATCATATTTGCTGGATGTATTACACGCCTATTGAATTTAATTTAAATGAGGTCAGGTTTATAGTATTTCTCTGACCATGACCTCTGACTTTTCCCAGTCCACATGGTGCAGAAATAACGCCTCTGGTCAAGACACTGAACCTGAGATAACTCTGTGATACATTCATGTGTGAGACACAAATCAATATCACAGAGGCAGCAATATCAAAAATTTGGTCAAAGTTAAGAACCAACATAGTGTTTACTGTAAAAAATAAAACAAGAATAACATCTAAAAAAAAAAAAGATGCATGAATTTAGCACTAACAGTGGTAGAGACTCAGCCTGCCATGGTTTGGCAGAATAAACGTTTCCTTGCAGCAGCTGGGTCTCCCACCAGTATCTAAGCTGAAAAAGCCCTCACTGCAGCGGCGGGTTTGGTACTGGTGCTGACACAGCCTGATCCACAGCTGCACACCGTGTGCTGCTCTGAAAACAAATATCGCACAGCAACTTTTTATCCTGGTTCACCACAGTCCCTTTTCCTTCGCTTTCAAAAAGAACCTGAAAAAATTCTTCACACATCTGTTTGGCAATTTTTCTTGACTTGATCATCAGTTCTTTCTCTTTTCACATGACGTTACACTTTTCATCCTTTGATAAATTCCCCCTCTAAAAATAACCAACCTCTGATTTATCTCTCCTGCAGCGACACACAGCTTTAAGACCTGCTTCACATTCAGATTTTGCTCCTTTAAACCTGGTCTGCTTTGACACTTGGCTCTTTTTTTCTTCTTCTGCACTCATAACTTTCTTCAGAATGTTAAGGTGTCTTAGCTATCCAGCTTTTTTTGTTTGACAGTATTGTTCTAAGGTCCATTCAAAGAGCATTTATCATCATATCTTAGAGCCAAAAAACCTAAAAATCTTGAAGGAATAAAACATAAATAAATGATGATGAGCCTTTCCGTTGTTTTTCAAACCAAATCTGTAGCATATGTAACGGCACCATCTGGAAATCTCTCACAGTAATTGTAGGAGGTTTTTTTAATACCCTAGAATATGTTAAATGTGTGTGTTGCTTATTGGCAATATGGAAAAGATATGGAGTGATTACTTTTTCTACTGAGATATTCTATGCAGCAAACGTGGTTGAGCTTCCTGGAAGTAAACGGGTGAAGAAGATGGACCTTCCATCACCCACAATAAGGAGACTCAAACACATTCATGCCTGGGATTATGAAACAAAGATCTTGGATTTAACAGAAAGAACAGGAAAGAAAAGGGCACAACACACAGCAGTTGTTCCCCACAAGTATATCATTTCATTTATCAGATAAGAAGGTGGTTTCTTTCCCAGCTGTGTTTTCTTGTAACATGTCGTCTGTCGGTACAAAGTTTCCACTGATCTCTGCAACCTTCCTCCTGCATGCTTATGAGATAATTAGCCACAGCATGGAGTGTCTGAGCCTAATCACTGGGAGAGTGTTTGACTGAAATTGCTGTCTGATTGTATATCAGTATCTTAACTCCCTTCCATCCATCACATTTGTAGCAGTGAAATGACTTTAAAGAGCTAAATGACATGTTCTAAGAAACCCTACTTTAGACTAACTTGCACAGTTCACTACATTACTGTAGTGAAGATAAAGCCTCATTATTAAAGCACAGACTGATTATGTGTAAAAAAGTGAGACTTGCACAATCACAGCAAAGCTGGCTGCTCAGTTGACACAGTTGTTGAGATGAGCATGCTGATGCAAATCATAGAGTAACAATGCTGATCAGAACTTTTGCCTTGGGCTAACATTCTGCGCTCCATAAACAGAATAATTGTTACTCTTCGCCAGCTTTTTTTCTTGCGTTCTCAGCTGCCTTCTGCTCGCGTTTTAAAAAAATAATATAGTGAACTACAAGCCAAAGCAAATTGAAAAAAAAAAAAAAGAAAAAAACATTTTACATGTTCCGCTTTTCCTTATAGCAGCATCAGCCGAGCACACAAGAAAAACAAAAAACCTGTTAAGCATGCTACTGAACCTCCCACTGGTTTTCATTCAGAAAAGTCAGAAAAAATTGAAAGCATGAAACATAAATGAATCACTATTGGCTTTACTATTGTGTTTTAGGGCAAATAATCTATTTTAAATCAGTTTTCTGAAAGAATCCTGCACCTCTGAAACCAGCACACTATTACTATATGTAAATGACTGCCAATTGTTGTAAATAGAGAAATAATGCTCTATTTTAAAAAAAATCAATGAGTTTTTTTCTAAATGTTCTTCCCGCATGTTTGCCTACAAAAATCATCTGTAGCAGCAACCTGTCTTTTTCTTTGTATCTGGGCAAATGAACAACAGACTGTACATTTTAACTTCCCTACCAATCGCCACATGTGCAGCATTAGAGGGATTTGGGAGCCTGATGACATGTTGTGAAAAACTAACTATTGAAGCACTGATAGACTTTGAGTGGGACAATGGAAACGTCTGCAAAATAATAAATAAATAATGACAGCTCCATTACTGTATTCCAGTCAAGTAATAACAAAACCCTAATTGTGTGTCGAAAATTGAGCTTTCAGCTGTTTCCAATCACTATTTTTCATACAACTACTGATAATGTAGCGTATACTTGTGGCACAGTTGTTCACAGTAACAGTCATTTTCCTCTCCACTGTCGCTACATGCATGCTTGGTATGAGGGATCTAATTACAGGAAGAGCAGAAAGTGCTTTTAGATCACTAAGTGGGATACCAGTGGGTTTGTTCAGTTCAGTTAAATGCGATTCAGTTCAATCAAAAAATACTTCAGTCTCAAAGGAAAATTAAATGTTGATGGAACTTGTATCATCCAAGGATCATCAAATAGTTGTTAGGGATGCTGTGGACAGGAAGAATCTCCGGTAGCAGTCAGTCTTGCAACGAATCTGAAGAGCCCTGTGACTGAAGACCATTGCTGTATGGGCGTCATGACATGCTAACATGCTAATTTCCAGGCAGTAAAGACGATATTCCACACTAACATGTCCTACATGACACCATCCAGCAAGAACTGCTAATCCACCTCATCTGCTTTTGCTGCTCCTCTTTGAATTCTTATCTACCTATATGGTTAGAAACCCAGGCAGAGGGACGTTGTGGTCGGGGATACGATCCTTGTCCATTATAGTTGGAGAAAGAGATGGTTTGAACTTCCTCCTTCTCTCTCCGCTCTTTGGTCTTTGCTCTGCATCCATGAAGCCTCCTTTTCCACTCCTCTGGGATTTGGGGTCGTAGTTTGGGTATCACTGGAACTTTTCAGATGGTAATCCTCTCCCAGCTACTGCCTCTCAGACAAGTTTTCTCCTGACTTCCTCCTCCTCAATGTTGCTGCTGTCCTCTTTCACTAGTTTCTCAATTGTTGTATGTGTCAGTGTTGGAGCTTGCTGTTCCTTATGTAACAGAATAAGTCTTCAGCATCTACTGGCTGGATTTTCAGCTGCTTTTGTGCTTCATTCTTTCATTCCTTTTCATCCTTTTTTATGTGTATCAATATTTGCTTCTTCTCATTTTTTTCCACATAGAGAATTTGCTATAAAACTTCACGTGTTTTTAAGGGGAGCTCACAGATGTGGTTTTGTGGATTGCTGCCCTTTTCAGCTGATAGGCTGGCAATTTCTGTTTTTCTTTGACATAAACCTGTGACATTTTTTTGCTCTCCTGAGCTTAAGTGTTCAATGTTCGAGGTGGAAGATTTTAGGCAGAGAAATGGTAGCTCGAGTCCCTCCCACCAGACTCCCAAAGCTCATAAGTCAGTCCAGAGTGCTTTTACTCTTGACACAACTGTTGACATTGACAAATGGTTTTAGTTTGCAGCCCCCCCAAAATCTATGACCAAACAAAGGGAAAAACTTCAGTTATGGTTACTAAAAAGGTGTCCAAAAATATCACCACACATCTTAATATCTGCATTTCTAATTTTATATTTTCTTTCACTACAAAGCCTACAAACAACCATAAGCTATGGAAAACACAAGGAAGTACATTTTGATGTGAGGAAATAATATTATAAACCTTCTATTAAGGTCTGCACTTCTGTCACTCACTTTACTATATCTATTCATTCAATCGCCTCCACTTCTTCTCCTATTCTGCTTTCTGAAACCAATTAATGTTTCTTCAGTTTACTTGTTGCAAAGTCAGAGTCAGATGCCTCATGTTGTTTCCTGATGAAGTCTTCTGAGTTGTAAAGGTCTGCAAACGATGTGGAGTAAAGAAAACATTGAGATCTAACTGGTTTTATTTCATATTATTGTATTAAAATGACCTATTTCTGCTACAAAAATACTATGGAAATTTACTACTAGTTATTCAAATGTAATTTTAACTTCAACCACCACACAGAGAAAATGATTGAAGATATTTAAATATTTCACAACATGTCTTTATTAAGCCCTTTACTCAATTATTACTCAAAACATGTCAGTGTGACAACAAATTGTTTCATTTGCTGCTACAATGCTGTGGAAAAACATGTTTAGAGCCCCACAGAGTTCTCGTTTGAACTTTTATGTCACACCAAAATGTTTCAGAACATGAAACAAATTTTAATATCAGACAAGCAAAACCTTATAAAAAACAAAACTCTAATTATGATTTAATTCATTATGGGCCTGATGTAAAAACATATTTGGCTCCAAAACCTAACACAAGAGGATTTATTTTTGCAATTAAATTTATTAATGTGGTTACATACAAGGTCAGTTATTTAGTAATGTTGATCTATAATCAAGGAATTGTGCTGTCCCTTTAAGAGGGGTTGTTTTCTTCTTCTTCTGTGGTATTTTTTTTTTTTTTTTTTTTTTTTTTTTTTTTTTTTTTTTTTTTTTTTTTTTTATGAGGGCTGAACACTGGGGTTCTTCTGTTGGATGTGGACTGAATAAAAGTTTGAACAGCCACACTAAAAATAAATGAATAAATAAAAAATAAATCATCTTACACTAATAACTGCTTGTGTCACCTTGGCAGCAACCACTGTCATCTAGCCTTTCTGATAACCTTTAATGTTTTTTTTTTAATGTAACTGCATTTGGCGCACTGTTTTTCTTTTTCCAAAATTGTTTTAACTCAGCACACTGTTTAAGGTCATGCTACAGCATCTCATAATGATTTAAGTCAGGACTTTGACTAGGCCACCCCTCTTTTTTTCAGTCATCCTGAGTTGAACTTGCAAGAGTGCTTCGAAACACTGTGCTACTCATACTCCAAGTGTGCCTGGGTTAAAGGTCACAAACTGACTGAACCTCAAAGAATCGACTAAAGCTGCTAGCGTCAAACAGTTACATCACTGCTCTCTTGCTAATGTTAATGCCCTGGATAACAGGATGGATAATTTACTACTGCAAGTACATTTGCAGCATTTACAGCACCAAGGAAGAGAACACGGTGTTTCTGTTCATACTGTTTCCATAGTAACACATCTGAGTCCATCTGGTTGTGCTATCAGGCTGGCAGCCAACATCCATCCATTCAGATATCCAGATTCTGTTGGTGAAGGTCTGATTCAATACCTGATGCTTTGGCAAGTGCAACAGTTACCATGGAGACTGAACACAGACTGGCGGTCAGACAATGCTGAGCAATTAGTTATGCTGATTTCCTAGATAAAACTTGGTTTATGCTTACTGTGTTTCTATTATGCGCGGAAATGAGACGCGCTGAATCTGGCTGATGCAAATTTTGCAGCAGTTATACTCGGCGGCTGGTCCCCGCTGTAGCCAATATTCTCCTAGACCCTAGGGGGCAGTGTAGGACATGTACGGAAGCGTACAACACTACACAATGCGTTAGAAATAAAAAATACAGTCATTAGCAGCAACATGGCGACACCCGTGAGCTTGAATAAAGAGGAAAAACTTTTATGTTGTTTGGTTTTGTTTGGAAAAAGAAGAAAAAGTAGATGGTCCACTCGTCCATGATCCATGATCTTTATGGGCTGAAAGGAAACTTTCCCAGGTGTGTGGTGTGGAAAATTTGGGCAGCGCGGAGGCTGCATGGAAGGACATGGTTGCTGAAATGACGTAATTTGGCCCCTCAGGGGGACCTCGCAGATGCGTCAAGCATTATCTGAGCTTTACTCTTTGGTATCAAGAGATGCAAGAGGTACTCCTCCTCTCTAGAAAAATGGAATATTATTTCGCTGCATATTTTTCATATATATCATATATATCATATATATGAAATGGCAAAAAGATTGCGTACCCTCCTTGTTAGGGTTACTCCTAATTGCCTTGTGCTGGGCTCTGTTCCTGTAGTTTATTAATTTGTAAAGGCTGAACATGATTATGATCTGTGCTGAAAAACAGGAAACAAGCAATGCTGCCTATAGCTGCACTCTAATTGGTGGAGCAACACGCTGCTGATGGGCTTCCAGCTTTCTCTCATTTTAAATTTACTTTGATGGATCGCTTCTTTGATCAAAGCCCAAAGCTCTGGTGTTCATGATTAGAGGCATCGCGAGGTAACGTCAGGTTCAACGTCGGGGTTTCAGTGTAACTTCAGTGTTCGGTTCTGGCTGAGATCTATGGTTACTGATGAGATGGAAAAGTGCTGCTTCCAAACATTAAGCTCTTTTAGGAAAATGCAACAAACTACTTTGTGCATCTATTTCTAAAGAAAACTGAAAAATCTTAAATGCTGTTTAAAATAACTGTCAGAAACTGTTTGCCCGATGAAGATCTAGTCGCCAAAATATTGCTATAAATTTGTGCTGCTCAGAACTTTGTTTTGCTACTTTTAAAAAAATCCATAAAAACAACATAGTTTTACACACAGTGAGTCTGCAGTTTGTTTTTATTCATTCAAATCAATAATGTTTGTTTATTACATTTTTGTAGAATGCTCCACTAATGTAAAATATTTTCACATACATTTTATGTTAATCTTTTTGTCTAATATAAAGTCTTAAACATACATCATTTACTGTCCATCTAAAAAATGTTTATTTAGCCTTGAGAGCCTGAGTGAAAGAAAAGGAGCAGAGAAATTTAGTTTTTTTTCTTTAGTTTCTCCTCTATTCAGTGGAAATATGAAAGGAAATATTGCATCTAACAGAATGAGATTAAAACTTTCTCACAAGAGGCGCCTGCAGCACATCACTTGCAAACCAAATACATAATTGCAAACCTCAAACCTTTGACATTGAGAAAGATTCATCCAAAGTCTGTATCTTTTTTCATTAGTCTTTTTCCCTAGGCTGCTCTGATTTTATTATACATCACGTATATATTACAAAAAAATTAGTTTTAGAGAAAAATGTTATTTACCTTAAATATGCTGCTCCAAATCCATCATTGATTATTTAATGCCAGTATCACCTGCTCTGCATAAAGGTACACCTGCATACTGTATGCAGAGTCTAAAACCCTGGACTAACTTTCTAACGTTCAGACGACGTTCAGTGAACGTTGTCTGAACATAAGTGAGAGCAAAGGGCCAAATACAGTTCCAGTTAGAAGTTAACAGTCACGATGGACATTAATGTCTTCTTAATTACGGGCTTGAAATGATGCAGTTTAAAGAGGACAGGAAAATGTGAGAAATTATCTGTGATTCAGTGGTTTAGATTAGGACTGTAATGATTGAAATACCTCGATTTTTTTTTAAATTCCTCAAGGCAAACTATCTGCTTCGAGGCTTCGTCAAATTATGTTTTGCTATTTAGCGCACTGTGTTCCGGCCGGATGATTTTTTTATTTATTTATTTATTTGTTATTTTTTTTGTGTGTGTTGTGCAACGCTCTCGCGAACGCTAAGTGCAGCTATGGAGGGAGACGGCGAGGGAAGGAACGAAGCGGCGCCAAGAAAGGGACAGCTCAGTGCGTGAGCCGCAAAACAGAGTTGGCGTTTCACAATAACATTCCCTCCATGCTGCAACACCTCAGCAAGAAACAGAGTTTGGATCGGGCTTAAAAGCATCCACCCCGACCCGCCCAAGCCCGTAAACATTGTGTCCGAGCCCAATCCATCCCGAAAAAATGACTCTTAAGGCCCGAGCCCGAACTACTATGAGACGTTTTATTTTAATCTGCTACCAGTTTAAAATACTTCCAGTCCTCTAACTTTGGCCTCTGCAGGCTTATTAGAGTAACTTTCCCTGTTTTTAGCTTTTGTTTAACATCTGCCAGCTCCATTTTGTCGCTTGTTGTACTTGCTTATCAAGAAGAGTAATGATGTGAAAAAAATAATTTAAAAAAATAGTAGAAATATCTATTTTGTATTACAAACGTGAGACTGAAAGTTAAGTATAATAACAAAGTGCAGTGTTTACTAATACCTCAAAGTTTGCTTTTTAATTTTTAAAAGTTAATGAGAAATGTTTTATTTCTCATTTGTTTCTCATACTGTAAACTTGAGACTAAAAGTGATGTTCGAATGGATTGCATTTTAAGTAATAAAATATTTTGTTATTTGAGAAAGGGACTGAATTGTTTATTTACTAGCATTTTCTCTTTCATATATTCCTTTTACTAGGTTAAGTAGCTACTACAGAACGGGACAATTTTTAATTCAATTACCCGATTAATGGTCAGAATAATCGAAAGATTACTCAATTACTAAAATAGTCATTTACTAAAGCCCTAGTTTAGATAAATACGACCATCTGGGCCAGACCAGACAGGACCTCAGGAGATAACTGCCCTCACACACCAGCAGGCACAGAGAGATGATGGGTCCCTCAGTGCATATTGTTCTGAACAGTGCCCAGATAATGCATATTGATAATGAAGTGCATCAATGGAGTTTGTATTTCAAATACTTACCAATTATGTCCTACTATAGATTATGCAATGTATCAGTGACGTATCTGTCTTGGGAAGAAAAAAAACGATGGAACTAACGCACAATATTTATCTTGTTCAACGTCATTCTTATGTATATAACTAACATCTGAATGTAAGATCCGGGCCCTTTTCCAGCCAGGAATTGGCCCTTGCTTGACCTGTACCAGCTGCCCTGATGTTCCTAATAAACGTCCGGAGAGGAATCAGCCGACCCGCGTCTCCTTAATTAAAACCAATAACCACACCACAGCTGTGTGTATATCTTTCAGCCTGTGTCTTAGAGAGAATTATATTATTAGAGAAAACATTCAAACCTGTTCACCAAATTCTTGCTTTAAAATTTTTTTTAAGCTGTTTATTTTATAATCATTTCATCTTGGGGGGAAAAACTGCTCAAATATAGCACCGACGTTAATGAAATGTTCATGCTGTTGATGAGTGAACGCAAAGTTCTTACTGGAAAATATGTCACTGTCACATTTTGATCATCATGGCTTCAAATGCCAGATTTTGTCAAACTAGTCGATTGTTGGCACAGAGGGAAGTGAGCGCCCATCAGATGTTAGCGTTTGTCTTAAAAGTGTCAACTAGACCGTTGGATTCAAATAATGCCCTTTTGGTGAATAAAATGATGGTTATAGTGAGCAAGATTACACATTCCCTTAGCATGAAAGTTTTACTAGGTTTGGGATGTTACTTAGAATTAATGAACTTTTAATTCCTGTTCCAGGAATTCCTTCCCTTGATCTCTAAATTTGTCTAAACCACTTTATGTCTCTCCGTTCGTTTTCAGTATTAAAAAAAAAAAAAAAACATTCTCCACGATTTTAAATCCACAGATGTTTGACTGTTCACCTCAGAGCACAGGGTTTTTTTTTTTTATTTCCTACGCATTAAATATGACAAAGCAATATTTTTCTTTTTTCTTTTATTGAAGATTGAGAAGCTGTGCTGCTCTTTTCCATCACTGAGCCAGGATGCTTCTGTCTGCCCTTCAGCCACAGCGCAGGTTTCTCCTCTGTGTAAAGGAGAAGAGTTGCATACAGTATTTATGCACCCTTATTTTTTCCACGTTTTGTCGTGTAACAACCACGAACTTTATTATACTGAGATTTTCTGTATTAGATCAACTCCAAGTAATGTGTAATTATGAAGTAGAATGATAGGGAAATATATACAAAAAATATATACAAATATACACAAAGGGAAATATATACAAAAAAAGGAAAATCATGAAATCACATATATATATATATATATATATATATATATATATATATATATATATATATATATATATATATATATATATATATATATATATATGTGTGTGTGTGTGTGTGTGTGTGTGTGTGTGTATGTATGTGTGTGTGTGTGTTGAACTCCTGTGAATACATTGTAGAAGCACCTTTCACTGCAGTTACAGCTGCAAGTCTTTGGTGGTGATGTCTCTACTTGCGTTGCGCCTCTACAGACCAAAATTTAACCCTTTCTTCATTACAAATAGCTCAAACTCAGTAAGGCAAACTGCAAACCGGAAATCTTGTGACTTTCTGTCAACACTGGCTTTTTTGGGAGTAGCGTCTGGGAGGCTGGTGAGCCTCTTGGCTGCCTCTCTGATTGCCCTGCCTGTCAGTTAGGGGATAGGCCATGTCCAGGTAGGTTTGCAGCTGTGCTGTACTATTCCTATTTTGGGATGATGGACAGTGGTTTATGAGATGTTCAAAGCTTGGGATATTGTTTTATAACCTCAACCTGCTTTAAACGTTGCCACAACTTGATCCTGTCCGGTCTGCTGTGTTCCTTGGCCATCGATGCTGTTTGTTCACAAATGTTCTCACAAACCTGACAAACAAATTTACTAATCAGGTGACAACTGAAGGCAGTTAGTTATGGAGTGGCGTTTGTAAAATTACACCATCAGAAATTAACAGCAATAATTTGGGTTAATTAGCCTGTTATAAGAGGAAAAATAGAGATTCATTTTTCAAAATCAAATTTACACCATGTTATTCATTCATTTATAAATGTTACAGTTTAAAATTGAATATTTAATTAGAAAGCTAAATATTTAGCTTCATACAAAATATTTTGTTAGCAAGCAAAATATTTAGTTTGAAGCTAAATATTTAGCTCCAACCTAAATATTTCGGCAAATAAATTTGCTAAATATGTTGGCAAGTGAATTTGCATATCAGTTAAATATTTAGCTCTGCATTAAATGTTTAAGTTAAAGCTACATATTTAGTTTGCTAATTAAATATTTAGCCTCAAACTAAATATGTAGCTCACTAACCAAATATTTGGTTTGAAGCCAAATATTTAGCCTCAAACTAAATATTTAGCTTGCAAACTAAATATTTAGTTTGGAGCTAAATATTATTTCACAGCAACAAACCACTTTCTGTTGGTTTATCTTATAAATTTAAGATCCTGAAACCTTAAAGGCGTGTATCAATTCCTTGGCAAAGATATGAGAATGTCTGTAACATTCAGTGAGGCAACACTATTTACAAATTGAGTAATGAAAGGAAATTAATTTGCAATTTGAAAAGGCCACTTCTGCATTAAAAAACATAAGCTTGTAGTATTAATCAGCATAGCACCACTGCTGCCAAAGGCTTTTAAATCTTCACTTAGTGCCATTTTCACCTTAAATGGCACACAAGGATGCTCAATATCCGGGTCACGTCTACACTCAGACATCCGACTCAAACGTCTGTCCCAAGATCGGCCTCCCCAGAATATTAAGAAGGTTACGGGTCTTAAAATTACATGAAATACCGCGACTCCTCTCTTAAGGGGCAGTTTGGAAGAAGACAATTTCTCAAAATGTTATTATTACTTATCCAGTGGGCCAAACCTTTAAGCACATTACATGGGAAATCTTTATGTGATCGGGTCTCCACTGCACCAAAAACGGCTAATACACATTCATGCTGTCAAACACACAAACATGACCTTTTTGTTCACTAACAGGTTGAATGGAATAGAGCAACAAATCAAAGTCAGTCTTTTGGTCTTTGGCATATTGACAGCTTCCCAGCAGGTAGAAAATTCAACTCAATAAACCATCTCCTTCCAGAATAGAAATCCATTTGGCTCAGGTCTTACCAGCTTTTCAATTTATCAGCCAAAGGCAAGAAAAGTAAATAAATGTAAGAAAGGTGCCAAGGAGGCATAAAAATACAACCTGCATCTGCCTTTACCTGAATTAGATCCAAATATTATTAGATAAAAATAATTCGGCATAAAAATGCTGAAACCAACAAGAAAAAAGCAAACTTTTCTCTCATATGACACATATATTTATAGCCACAGCCCCTGCTGGGTGTGTAGCATCCCCGTGTGGAATATTCTCTCATTTCCAGGTACAAAGGGAAGCTGCAGACCACAAAGGTGACAGAGAGGAGGACACCTGCCTCAGAGACATATGGGACAACCAGGCTGTGATGAGATGGGATATGACGGCCAAAGTGTTCCCCGGAGATCCACGAGAACACGGGTCAAGCAATAGCTGTGGAATCATACGCGAGCAGAAGGGAGGTCCTCTGAGTCAGCTGACACTGCTGATATGTTCATGCATAGTCAGGTTTGGATTTAAAATGAGTGGGCATTTTGAATTTCTATGAAAAGAGTGAAGTCTTGGATGTAAAGAGGTGAAAGTCACATAAATTTCATATTCAGTGTTATGCAAAATGTAATCATCCACAATTTCTGCTTCATTTTGCTTTTAAAAGAGGTAGACTTTTGATTTGGTCTTGATTATGTTACAAAAGGTAACTTTTCCATCTTTGTCTCACTAAACTGCAAACTTCAATGTATTTTATAGGGATTTTGTGTGATAGACCAACACATCGTAGTGCATAATTGTGAAGTAGAAGGAAAATTATAGGCAGCTCAACATTTTTTATGTGCAAACATCTGAAAGTGTGGTGTCATATTTGTATTTAACTGTCTTTACGCTGGTATTCTAAAATAAAATCCAGTCCATCCCATTTCCTGTAGAAATTCCCCAGTTTGTAAATAGCGCCTATACCCATATGTAATTTAACCTCAGTATAAACTCAGCTGTTCTGTGAAGGCCGTTTTGTTAGAGAAGGTTAGTGAAGAAACAGCGTCACCAAAGAACATAGGTCAGGGATAAAGATGTAAAAAAGTTGAAACAAAAGGTACAGTTTGTTCTTCTTTTATTTCAATGTATGAATAATACCAAAGATAACACCGTTTGACATATTCAACAAAGAATTTCAGGAACACTGAGGTGATTTCAAAAAGTCTGTTAGCTAGAAAACATCGAACAGGGGTGCCCAGACCAGGGGTGAGAGACTCTGGTCATTGGTGTCATGTAAACGAGTGGCAGGATCGCAACAAAAATTTTACGGTTTAACTAAAGAGTGGCTCTGTGTAAACGGGGCCTAAAATTTTCAGGATAGTAGCACTTGAGGACTGGAGTTGGGTACCTCTGGCATAGATGATCAACTAAAGGATGAAATGTTGTTAGACCCTCTGCGAGTCCAAAGCAACAGAACGGTTATTCCAAAAACATGACTAGGGGCATGTGTCAAGTGTCAGTTGACCACACACACCATGTATGATGAGGTTTCATGCTTTAAGACACATTAGGCTACATTGCACTGCAGGGCCAAGCCTGGCTGCAGTCGGCCCTGTTGTACCCCGGCCCTCGTTGTGTTTGTATTGAGCAGAGTGCCGCCTTAAAAGCCTTTAAAGATCGTCATATTAAAAACGGATAAATCTGTGTGACTTGATTAACTTTGCGACACAACAATGGACAACATTGAGATCATGGTGCTGTTCATTATCATTATGCAAGTAATTAATTTCCTGCAGTAATTGGTCGATAGATGGGAGAATACTGAATGAATGGTACATATTGTCAGGCGAAATACAACGGAGAAGTACCGAAGACTGAACTGGACCCTCCAGAAGAAGACGCTGAAGACGAGAGGGCAAGACGGATGGTAAGGTAATGTACCTGTCCCTGCTGCAAGTGAAACAATCAATGGCTGACTTCATGGAACCATAGCTCTCGGGGTCCCAGAGAGTGGGCAGGAACTGGGCTGTAGGGGCTAATCCAATACATCAAACCAGAGTTTGAACCCAGGCCGGGCCGGGCCCTGCAGTGCAAAAAAGCCTATTGTAGGTATTAAAGGATGTCTCAGATTTCTTTAAATATGACGTGAAATTACTTCCATCAGGCTAAAATCAACAGCAGACAATTATACACGTGTATTTATAGTAAGCGCGTCACTAAAAAGTTGAAAGTTGAACTACCAGTTGTTGGTGTGATATCTGTTGTTTAGTTAGCCTTAGCGACCCATGTTGCCACTTTTTACGCTATATTTTGACAGTCACCACCTAAGTTCACATGTGGAGCTTGCTAAACTGTAATTAAGGCTATGGACATCAGTGTAACAAATCTGGATTTTCCTCCTTACAATCTAAATGCATTTCAGTTCTTTACAACAACATTCACAGTGAAAGAGAGAGTAGCTGCTCCCAGGCAGCCGCCAGTTAAATAGAACAACCCTAAACAGCAAGCTTCATTAGCCTTTTTACTAAAGCCTTCTTTTGTGGTTGATCTTACAAAGCTAAAGACATAAGTTGAGTGGTGTAGTTCAGCCTTTTTAACACAGCTCTACACAGATATTTGTTGGGTGAGAGGAAGCTGAAAACAACACCTTGCTGGTTAAATGGCATTTTAGCTGCAGCACGTTGCCCACTTAGCAACAGATTTCTATCTTTAGCTTCTCTGAAAGCTGCCTTCCCAGCTTTCTCTTTGACTATTAATAAAATAAAATAATCCAATGTTTTTCTGAGTTTTCTAGCAAATTATGGCTGAGCATTTAGGTCCATATTGAAAATGATTAAAGCTTGGCAAACTTTTACTGAATGTTACAGATGTGCAGGTCTGAAGAATAGAAAGATTTGGCCAAAACAATTGCAACTACAACTTTCTTTTTACCATTTCACCTCAGTTATTAACTTCTGTAATAGAAACAAAGTCAGGAGAAAATGAGATAGATATAAATAAAATGTTAAAATGGCTCCACTGTTGTGATCGTTTTAATAACAGAAGGCGAAAGTGGGTACACACAACCTTCTACATCATAGCTGTTATTCATCTCTGGACACCCAGTCCACATGAACACACCACAGTTTTAGATAGGTAGATCTTTATTCATGTCCCGATGGGCAAATAATTGTACAGCAACTCACAATAAAGACAAAAACAACAACACTAAAAATTAACATTTAGCTAGAGGGCGTGGAAATCAAATCCTAGGGTTTCAGTTGTATTTTGTTACATCCTGATCCTCTCCCTTTGGTGTTTTCATGTCCAGCTGTATTTTTGCCTAGCTCTGTGTTAGCTGGGATTCAAATTGCCTTGTAAAGTTTGGGTTCACTAGCTCAGAAATCACAGATTTCATTTTACTATAATTATGCTTCTAGTTTTCTGTGTACAATTTGCATTTGTGATCAAGAAAAAATGTGAAAAGTTTGGAAATGATTAAAAAAAAAAAAAAAAAATCTGGCCTAGTCTGTAGAAATGTACCCCATTCTCTACTAGAACTGGGAAAAAAAAAGTCCTGCAGCTGTTATCGAGTCATTTAGAACTTCACTGCACCTCATTTCCACAGCATAAATGAATCCTCCCCACGCTGTTGAGTAATTGATGTTCACATGGCATTACGGGATCTTAGGGGAAGGCAAATTTGTGTTCCCGGTCAGTTTGATATGCAATAAGAGACTTGTTGCCCCATAGAGTATACGTCAGTTCATTAGTTTTGTCTTTTGTCTATTCCTTCTACTGTCTGTGGAACTGTATCACGAAGACCGTGGGAAGAATGTCCACAGGTTTTTTTTTTTACTGTCTCCTTTTACAAGGCCAACTGTTTATGTGGACATGTGGGTGTGTGTTCCAATTACTGACAAAGATGAGCAAGATCGTGACTTTCACTTACAGAGGACTGAACTACATCGTGATTCCTCTGCAAGACTGGTTATATAAGTGAATGCTGATCAGATAATTACAGAATTTTTGTTGCTTTTAGTTTATTTAGTTCAACCAGACGGTTTCTGAAGGATGTACGTTTTAAACAGAAGAAGCCAGAAACAAGTCATTGCTTATTTCAGAAATAATTAGCCAAGGGCTGCAACAATAGCTCACTTTTATGTTTGCTTCCTGTATATGTGGATACAGAAGTAAGATGATATGAGAATAAAATCTGATGAAGAAAGTGTCATTAAAAATGGGATAAAAATGTACTCAAAAAAGGACTCAAAAAGTCCACATTATAAGGGGCTGTTTTGTTCTGTATCTTTTTGTTTGTTTGTAATTTTTTGATTTATTTAAAAATACAAAATAAACATCAAAAACAGGCCTTTTTCTGGTCAAAAACAGAAGAGCAAAAATTTAAATAAAGTTGGATTTATTTTCATATTTAAGCTAATAAAAGTATAAAGAGAAACAGCGGAAAAAAACAAAGTAAAACAAAAAATACTTCTGTCCGCTACTACCCAGTTTGAATGTTATCAACCCATTAATTGGTTGTCATTGGTAGCCATCATCTCCATAAGCTGTCTTCAGACTGTCCATTCTGTACCTCGCAGTGGCTGAGCATGGTGTTATAACTATAGCCTATATAGCAAGCTGAATAGCTGCTGGGAAGGATTACTAGTAATCCAGTTCTGAAATACTCCAGTTAACTTCACACAGGCCAAAAGTCAAGTGTAAAGCAGGTAACTACAAAAATATGTGCATTTCATCAGTTTTAGCATTGTTTTATCATTAACAGAAATGCTTGCATGAAGAAAAGGTGAAACCTCAGTATTTTATGCTGCATTCCAGTTACTTCGGAAGTCAGAACGCTGAGCTGGGTTTGACGTCTAACCCGAGGTAACAGCGTTCCAGTTAACATAGTCGGGATTTCAACGTGGTGACGCCCAAAGAGATTTTGTTTGCAATACCGCTTACAAACATTGTTTTAAGCTTTACTTTCCATAAGCAAACACCTCTTTTAATTTGTTCAGTTTAGAGTTGCAGGTGCTTCATGTAGCATTAATTTTAGACGCACTCTTACAAATGTGTCTTATAAATGTTTCCACCACAGTTTATTGCTGCTGATGCGAGTAGCGGCTGTTTTGTAATGTAAAGTTGGCCTTACAAATCGTAACTTATGGTGGTCGGAATTTCTGAGTTCCGACTACAAATAGAACACACCATTATGTTAATGTAGGTTGATAATTGTGCTGTTAATAAGCAATGCTAACTAGCTTGTGAACAGTGATTCTAGTGATTCTAACATCAAATAACTACATTTGACTGGTTTAAAACAAATAACATAATTAACATTCATTTATGCTTTATGTTCCCAATGGTCAGATGTGGTACTTAAAAGTAAACATTGGGAATTAATAGCCTCAGTTTTACCAGATCACTGTTGATAGCCTTTAGCTAGACAAGATGGGCTACTTACCTTATTACAATGCGTTTACCTAGTTGTGCTCACAGCAATTCACTTTCTGTGTTTTTCAATTGCTTCATATCACCTTAACAGACCATCATCACTTGTGGTGTTCAGTAATTAAATGATAGCTTACTTAGTTTAATACCTTTTCCATCAAAAGAGCACCATGTATGCAAATAGTCATGCAGCACATACCAGAAAAGAAAGTTAGTTTCTTTTTTTTTTTTTTCAATAGTCATGTTGGTGTTTTCTGTCTTTATTCTAGGAAAACATCAAGAAGAGGTATGTGTAACGGCTGCTGAATGATGATCTACATAGCTAGATAGGACAAAATTTGGGGTTATCTTCAGTATCATCTCTGCCAGTGCCGTTTGTTTTGTCTTGGTTATTTAATAACAACAGAAGACAGTTATAATGGAAGCCCTCAGTTCTGCATTTCAACAAGGAATAACAAGTGTGGGCTCACCAATGACAGCTGCAAAGGCTACTGGTCTGGCCTCAGTTGTTATAGATCTACTGTCTTACCATGTCAATTTAACATACTATTCCAATTCTTTATGGAAGTTTGTTTTTTTTTTTTTTGTTGTTTTTTTTGACTGACTCAGTAAAAGCTATAATACTGTTTTCATGTTGGTAGAATGATTGGTATTTTATTGTTGCTTTTCTCCTCTCCTCTCCTCTCCTGTGAGTTGATCTCTGAGGTTTGGGCAGTGCTGCAACACCAGCTGCAGCACATTAGCCTCGCAAGTTACTCCTTCAGAGGACCAGAGGAGTCAAGTCAATCACAAGATTTTCTGACTTTGGTTTCAGTAGTCCAACTCTCTACCTGCTGTGATCTTAGTGTTTTAAGCTACTTTTTTTGTTTCCTTGTGGAATCATTCACCCAGAGCTTCAGCTGTAATATCCATATCTTCAAGTCACTTCCTGGTTTGCTCCCTGCTACTAGCTCATCTGATCACCTCAAAAACTCTTCTAAGAAGATTTTCCTAGTAATCACTCAGTAGCTAATTGGCAATCATCTTTAACAACAGACAGGAATCAACAACACACCCACTCCATGGATACTTGAAGACCAAGCCAAACACTTGTCTTTTAACAAATTTATTCATTTTAGAAAAAAAAAAGGATGAATTAACAAGGAGTTCCTACTAGGATTGTAGACCTAGGCCACGTTCACATAGCAGGTGAATGCGACCCAAATCTGCTTTTCTTGCCCATATGCATCCTTTATCTGGCTTTTTCACAGCAGTCTGAAGTCATAAATCTGCACCAGCAGAAGCCAGACATGGTAAATGTGGATGTAAACAATGACTGAAAATGCATAATTATGAAACTTCTAAACTTATGAAAGAAGTCTGTGTCACTGAAGTGCATCACATCACAATCCCACCATTCTTGGCTCTGACTACACATCCAGACTTCTCTACAGAAGTTGCAGTCAGTGCTCCACAAAAGGCAGCTGCTGTTAGTTGCGCTTTCTTTTTATTAGTTTCATTCGTGTCGTTCTGATCTTGTGACAATACTGTCAGCTCCATCGCTGAATAACTTTAAAGTTGATCCATAGACGGTGGCGTTCATTATTACTTCCATAATCAATGAGCTGCTGTGTGACGTCGACGTCCTTCTGCACATGTGGGTTGCTTTGGGGATGTAAATCGTTCACACAGAGGTCTCATTGCAGTCGGGTTAAATTAGTAGTTTGAACGACCACGCAAAAAAATCTGATTTCAGCAAAAAAAAAATCGGAATTGAGCATCAAGACCTTCTGAACGATGATCATACTGTGAACTGAGCTTAGAGTTAGTTCTGGTTAAGAAAGAACTGTGATAGAAGCTGTGATGAAAAACTAAGTCCACCCCATGGTCCAAAAGCTGGTAGAAGTTACTTTCACAGCAATAACTCTCAGTCGCTGGTTTTAGTGTCAGTTTATTGGTTGCTCACATTATTGTGAAAATCTTTTGCTCCACTCTTTATTTCAGCATTGCTAGAGCCCATTGAGCACACAGCAATTTTTGCACCGCTCTCTCCAGGCCCCAACCACAGCTCTTGAGTCAGGTAGGGGACGTAACTGGACCGGGCCATTTCACTTCACCGCAACACCAGTGAACTGCAGAAAGTGGTGCTCAAACTGAAAATGATCAGTTCTTTTAAGTACTTTTGATTAGCCGCACCAGGTTGCTTCTTTCCTTCTTAAACCTTGTGGTAGCAGCCAGGATGTACTGCTTGTATCTCACACAGCTTTTTCATTGTGGTTCCATCTTTGTTCAATAGTAGCAATGAGAAATTTGCTGTGTATGTATCATCTTTCATAAACTCAGACCCACATTTTAAAGATTTAGGAGAGCAAAGGCCTGGGGTCTTCCAGAGAAGGTTGGGTGGAAAAGAAACAGAAGATATCAGAGTCTAATAAATGCTCTCTATATAATACTAATTACATTGAAGAAGCCTAATAATGTCTGAAAATGTTTTTGACACGCAATAAGGGCCTATTGTACATAGCTTTCGTCATCCCAGGGGGCTAAGGCACCTTATCTTACAATCCTAGTGAAGTCCCTGCAGAAGAAGATGGAGTGCTGCATAATTAAGGCATTTTAAATGTCTCCCTTTTTTTCTTTTACTCAGGCACCAAGATGAGTTTTCCCGAGCTTATTAACTAAACCTAACAAGACCTTGGAAATTCCCAGCAAGACTTTACTTTGAAATTATGGCAAAAGTTATGAAATTAAACTACTAAAATAAATCTATTTTCATTGCCTGTTCAGAGTCTGTAAACAAGGAGCCAGAATCCTACTGTGATTTAAGAGCTTGGAGGGAACCCTCTGAAAAACTGTTACTGAGCATAAATTGTCTTCAGACAGTTTAAGACCAGATAAACACCCAAAAATCAGCATGTTCTAGCACACAGTGGGAAATAGCTTACCATCCTGACTGTATGCAACCCAGTAAATCAAGTTAATGGTTTAATGGGAATACAAATGACTTGTATCAGCACCACAGGCAGATCAGTTCAGATCAGGGGCTTGATCTCTGTAGCTCAGCAGTAAACTAAGTTGTTTTCTTCGAATCATAAACTGAGCGATTCTCCACCTTCATAATCTGTTGATGTGTTCTTGGACCCAACTCTAACTAATTTGCTTATCTCCGAAATTAAGAGAGTGAGTTCCTTAGGATACTTTGGATAAAAACAACAGTTTAAGGAATGAATATGTGAAAGATGACAGAGGTTTTGGTTGTGGAGCTGGACAAAAGGATAACCGCAGTACACCTTAAAGTTAATTACGATCACATTCCAGATCCTACTGCAGATTAGGGTGTGACACAGAGAAGCAAAGGCAAAGATTAAGGCCGGCGGCTGTGGGAATTACTGTAATCAATGGCGATCCCAACAACTGTAATGAGAAGGGCTTGTGTGAGCAAGCTGGTATAAATATAGATCAGTGATTATTGATCCTGGTGGCCAGGACTGATAGCCCTGATGGTTTTCCTTGCACGGATCTATTTAGGAAATGTGTTTCACCTGGGATGTCAGCTGTAATTGAGTGTCAGCACCATAAAGGTGCAAGTCTGTAGCATGAGGGCAGAGAATCAGAAGGTGTGTATGATGTCAATTTACTGTGATTCACTTAAAGCTGTTGTTCCACAAGCAGCTACTCGGGCAAAATAACAAAGGAATTGTTATTAAAGGAATTATGCTACACATGTAAAAGAACACTTGTTAACTTACATTAAAAAATCGTTTTTGGCAAAAACTGTTTAGTAGTACCAGGTTGGATCTTTTTTTGCCTTCAAAACTGCCTTAATTCTGCATGGATTAGATTCAACAATGTGCTGGAAACATTTCTCAGAGCCTCAGTAAACCAATAGAATAACAGTTGCTGCAGGTTTGTCGGCTCCACATCCATGAGAGAATATCCCCTTCCAATACAACCCAAAGCTGCTATTTTAAACTGAGGTCTGGTGACTGTGGAAGCCATTGGAGTACAATGAATTTATTGTCATGTTAAGAAACCAGTTTGAGACGTATATTTCAAAAACAATACTGTCGTAGGATCAGGCATTTAAACAGTGCTCATTTATTGTTGTAAAAAGTGTGCCACAAAAATATACCCCACACCATTACACTGCCACCACCAGGAGGAACTGTTAAGAAAAGGAAGGGTGGATCAACATTTTCACCTTCATACCATCTTGTCATCCTGCAATCTGAATGAAGCAACTGAAATTCAAGACTTATCGGGGCATACATTTTTCCAATCTGTCCGATTTTGGTTTGCCTGTGTAAACTGTAACCTCAGTTTCCTGTTCTCAGCTGAAGAAGTGGCACCCACTGTGGTCTTCTGCTGCAGTCAAGAGAATGTCCCACCATCAGTTTTGTATGGTGCAATTTTAGTGCCAAAATTAAGAAAATTGCAGACTCAGCGGTGGCTACTTCCTTGTTGCAGGAAGCACCGGTAACTAAGTAGCCGGCACTAGCAAATGAGAAGGAGACTACTCACTTATGTTAGCTTTGGAGAGGTTGGCAACTAGCATGCCTAAGCTGGTCACCCACTGGAATGCTTATTTTCTCTGCTGGCTAGTAGCTAGGCTACGCTAGGCTAGCATTAGCCTTGGTTATGCTGACAACTAGCACCCCTAGGCTGGTCACTCATGGCTCCTACTTTTTTCTTTGAAGAAAACTTTATCGAGAAAAATAGTTAGCATGCAAAGTAGGCAACATGCATTAGACATGTGGTCTTCTAACGGAGTTTACTGTAATCCAACGTGACACCAAGCATAAACATACTGAACTATACAGAACTGAAGTTGGCTTCAGATGGCTAAAGGATGATTCCACCTAATTTTTTACTACCTTGACCATCTTTAATTTGCTCTAGATTAAAAACTTCAATAATTGGACTCTTCAAATATGGACTAGATTATTCTACACTAAACCTTTATTTGATAAGTTAAATAAAGGACCATACTAGTGTATTCACAAATGAAATAAACAGCAGACCAGCGATGTAAAAGACTCTTTGCTAGTTATTTATGGCAATCGTTGTTGAGAGTGGCACAAGCAGTTATTAGGTGTAGGGGGCAATCATTTGTTCACACAGGGTTAGTTTGAATAGTTGGTTTGAATAGCTCTTTTAACTATCTTTTGAATTTACGCAGGTTTCTTTTGTATGATATTCACATTTGTTCAATGATCCAAAATTGAAAAAACTGACAATTTCCACACGGGGTTAAGAACTTTTTCCCAGCACTGTACAGATCTTGTGACATTTTTAAAGGAGGGATATCCTGACCTTTGTAGCTGTCCTTGCAACACCTTGTTCTCACATCATATCTTGTCTGTTGTGCCCTTAACAACTTCAAACAATTCGAAATGCTCACATTGTGGTTGTTTGAGTTGTTTTCGGGAAATATCCTGCAGCACCATTATTTAAAACAGGGAATATGATCTAATGCTTTACAGTAGCAGTGTGTAGCTTACTTGGCAGAGTATTTTTGTTCCAAAAAGTCTTTTCCACACTGAATGCCTTCCCTCTGAGGTCTATACATCTTAGTGACAGCAGGACTGTGCGTGTGTCAGAGAGTCTTCCTGCCTTCCTGCATGATCTCCCACAGGGCAATGCAGCCAAGCAGGCTAACTGAGTCTGCTGGACTCGACAACACAAAACTCAGGAAGTGATAAACCACGAATCTTTGCAGCACTGCAGCATGAGTCAACAAGGAGTCCATGACCACAGTTGCTCCTCCGATACAGAGCAACAGTGGGGAATCTGAGCAGTCCATTGTTGTTCTCTGACAGTCTGTAAGATCTGATTCCTTTATAGTCAGAAAGAGCAATATGTCTCTTCTGAGTTGCTATTTAGAGAGTGTTTTTATTCATTATATACTCAAATGGAGGGACAGGATCCTTTTAATAACCAAAATGCAAGAAAAGTATTAGCAAGTCATAATGCATTAGAAGAGTTAGAATCCAAATCAGCTTTATTGGCCAAGACTGTGTGCATAAACAAGGAATTTGACTTCAATTTTTAACTGCTCACAACATAGACATAAAGTATGAATATATAAATTTTAAAGGATATAAAATAAGGATAAAGGAACAATATTTACATGTATTTCAGTCATTTTTTAATTATTTGCAAAGAAACAAAACAGAAGGACTGCTGTAACACTGGAAAAATGCTGTGTTCATGCATTCATCAGAGATAGCCGGGAGGCAGATACTGTCTCTTTGGCATTTGGTTGTTGCAAATAGCTCTCTGTAGCACTGACCTGAAGGTAAAAGTTAAACCAGTTTGTTTCCAGGATGTGTGGGGTCTGCAGAGATGTTAGCTGCCCTTTTCCTGACCCTTGACCTGAACAACTCCTGGATGGAGGAAAGGTCACTGCTGAAACATATACTGTGTGCACCAAATAAGATTTTATTTCAAATAATATAGGCCCGAAAAGTATTTACCACTCACCGTAACCAAGTTAATGGGGGTTGAAAACCAAACTTAGGAGCTATCATAAAAAAAGAAACCAATTTAGCATCAAAGAAGAAAATATATAAAGTGTTTAACTTCAGGATTTTTTAATGTCTTTGTTTCAACTCAGTGTGCTTCACTTCAGAGTTTAATTTCTCCATGTCTGATTTTCTTTTATTTTAAAATCTAAATGACTTTATGTGCGTGTCATCATGTCTTAATTACACCTGTAATTTTCTCCTCTTCAGGCTATAATTACTTTTTTGCTTTTTGAAAGTTTAACTGAAAAGTTTTTTGTCTGTCAATGAACAGTGGACAAGTTCTTTGTGTAACTTGGATGCAAATGGTGTTAAGTTCTGGGTTGTCTTGAGGTTAGTTTTGATTAATGTTCTGTATTTATCTTAGTTTCTTATTCTTCAATTAGATCAGCTTTGTTCTTGTTTTTCTTTAATTCAGTGTTTTCTTAGTTACATAGATACATTTTCCCAGTTACCATGTTTGCTCTCCCTCGACCCCTGCTGTCATTCTCTCTGTCTGTCTCCTCAGTATGCTTTCTGCTCTCTCCCTTCACGCCTGCAACCAAATGAACCAAAGTCTATTGTTCAAGCATTCACACTCCCAGTATTTTAACTCTTCTCCTGCTGTCACTCCTCTGGTTCCTCCCATTACCTTCCCATTATCTTCCCCGTTAAACCCTGCTGCCTTTGCACCTGGATTCCAAAAGTTTTGTTTTGTTGGTTTTTTGTAAGTTTTTGTTCATATATTTTTTTTCATTAAACTTTCATGTCTACTCACAGTCTACATTTGGGTCCATCATCACCACAACCAATCATGACAAATGGTTATATTATAGATGCCACTACCAGAACGGATTAAAGTATGGTCTTGATTGGACCTTTCTTATGCAGAAAGCTGCTTTGATCTAAACCATTCCATGTTATGATCCTTGCGTTTTGGTGTTTTGATCATTTCTTTTTCATTTTGCCATTTTAGTTTATTTCTTTATGTTTGTTCATTTATGCATTTATTCTTATCATTTGTGCATTGCACTTGTTTTATTTGCGTTCTTTCTGTTTATGTTAGTTTTATTTTTTTTTTCGTTTGACCTGTTTATCATTCACCTTCCGTCAGCCTATAAGCCTGCTTCCCTTCCCAGCTGTTCTATCTCCTGATTTCTCTCCACCTGGACTCTCCGTCAGCTGTTCTCCATTCACTATTCCTTTCAGGTTGCATAGTCATTTCCACCTCATCCTCAGTGTATACATAGTCCTCCAGTTCATCGTTCTCTGTTGGCTCCTTCTGTGACACTTCCATGACATTTACTTGTTTCCCTGCAGTATCTTCACGAATGTTTGATCCCGAATTCCTGTCTGCATTTAGTCTAACTCTAACACCACCAAGCACAACATTCCACTGAAGCTCTGTCATTCTCCAAGATTTCTTAAAGACCATGTAGCCTTTTCCTTCAACTTCACAGTTACAGACTGTTTCGGTTTGGTCTATCACAGAAAATGTCAAGTAAATACATTGCAGTATGTGGTTGTAACAAACTCTGGAAAAGGTCAAGAAGTGTGAATACATCATACTCGCAAGGCCCTGTAGAACTCGACTACGTAAATTCAGTGTATTTAGAACCCAAGGAGCTGCAGTCATTTTATGTCTTGACATAAAAAGCTGAGGATTGAATCTAATTAGGAAGCCACGGTTTGCCAGTTTGTTGACAGATAATCAATTACCGGCACTTTCATCCATTAAAAAGGAATTGCTATCCTACCTACCGCTTGAACAATCGCTGTCAGTCAAACCAGCTCCTTTTGTGAGTCTCTGCTGCAAATGAAAAGTGCAAGTTACCTTTTTGCCCCGTCCCAAAGATTTTACACATAAAAGACCGGAATATTCCCAAGAACATCGGACTAGACGCGGAAGGAGAAACAGTTTCCCTCTGTATTTTCCATGACTTTGATCACTGGGTGTCAGCGGTGCGCTGAACTTCATTTTCGTTTCTCTTACCTGAATCTTGAGCACATTGCTTCACCATTGTTGTTCATCAAACTTTTATTCCTTCCTTCATTTTCACCCCCGGGCCATGTTCACCCCGTCAGGCATGGAGGTGTTGTTTAGCTTCACTCTTGTTTGATGAACTGTAAGTTCCACATCAGAGGTCATCAGCAGCCAGTAGCATCTCTTACTAATGCTTCTTGACTGCCATTGACCCACTTACATTGTAATGAGAGCTGGCAATCTCCCCTCAGACTGATAGATGGAGGGTTTTACCAAAGAGGATTCAGAATCTGACAAAGATCTGAAGACTTGAGAATAACTGACCTTATTCCAAAAGAATCTTGCATGAACTCTACTTGGCATTCCCTTTCAGATAAAATAACAAACAAACATTCTTTGTCGTTGATGAAATTGATTAAGAACAGACAAAATTGGTCATTTAAATTGCAGGGCTATGATTCATATTTTAAAAGAGACACTTGTCAAGGTTTTAAAGGACATCAAGTGGGTTGGGGAAAAAAAAAGTAATAAAGTCCCTTTTTAAAGCCTGAACTTCCACCAAGCCTCTATTTTCCAGGTGAGTCCGTTTTCAGTATGTCAGAGCTGCACATTAACAGGAGCTTTGCATTAAAGTACGTCTGAACTTACTGAATGACAGACACTCACTCATCTTCCCCTTTTTATCATTCTTCTCTTCAAAGTGGAAATAGCAGCCTAAATGACTAGATGAGGTGTGAGCGATGAACTGCCCATCATTGTCCTGCAAATGAGACACTGCCTGACTAATTTACCATAGAAGTCAGCTTCAGTTATCTGTGTAGCATGCAGAGTGATGGAGCTTGTGTATCAGTTCAAGTCAGCTGATTTGTAAAAGTTTCCATTTTGTGCCCTTGTAAATCACCGACATACACAGTAGAACAACTAAAATGTGTTCGAACCTCAAGAGGCTTTGAGATACAGCATCTCTTTTTTCAGTCTCATTGTTGTCTAAAGCCAGTCCCCAATGACTGGTATCCTGTATGCAGTTGTTCTTTCCATGTTCAATTCATTCAAATCAAATGATGTTTCAATCCCAGGCTCCTGTAGAATTTACAATATGCTAAAGAGGCAATTGAGTCAATTAAATTCGTTGTATAGGTGCAGGGAAACATCTAAAAGCTGCAGGATGCCAGCACTTGAGGACTGGAATTGGACACCCTTGTGGTATAAGCTAAACAGTAGTTATAGCCAGTGGTGGGCACACTTCGGCTAATCTGCTAATGCGCTAATAGTGGAGCTAATTTTCCATTTAGCACTTTAACATTTTTGCTAACTTTGAAAACGTTTAGTGATCTTAGCTTCCCCTAAATGAATTTTTCCAGATAAATTATAAAGTGCTGATTTTCTTGGCTGTTTATAAATTAGCAAACACTGCAGCAAATGATGTTTATTCTGTACCCAGAATGCATTACTGTGGAACACAGTTTAAAATATACTGATGCACTGTGTGCTTTCTGACCAAAGCTCTACCATGGTCAATTTAGGCTCAGGTTTCCAACGGTCCCATATTACCTAGGACAGGGGTGCTCATTACGTCGATCGCGATCTACTGGTCGATCGCAGCGTGAAGTTAAAAAAAATATTTGCCAGCCTATCAAACATCCCGTTACTTAATTGACATACAGGGCAACCAATCAGATGACAACTGAATTTTGACCTTTAGGTCACCGCTCATGCATAAACGACGGCGCTAGCGCAGTGTAACTTACAAGCTAGTTAGCGAATTACCTCAGATTTTAAGCTCTTGCTAAAACATATGGTGATCAAAATGAGTGAGAAAGCTGGACCAAGTAAGAATGCAAAAACATATCACTTTCACACGGAATGGGAGGTGGACTTTTTTTTTTCACAATGTCATTTTCGAAGTGCGTTTGCCTCATCTGCCAGTCTACCGTGGCAATAACAAAGAAGGGAAATTTGGAGCGGCATTTTCGGACTGTTCATGGAAAGTACGATATCGACTTCCCACCGAAAAGCCAGCTGAGAAAGAGAAAGGTGGAGGAACTAAAATCCCAGTTGTCCGGACAGCAGTCATTTTTCACTCAACAAACTTCAAAAGCAAAAGCCGCCACCGAAGCGTCGTTCCGGGTGAGTCACGTCATGGTTAAAAACAATAAGTCCTTCCAAGATGGAGAGATGGTAAAAGAAGCATTCATTGAAGCAGCTGACTCACTGTTCCGAGACTTTAAAAATAAGGCAGAGATATTATCTTCATAATTATTTATTATGTGTGTTGTGCAATATTGGCTTATTCAGTTATGCAAGATACATCAACATACATTGTACATACAAATAATCTTTAATAAATTTGAAAACAGTTATATATTTTGCATTTTTGTAGTGGGTAGGTAGCTCATTTTGACTTGGTTGTTTTATAAGTAGCTCGCATGCTGAAAAAGTGTGAGCACCCCTGACCTAGGATGTCCCGTATTTTTAGCCAATTTGAAGTGTCCCATACCGGACACAGTTTCTCCCGTATTTTGACTTCAGCCTGCAGGTTGTATTTACAGACACTAGAAGTAAACTTCAAAGGTACAAAGGTGTAGTTGCAGTATATAGAGTGTAGCAATTCAGGTTGGAAATTATGATTCATGCTGAGCAACTGACAATTTTCTTTTTATAAAAACAAGCTTAGAACCCACCTCGTCTGGTGATATCCAGAAAGCATTTTGTTGTCAGTACACAGTCTGTAAAGTTCAAATCTTTAACTGCACTTCATATAAAAGATCTGTTGTTTCCTTCGGCCAGTGCAGTATGCATATCTAAACATGTTATCACTTCTACAGCATCATTCTTTCAATTTCAAGCTCTTAAATACATAAAAATAGACTATAGTATAGTATAATATAGTATAATAGTTCATTGATATTATTGTCATATCACAACTGAAAAACGGTTCAAATTAGTTAATAATCCTGAGTTTGTGTTCATATTTATTAGGATTTCTACATGATTTACAGACTCTTTTGTGGGTTTAAAAAAATTAACTCTTAGTCTAAACAGACAAGACGCTTATGTCTAAATTAGACTTACTTGGCCCACGACTTTCCATTTCTTCATTCTCAGACAATTTTTGGTGGCTTTACTGGTTACTGGTCATTGCCATATTGTAGGGTTTCCGTTATTTGTCAGCTTTTTTTTTTTTTTTTTTTTTTTTTTAACAGATAGTCTTCAATTTGCTCAAAGTGTTCCCTGATAAACAGCAGAATTCATGGTGTATTTTATTGTGCTGAGCTGGCCAGATCTCACAACGCTAAAGCACATTTATTTATTTATTTATTTATTTATTTATTCATTGAGTTTTACATTTATGCATTCATTGAAGAAGATGACTCGGTATGCCTTTCTATGACATGAACATGATTCTGTAGGGGGCCAGTGGGGTGGCCAGCAGTTTTCAAGAGGGGCACATGCCCCCCCACACTCCGCTTGGGGGTGCCATTGCTTCCATGAAATTTAAATTTGGCCGTCTCTGATTGTACAAAGACGGCACAAATTTAACAGTAGGTAGAACCTGCTCTAAATCCAGTGATGAATTTAGAGTTGTGGTAGACCTCTCTTTAAAGTCCTTTTAAAAACTGCTTTCTTCCATTTTTATTGTTTATGTTAATGACTTGAATTTCTCAGTGTTAAGATTGATGTTAGATATGCATATGTCCAAATCTGTTAGAAAAACCCTCCATTATTAAATATTCTTTTCATAATGGTACATAGTGGTCCTTTTATCCTCACAAGTAGGATATCAAAGAGTTTCCAGTTGGAAATCCAATAAGAACATCCCCTGAAGTCAGAATTACAACTGGGAAAAACCAGAGGTCTCTGGGGAGGCCAAATTTCAATGGCCAATATGGCTGCTGTACGTATTAGCCATTGTGACAGCTGCAGGTATGAACTATCTAATGTTAGAATTTAAAATCTCAAAGCAGAGAAAGGATACATTTAAGGAGGACAAATGTAAAAAATGTCCAGTTTTCATTAAAAGAACAACAGCTTTGTTCATATATGCTGCACCAATCTCCAAACTGAACAACCAGGCAGGATTGGTGGTACTGGGTCACCGTGTACCAACTTTCCTTTCTTATTCCATGTGGGTGTTCCATGTGATATGTCATTTGTTATTTCTCTCACTGTTTTACAGTTTACATGTTGTTCATCCTGCATCGCAGCGAGAGCAAAGGCTGTGCTGGAGAGATCCCACAGTGAGAGCCCAGATATGTCTGCTCAGCCATAACACAGCACAAGATGTTTTTCCAATGGGACATTGTGGCTCTGAAGATGAGTGTTGACAGTATGAGATGTCAGCTTCATGTTGTTCTGCTGAGAGACATTCTGAAACCAGCAACTCTGCACAATCCTTCTGAAACTGCCAAAGTTACATAAAAATGCTGCCGTGTCCATGCAGCAAAATCTTAATGCATAATTGAAACAAAAAACAAGTTATTTTTGTTGTCCTGTCAAACAGATTCCAAATAAGTAGAAATTTTGAATTTGAATATAGTACAGACAGTAGATGCTAAGCTGGGCATGACTCTGACCACTAGATTTATTTAGGGGTAACGGAGTAAAACCCTGTATTATTTTCCTTCAAGCTAAGGACTACACAAAACCACTGAAATACTATGAAATTGTTGGTTATTTATACACTCATCCACTTTACTAGGTGCACTTTACTAGTACTGGGTCAGAACCCCTTTTGCCTTCAGAGCTGCCTTTGAAATGTGTTGTGCGTTCAGAGATGATACCATAAAAACATTCATATTAGAGGGTGTAAAAAATGTTCAAAATAGAAAACCCAGAGTAGACTGTAAAAACAGTGTCTTCAGTCAGAGGCTTGCTCAGATTTACTGTAACACTGACAGTTACAGATTTTTTTTCTCCCATCATTATAATGACTCTTTGAAGAGACTTAGACAGTTTGAGTAACTAGAACAATTAATTTATCTTTTGGATAATAAAGCATTTTTGAATTGAATTGGAATTTTTTTGGACTGAGTTGCTCAGCCTCTGATAACAACAAAGAATTTTCATCCTGCTGATCACTAGGTATTTTCTCTCTTTTTGGGCCGTTCTCCATAAACCTGAGAGAAAGTAGTGAGGGAAAATCCGAGTAGTTCAGTTTGCCTGGCTCTGAAAACCCTGCCATGTTCAAAGTCACCTAAATCGCCTTTTTTTTTCCCCTATTCCAAGGCTTGATTTTTACTTCAGCCAGTCATTTTCACCATATCTAGATGACTAAATGTGATTAGGCGATTCGCTTTCTGTGTAAACAATCAATTGAACAGGTCAACTTAATAAAATGGCCGGTAAATTCATAGTGAAGCAAAGTTCCGTTGCTTTCATCCAGATGATATCTAATAAGATGTTCTGTTAGTGGTTGGTACAGGTATATTCAACCTATAACACTTTTTACTCAACCACATATTTAGGCAGTTCAATGGTTTGGCCACTAGGTGTTGCTATTTCTCATACTGAAGGTATGAGAAATGGCAAATAGCAGTTGAGTCCCCTGCTGATGTTGTCATTTTTTCCCCCTCCTTTCATTTTGGGGTTTCAAAGCAGCACGGTGTCCTTTCTGCTACAAAGCAGCTGAATAAGGAAAGCGAGTCCTGTTAGTACAAGTCTCTGGAGTGGACAAGCATGCTTCCTGAGGGGGTTGCCAGATCATTTCAGTTCAGCATTTATTCAGTCACTTCTGACTTTGATGTCATGTTTGTGTCCCTGTAAGGGAATGGGAAAAAGGGAAAACTCACTACGTGTGCACATTTATTGGAAGGCACCCGGGACGAAACGGCACAAAAGCAAGTGTTGTCTTACATTTTGAGGGCTTGGACTTCTTCTCTGACATTTAAGCATGACATTTAATCTGACATTTAATTTCTAACCCTTTACCTTAGCTTAGTATAAGCTAAGTTCAACCACCAAACGGGAATGCTTGATTTTAAAATGGCAGCTGAACTAAAATGACTCTGATTCCAACATTTTGCAGCTTTTAAGGATGTTCAGTTCCTGTAAAGGTCATTTAAAAACACCAGGCTGATGTTGCCTCTTGTAGTCTGAGCCACCGGCTGAATAAGGACAGTTTTGTTTGTCAAATTTGACTTCAGTTAACAGCGAGAGGGAATTGAGTAAGCAGGAAGATCCTGTGGAGACACCAGATGTAGCAGAGAGAGCCATTAAAATGCTGGGCAGGTATAGTGAAGAGCAGAAGAGACGTAGGGTACTGCTTTACTGCCATCTAGTGGTATGCACTTGAGACTGCTAGACTGTAACATAACCTCACAATTGGGACAGCCCTTAAAATTGAAAGCAAATAATCAGAATTGCATGTTAAATTCAGTTCATTTCAGATCTAGTTTAATAATCCTGAGGGGAAACAAAATGACACTGTGGTTGAGTTAGTAACAAGTTCAGAAGATGCTCAGGGTTGTTTATTCTGAGCTTCATTTAATGAAGCATCCTTCTTTACATAAGCACCTCCTGAGGTTCCAGAGTGGTCCGCAGAACAGAGTCAGCCTTCTTTATCAGCTTATTCCGATTTTTTTTAAGTTACTGGTTCTGATGCTACTGCCTCAACAGACTGCATAGGAGACTGCACTCTCTACAAGAGACCTCTAGGAGATCTAAAGCACATATGCTTCCCGAACAAATAGTCTACTCTGTTCCATCTCACTTTAGATGGGTGTCACTGTTGCATATTCACACCAGTCAGTTGTCTAGGTGAACACCAAAGTATTCGGACTACTCAAAGTCTTCTCCCACAATGGGAATACTCTTTGACATACTCCTGCTTCACAGCAAATTTTTTTGTTTTGTTCATGTTCGAGCTGTTTGGTTCCTAGACGTATTGTCATACTGAATCAGAAAACCTGGGTCTGAAGTCTCCATTACCATCGATTGTATGAGTCCTAAGGCTGGCTGCTACACAAACACTTTAGCAGACTCACAGAAATACCAGACTCAGATAATTCAGTCGAACTAGTTCATTGACTTGAGTTAGCAGATTCAGCAGAAATACTGCAAACTTAGCTGATTTGGTTAAATTCATTTGTTCACTTGAGATTTTGGACTTACTGGAGAAACAGTGGGATAATACAACCAAAATAAACACATTTGAAACTGGCTCATGGTCTTTGGTCCTTAGACAAAGGAGAAATTCTACACCGGCTAAAATCTCACTCCACTTCATTTTTGTTTACATTTCATGAAGAAGGAAGTTGCGCTGTGTCTTCTTCAGAGGTTTTCGTGTCATTTCATTCAGTGGTTTGATTCATTTGACACAGTGCAGTGTGAAAGTGAACCGCACCACCTGAAAATGCAGCAAATGTTGGAATTTTGGTCCCCAATTGAACCGAGTCTACCAGACTATCAGGTGTGAAAACACCCTTAAATCCATAGGCAGCACTGCTTTCATTTTGAGGGATGGGAAGGCCAACCGCACCAACTCTGGTTACCCTGTCACTTTTGTGAATGACTTTGAGTAACCTGAATCCAGAAAAGGAACCAAGTTTACTACCTCTTTCACATTTATGGTTGTTCCAACATTAGGCCACAAAGCGGTCAATGAGCTCTCTGTACTTAGTGTCTTGTGACACACCCAACAAATGCAGAGCCATCCAAGTATTTCTGCAGATAACAGGACTCTGACTTGTACTGAAAGGCTGAAACATACATGAAGTATAAAAGTGAAAAGAAGTGGTGAGAGTACAGCGCCCTGTGACACTCCTTTTCTGCTGACCACCTTGTCAGACACTCAACTCTGGAGGCTCACAAACTGTGTCTTCTGGAGATTCTTACACAGTAAATTTGGCTGTGTAAGATTGGGAACACATGTACCGAGGAACTTAAAGCACATGATCCCCCCACTGCTGCCTTTCAGCTATGTCCAGATGACGGTGAGTTTATTGAAGAAGATACGTCCTGCTTACTTGCTTCCTCAAACACATTGGTATGTCTTGCAATTATTACATCATAAAAAAACATACCTGGTTACATGTTTCTGTTTGAGAAATACTTCTGGAACATGTGTGCATGTGTCTGTTTTTTATGATATAATTCACTTGTCATCATTTATATAAGCTTGGAGATGATTCATGATGTTCCTGCAGAAATGCCACCAAACACTAAGTTTTACAACATACAAATTCTGACGTCCTCCAGTGGTCTCCAATAACTGGCTTATAGGCTTTACTTTTCACTTGCAAAAAAACCCCAGTTCATTCTCCAAACATCGATGTAGTGATACCAGTTTTTATTCTTAAAGGCATACAGTCAACTAAAGATGACTAAATACAACTCAAATCCACCAGCAACTAGTCCAAGATCACGATAGTGTCCTTTACATTGTCGCTGATTATCTAATATTTTAGATTATAGATGCCTTTAAAGGAGTCAAAAAGGACATAAGAAGCTGCATTCTGCTGAACTATAAGCTTGTTTTCAGTTGAAATGGGCTGTAGAGGATTTTTTTGGGGTGGAGATCAAAGGTTAAGCCCAAAAGCCTTCAGTTTCTTTTAGAGGAGACAAAGCAAAGAAAGGAAGAGGGAACAAAGACAGAACCTCAAGCACCAAGTTTAGCCCTCTAAAAGAGAGGCAAGGAAGAAAGTGATCTTTGGACCATTGAAGATAAAGACGCCTAGAAAGGAGGGTTGTCGTTTAAAGTAAGTGCAAGTCTAAGACAAGAAGACTGATTCCACCCTCATTTCCAAATGGCATACTTGAAAAAGGGCTGTTTTCATTTTTGTCACAGTCAGTCAACTTAGATTCTGTTATTTGATCTGATGATATTTGTTAAATTTAAATGCAACTTTATTCAGTTGTGAAAAAAAAGAGCTTTAAGTTATGGAACATTAAAAAAAACTGAAAAATTTCTCAGATCAGCTGCCAGACAAAACACAGGGAAAAAGTTAACTTTATAGTTTGTGTAGTTACACAATTAAAGCCCTGTTTCTATGTTTTTTAAATAATAAAAATAAAGCTTTGGCTATAGATATTAGAGAAAGAAAGCTGCACCCATCAAGTACCTATTTTTAACCGTTTTGGCTTACAAAAGTATTCAAACCCCTTATACTTTTTGCATTATTTATCACATTGAAACCACAAATTCTTTGTGTGTTGTTGGGAGTTTATGTGATAGATCAACACAAAGTAGTGCATAACTATGAAGTGGAAGGGTAAAGAATTAATTGTTCAAATACACATCTCAAAACATCTGCTGTGTGTATGCATTCAACCCTTTTAGAGTCAATGCTTTGTTGAGCCACCTTTCACCTTTTACAATTATGACTTGTGAAATCTTTGTTCATTATTCTTTATAAAATACACCAGGCTCAGGGCTATCAACGCAGAACCCAAAGTCTGCACTTATCAAAATCCTACTACTTTGGTTTTTATCCAAGTAAAAATTACTTTTATGACTGTGTCTTTGTCAGTGTTTTATGTGGTGGCCTACAAGCCAGGTTTTATCAATGCTCATGAAAACCTTTGCCTTTAGATCTGTAAAAACCTTTTATAACATAAATTCAGAGGAGCCTCTGGTCCAATTTCCTGGCTTGGAAACATTCTGAAGAGCGTCTCCAGCTGAGTTTTTCATTCTCACCATCTGAGACTTTCTGATTAGTTTGGATGAAAAGACAGCTTCCAAAAATAAGCGGAGGTTACCTAACAGAGGGAAAAAACATGTTATTTGGTCCCTAAAATTCCTTTCTTAGGATGATACATAACACATCCTATTCCTATTAATATACTCTGTGCATTTTAAAAGCTGTTTTTCAATATCTGCCCTTCATAATTAGTGATTCTAAGGTTATTTATTTACACACATGAACATTGAAGTATATATGCATGAACAAAGTAGGGACTTTCACCGCAAGTGCTTTTAAAATTTGTTTGTTCCTTACACACACACACACACACACACACACACATATACAGTTTATATCTTTACACCATGTCAGGTATGTGCTCTTTATGCATGTAGATTGACAATACATACAAACTTCATTTCAATTATTGGGATTTTTATGTTGAAGACCAGCATAACAGTGCATGTTTGTGAAGTAGAAGGAAGTGCATACATGATTTTTCACATTTTCTAACAAATGAAGTTATGCAAACTGTGGCATGCATTTGTATCCATCATTCATTTGTATCGCTCCTGAATGAATGTTTTGTAGAACCACCTTTCCCTGAACTTACAGCTTTGAGTCTTTTAGGGACTCATCTTTCAATTTAGTTAACTTTATTGGTCCCAAAGAGAAATTTAATGTTGTTACTCGAATTATTCAAGGTTCTTCAAAGAGTTGTTGCAGAGGCTGATGGGTGTGGACAGGAAGTATCTCCTGTATTACAATGATTCTGAAGAAGCCCATGCCTGAAGACGCTCTGTTGTTGTATAACAGTCTCATGAAGAGGATGATCAGGGTTGTCCATGTTTTTATTAATTTCATGAAGAATTTTTCTTTGCACCATCAACTCCGGAGGTTCCACAGTCGTCCCCAGAACAGAACCAGCCTTCTTTATCAGGTTCTTGAGCCTTTTTAGGTCCCTGGCTCTGATGCTGCTGCCCCAACAGATGATGGCAGAAGAGATGACTCTCTCAACAACAGACTTATAGAAGATCTGCAACATCTTGCTGCAAACCTTGAAGGATCTTAGCTTCCTCAAGAAGCACAGTCTGCTCTGCCCCTTCTTGTAGACAGCTTCACGGTTGAGTCTCCAGTCAAGTCTGTTGTCCAGAAGAGCACTAAGGTATTTGTATTCCTCCACCACCTCCACTTAGAAATAAGGTTTAACCCAACCCTGCTTCTTTAAGGTTAGGATTAGGTCAAACCCTATCTTTGCAAAAAAGCTGAAGTTGAAACTGAATAGAGAGCTTTGTAGAAGTGCATTTTTTAAGTCTTGCCACAAATTTTCAGTTGGATTTAGGACTTTAGGACATTGATTAGGCCATCTAGCACATGAATATGTTTTGATCTAAACCATTTCATTGTAGCTCTGGCTGTATGTTAAGGGCTGTTGTCCTGCTGGAAGGTGAACCTACGTCTCAAACCCAAGTCTTTTTCAGTCGCTAACAGGTTTCCTCTAGGTTATCCTTGTATTTGGCTCCATCCATTTTCCTATTTGACTCTTCATTGGTTGTTGTTTTTTTTCCATATGTAGTATATGTAGGCCAAAAATGTACACATTTTTATATTTTGTACTCCTCCTCCACAGCTTCTATTCTTTTCCGTGCACTTTACAGATATGCACTACTTTGTATTGGTCTATCACAGGGGTCCGCATGTGGTTCTTTGGGCATTCCACAATGGCTCTTAATAACTTTGGCTAAAAATGAAAAAGAACCAGGTATTGTTTCTAAATTTAAAAATATTAACAGTTCATTCAGTTTATTCCTACAATGTTTGCATTGAATTTTCACAAAGAATGACACTAAAAGTACTACTAATATACTTTTACATGCGATTTTCTTGTCATTAGATTGGAATCTATGTTTTTTTTTTTTTTTTTTTTTTTTTTTTTTTTAGTTTTTACATAATTTTCCATCCCACAAGAAAAAAAAACCCCATCCTTTTAATATATTTTAAATCCTAAAAATATAAATAAAATTGTGGTTCTTTAAAAATGACAACCAATATTCTATAGTAGAGATTTATCTCAAATTATTAGTCTTTTTTTCAAAAGCTCGTGTGACATTTGCGGCTCTCAATGAGTTTTATTTGGCTGGCCTGAGAGTAAAAATGGCTCTTTAGGTTGTAGAGGTTGCAGACCCCAGGTCTATCACTTAAAATCTCACATAAAGGAAAAAGGTGCCGTATGGGTTTCTAGGGAGGAGGTAGTGCATAGCAGGGCATTGTTGGACAAACTCATATTTTTCCTTGAATTTATAAAATAAAGACATGAATCCACTTATTAAAGGCCTTTTTATTTTTCTTGTATTGTGATTATGAGATGATTTTCATGTACTCTTGATGTTGTAAGACTCCCAAAGGAAAATACGGTTTTCGAGAATATTTAATCCAAAGAACCAGCTTTTCTATTAATAATGTACTTATTGCGAAAGGGTTGTGAGTCATTAATCAGCCATCTTGATAGGTTAGTTATCAAAAACCATCAGCCAAAGTCAAGAAGTCAGCTCCAGTCAATAAATCTTTCATGAGAAATTCTCACATTAACCTGTTCATTTTGTAGTAGTAAATTTTAATATGTTTCCCATAAGTGGATTACATGCCCTGCAGCCTTTTTCAGTTGGTCAAAAAGTCAATCAGAGGGTGATATGTAGCTAATTAAAGCACATGAACTACAGTATGAATCTAAAGGAGAATTTTCTGCAACCTGGGAATCAAGACAATATTGTTATTGGGTCATCAATAATTTTTTAATGCACTTTTGAATCATTGTTCATATGTTACATTCTAATAAACCGGGATATCAAACATGTAAAAAGTTACTTATGACCAAGGCTTAATAAGATAGCACATGAGGTTATTGGATTTCAGCTGCATTACAGGTTCACAGTTTTAGGAAACCAATAATGTATAAGTTAAATGCTTCAAAGAAGGATTTAGAATATTTGCAGTTTGTAACTTGATGAAAGTAAATGTGGGTTTTTGTAAATATGTCTATTACTATCTTAAATCAGGTAATTTGGCACTCTTTCAGAGTGACTTTACTTTGGTGTGTATAACTATGCTTTAGAAGCTAGATACCTGCTGGTGGAGCTGCAGCACCCCTTTTGGTGGCAAGGGGACACTACAACTCTCAACAGAAACTGAAAAAAAGCAGTGACAATTTTTTTGTCATGAAAATGATTAAAAACAGTTATAAAAGGAACATTTTTATAGGGGGGGGGGTCAGAGACAGCCTAGCTCTGTTAACATTGTAGCCAGCTAGTTGCTACAGGAACGTAAAAAAGCAGGGATAAAAGGTTCCCAAGTTGTGTTTGAATCATCCACTCATTTATTTTATAGCACACAACACAGCAAGTCAACCATTTTGTAGAGAGGTCTCCAAATCACATGCTAAAGCTAACATTTGGAAATCATAGTACTGGTTAGCATTAGCAGCATAAGCAAAGTAGTTTAAAATGCCACATCACAGCAATGTTGTGTTCTTTTTAAACTCAGATGTGAGACTTTCTGAATATGGAGTTTGTTAAACAATAAATTCATTGGACATTGGAACTGAAGAAGTCTAGCATTTAATATCCAATATGGCTGCCATGTAGAGAGAATGTTGCAAGTATAAACTGTTTATTGGCACTTCTGAAAGTCTTTGTCTAACTAATATTTTGTTAATGGCATAAAATGTAGAGAAATTCAATATAATTGACTTGTATATTGCCAATTCTAGTTAACACCACAGTTACAACTTCTCACTAGTCTCGTGATTTCCAACTGGAACACCCTCATCTAGGATATGATGTAATTCCCAGATTTAATCTCCAACCTCTGAGACTAATACAATGTGGCATAATTCCCCATTCATCTCCAAAGATTAGCTTCTTGCCTCTTCTATAGTTTCAGTATGAAAATATTAAGTAAATGTGCAGTAAAATTATATTTAAAATCAAAACAGTTCATGTCATGGATCATATTTTAAATTGTAACATCAAATGCAAGATGCCATTTGCTTTGAAGTGCAATGCCTTGAAAAATTATTTCGCCCATATAGTTTTCTTTCATTTTTTGTTACACTTGAATGTCTAAGATCACCAAAGAAATGTTCAGATCTGACAGAAATAGCATGACTAAATACAAAATGTAGTTTTCAAGTAATGGAAAGGATTATATTTAACGCAAAAAGAACAATGCAAACCAGCCTGGTCATGTTGGGGAAATACAATTGCTCGCTCATGAAATAACTGTGCTTAAGTACATTTCTTAGCTCAATTTCATAAGTCACATCCAAGCCCAATAACTGGGAGACTTTTAGAATTTAGTAGAGCCTGTCTGACAACATGAAATAGGCCAAATAAGCCAGTTATTAGGTCTGCGGGGCAATTACTTTTTCAAATAGGGTCGGATTTGTTGGGATATTATTTTAGAGCTTCACTATCTGACTTGAAATGTTACTTTCATCCCATGGGATATGAACAATTTTATTAATATATTAAAATCAGCATTCATGTTAAGTGTGATCATTCATGTTAAACATGTATAAACACTGGTCAGAAAAATGAGTTCTAGAGAAACAAGCCCTCCTGTCCGCCCTAATAGTGTGCTGCACATAATCAAAGCTGTTATTGACGACTGTTTTAGTTGTATCACTCGTGAGTTCACCACTGAGGGAATTCCCAGCTGCAGGATCAATAAAGTAATTATAATGCCCACTCAGCGCTTACAAACAATGACAGTGGCAGTCATTATAATCATCAAAGGGAGCGTGTGATGGAAATTCCTCTGGCAGACAGCGGAGATTAGAGGATTATCTTTCCCCTCTGTCTCTGGCCATCTCCACACTGCTCCCACGCAATGGATTAATTTTTATCTACAAGGTAATCAGGGCTTTAGTCTTGTCTGACAGGACTACAACTCCCACAGTCACACATAATGTACATCAGCACCACACTGGCTCACAATCTGCCAGGGTACTGAGTCAACGAGAGGAGAAATAGAGCAGAGAATTGATTTAAAGGACTTTAACCAGAAACAAAATGAAGTTATTCCTTCTGACATTTTTGTGTTTGGCATTGAACACAGGCTCAGTATTTGGACTCAATGCATATATTTTGTAGGGGCCATGTAAGGGATAGCCCCAAACATGGAAGAAAATGCCTAGATCAGAGGAGTCCAAAATCAAGCTGTCTTTAAAAATATATTTTTGAATCCATTTTAAAGCCTAAACACAGCTCAGGTTGTGGGTCGAGGTTTCAGTCCTTCGCCAGCCGTTCAGCTGCATCAACCTCACTGAACATGACAGGTCCAAAAATACAGCTTGAAGAAGAAAATCCTTTACTGTTATCTGTGTGTGCATGTAACATCCAATTACTGTGCAAGCCCGAATCCAAAATGTCAAAAGGGAGTGAAAAGTCAAAGGGAGTCAACTTTTCACTTGACCTTCCCTCTGTATATATCTCTGATTTCCAAACAGAACTCTTTGGGGATATCCTGGTACAGCCTACAACTTTTTTTGTTGGGTGGGTAGCTGTAGTGACTTCTGGGTAAATTCTACTCAAATCAAAAATACTTTATTTATCTCAAAGGGAATTAAATGTTGTCGTATCTCATATCATCCAAGTGTCTTCAAGGAGTCATTCTGGATGGTGATGATGTCGGCACGAAGGATCTCCGGTAGCAGTCAGTCTCGCAAGGAATCTGAAGAAGCCTCTGACTGATGACACTAGCTGCATTTCCAGTGACCATAAAATTGCGTAAACTGGATTTACAAAAATAAATTCGCTTAATGGAAATATGCCAATTTTGGAAGAAACATATGTTTTTCGATAAAAAGTTTTTGCTTTACAATGAGGTGGTTTTTTGGCTGTATCAAAATTACCTGAATTAAATTTCCACAACAGAATGATACAAATATCAGTAAACAATTTTTTATAGGTGCTTTTTTTTTTTTTTTTTAAGTAAATAATTTTCCACAAACATCAACAGCCCACTGAATAAAATGTAACAATCTTCTTTTGGTAAATGTCTTGATTTTCTTTGTTTTAAAACCTAAAAACAGAAATAAAATGGTGATTCTTTAAAAATGACCACAAATTTCCTATTGTAGATATTTATCAAAATGTTTAAAGTTGTCTTTTCACAAAAGGTTATGTAACATTTGCGGCTCTAAATGACTTTTATTTAGCCGGACTGAGGGCAAAAACAGCTCTTTGGTTTGTAAAGGTTGGAGACCCCTGACCCTAATAGAACCTGAATGACAACACAAAGTAGGTTAGGTTGTGTCAAAAAGCAACACATCACACCCCTATCGACAGAAATTCAGTCTGGAAAGGGTTCAAAGCACAGATAATAAAATGTGTTTGATGATCTGAAGCATTTAATTGTAATAAAAAAAGTTGAGGAAATCTGTAAGGTGGTAAATCATTTTCACAGCACAACATTTACAACAATGACATTTCTGAAGGCTGATTCAGTAAAAGCCCTCATGTTGCTCCTGGCTTGGAGTTTCTGCATCAATACAGTATTATCTTTTAGGTAAAAAAAAAAAAAAAAAAAAAAAAAAAAAAAAAAAAAAAAAAAAAAAAAACCCAATACATTTAGATGTTAACATTTTGCTTTTTATCTTATCATAAGGCAACCTTGTTCCTTTGCACTTGATGTTTAGTAACAGGTTTTATCCCATCCTTTAAAAAATGAACAGATTTTGGTCTCTGTAGACTCCTAAAATCAGCTAGTTAACTGCAACACTTTCACCACGGCTGAACTTCCTCGTCAGAGACAAACTTTCCGTGAGGTTCTGAGGTTTCGGGCGGCAGCAGAGCCAGGTACACCGGCGTGACGGCGCCCTCATCTGGTGACCTCGCTGCTCTCTCACCAGCCATGTCGGTGCGCACCCATCCTGGGCAGCAAGCGTTCAGCAAGATCTGAGTACAGAGTTTTTTTTTAAAAAAAACACACATGAGCTCCAACGATGACTCAAGAGCCAGATAAAGCCCAGAGTATTATAAAATACAACATTTAGAAGTAGTCTTGCTTTTTGTTACCCCGTCATTTGGTCTCTCCTTGGACAGACGGCGAGCCAGGATCATGGACAGAGTCTGCAGGAAAACAAAGTCCTCTTAAAGTTAAATGAAATTAGGTAATACTGTCAGCTTAGCCCAGCTTTAGAATGTTTGAATATTCTGGAAAATTCTATTTCTTCGATTGTTCTCTCTGGTCCGTTACGACTAAGATAATTCAAATCTAATGTATTGTCTATTGCAGGGGTCTGCAACCTTTACAGTCCTAAGAGCCATATGTGCCGTTAGTCCAGCTGAATGAGACTTGTTTAGAGCCGCAAATGTTACATGACCTTTGAAAAAAAGACAACTTATAAATTTTGACAAAAATCTACTTCGGGAAATTTGTTGTCGTTTTTAAAGAACCCCATTTTATTTCTGTTTCTAGGTTTTAAAATAAAGGAAAACATAAAACTTTTGCAGAAAAGAAGATGGAGATTTCCTTCAGTGGGATGTTGAAATTTATGGAAAATGAAAAAAAGAAAGAACATTATTTCCAACTTATTGACGAAAAAATAGATCTAAAACAATATCGCTGGTATTTTTAGTGTGATTCTGTCGTGGAAAATGAATTTATTACATTAAAAAAACTGCTTAAACAGAAAAATTTGAAAAGACCTATAAAAAGCCTGAAGAACTGCTGATCAGTATCGACATAAGTGTGTTGCAGCAGAGATGCATCCAAAGGCTGCAGGATAGGACTGGAGTTGGGCTCCCCGGGTTTATTCCATCAATGTGCTTTTAAAAAAATGTCATGCTCCAAATCTTTACTCAATGACTGGTTTTCATGCTTGTTTCTTCCTGTGCTCCCAAATGTGTCACCATAGCAACCAAGGGCCTAACTTTGGGTCTATTGAGCCATTTACTTTTGTAAAAGTATTCAGGATATTTTACCGTTCCTGTATTAGAAATACGCTGTAATGCTTTTACAGTGATTTATTTAACTTCCCTGTTTTCTCTGTATTTACTCTGCACCTTTTCTGTTCCACGTCAGTTCAGTAATGAAGAAAAGGCTTCCTTTTTTTGCCTTTTTTCTGTCAGTACCAAATATTTTACATTCTTAGGATGTATTTTACGACATACCAAAATTTCCAGGCGTACGTATTTACATGGTGCAATATAATTTGGTAAACTAAGCACATTTTTTAAAATTCTTCTTATCGCATCAAACGTGGTGAGGTCACTTGAATCCAGTCATGTCAGTGGCCTCACATAACTTATCCTACAGTTTGTTTGTAAACTAGAAGAACCAATGAAAACAGATCTTACGGTCAGTCCCAGTTTCGACACTCCGTACGGCAATGCGGGCCAGCCGTCTTGCTTGTGCTGTCCTGCCTTGGCCTTGTCGACGAATCTCTGCATCAGCCCCACCAGCTCGTCCTCCGTGATGTCCTCGCTGCGGAAGCGCTGCTGGAGCTCCGGGCTGCACTTGTTTAGAGTACGGGAACTAACAAAGCTCGAGACGTTCACCACACGACCTAAAACGAACACAAAGAGGAGCTAACAGTTACCAACAACTTCCGTACTTTTTCCAAAATACTGCAACGGACCAAAGCAGACTTGTTCTCGGATCTGCTTCAATCAGGGTAAATGTTTTAATTCACTTTTAATAACACGTCATTAAAACCTTAAAATTGCAATTACAGCTAAAATGTTTAGAAGAGAGGCAGTAAATAGGGGTGCACTGATAAATCGGCGCTGATTTCCTTAATTTGATGTGTAAAACCGAGCTTGTCCACCGATCTTATCTACCTCCACAAAGGTCTGAAAATCAGTTGGTAAATTTAGCAATTTTTCAAACTAAAAAGATCAGTTTTGGCCAAAATCAGAATTGGCAGGTCAGGTTTTTTAAAGATCGGCGATCGGCTAGAAAACTGCAATCGCGGCACCCCAAGTAGTAAAATCGTCAGCTGGTGAATTACGAACATACATCATTCATTAGAACATGTGTGAGTTGAACCTTTATTGAGTTCCTGTGAAGGAGGATTCAGGCATCTCATTTCTTCAGACGCAGCTCTGTGTTCGTACCTCCAGGTTTGATGAGCGGCAGGAAGTGAGTCAAGACGTCTCTGGAAGCAAAGAAGTTTGTCTTGAGGGTCACTTCCGCCTGGACAGCGATCGGAGTCCTGTCTGCAACTAAAGACAGTTGATAAGATCTCAATTTCAGCCCCTTATCAATCATATGGTGCTTGAAAAAGTATTCATGCTCTTAAATTTTTTCACATTTTTTGCCTTATGTCCACAAATTATGACGTATTTCACTGGGATTTTATATGACAGATTAACAAAAAGTAGTCCATAAATGTCGCATGGAAGGAAATGATACTACGGTTTAAATGTTTTTGTTGTTGTTTTTGCTTTGCTGAAGAAAAGCATCTCCATAACATGATGCTGCCACCGCCATGTTTCAAGGTGAGGGTGGTTGTGTTCAGGCTGGTGTGAAGTACTCTGTTTCTGCCACACGTCGCATTTGGGATGGTAGGAAAAAGATTCTGGTCTCATCTGTCCAAAACACTTTCTTCCACGTGTTTGCTGTGTCCCCTACATGGTGACAAGAGCTTCTGCCTTCCGCTCTTCGAAAAAAGGCCAGATTTGTGGATGATATGAATAACTGCATGACTGACTCTCCTTCCCAGGAGCCACTTTTCTACCTTTGAATGCTATCGCAGCGTTATTGATGAGGATGTCCACTCCTCCGTACTTCTCCTTGAAGAAAGCGGCAGCCGTGGTGATGCTGTTCAGGTTGTTGATGTCCAGCTGGTGAAACTGGGGCTTCAGCCCCTCGGAGGCCAGAGACTCCACGGCCGCCTCACCTCGACCGCTGCAAAACATTTGCAAAATAATGGATCATAGTGACTGGAATAAAACAGATCAGTGTGGGGTTTTTTTCTTCCTCTGCTCCTGTAACTTTTCTCTGTTGATATCTGCAAATGTCAAATTATTTATTTATGAATTAACAAAGTTCTAATGCAAGAATTTTATGCTGACGATTGCTAATGGCCATTTATTTGTTTAAAAAATTACCAGAAAGCTGACAAAGCATAGCAAAGTTGCTCTGTTTTCTAATTTTTAGTGTTCGGCCTCTCTCTATTATTTACCATATTGGAACTGGAAATATTGGCAACTTTTAAGAAATGTCAAGAGTTAAGGTAGGAATCTAAATTCTCTAGGGACCCCACACCGAGACTGGAGTGTTACTGATGCTAGCCATGCTAAATGATAATATAAGATAGTAAGGAAAGCTTAAATGGACGGTATTATGTATTTTCCAAGCACATAGTCCCATTTTATAACACAATCAAGTAACTATGCAATATGGGGGGGCAATATGGTTGACTTACAGACCACAACGTCCCGTCTACATTGCAAACTTAACTTTTTCTTCAAAAACAAAAAAAAAAAAATTCTAGCACAAAATTTTGAAATTGGCAAGTCAGGCTTTCTAAAGATCGGTGATCGGCCAGAAAGTGGCAATCGGTGCGCCCCTACGTTCTTTTCATTACAGCAACCACCATGTAGCACAATTGATTGCTGTAATCAATGTAACCACTATTAAGACAAATAAAATATATTTAACACATATTGAAGAAGTATCTGAATGGTTTGAATATGTCTACATAGGCGGCGCTTTGTTTAAGCACCCCCGAATGGTTGCCACGGGAAATTAAAGGATTCCTCAAACATGCATGAAAGAATCAAGGCAACACTCCAGCTATGTTTTTGATGAGGGAATAACATTACAATATGATGCAGAGCTCAAAAAAGTCGATTTTACATAATATTCCCCCTTTAAAATCTCAATCTTTTTTATTATTATTAGAAAATATTAAATATAAAAAGATAAAAGAAAACCCTTCCGAAAATTTTCCCTGCTGTAAGCGGTTTTTAGTAAACAGGTAGAGGCATTGTTGTGCTGTATGTGTGAGTGCAGTTGCTATTAAACAGAATTTTAACTCTATTAAAAGTCAAAATGATTACAATCACACAATAGCCTGGCTGGTGCATCTCTTATTAAAATGAGCCCACACAACATTAATCACAACACACTCCTAAATCACCTTGTTATGTCATCTACAGAGAGACTTTGCGTCAGTTTGCCTTACGATTGAAATCAAGTCTTTAGAACAATTCAAAATGCTGGATACAGCAGTAACAAAACCCCTGGCACAGAGCGCATGCATCAACTTCAATGCAACACATTTTTTGACCAGCAGATGTCGCCATTTTTCCATGTACACAGTAAAATTCAGATCTCCAAACATCTGTTTGCACTTCAGTGTTATGTAAATTCCTAATTGTAGCAATTTTTAAATATATAAATTAACTGAATTGCACATAATTATTTTTTACATTATTAATATTTCTATTTACAATATTTACATGTATGTATTATGATTTAATACCCATCCCTTTGCTGTCTATACCAATGCTTGGTTGTGGTTACACCCTGGACAGGACAAAGAGCGCAAGCTGGAGTACCCAGAGAGAACCCAGACATCCACAGGGAGGAAGGACCTGGCTAAGGTTTGAACCTCTTTCTGCAGGGTAACAGTGCTAACAACTGCCCATAAAAGTTAATATTCATAATCAACCATAATTATTGTCCTATTATTATGTGGTCATTATTCTCCTGTTTAATAAAACTGATCATGATAACCCATGAGCTGTTTTTTTTTCTCAATTCTGGTATTATCATATAACTCAGCTTACATGAGCGCATGTCAATAAATTAGAAAATAATGATCAGAGTTAATTTACTTTAGTAAATGAATAAATTTAATCTAATTCAGACATGATATAAATTCATTACAAACAAAGTGATACATTTCAAGCAATTATTTCAGTTGATTATGATGATTATGGCTTACATCTTAAAACTTTTTTTTGGGGGGGGGGATCGGAGTAATAAACAAAGATCAAAAAACAGATTCTGGCCAACACAATTCTGGGAACGACTGCTGACTCGACAGTTGTCCGGTGGAAAGTCAGACACAAGAAGGATAAGCCACAACTGGTAACTGCTGAAAAAGCTGACCATTCTAGCTTTTTTAGCAGTTCTGGATCAAAGCATATCAACAGAAAGTTGACTGGAAGAAAAAAGTCTGTTAGAAAGCAGTGCAGAAGCTATAAGGATTTCTGCAGACTTGAGAAGATTGTGAAACAAAACGAATTCAAGAGTTTGGGGAAGATTCACAAGGTGTGGACTGCAGCTTCCACTACTCCCAGCTGTATCTAGGACATGGGCTACCTCCCTGAATTAGGCTACTCCTGAACCAGAGTCAAAGTATCTGACATGGGCTGAGAAATAAAAGGACTGGACTGTTGCTCAGTCATCCAAAGTAAAATAAAGCCTTTCATTTGAAAATCAAAGCCCTAGCATGGAAAGGCTCAGAATTCAAGATGCTTGAGATGCAATGTGAGCTCATCGACTGCTGTTGCTCCAAAGTCAGCGCAGCCATCTGCCAGAATTTTAGAGAACTTCATGATGCCTGCTGACAATCCTCATGGAGATGCTGATTACATGTACAGTACACAGACATACTTTTCAGCATGTCAACATATCTGTTTTCGAGCCCCTTTGTTTCGGCCTTATGTAATTTTTTTGAGGAACAGAACGTTGGATTCTAATTAACTACAAGCCATAATTACCGAAATGAACAGAAAAACTCCTAAAGTATATGACTGCGTGTAAAACTATATCTATATATTTGAGCTCCACCTTTTAAATAGAATTACAAAAATAAGTTAAATCATAAAAACGAGTTGAAGTAAAACCATACAGAGAAAAACAAGCCTTTAGGTTCAGCCTCGTCCAGATACCTGAGTGTACCTACACATCTCGAGCGGTGAGGTAGACGTCCCCCTGGAACTGCTTGCAGAGCGCTCGGACGACGGCCAAGCCGACTCCCTTGTTGCTTCCTGTCACCACGGCAACTCTGGTCGACATGTCTAACCGGAGAGGCATGGTAATGGACAAAACCAGATGCGTTAGGACCACACTACAACAGCAGGAGAATTTAAGCTTTATCCCAACCAAATGAGTCACATCAGGATGTGGGAGGGCTGATTTAAGGAGGATACGTTTTGCTAAGTCATGATGACACTTTTATGTCTGGAAAATGGTAAAAAGAACAAAGAAAACTGGAATAATGCTTCAAAATCTGGGGAAAAAAACATGCTTTTAATGATGTTGATGATATTTATTTGATGAGCTGTTCATGTCAAGCCAAGAAAAGTGAACTGCTTATGTAGAGTTTCATTATAAACTTGCAAAGTAAAGCCATCTGCATCGACTTTCAAACTAAAGCTGATTTCACACGGTTTTATGGAGGATTAACTTTGCAATTTTAAGTGAATAAAAGTTGGCTTCATTAAACATTTATCTTAAAAAAAAAATTAATATCATTTCTTAAGAGTCTTGAAAAAGTACTTTTTTGGATTTTGTCACATTACAAGCACATTTCAGTGTGTTTTATTTGCGTTTCATGTGGCACAAAGTAGTGCATAACAGTGGAAATGAAAAGAATACATGGTTTAAATCTTAAAGCTGTGACACGCATTTGTATTCAGCTGCCATCCTTTTCTTTGCAGCCACAGCGGTAAGCTTTTGGGGAACTGCTCTACCAGCTTTGCCCGTCGTTCTTTGTAAAACAGATCAAGCGCAGTCAGACTGAATGGAAGGAATATGTGAACATCAGTTTCCAAGTCTTGCTTCACATTTTCCATTGGATTCAGGTCTGGACTTTGACTGGGAAGTTTCAACACACGACCATACTTTGATCTAAAGCATGCCATTGTAGTTCTGGTTGTATGTTAAGGGTCATTATGTAGCTGGGAGGTCAGCCTTTGCCCCAGTCTCTACTTCTGCTGTTAAAGAGGTTTTATTTATTTATGCAGCTCCGCCCCTTTTCCCATCAGTTCTGACCAGCTTCCTTGTCCTTGCAGTACTTTAAGTGTCTTTATCAAATAAAACACCAATACAATGACGGATGCACTGATGTGAACGTTTGGGCCGATCGCCACCCTTTCAACACCTTGACAGCACAGCTGACATAAACATTGGTTGTTAATATTGGCCCAGTTTCACCTATGAGGTTGATCTGGATATGCTAAAAAGGTGACTTAACATCGGCTGATGTTAATGCAGATACAGCGGCTAAAATAAGTATTGAACACATCACAATTTTTCATAATACACATATTTCTAGAGGTGCTATTGGCATGAATTTTTCCCTTTCTGCATGTGTTCAATACTTTTTCCCTCTATTATTTTACAATATTACATATAACGTAATTTCTAAATTATTTGTTTCTATTACCTAGGTTGTTACAAACACCTAGCGAAAATTTCATGTCGATAGCGGCTTTAGAAATATGCTTTCTATGAACAATTTGGATGTGTTCAATACTTATTATATCATACATCTCTAAGTGTAATACACTGCAGTTTGCTGCTGTAATAGGCAAGGCTGTCACAATAAGAAATTAATCAAGTAATTGTATGATAAATTAAAATGAACTCGATAATTTCCATTCTGATGATTTTAATTATGGTTTTCGTTGTGTGTTGTTTTTATTTCCGTCTTATTTATTGTTTTTGGTTGTTGTGTTTTATTTTGGATATTTAAAATATCCTCCAGTTCCAGTGTTAAACTTTATTGGTCTTTGAGCGGGCAAACTTGCATTATTATGCCATTATCAATATACAACTTGAAAATGGTCTCAAAACTACAATATTATTGTTTATCGGATCAAGAGGATTGAATGCTTTTGCAAGGCACTGCATATATATGAACCTCATTTTCTGTCATTTGGGTGTTTTTTTATGTGACATTAAATGGTAAATGTGATTTTAAAGAGAAGGTAAACCGAAATATTCAGATACAAAGAGTCTGGATGTATCTTTTGCACTCTGCACTCATAATAAGTCATAGACAAATAAAAAAAGAAGTAGGTTAGAGCTGTTAAGTTAAGGAAAATAATTAACTCGGGTCCTGATGTTTGACTCCTGACAGGTATAAACTCTAGTGTGAACTGCTGTCCATGCAGGGTTGTGGGGGATTTGCTGGCTATCTCCAACGGTCACTGGGACAAGATGGTCACCAGTCTGTCACAAGGCAACACAGAGACACACAGGGCCACACTCATACCTATGGGCAATTTAGAGAAACAAATTAAATTCACAGTCATGTTTTTGGACCTTTGTTTCAATCTCTAAATACAATTTATTTATTTACCCTAAATATACCTGTCGTCTCATTGAGAAACATCTCATTCCTTGAGACAGGTCAGTTCAGTTGATGGAATTCAGCACAGCATGGTTGCAATGAGTGGGTTTTGGAGCTGTTGTCCCTCTGTCATCTTAAACCAGTCTGCCTATTCCCATCTGACACAGAAAATGCACAGAGCTACACATCTGCTGCTCCCTGGTTAATTTGTCTTTTCGAAGCCTTCTCTGTAAAACTAAGAGATGGTTGTGCGTGAAAATCCCAGTAGATCAGCAGTTTCTGACATATGCAGAGCAGCCTGTTTGGCACAAACAACCATGCCAAGTTTAAGGTCAAATAAATCCCCTTTCTTATCTTTATCTCCATTCTGATGCAGGACTTGAACTGCAGAGTCAAATTCAGGCGTTGAGACACCTAAGCCTGTGATTGGCTGATTTGTAATTAGTGTCAACAAGTAATTAAACAGGTTTACCCAACAAACAAAGAGAGGCCAGGCCAGGGAGCATATGATGAGATGTGGAGATAACTGTCAGTACAGACAGTAATTTTCCAGTCTAAATGTAAAAAATGATTTATGGTAGAAGCTTTTTTATTAAGTCTATTTGCAGGACTCAAAAAGGTGAAACTGCAGCTTTTAGAGTAGGAGCCAGAAACTTGGTGGTGATGTATTATTATTGGAACTGAATGGCTGAGCGACTGACACTTTCTTTTAGTTTACCAACATTAAACCTATGCATTCAGTCAGCATTCAGTTTCAGTTTGAAATGCAGACCACCGGAAGCAATAATTCTGATCATATCTATATAAACATGGAAAATTAGGTGATACAGAACTCAGGTGATGAACAAACGGAATCAGGAATTCATGACGACCCTCTCTGATCAAAGCTACCAGTTTGAGCCCAGTTAACCCATATCTACAGGCGCGCTGCTCCGTGTTCAGATTAAAGTGAAAGAATTAAACTAGGTTTATAGTTGACTGGTTAAGAGGAGGCGCGCGACAAATGCGCCGTCACCGCCCCTTGCCCGTTGCTCTCGCGCGCTGTCGCGGCGCCTGGTCGCGCACCTACCACTTGGAAGATGCAAGTTCACCTGTAATGGCATTCATACGAACCCTCCGTGGGGGCTCATTTTCGGAGAACTGGCTACTATACCAACGTGTACGTCAAGTATAAAAGCCACACCGCTTGCTTGGCTCGCGCGCGCTCAACGCGAACCTCTAAACGCGCGTCTACAACTCAGCTTCACCAGCCTTTACCAGTCCCTGCAGGTCAATGTTTAACATGAGCCCAGGCGGGACAGCACAAACGCCCGGCCAACACACGGCCACACAAATAATGGAAGATGTTCGTAAAAAAGCAACGACAGTCTGCCATATGTTTACACAACGTGAGGACAAACAGTTTAATAATGTGAAAAAGTGACATCAACTAGAGAAGGTGTGAGAAGAAAAGTTTTCGAGGTTTATCTAACATCGTAATTACAATAAGCGAGCGAAAAGAGCAGATATATGTAAATTCTACACTTTTTTTAATTGTGAAGCTTCTTTTCTGACAGAGGAAGAGATCAATGAACGTGTCATACTCGCTGTGGAGGTTGTGGTCCTGAAGCTACGGTGACAAACCTCTCCGACGTGGTGCCGTGGACAGACTATGAGTGTGAGCGAAGTGCGTTGGGAAAGTAAGGCAGGTCATATGTGCATTTACTCAATAACTGTGGCAAGCCTTTTGAGTATTTACTTAATAGAAATGGCAAGTCATTTCTGAATTTATTGCATTTCATGTCATTTTTCCTCTATTTCTAATCAGCAATTTCAGGTGAATCCCAATAACTTAGAAAATCATCAAAAAGATCTTTCATTTCAGTGATTCAATTTAAAACGTGAAACACAAGTATCTCACAAAAGGGGGTGTAGTGCACATGCGCCTATTCATGTTTCAGTATTTGAGAATTCATCCATTTGCAGACTTTCCTGTGGAAAATCATCACTGACTCTAGAAGGTTCCCACTGGATCTTAACGAATTAGGATTCTGTGCCTCTCCACTCTTTTTTCAGACTCTGAGACCTCAAATTCCAACTGAAATACAACATTCACTTTCCAAAAAGAGGTAATTGGACCACAGAGCAATAGTCCTGCACTACTATACCCTTAGATCACTTTAGAAGCTGCTAACATCTCTGGTTCAGAAGTAGCCTAATACAAAAGTACAGCGGTGGTTCTTGCAGGAATGGTGCCCTCGGCAAGCCCCTCCTTCTGCCTACCCCCAACCCCCCAACCAATTAAAATCCAAGCTACCAATCCAATCCCCCCTCCATCCCTCCCCCCTGCAACCCTCTCCCCACACACACTCTCTCTTGTTTGGGGAACAACAGACAGATAAAATATATTCTATTTTCTAGTTCTTGGGTGTCCCACCCCTTTCTAATGACACCCTGGGCAACTGCCCATACAGCCCATATCAAAAACTACCACTGCACAAATATAACAATTGTAGCCCATGTTCTGGGTGTGTCTGTGTGTGGTGACTCTTAAAGCACTGACTCCATCTGGAATCCATGCCTTTGTGAAGCTCCTCCAAACTCTTGAGTTCTTCACATTCCTTCAGTGTTGCTGTTATCCCTGTTGCTTCAGGATCAACTTTTTTCTTCCACTCAACTTTCTATTCATATGCTTCTACAGTATTATTTTCTATTTCAATGTTTCTTAGTTGAAGATGATGTCTTCACTCAAAAGAAAAATTCAAAAGTATGGTGTGCGATTGTATTCAGCCCCCTTGAATGAATACTTTAGAACTATTTTCCATGCAATCACTTTGCACACATAGAGAGCAGAATTATTGCCAATTCCTACTGAAGCTTGGTCAGACTGGATGGAGAGTGTCTGTAAGCAATATTCAAGGACTGCCAAAGATTCTCAAATGAATTTGTCTCTTGACTTTGACTGGGCCATTGTAACACCTGAACATGGTTTGATCCAAACCCTCCGTATGCAGATCTCTCTGTATGTTTCGGGTTGCCGTCCTGATGGAGGGTGGACCTCCACCCCAGACTCACGTCTTTTGAAGCCTCTTATAGGTTTTCTTCTAAAAAATAATTTGTATTTAACTCACTTCATCTCCCCATCAACTCACTGCTTCTCCATCCCTGTTGAAGAACAGCATCTACAAAGTATGATGCTGCCACTACCATATTTTATATTCCATATCATTATGGCTATATAGTATAAATAAACATTATTTATGTCTATCACATTGTATTTAACAAAAGAGGGGTTTTTTTCTTCCTAAAAAAACATGAAACCCTGTTCTGAAGTGTGTTAAATCAGCAAAGAAATGTTTTGTGTTTTTTTTGGTTGGTTTTTACCATTAAAGTTGTCCTGCAGAAACGCTGATCTATTATTTATTCATTCTGTTCCTTAACACAATACTGGTGCCACTGCTCACAGCCCACAGAAACAAGTTGTTCAGGTTACCTGTCAAGATGATTAAGCAAAAAATAGGACAAGTTCATTTAATCCTTTGATGAAAGAAGAAAAGAATCTAGTGTTTGTTTCACATTCTGTTTTAGGGAGTAGTTTTGCAGCACAACTTCATTTATTAATCATATATTTGGTTGTATTGCATCCGCATTACAAGTACATGGACAAGAGACGCAAACTGATAACTTTTTGAGTACCTTCATGTGAATAATACTATAGAGCCTCAGCTGTACGGACTTTTATCCTGTCATATCCAACAAAATTAAGAGCATATCCACTGCTGGTTATGATCCCATTACTCTGAGCAGAAACCTCCAGCAGGCACTGCCACTGAGCTGACTGTGAAGCAGCTGGAATGAGAACTGGCACTTACAAGTACCCAACCATGATGCTCTAGCAGAAATGATTTCATGGCCCTCTCTGGGGAGCTAATGAGCCTCCGGTGGAGGAGTCGAAAGTTTCTTGGTCTTAAACTGTAGTTGTCTGGATCCGTTGGGCTGAAACCTGGATGACTAAACTTTCTGACAAGTCAGAAGTTATTGTTTTTGGAGTAGAACCTCTGAAAGAGACACTGCTTAGTCAGTCACTTGATCTGGATGGCATTAAACTGGCCTCAGATAATAAAGAACCTCTGTGTTATTTTTGACCAGGATGTGTCATTTAAGTCCCATATTAAACATGTTTCTAGAATTTCCTTCTTTCTGCGGAATATTTCCAAAGTTAGAAATATTCTGTCCAGGAGTGATGCTGAAAAACTAGTCCATGCATTTGTTCCTTCAAGGCTGGACTACTGTAATTCTTTACTATCAGGAAGTCCACAGAATGGAGTTAAAGGCCTTCAGCTGATCCAAAACGCTGCAGCAAGAGTTCTGATGAAAATTAAGAAGAGAGATCATATTTCTCCTATTTTACCTTCCCTTCAAACCCCCAGTCGGTCGCGGCAAGTGGCCGCTTGTACTGAGCCAGGTTCTGCTTCTGCTGGAGGTTTCTTCCTGTTAAAGGGGAGCTTTTCCTCTGCACTGTTGCCACATGCATGCTCGGCATAAGGGGTTGCTGTAAAGTCAACGACACAACACAAAGAATTTTCTGCTGTAGCTCCATGCTCATCCAGGAGGAGCGAGTGCTGCAAGTCAATGGCTCGATGCTCTGCTGGGTTTCCTTACATAGAAACTTGTTAAACTAATTTGAATAATGAACTGAATTTCCAGGTAGTATTGTTGATCAAGAGCTGTTATTTGAAAAGCTTTAAGAAATCAGTGCAATCAGTCTGGGGGAAAAAATCACTTTATTGTAGAAAAACCATTTTCTCTTTTCATGTTAGAACAACTAAGTTCATCACGTTAAGGTAATCTGACAATTTTCCCCTGTAATAACAGTGAGAAACAATCGAAGGCAAAAATAAACTTGGTCAGCACTTTCAACATTCAAATAATGATGCATCTGAAGTAACAGGCACAAAAACATCACATTTCAGTATTACCTCAAGTATTGGTTTGATTATTAAAGCACTAAACCAGCTTTAAAAATTGACCCATGATTTAATACAGACGACATTTGTTCGTTTACTGTGCAGATTCCTGAATGGTAACATTGCTGAAATATATAAGCAGTGAGAGAGTTTGACCTGTCTTAATGAAAGTAACATTCGGGTTGAAACATCAGCCGCAGGCGCGTCTTTCACCACAGCTGAACTTCCTTCTCAGAGACGAACCTCCCATGTGGTTCTGTGGCTCCCGCCGGAAGCAACGCCAGGTAGACCGGAGTGACGGCTCCCTCATCTGGTGACTTGGGGGCTTTTGGACCAGCCATGTCTGTGCGCACCCATCCAGGACAGCAGGCGTTGAGCAAAATCTGAGAAGAGTTTCAAAAAAAAAAAAAAACACAAGACTCGTGTTAGCAGCTGGACTTTCCTGAACACAGACAGAATGGATAGGATCATTAAAAAAGGTCAATGTGAGATACCCCGTCATCTGGTCTCTCCTTCGACAGACGACGAGCCAGGATCATAGACAGCGTCTGCAGACAGAACACAAACGCCTCAAATGGAGGTTTTAACTCTTTCCTGTCCTAATTTAGACCAGAGGACATAAAGTTATGAACATAACTCCAACGATTCATCCGGAAGGTCCCAAAAGATCCAAGAACAACATCTGCAGCTGGGGAGACACTAAAAGACTAGAAAAACAGTTCACACTAACTGACTGGTTTGTTCCATCACTGAAAGACTACGGAGGAACAAACCTGCCAAAATAACGAATAAATACAGAAAGAAAGAAATAGCTCAAAAATGACTTTCTTCCCCAATAACAAATTAATTAATGTGTTATTAAATGCAACGAAATTTAAAAATCTATTCTTTAATGGATCAATAAATCAAACATAAATTTATACCTGTACTTTAATCCAAATGTTATAATTCATCTTTACGCTCTTATTCTCTTTCAATGAACATTTTTTACTAGCTTTTTGACAGACTTGACTTTATTGCTGTATTATTTTTTACAGAGCTTCTATTTCATATTTATTCCTTGGAAATATTTTTTTTATTTTCAAAAACAGTTGTATTTTCATCTCCAACAGATTTCCCTGAGCTCATTTATTTCCATATTTATTTTTTTTAACTCTTTAATCTCTAAGACTACGTTCACACAGCAGGTCTTAAAGCTAAATCCTGATATTTTGCTGAAATCCAATTTTTTTATGCGTGGTTGTTTGTACTACTAATTAAACCCGACCGCAATCAGACTTCTGTGTGAACGGTTTACGACCCCAAAGCAAAGAACCCCAAAGCGGCCCCTGAAGAGCGTAGACGTCACAAAGAAACTGTTTTCGGAAGCGATAACGGCTGCCGCCGTCTTTGGATCAATTTTAAAGTTGTTGAGCAACGGGAGCAGACAGTCTTGTCACAAGATCGTAACAAGGCAAAGGAAGGCAAGAAAAAAGAAAGAATAACTGACAGCGATGATGTTTTGTGAAGCACTGACTTCTGGTGCAGAATTATGGCGCATATCTCACATAAAACGCGTCATGCCCTTTCAGACTCCAGGCGCTTTGAGAACTATCCGATATGTATCCAATTTTGTACCACAAATGGAAAAGGTACAAATATATATAGAAACTTTTAGTCTGTGTTTTATGATATTACACTGTTTTATGAACTCACCTGCTCAGAGATGACAGATGAACAGATGAACTAAGCTTAAGCTAAATCTGGTGCAAAGCAATTTTTTTGCACATTGTGCCTGTTTTAAATAAGATAATAAACTAAAACTAACTAAATCTGTTTAAAAAAATATATAAAAATCAGAAAAGTCCCATTACCTTTATCTTCGATATTTCAAAAATGCTTTTCTGTTGTATAGTTACAAATAAAGTTTTTTTAAAAAGTCGGCTCACGGTTCTCTCCTCAAGCGTCTCATCCTCCATTAATGAGCAAAATCATCTTAAAACTGGTTTATGTAACCACTCAGGTCATTTTTGTTAGATATTAAAATTTCATAATCTGCAAAATTTAAATATGACAGAAGAAATCTGTAAAAGGGGATGGATACTATTTTACAGCTCTGTAAATCTTACCGTCAATCCAGTTTTCGACACTCCATATGCTGTATCGGGCCAGCCGTCTTGCTTGTGTTCGCCCTTTTTGGCCGCTTCAACGAATCGCTGCATCAGTCCCGCCAGCTCGTCCTCTGTGATGTCGTCGCTACGGAAACGCCGCTGGAGTTCTGGACTGCACTGGTTCAGAGTACGGGAGCCAACAAAGCTGGAAACATTCACAACACGACCTAAAAAAAAACACAGAGAGCCTGATAAAGAAGGCTGTTTCTGTTCTGGAGACTACTGTGGAACCACTGGAGATGATGGTGCTCAAATGGGACCAACTGTACTACTGGAAGTACAACTGGCTGCTTGTTTAAAAACATCTTTTGTCGGTGCATCCCTAAAAAACAGTGTTGTCCTGCATGCAAAGCATAAACATAATGTAAAATATCTAAGTTCACCTAAAATTGGCAATGAATAAATGCGTCATCTAAAGTCTCACCTGGACAAGCCTCTAAATACACCATCACTGACATTATCAACATCAGTGTAACAGGGCCCCGAGAATACATCCTTGAGGAACCCCACATGCTATGTTTTATCTTATTTTCTTAAATGTACTGTTTTGTTTACAGATATTTCAGGCCTTTCCACTTTCTCTACAATCTACAGTCATATTCAATAAATTAGAATATCTGTTCCAATGAAGCTCATTTGTCATATTAAAAGTACTTTTTGAAAACTGAAAACCTTTAAGCAGGTATTAAACACTTTTCATTATGCTCACATTTCTGTCTTAAAAAAGTTTTGTTTTTATTGGTCTGATGTAGTATTCTAATTTTAAATGTCATGTTTGTAATGGCTGTAAGTGGAAAATCATCATAATTAACATAAATAAAGTCTTTGAAACATCCATCTGTGTGTAACTGATATATACAATGTGTTTGTTATAAAGTTCCAGAAATAGATTTTTCAATAATATGTAATTTATTAGAAGAGCAATGACAGAGGGAGTCTCAGCTGTAATCAAGTTGAGAAACATGAAAGTATAACTGAGGATAAAAACCAAAGAGAAAATATTTTTGTATGGAAAAAACAATGTTCTGATACTTAGTTTTTCCCCTTTTATTTTATTTTTATCAGGTTTTGTGATGTAATATTTTGTTTTGATTAAAGGGTTAATTTAATTTACATCTTCAAAATCAAATAAGAACAGTTCCCTAAATTTTTTTCACAAAATCACTGACAAGAGGATTCGAAAATTTGATCAAAATGGAATGAGGTTTGACTCTGTACCTCCAGCTTTGATGAGTGGCATGAAGTGAGTCAACATGTCTCTGGTGGCGAAGAAGTTGGTCCTCAGCGTGACCTCAGCCTGGGTTCCAAAAGGAGCCGTGTCAGCCACTAAAGACAGCGCGTCAACATCACGTCAGGGTCAGGTATGAATCAATGGCCGAATGAGAGACTTCGTTTCATTTTTTTGTAACCGAGTTTGTCAATTCAGCAAACAAAAACGGACCATTAATATAAGCCCTGTTTCAGTTAACATTAAATACAGAAAAAGAAGGCAAACAAAACAGGTTACTCTGTGGTGAGAAAACATTAGTGAGTGGAAATCACTGATGTTTGTTCTGTGTTGTTCCAAAATCACCTCTGAAAGCTATCCCGGCGTTATTGATGAGGATGTCCACTCCTCCGTACTTCTCCTTGAAGAAAGCGGCAGCCGTGGTGATGCTGTTCAGGTCGTTGATGTCCAGCTGGTGAAACTGGGGCTTCAGCCCCTCGGAGGCCAGAGACTCCACGGCCGCCTCACCTCGACCGCTGCAAAACGTTGCCATTTATTTTACCGTCAGTTAGTTGGTTCTGGAGGTTGAAAATGTTGATCATCTATACATATTTAGTGGCTAAAGACCAATCTCAGCTTACACCCAATGGTATGGGTTGTATGCGAATTTTTTTTTTCTAATAGTTTCAGGTAATTAACACCATTCTTTTGTTTTTCCTCACTGCTTACCCTCTGATTTGACCTGGAAGGGAACAGTGTAAGTAAAATCTGACAAGAGGACTCACTCTCGCCCAAAAAGCAACAATTGTTTAGCTCTAAACCTCTGATGACATATCAGTCTTTTACTGAAGTTCTTTATTAAATCATGATTTTGAACAATTTTTGTGAAAGAATAAAAAAAACAGAATAAAAAGAGGTGAAATAAAAAAAAATACTTTAACAGACACAGTTCTTGTTCAGGTGTTGCTACATACACATCTCTGGAAGTGAGGTAAACGTCCCCTTGGAACTGCTTGCAGAGCGCCCTGACGATGGCGAAGCCAATGCTTTTGTTGCTTCCAGTGACAACGGCGACTTTGGTTGACATGACTGTGGAAGGAGAGATCAGAGCACCACGTCCAGCAGTGAACAGGCCACACATTAACAAACACACAACCTGCTCCTCACAACTACAAACACTGTCCATCTTTCAAAAATTCACTCCAAAATGGATTTATGTTGACATTTTTATGCAAAGAACAAGTCTTCTGCATTTGTCCGATTATATAGTGAAAAATAAATCAAAGCATTGTGAGCTGTTGTGAACAGTACGGAGCCCCCTAGGGGACACACATGATATGTTTTTCCTCACTGTGTTCCTTCGCTACAAATTTCCAAACAGAGACTCAACAATCAAACCTGTCAGCAAATGGCGGTATTTCCCCGTGAAAATAACTCAATATATTCAATATACAAACCGTTCGAAATACGAAATTTTTAAAAATACAAACAAGGTCATAATCACAACATTTTACTTTAAACCTGGCTACAGACTATTGGGGGGGGGGGGCTACGCGCCTGCTGTCAGTTTTAAGTTACATAATAATTATTTTTGCATGTCACATGAAACATCTTTACTTAAAGCAAACAATGAATAGTTATAAAAAATATTCTCTATAACGAATGCCGTCTTTAGAAGGCGCCTTACTTCAGCCTTGAGTCGAAGCTGGAGGAAAGCTGCACCGAGCAGTAAAAATGCCAGACTTGAGAGGAGGTGCCGAGAGTCAGGTGGAGCTCCACAGGAAGCGGAAGTAATGAAAGGGGAAAAAATAATAATAATAATAAAATAATATATATATATATATATATATATATATATATATATATATATATATATATATATATATATATATATATATATATATATATATATATATATAAGTTAAAATCCCCAGAATTCCACCGCACATGACTGTACATAAATCACAAGCCATTAAAAAAGTCTTATTATTTCCACAGCGCCCCCTGCTGCATTGCGTTAGAAGAAAAGTCGCCTACTTCATGATACGACTATAAATTACTTACAACGTGCTTGTTATAAAAAGTAAAATATAAAGACAGAAACACCCCTCCCATCATTTAATTGTAGCTACTGGATTTCTTATGACTATCCATCACCATATCCCTTCATTCAGAAATATTATTTTTTCATAGGATTATCAAGTCATGTTTATTCGTAAAGCACAGTTTAGCAACAAGGCAGTTCAAAGTGCTTTACGTGATAAAAATATAATACAGTAACCAATTATGAAACAAGCAATAAACATTACATTTTGTCAAATGCAAGCAAGAAAAGAAGTCATTTTAGTGCCTTTCTCAGAGACCTGATAATATATAAAGATGTAACGCTATGACATATGAAACCAGATAGGTGTATAATGGAGCTCAGAACCCTCATTTTAATATAATTGTTTTCTATGCAGGTTTACTTGATGTCTGTTTGTTTTAGAGGATCTATATTAGAATTTACATACAGTTTTCATTTTCAATCTGTGTTATTACTGTAATGATATTTATTAAGAGACATGTTTTCAAATTGTTGCACATTTTTACATCTGTCATACATCACTACAGAGTAAATAGTTCAACATATTTAAAACATAAAAAACATATGGCAAGAAATAATTAAGAATAGTAAGTAAAAAGTGGTTATCCCTGCATAAATAAGAATTGTAGTTATAAGGAACATAGGTAACACCAATTTCTACCTTAATATATTAGTCTTTGTTTCAACAGGGTTTGATAGTATTACAATATGATCACAAGTCTTTGTTGAAGACAATAGACGGTGGCTTTTTTCCAATTAACTTGACAAACTAATGGCCATTATGATCAATAAATTAATTATAAATGCTTTTTCCTCAGCCTTTTTATCACCAGGTACCCAGGATAGGAGTAAGATTGCAAAAGGTGCAGTCAGTATCAATATCACATTTAAATTTCCAAAGGGAATTATAAATGTCTCCTGCACGTTGTCAGCTGTGAAATATTTGCCTGGTAACACCCATACCTTAACTCACGGGATATTATTATTATTATGAAAAAACTGATTCCAAACAGTGATCAAATGTGGCTTTGTTGGAAACTAGATTTTGTTCTGTCTCATATTGGATGAAGAAAAATCAGTTTTCCTACACAAAGTATCAACAGAACTAATCACAGGAGCATTAGTCTAACAGGAGACCTTTTTATGTAGAACTACAGAATCTGACTGACCTGATGACAACATTATCAAATCTCAGAAAGTGCTTGCTGGGGCTTATCAACTGACTTTCCAAAAAGACATTTCTAGCAAACCTATTCCTGAGAAAAATATTTGTATTATTATATAGTAAACCCCCATTATTTCAAATACAGAGAAGTTGTTTATAAATGAGTATCCATACTTACAAGGTTTGTTTGACAAAACTGGAGCATTTAAGCATCATTTTATTTGTAGCTAATAAAAATGTGAACTCTATATTAGTTTCAAGACAAATTTAAGCATAAAATTCCACAAGGAAGAGTTTTAGCCCCAAAAAAGATATGCAGTCTGCTGAGATTTGGTTGATTTCTGCATCAGGTGGATATTAATTGATTAAATTGACAGAGCTGCACTAGATCAAGTGAGCAAATCATGCAATTACAAGATCACGTGTTTCTGATGTATTTCCACCACCTGATGCTCTGAATTTCACTAGACATACAGGTACATCTCAATAATAAGAATGTTGTGAAAAAGTTCAATACTTGTTATCGCTGATTTCAGAAAGTGAAACTTACATAGACTCATTACACGTGGTGAAATATTGTAAGCCTGTATTTCTTGTGGTTTTTATGATTATGGCTTACAGATAAAGAAAACCCAAAATCCAGTGTCTCACAAGATTAGAATATCATGAAGAAGTTATAGCATATTCATAGAAAGTCTAGTGGAAGGAACCAACTGTTTTTAAATACAAACATAATAAAAAATGCTGATTTTTAGCAGTTTTTCAGTGCATGGAATTGTATTTTTACAACAGAATGACACTAAAAGCAAAATAAATATTTTTAGATCTCTTTCTCTTGTCATTAGGCTGGAAACTTTGTGCTTTTTTCCCATCATTCCCATAGAATAAAATATATCCATCCTCTTTTAGCCAAAGCTTCATGTTTTTTCTTGAACTTAGAAGTTGAATTTTCCAGGATTTTCCCAAATCAAAACGAGAAATAAAATGGTGGTTCTTTAAAGATGACAATAAATTACCTGTAGTTGATATTTATTAAAAATATTCAACGTTTTTATTTTTCAAAATGTCATGTAACATTTTAGGCTGTAAGCAAGTTTTACTTAGCTGGACTGCAGGTTAAAAATGACTCTTTGGACCGTAAAGGTTTCAGAACCCTGAAATGGACTGCTGCTCAGTGGTCCAACGTCCTGTTTTCAGATCAAAGTAAAATTTGCATTTTAAGGGCCCAGAGTTTGGAGAAGGAATGGAGAGGCACAGAATCCACGTTGCTTGAAGTCCAGTGGGAAGTTTGCGCTGCTCAACGAACTGAACAAGGCTCCCAGTCTTTCAGCATTCTGTTTCTATTCAATTCAGGTTATTTATGTGGAGCAAATTCCCAAAAGAAGTTGATACAGGAATCTATGATCAACAAATTGTGTTTGAGGGAAGCAGCGACTGTTTCATGCTCAGGTGTTGCATCCCTCTGTGGTTCCTCTCTTTGGATCCAAAACTGAATTGTTAACAGGATCAAAGATTACTTCCTCAATGAGATGGATCTTGCCTCCACTGTAGGTGTGTTAACGCAAACAAACAGAACATTGCTGGAATTTTAAAAACAAAGCTTAACCCCTTAAATTTCCCTCCATTTTTACCCAAAACGCTTTTTTAAAAAAAGAAAGAAAAAAAAAGAGCATGCTAACAGAAGTTACGATGAAAATTTTGTGAGAAAGCAACACGTGTGAAGGACACTTCGAAGGTTTTCAGTGACAGATTATGTTGGATTGTGGACGTAAGACTTATTGCGAACTATTTTATTGGAGTACATCAGTTGGAGCCTTGTGGATGTAAGAAGACCATTTTTGTTCGAGGTGGCTCTGTTCTGTCAATGCTATGAGACTTCGAACAGTGAGTTGGACGTTGCTTTGCATTTCCGAGTGTTTTGACAAAAGTGTTTACTGTGTCTACAATTATGATTCTATCCTTGATTGTCATACATCATTGCAATCTCAACAAACTTCGCAATCCAATTATGTGTAATATGTACATTTACATAGAAAAGGTGTCAAAAAAAAAAAAATGCATAATGTAAGAAAGCTGAGTCAAAAGTATGGTGAACAAAAAAGTGGCTCACCATTACACATTTAAGGCCACAACAGACTCTGTCAAACCCTGCATTTAATCTGAGACAGAGAAAGAGAAATCCAAAACAATTCGATAAAACTTATGGTTCCACACAGTGGACAATAAAATCATTAAAATTAAATAAACAGTGTGCTGATTAGAACACTTCAGGTGATAAAAACGTTTAACATTTAGATGATAGGATCATCATCTGGAGAATAAAATACTATTTTAGCTTAATCATAAACCATTTCTGAAAGTCTTGATGTTAGAAGTTTGGATTCCTGAGGTTCATGTCACTGCAAGATAGGGCCGGGCGAAATGGCTTAAAAATAAAATCTCCGATTTTTTTCCTACCAGATCTGATTTTCAATTTTAAAGTGGCAGTATTATGTATTTTCCAGACATAGTGTCATTTTATAGCACAATCAAGAAACTATGCTACCTTCAGTTGTTACAAAAATGTTGTATATATTTGAAATAGACACAGTTGTTTCAGCACAATGGTTTCAGTGTCCTGCTACTGATAAAAATTTGATGCTGATGTGTTAAAATATGAAGTATTTCTATTAAATATTCAATATAATCTGTAAAACTTATACTAAAATATAACTTCACAAGACGCTCAAGATTCCTCATTTAATTTTCATGTTATGTTTATGTTGGACTTCTAATAAAATTACTACTTCATTCTCCTAATATTATGACGTTTTTTCTGGAGATATTATGACTTCATTCTCATATTATTTTGACTCTATTGTCGTACGACTGTATTCTTGTAATATTGTGACTTTGTTCTCATAATGAGAACAAAAAAACAAAATCGTAGACTGGCTCTAATATTCCATCGGAGAGTCAATCTGAATTCAAAGTCCAAATAAAAAGAAGCTGTGAAACATGCTTGTCAAACAAGATGGCGGACCTGCGGAAGATGACACTCTGAACTATGGAGACATAAGAAGCACATTGGTAAAAAAAAAAAAAATTAATTAATTAAAAAAATTAATAAATAAATCAATAAAATAAAATAAAATTAAAAAATTAAAAACAATATCCAGATTTTCCAAAAATGTAATCTTCAAAAACCAAAAATTCGATTAATCGAATTGTCCCCCGGCCTGACTACAAGATGAAACGGATGTTGTTTTCTCATATCCCTGGAGGTTCTTCACCACGGCTGAACTTCCTTCTCGGACACCAGCTTTCCATGTGGTTCTGTGGCACCAGGTGGGAGCAAGGCCAGGTAGACCGGAGTGACGGCGCCTTCGTCGGGTGACTTGGGCCCGTTTGGACCAGCCATGTCGGTGCGCACCCAACCCGGACAGCAGGCATTCAGCAAGATCTGAGCAAAGAGTCCAAAAATCCCAACATCAGTGTTAGTGATGATCTATTCTGAGCTATTCTCCTGGAGAGACTTCTTGAAAAACTTTGTTTGTTTACATTACCCCATCATTTGGTCTCTCTTTACACAGACGACGAGCGAGAACCATTGACAGCGTCTGAAGTGACACAAAACAGAATTATATCTGAATTAGGTTCCTATAGACTATGAATCTATCTTAATGTACTTTTATTTCATTATTTACATTTGCATGTTGTGAGAAAATAAATACTTTTCTTCTAATTTTCATGAACTAAGTATTACGGTCAGTCCGGTCTTCGACACGCCGTACGCCGTCTCAGGCCAGCCGTCTCGCTCGTGCTCTCCTGTCTTGGCCTTATCAACGAATCGCTGCATCAGCTCCACCAGCTCGTCCTCCGTGATGTCGTCACCACGGAAACGCCGCTGGAGTTCTGGACAGCACTTGTTCAAAGTGCTGGAGCTGACCATGCTGGAGACGTTCACGACGCGACCTAAAACAACACACACACACACACACACACACACACACACACACACACACACACACACACACACACACACACACACACACAAAAAAAACATGCATCAGGCTAACTGTGGTCCAACAGAACTGAGCTTGTTTCTCTGTCACTGTCACCATTCAAATATGGATCACAGTGTCAGTGGCCAGAGCTAAAAAGCTAGATAGCTTTGAAATTTCATATATAGATTAAATAAATAAAATAAAATAATTTTTGTTTTGATTTTTATTTTCCTGCTGAACAATGATCTATGCATCCAATATTTCAGTCAAATAAAGTAGTCAAAGGCCTTGTAGGAAAGGGATGGACAAATCATTATCATAATCATCCAAACTGTCAGATGAGCTAATTGTTTAAATCTGCAACTTTCACTACAGCCATATGGAGTAAGAGCCGGCATTCCTCATTGAGCCTAGACTTTCCCAGTTGGAATTACCACTTTCACAGCAGTTAGCTGAAGACTTTGGGATAATAAAGAGGATGGACAGCAAAGAAGTCATATCTGTGCGAGCCAAAAATAGAAAATTCCACAAAAATTAGAAGGGTAGAATAGCACAAAGTCAGTGCAAAACTATTCCTTCAATGTATCCTCCTTCTGATTGTTTGGGACATCAGGGGAGCATTTTCCAGGAGCAGAAAAAGGTGAGAGCTACAATCAGTCCCGATACAATCCATGTGTGGGGTTGCTTCTCCAGTCCCTCCAGGATGTTGCAATGTTTTTTGTGATTGTTACCGTCTAAAATTACCGATTTTTGCTATAACATGGTCTTACAAAAAAGTTGAAATTGCTGCACATAACTGTTTTTTTTCCTTCTCTTTTTCTCATCAAGTTATAATCCCTCTTTACCTGACAAGACCCTGCATCATTGTCCTGCTGCTGGCCTCTTTTCTAATGTTTCCTACCTTACTCATGTAAAGAACATTAGTATTCTTGTTAACAAGTTTAATATGATATGTTGGCATGGATTAAGTAATCATCATTCACATTTAGCTAATATTATTTGCATTCAGCAAGAGAAATTTGGTGATGATCTGTGTAGTTTACAGCTGGATGGAGCACCGTGTCACAATGTGATAAAGTGTGGACAGGAGGAAAATCGCTGGATCTAAACTCAATAAGAAGCTGTGGTCAGTTCCATGAAACCAGGTGGAGAAACAGAAGATCAACTCCAAGTTGAAAATTAACAGCTAGCATGCTAGAGTAATTTACAGAAGCTATGAAGAAGACGGTTAAATGCTGCAAATATGTTATCTTTGGAGAAATTTGACGTATTTGTGGGGGGGGGGAGTCTTTCGAAATTTTCCGCACCTCCAGCTTTGATCAGAGGCATGAAGTGAGTCAACACGTCCCTGGTGCCAAAGAAGTTCGTCTTCAGCGTGACCTCCGCCTGGATCCCAAATGGAGTTGTGTCTGTTGCTAAGGAAAGGACAAAATGAAGACGTATTTAACCACAGCTCAGGTGATAGTTATTCGGTCATCTAAAAACATCAGTGGGGTGAATGCCGCCACGGTACCTTTGAAACCAATCCCAGCATTGTTGATGAGGATGTCCACTCCTCCATATTTCTCCTTAAAGAAAGCAGCAGCTGTTTCAATGCTGTTCAGGTCGGTGATGTCCAGTCGATGGAATAAGGGCTTCAGTCCCTCAGCAGCCAGAGTCTCCAGCGCTGCCTGAGCTTGAGCTCTGCAACGTGATTCATTTTACTAGTCAATCTTAATGCGACAAATATTTGTCGTACCTCAGAATATGGCGGTAATAGATAGGAAGGCAACGATATTTGGGCTGATATCCGATTTTAATACTGCTGTTATGGCCGATAACGAATATTATATACATTTCCCTATACTTTCGACACTGTAAAAGCGACCACACCACCTACGTTGCTTTACTGTTTTAGTTAAACACCACCATAATGCTGCGCAGCACCATCACTGTCATAAAATACGACTAGCATCGGCCGATACCGATGTAGATGCCGATTAATCGCGCATCCTTAGTGAAAGACCCAAAACACATGCTTGACCTTTAACCTTTACGAGGTTGTGGGGTTTTAAAAGAAAATGGTGCTCAGAGTTTGGGGAATTCAGTGTCAGAATCGCATGATCTTGCTGAGTTATCCATTTTGGAAAATGTGAGCAGACAATGAATTTATTTCCAAATGTCAACCACTGCTGTAATTTCACTCCCCAGTTTAAATAGGCAGAGAGGTTTAGAGTGTTAACTTGCAATAACTGCACATTCTTCAAAATCCTTCATTTAAAATTTCTTGAAGTTGAAGCCAAAACCTGTAGTTATGTTGAAATTCAATGACTTCTGCATTGTTTGACGTAAAAAAAAAAAAAAAGAAAAAAAAGTGAAGTTTAAATTTGGCAAAGCATTTCAAGCAGATAATATGTGGAGATAAAACAGTAATTTTACTTAAAGCAGAGTCTTCAGGTGAGCTACCTACCTGTCTACCAGGTCTGTGAGGTAAACGTCCCCTTGGAACTGCTTGCAAAGTGCTCTGACGGTGGCAAAGCCAATGCCTTTGTTGCTTCCAGTTACAACTGCAACCTTGACTGACATGACTGTGGAAAGAGAGAGACCGGAGCGAGCAGTCAAACAATGAATGCCTACCAGACCGGCCTGCACCTTAAACACACACCTTAAACACACACCTGCGACTCGAGGAGAATTGGTTTCAAGTGGAAAACCTGCTGTGTCATGATGACAATTACAAGCAATGAACAAACGAACTGATAACACAGTAAAACATTAATGAGATATTAACCCTCATTCTTACAGCACAAGTTGTAATAAAGGCAAATCTCTGTTTGGGGTGCATTGTGCTTCCATTCCATTATTTTTCTGATTCAAGTTAAAACAAAGGGATGGCAATTTTATTATATTAGACAAACCCAAGTGCAAAGAACAGAGGGCTCTAACTGTTTCAGTCAGCTCATCATTGCTTTCTCATCACTGTCTGTCAGGTTTGGTAAAGCAAGATAAAAACACGTGTGCATTAATGGTACATTCAAACCTACGTGTCTCATGCAGTCCAACAGGAATAATATCATCACTATCAGTACTTTCTAAAAGTATTCATACCTCTTAAACTTTTTTATATCTAGTCACAGGATAGTTACAAAGCTCACTGTTTTTCATTGGGACTTTATGCGATAGAGATAAAAAGTTGAGCATATATGTGAGGTGGGAGGAAAAGATTACGTTCCAAGTGACAAAGTAGATGTTTCACCCCTCATCCGAAAGGCTGTTTCAGTTCTGAGTCTTTAGGATGAGAGGCGAAACGTCTTCAGAAAACAAGAAAAGTAGACTGGTTGCTTTCTTCTTAAAGCTGCGGTATGTAACTTTTGCAAAAGTATATTTTTTGTATATTTGTTAAAACTGTCACCATGTTGTGACAGTATGGTATGAGACAGATAATCTGTGAAAAGACCAAGTTTCTCCACAACCTCCCTGAGCTGCTAAGTAAGGAAGTAAAACTTTATTTCTATAGCACCTCTCACACACATATAAATCACAAAGTGCTTCACAAAGCCAAGGCAATTAAAACAAAACAAACAAACCAGAAAAAAACATTAAACAAAAGCCTGTCTGAAAAGAAATGTCTTTAGTTGTTTCTTAAAAGAGTCTGTGGAGTCTGTGCAGCGTAGGGACAGTGGGAGGGCATTCCAGAGCCTCTGCGCCACCGCCTGAAAAGTGCCATCTCCACAGGTTTCAAAATGGGTCCGGGGGACAGTCAATAACATTTGACTCGAAGACCTCAGAGTCCTCGATGAAGCTAGAGGGTCCAAAAAGTCACGAATGTATTTAAGAGCCTGGCCATGGATAGCCTTGAAAATTAAAACCAAAATTTTCCTCAAGTTCACAGGAAAGCCAGTGCAAGGAGGCAAGAACAGGAGTTATGTGCGCTCTTCTACTGGTTTTAGTCAGCAGCCTCGCTGCAGCGGTCTGTACAGACTGAAGGCAAGCCAAGGATTTAAAACAAATAAAATGACTATTACAATAGTCTAAGCCGGAGGAGATAAAAGCATGAATAACCATCTCAAGCTCAGTCTGTGACACAGATGGCCTCAACTTGGAGATGTTCCTTAAATGATAAAAACAGCTGCGAACAAGAATTTCACAATGACTGTCAAAAGACAAGGAACTGTCAAAGATGACACCCAAATTTGTGAGACTAGTTTTTATGGTGGGAGCTAAAGATGTGAGATGTTGCTTGATTAAAGGAATCTTTTCATCAGGGGAAATAATAAGAGTTTCTGTTTTGTTTGCATCTAACCTGGTAGTTGTTATCCAGCCATAAATTGATTTCAGACAATCAACTGTTGAGTTTGGACAGTTTGTACATCTCGGAAAGTTGAAAAGAGCAATACAATTGTATGTCATCAGCATACAGATGATAAGACAAATTTTTATAGTGTTTTAGGATAACCCCCAAAGGATATAAATACAATAAAAAGAGGATCGGGCCCAAAACTGAACCTTAAGGTACCCCACAAGACAGTGGTGCACTATCTGAATAAAACCTGGTTCATAAAAACAGAAAAAGACCTTTCTGATAAGTAAGAAGTGAACCAGTTTAACACAGTGCCAGAGATGCCAAAAAAAGTCTCTCAGTCTATTAATAAGAACAGTATGATCCACAGTGGCAAAAGTGGATGATAAGTCTAATAAGACTAGCACAGAATAGTGACCAGTCAGTTGCCATCAACATGTTACTTGAAATTTTTAATAATGTCTCAGTAGAGTACTATTGCCGTTTAAACAAATGCACCACTCCCGACCTAAAACAACCAATCAGAGCCAGGAGGAAGGTCTTAGCGCTGCCAGTCATCCTCGTGTACGCGCTGCTAAATGCGCTAATGGTGGAGAAACAACTTACTGTTCCAGGAAAACTGTTAATCCGCCGTCATCGGTGGCCATGCTAACTAGCCTTAGCATTTGTGGCAGGCTATGTTGTGGTGAACCAGCTGTAAAGCAGCATAGAGCAAGGGAAAGTTGGTTGTTTCTGACTGAGTGGTGTATTTCTGCAGTTAGTACTGGGAACACTGGGAGAAGGCAGATTTTTTCACATATTATCTGTACTATATCATACTGTCATGAAATAATGACAAGAAGTGCACATGTACAGAAGGAAATTTTCCTTTTCAAAATAGTTCAAGCTGGATGAGAATCATCTGCGAGCATTTTTTGAACTCTTGTCTTTCTCCATTGCATTAGACTCTAAACTTAGATTGATCCATTTCAGTACATGAAAATGCTTTGATCTAAATCAGTGTTTTTCAAACTGTGGACCCCAGCCCTTTGAGGGACCACCAGGGGCGCTAGAGGGGCTTTCAGAAAAGTAGAAGAAAGATAAGAAAAAAAAATGCTAAAGTTAACCACATTTTTTAATCATACAAACGAATCTGTTTTACAATCATTATTATAAAATGCTCATCTTTCTGATCGATTGCCCGTCAAATTTCTTAATCTGCTATGCTCCACATGCTAGCGTAGCAAGCGCGAACTGGACAAGATTCTGACAAGAGAAAGACCGAAGGAACCGTTCAGCACCCCTGTTGCAGAGGACACTGCTGCAAAAAACCCTAAGAACTCTTGGTCAACTAAAAGTATGAGGCAGCATGTATGTTAATGAATGTAATAATTATTGAATAGTGAATAAAAGTGAAAAAAAAAAACATTCTAAAAATTGATGTTTCTTTACATATTTTGTGGAATTGTCTGTGGATTTGCAAAGGTGGTCGCTGTCCAGAAGCTAATTCTGTTTATGGGGGGCATGGCATAGAAAACTATCACTTTGTAGCTCTGGCTATATTCAGGGTTGTTGTTGAGGGGGAACCTCCCCTCCAACCTCAAGTCTTTTCTGGCCTCCAACAGGTGTTGCTACTCCACCTGTTGGAGGCCAGGTGGAGCAACAATACCTGGGTGTGACGTATATATGCATGCGGAACTCCGATGGGACGCGTTAATTTCCTCCAATCAGGTGTGGTCCTTGAGAAACGCTACGATGACATGCTAGTCCAATCGTGTTGCGCTTGAGTTTGTTAGTCCAATCAGACGTGGGCTTGTTTTTTTTTTTTTTTTTTTTTTTTTTTTTCGCCTGTCGAACGAGATGTGGCCAGCTGCACCGCGCAACTGTACTACGCATACCCGGAAAAATAAAGAGACATAGAAGCTAACAGAGCATGGATAGAAGTTCCAATGTTGGTTCTTGACCAGTAAGTGTTTTATTAATGCAAACTCAATTAGTTTAACTGTATTTATGAACAGTTGTTTTAGTGTTGCTATGCTACACTATAAACCAGCGCAAACTGTGATGGTTTTCATTTGAAAATCTGAGCTCCAAGTATCCATGGTGCTGTTTTTGTGTCCAGTGGCATAACATGAACATCACAGACGATTAACCACATTATATTAGCGCGAACTAATTAAGCATATCATCCTATTAATAGAATAGAAGACAGAAAGGATATTTGTTGTTAACTGTAATGAGAAAGTAAGTATATTCCTCCGAAAATCACCGTAACTATTTGAAAATATTTTTTTAATCTTTATCTTTATGTCTTGAAATTACTTGTTGTGTTAATAATTGCCTTCTGCATTTATTAATCGTTATTCATAAGCTAAATAAACCTATTGTTGCACGACAGAGGACTCAATTACTGAGATGTAGTATAAGTTATAAGGATGAAGAACAAGACAGCAGCAACACATTTAACAAGAGCATCAATGTGAGTGGGAAGGAAAATGATTTCTGAAATGATTTTCTAAATAACAATCTGAAAAGTGTGACACTTTTTCATTCTTCCAGATTATGATGAACTTTAATGTAAGTTCAAATTTTATCCTTATGGTTGTTCCTGACATGACCTGGTGGAAGCCATGAGAGGTGGCAGCCGCACAGTTGGAAGAGCTGCGAGAAAGAGGAGACGGAAGCGTGGACGCGCCGTCCATGCAGGTAGGGAAAATGGTTCCAAAATTCATAAATTGCTCCACAGCAGTAAACTGATTTATCTCAAAAGCAAACACTCTTCATGTTGCTGTGACTTGTCAGCCTCTTTAAGTCATCAGCCGCAGTACGTAAGGCTCATGAGGTTTCTCCACCAGAGAGGATTCACCTCAACGCTACTGCAGCCTGCGCTGTTCTCTGGTATGATTCTTATTATTTTGCAGATTTAAAGAAGACCTTCAGATATGCATTTACCTGCTGTTTACAAGGATGCACCCTCAGAGTTTGTGTGTGTGTGTTTTCATTCAGACACAGGAAGAGGACTGCAGACTCTCCAAACTATAAAGGTAATATTTTAACATATCTGTAATACCCGCCTGAGGTCTTTCTGCATGGAGTTTGCATGTTCTCCCTGTGCATGCATAGGTTCTCTCTGGGTACTCCTGCTTCCTCCTACACTCCAGAAACATGACTGTTAGGTTAATTTATCTTTCTAAACTGCTCTTATGTGCCCTGGCTACCTGTCCAGGGTTTACTCTGCAGTAGATAGGGACCACCCTCCCCACTATTCTGCATGGAAAAGTGGGGACGGACAATAGATGGATGGATGCAATATCTGGTTAGAAACACTTTTAATCAAGTTTATTGTTGTTGTTTTTTTGTATGGAACAAATCCTCTTTCCTAATATGAAAAATATCATAAAGAGTGATAGATAGCTAGTGATAGATGTGTAGATACTTATATGCATCTACACATTTTGAGTATTTTGTTTTTCCCATAAAACATATATGATGGCATTTCTAAGGTTGAATTTTAAAAATCTAAAACAATTTGACATGTTATGGTACTACTAGGCCTGTCGCAACAAACAGTGCATCAGATAAATTAAAATGAGCTAGATAATTTCCGTTTTGATGATTATATTTTTTTCAAGGACAGTTTTGTTTACAGAGACTTCATAAGCCGTTTCATTTATGGTTTCAGCTGTGTGTAGGTTTTATTTCCGTTGTGTTTATTGTTTTTGGTTGTCGTGTTTTATTTGAAAAAAAGTTGGACCCTTTTGGAAGGTACTGTAGGTGTTTATTGGGCAGCTCCTCCATAGTTCTTATTGATTTTCAGGAGGCAGTTGTAAATTGTTGCACATTTATGAAGAATAAATGAGTATAATGTGGCTAAAATCAGCAATGTCTTCTTGAATCTCTGATATTGTGTTTTCCAGCCAGGGGAGCTGGTCATTTCTCTGCCAGAATCCTGTCTCCTCACAACATCGACCGTTCTGAGCAGCTACCTGGGACAGTTTATCAAGAGGTAAAGCTACAAAACGGGAAATGAATTTCTGCTAAATCGCTGCTTCTTCATAAATGGGAGATTTTATTTGCCGTTTGAATCTTTATCTTGTCTGTAGTTGGAAACCTCGACTTTCTCCTCTCTTGGCGCTTTGTGTCTTCCTGGTGTGCGAGCGTCAACGTGGGGAGGCCTCTGATTGGTTCCCTTACATCGACGTGCTGCCCAGCTCTTACACCTGCCCTGCATATTTCTCAGATGTGGTCATAGATGTTCTGCCCCCCGTCGTGAGAAGGCGGGCCTTAGAACAGAGGGAGGCGGTGCGTGAGATGCACTCCTCCAATCAGGGGTTTTTCAGGTGAGTTGAGCTTCAAACTCCTGTGTGTTTTCTGCAAGACATACAGCTTTGCGATGCTTTCATTGTTATAAAAGCAGTGTATTTTTGTTTGTTTTACAAATGAGAAGATTAAGAGGTCATTTTTTTTTTTTTTGCTTGAATTATGGGTGCACCAATTGATTGGGTGATCGGCGATCGGCCAATATTTACATGTGAAACTGATCTTATCCACCAATCTTATTTACCTCTTATTTACCACGTGTTAACCACCAGGTCACGTCTGCGTGACCTGGTGGTTAACACGTGGTTAACAATAGTCATCCCACTGTTGCTAACTTTGTGAATTTGTCACTATATTTTGCAATACAATAAGACTAAAGTAGCACAAAAAAAAAAAAATAATAAAAAATAAAAAAAAATAGGTATCGGGCAAAATCTGACTAGGCAGGTCAGACTTTTAATAGATCGGCGATCGGTCAAAAAACTACAATCGGTGCACCCCTAGCCAGTGTGATTCATATGTGAAAGTTACTGGCTTCCCAAACAGAAGAAGAGACTTTTCTCTGAAAACAGTCAGGTTTAAAGATTGAAAATGAGTGAAGAAGCAGCCAAAGAAACATTTTAAAAGACTTTCTAAAAGCCAGAAGAAGTGTTGATCAAGAAAACATTCAAGAAAATCTGTTTGGAAGTAAAATGTCAAGAAATGATTGAGACATTTCCACAATCTTTTGGAAAATCATATCGCAGGAGGCGGTACATTCAGTCCCTGTGGTTTTTCACAGAAATTCACGCAAAATCAACAGATCCCTGCATTATGCATTATTGTGAGTTTATTGCAAATTTTTAGCAAAAATACTCAAAAACGTTGTTTAAGTGATGCTAACTCCCACCTGCAGGTGGCAGTATTTACTTCAAAGCACACTGCTCACTCAGCTTTACTTTATAGCAAGTTATGGTCTGTGATGATGTGGGGAGTTCATAGACGCTTTCCATCCAATCTGACTAAGGTGGAACCATTGTGTTAAAAAGAAAGAGCTTAATTTTAATTCTCTTGATGATTCTGAAAAAACTTACATCATGTGACTTTGATTTTACAGTGTGTGTTGGTTTATCACATAAAATCCCAGTAAAATATGTTGAAGTTTGTCGCTGTAACAGGACAAAATGTAAAAAAGTTAAAGGGGTAACAATGCTTTAACAGAAGCTATTTGTTTTATGGGTTCAGGACTCTGCAGCCAGTTCTGAGTCAGCCTACAGAAGATGTACTTACCTATGAGGCACTGAGGTACGCAGACACACAGATGTTCAACAAACCTTGCCTTCCATATGCAACGGTGAAAATGAGCGGAAAGAGGGCGCTGGGTGGCTCTTTGGTAGAGTACGCGCACCATGTACAGAAGCTGTTGTCCTGGATTCGATTCCCAGTCTCAGGCAATTTGCTGCATGTCTTCCCCCTCTCTCCTCCCAATTTCCTTCCCACGTACTGTTAAATAGAGCCTAAAAAGTCTTTTAAAAAAAAAAAAAAAAAAAAAAAAAAAAGATCTGCTCAATCTGCTATTTAAGCTGTTTTTCGTCCCTCCTTCAGGTGGGCGTGGTGTAGCGTGAACACACGCTCCGTCTTCATGTCCCGACCGTCCAACAGCTTCCTGTCTGGACCGGATAGTTACGCTTTAGCTCCCTTCCTGGACCTCCTCAACCACCGTCCTGATGTCCAGGTAAAGCGGATATTTTCAGTATGGAAGCCCTTTAGGTTTTTAGTCGATACTCGTTTTCCATCTCAACCGTATCCGTTCCCACCAGGTAGATGCGGGTTTTAATGAGCAGACAAAACGCTACGAGATCAGGAGTGTCTGCGGGACACTGCGCTACGAGCAGGCGTTCATTAACTACGGTTCCCATGACAACCAGCGTCTGCTTTTGGAGTACGGATTCGTCGCCATGAACAATCCGCACAGCGTCGTCTATGTGGAACCAGGTAAATCATAGAGAGAAGTAGAAGGGTCTGGGTGTAGCCAAAGGCAGCATGTGCCAGTTTCATAATAATAAATAAGGTCAAGGTTTTGTGTCGGGGTGCAACGATAAATCAGCCCCACTAGGTCACGTCTCCACATGTGCAGTTAACAGTAGTCACCCCACCGTTGCAAACTGAGCCACTTTGTTGCTATATTTAGCAACTTTTTGGACCAAAAAAAAATCAGTATCGGCCAAAATCAAAATCGGCAGGTCAGGCTTTTTAAAGATCGTGATCGGCCTGAAAACTGCCATCGGTGCAGCCCTATTTTTGTTGTCTGTTCATGAAACATTCTGATTTTATCTTAACAAGTATCATTAAAGTAAAAAGTCCTAAAGGAGTTAATTTTGCTGATCTTTTACTCTGGTTCCTCAGATCTACTCTGTGACGTTTTAAGAGGTGATAAGAGTTTGGATCAGAAGATGAAGTTCCTCAAGGAGAATAATTTCCTTCAGTAAGTCTGTTCCTTAAACGTTTCCGTGTTTCTTTGTTACATTGACTGGTTTAACTGGTTTACAGTGTTTAGTGGGAAAAAGGGAAAATTTAAAGTGTGACTAACCCCCCTGTGAAAGCAGAACCCCCTCCACTGGCAAATCTTTAAAAATTCCGAAGTGGGCGGAGCCAAGAGGCGTGACATCTAATTTTCTGGAGGAACATGTGTGTTATAAGTCGTCTAATTTTTTGGGGTTTCAAAATTGTGAGGAAAAAATCTGATTCCTGTTTTGATTTTCGGTGGCCCCTATTCCTCTTCCCTACAGCTCAGCATAGATCTCCCGAGTAGTAATTCAAGCAGTCATTCTATTTTCACGTTTCTTTTGCATTAAGAAATGATCCACTATTACATATCTGTGAGTGGGAAATGAATCTTAGCGGCTTTGCAAAAGTAATCGCTACCTAATGTTTTAGTGGTTGTTGATCCGTCCTGAAAGTCTGGTGCTTCTCAGATTTAGTTGAAAACCTGGTCTTAGTCCCAGTCCATATTACTCTGACGCTTTTTCAGTGGCATCATCTTGTTTTAGGTTCATTGTTTCTAGAAAACACTCTTATTTAGTTGTAAAAATAGCCCAAACCATGACTCTGCCACTGCCATGTTTCAAAATAATAGCTTTAGGTTTGTGTTGTGGAAGGTATGTGGTATCATTCTGTTATGTCTGTTTTGGTCCCATCTGTTCATAAAAAGCTCTTCCTGCAGCCTTTTTATGACCCATGAGCTCTATGCATGTTGTTCCCAGGCCCAAGTAGAGATGCAGTGCAATTCTGCCTTGCAGCTGGCAGAAAACTGCAGCTTGATGTTTTTAGTCACTGTGGATTATTATCGAGTCAGTCTGTCTGGACTTCGCTGTGTTTCCTGCACTTGTTTCAGTGATTAATCATCCCAGAGCTTTATTAAATTAAAATACAGCCTTCCATTTTTTACTTACATCTTTTATTTACATACTTTTAAGGACAAGAATATTTGAAAATGTAAATTATTTTTTAATCTTCATCTTTCAAGAAGCAGATGCTAATTTTTTTTATACATTTTTTTTTTTTTTTTTTGACAAATTTCATTTGTGTTCCCTCCGTCCTGACAGGAACCTCACCGTGTCCAGCGAAGGTCCCAGCTGGAGGCTGATGGTGGCTCTCAGACTGCTATCTCTGCCACAAACACTGTAGTATGATGACATTTTCATCTGCAGAACTCACTTCATCCCAACTAATTTTGTCTTCTTTTAATCCCACATGGTCACCTTTCATCTTGTCCCGGCTCGTGTGACAAATTTCGGTTATATTTGTGTTTTTGCAGCCGCCTGTGGAGGGCGGCCCTGCTCGGTCAGGTTGTGGGGGAAAAGACAGAGGCGAGAAGCAACCAGACAGCCAGGACGCTATGTCAGCAGCTGCTGAAAGACACGCAGACGGCTCTGGATAAGGTGCACAGATATACACGTCAAACTATTTCCCGAAAAAAATGGGCCTGAAATTTGTCATCTTCCTGTGTATGTTTAGATCTCTCACCTTCTCGCTCGGTGTGGGCAGCCAATCAGGGAGCAGCTGGAAGTGGTGAGGGCGTTGCGCTGGGAGGAGAGGTGGATCTTGGAGAGCTGTCTCACAGCTCTGAAAGACTCAGTCCATCCAGATGACGAGATGTTGGAGCAATGAGCTGACACCTGACCGCTCGCTCTGCTGTTCTCACAGTTGCTGTATCGAACCACGTTATGGGCTGGACTTCTTCCTGGCCTGACGGTCCGGCAGACTCGGTTCGATTGGAGACCAGAATTGCAACATTTGTTCCGTTTTCAGCTGGTTGCAGTTCGCTTTCAAACTGCACTGTGCTAAACAAACCAAACCCTTTGAGCAACCTGTTCCCTCCTCGCCTGTGGGGGCGCTGCACCAAGAACAACTGAAGGAAACGACACGAAAACCTCTGAAGAGGACGCTGAGTGCAACTTCCTTCATCGTGAAATATAAACAAAAATGGAGCGGCGTCAGATTTTAACGGTTGTAGAATTTCCCTTTTGTCTTTGGCAAAAGCCCACGAGCCATTTCTCCCGCTAGCGCGAGACACGCACGTTTGTTTTGGTTGTACTTACCCAGAATGCCCTGCGCTATAGTCTGCTTTTGGAGCGGTCTCTGGTACGCTTGACATTCACATATGCATTCGAACGGCACCAGAGTTCTCTTCAACAGGAACCGAGACCGAGGTTTGTAGGCGGACCAGAGTTTGGTTTTTTTTTGGTCCGCATCAGAGTTCGATTACGCGTTCGCACCTCCCCAAACGAACCGGACTTGAACAAATGAACTGGAGTTCGATTCAAGCGGGCTAAACGGGGCTGGTGAGAATGGACCCTAAGAGTGTTTGATGTGCTGCGACCAGAGCTCCGTAGGTTTGATCCAAGGAATACAAGAATCAGGGGCGCACCGATTGCAGTTTTCTAGCCAATCACAGTCTTTTTTTAACAAAAAACAAAAAAAAACCCCCAATCTGGCGATTCCAATTTTGGCCAATATTGATTTTTTTTTTTTTTTTTTTTTGTCTGAAAAGTTGTTAAATATAGCGACAAAGATGGCGACAGTAGGGTGACTATTGCCTCATGCAGGCGTGACCTGGTGGGTGGGTCTGTCTCTCATTGCAGAGCAGAAGTGGCTGATTTTCAGAGCTTTGCAGAGGTGTATTAGATCGGTTTCTTACGCGAGTGGTGGCTGATCACACAAAATTAAGGCAGTCTGGGCCGATTTATCGGTGCACGCCGAATAAGAACAGCCGTTGCCATCTTATGGAGCTCCATCATGTGACATCAGAAATCCTGCGAAAGTGCCTTGCAAAAGTATTCACATCCCTTGAACTCTTCCTCATTTTCATATCACAACCACAAACATCAGTGTATTTCATTGGGGTGTTATGTGACAGACCAACACCATAAGGTCGTAATTGTGATGCGGAAAGTAAGAGATATGTTTCTTAGACATTTTTACAAATAAAAATAAAATGTGATAAAATGTGGAGTGCATTGTATTCAGCTCTTTTTTTACTCTGATACCCACTTAACAAATTCCTTTAGAAGTTACCCAGTTAGTAAATATCTGTCTGTAACTGAATCCCAGTACAAATCCAGCTGTTTTATGATGGTAATACTGGATGACAACCTATTATAGGCTGAATACCTGAGACTGGGGTGGAGGTTCATCTTCTAGTAGGAAATCAATCATGATCATCCAGCTAGAGGTCCAATGGAATGATTTAAATCAAAGCAGAATTTAGCTGTAAAATGGTCCAGTCAAAGTCCAGACCTAAATGCAATCAAGAGTCTGCAGCTAGACTCGGGAATCCACATTCACAGACACCCTTCATTCATTCTGACTGAGCTTAAGGCATTTTGCAAGAAAGATTGAGCAAAAACTACAGTCCAGACATGGGAAACTGGCAGAAACATACCTCAGAGGATTTTTTTAGACAGGATTCTGCTAAGTATGACTCGGAGATGCAGGTTGGACATTTTTCAAAACGTCGACATCCATATATAACTCTCTTCCAGGAAGTTTGTGGTAGAACCATGACAAAATCTGGAAAAAGTGGTATGAATACTTTTGCATTGTCCTGTTCCTTCAGGACATGTTGCTGTGGAATATCGTCTCTGCTGCCCGGGGGTTGGACTGTTGGAACTATCATACAGCATCAACATGGAACTATCATACAGCATCAGTCTTCCATCAGAGACCTCTTCAGATTCGTTCCAAGACTGACTGCTACTGGAGATCCTTCCTGCCGACAGCCTCTCCCTCCACCATGTGTTTAAAGATAACTGGATGATATGAATTATGACATTTAATTTCCCTTTGGGATAAATAAAGTATTTTTTTTAACTAAATTCAATTTCTGAAATGAAAGTACCTTGAAAGAAAGACACTACATTTCCTCTTTTAATTCCTCACATGCAATTTTATTGTTTTACCAACATAGTTTTAGCAAATATCTTAAACAAAAGATTCCTTTCTTTCTTGGAATCTGTTTTTTAATGGTTCAATAAACCCATAATGAGAACATTGATTTAATTATGATTGTTATTGACTTCCATGTGGAGAAATTCTGAAATACTGGAATCATAGTGGGGTCAAATATTGTATGTGACTGCAGTTAATTGAAGTTTCAACTCTGGAAAAAAAAAAGAGCTTTTAGGCGTCAGTGTAGTTTTTCCAACAACTGCTCACAATGACTTCATTTCCAGGGTTAAGCAGGGAAAAAGATTTGGACCCAGTACTCACTGAGTTTTATCTTAAAGCTGAACAACGGCCCTTTTCTTGGGATGACCCTGGAGAGTCTCCATGGCAACTGTGGCTTCATAGAGAGGAACAGTTTCCTCCGTCTGAGGTCTGCAGCGAAGAGAAGCCAAATGTGATTACGCTGGACGTTAGTCCGTGTTCCCTGGTGATACGTTCTCATGCTGGGATGACAAAAGAACCTGCGTGTTTTTAAAAGTTACCTGAGAACTCCAGCTGACATCTTCTCCATAATGTCTTTCAGAATATCTGAAAACAGCTGTTAAAGACTAACACAAAGGGTTAAATGTGCAGCGCCGTACGACTCATCAGTGTAAACCTCATTCATTTTGGGCCTTTACGGATGCATCTGAACAGCTTTTTCAGGGTGGAACGCTTTTAGAAGAAATGTGAGGCTTAATGTTAGCCTGCTTTATTAGTTCTAAAAGCAGGTGTCATGTGTTTGGGATCATTTTCCTGTTGGAACACCAAACTTGGTCCTAGCTTTCCACCATTCTGCTACTTGGATTGGAGTGACAAAGACTGAGCTGAGCAACGCTTGGAGTCAAAGCAAGGCTTTTTATAGCTTGGAACACCTTACCTACTGTCAAGGATGGTGGTGGCAGCATCATGCTGGGAGGGGTTCTTTCATCGGCAGCTAAATGGTCAAAATTAGGACAAGCTAGATGTTCCAACCATACGTCAGAATTTGTTTTGGAACAGATAAATGCTGTATTATTATTATTGTTATTATTTTGATCAAATCCACCATAAATTCAAACTTATTATTATTTTTAAGGGTCAACTAAAGCTGTTTGTTGTATAATCCTCCCACTGTGATAAAAGAATGGTTCAAACATTTCATTAAAAGCCCCAGATTGTTATGAGATCAAGACTGTAGATGTGAGGACAGGATACGGAGGTATCTTCCTTGTTGAGCCGATGAAGCCGTCCAGACCTCAGGGTTGAGGAACGACACGGAGGCTGATTTTAAGTGCAGCAACCTGCAGTCTGGAGGATCCAGCTGCAGGCAGAACAGACCCGTTTCTTTAGAGCGCTAACCAACTCCCAGCTAGCAGGAACCATTCCCATCTGACTGTAAGCCAGCCCTACCTGCAGGTTTTTGTGGGATGTGACCCAGTGACCGCCCACTCCAAGTACGCTGATGATGTCATGCTTATGAGGGAGTAATTTATTTTCCTCCTTGTCTCCGTGGAGACAAACTTTGAAGAAAAAGGTCCAAGTGTTATTAAAATCCTTATATTTTAAAACAGCCATGTTCATCTTGAAGTGCATTTTCACCTCCAGAATCCACAACTATATCCACTCCCAGTCCTCCCGTCTCCTCCAGAACCATGGACAGCAGATCCGATGATCCGTTATGCACCGGAATGACTCTGGCTTTGGGAAGAAAAACACAACCACAGCATACAGTGAGGTACTCTGGCTGGTTTTACAATTCAACCAAGCATTTGAATGAATTCAAATGTCTCTATATCCCACAGTCCTCGCCAAACGTTTTGGTGTTTTGCAAACTTTTGCATCTATTTTCCTAAATTATTGTTAAATTATAGAAGAACAAAATGGCCACACAGAAACCACTAATTGCCAAGAAAATCCCAAAGATCAGACCAAGAGTACACAGGAAGAACAGGCGGGGAATAAAAAACTGGTGCAAAGATAGTTTCTTTGATGGATCCTCTTGAATGTTTGAAACATCAGGGAAATGATTTGTACAGAGAAGAAAAGCCGAGTAAAAATTTGTCTTTTTTGTTATTTTTGTAGACTTTAGTTCATTTTTTTTTTTTTTTTTTTTTTTTTTTTGGGTTGAGGCATTCCATGTTTGAACAATTATTTCCTCTGGTTTTTGGATGCTGAGCAGCTGGAAGGATTTTTTGGTCTTTTTTTTTTTACTTTCAAACAGTTCTTATGATATGTAACCGTGGAAACAAGGTATTGTTTTTACAAATGATACCTGAGGAAGTTCAAACTATCTCTTCCCTGGACTATCCCCGACTCCGTCTCTCTGCCCATCTTTCTAACTATATGGGTCAGACAGAGATTTAAAGAGGAGCAGCAAAAGCAAATGAGGTGGATTAGCAGTGCTAGCTAACAACTGGTGTCATCATCCAGGACATGTTGCTGTGGAATATTGTGTCTGCTGCCCGGATATTGAGCTGTTAGCATGTCATGACAATCATGAGGCTGTCACACAGCAACAGTCCTCAGTCAGAGGCTTCTTCAGATTTGTTACGAGACTGACTGCCACTGGAGATCCTTGAAGATACTTGGATGATATGAGTTACGATAACATTTAATTTCCCTTTGGGATAAAGTATTTTGAACTGAAATAAATTAACCCCAATCTCTACCAATGTGAAAACTATAATCCCTCCATTTTATGTGATTTTTTTGGTTTAATTTTGCTAGCCACGCCCTGTTCTAATTACTGCCTGACCCGTAGAAATTTCAAGAAATTTCCTAAACAGAACCTGTCCGACAACATGAAATAGGCAAAAAATCTCAAAAAGCAATGCTTCGTGTCCCAATCTTAAGATATTAAAGAACAGAATGAAAACAAAGTCATGGTTAACTATTAGTTGGAAGATGCTTACTAAGCGATTTCTAAGGTTTTGGCTCATCCAGGAGCTATTAAGAGAACCCAGAACAGCATCTAAAGCATTGCAGGCCTCACTTGCCTCAGTTAAGGTCAGAACGGTCTGCACTGGGTGCCACGGTCTGTATTGTTTTTACCAAGAGAGGGGGGGGGCAGGGCCTTGTCCACCTGGCCAGCAGAACAGCTACTTTCCACATACAGCTCCTCCAGAAGTACTTGGCAGGACCTCCTGACATTGTATGGAGGGACATGGCCAGCTGCATTCTCAGACGCGTTGGGGGTGGATCCCGCTCTGTTTCTACTCAATTTTAGTCATTTAAAGTTAAAAGAGTTGCCTCAGTTTTATCAGGGTGTTTCTAAGTCATGTGCCCTTTTCAAGTTAAATAGGCCAGTAAAAAAAATTAAAAATAAAGGAGTTTTGTTTCCACATAGCCAATGGGAATTTAGAGGGTTTTTTGCAATTTTGAGGGAGTTCTGTGTACCGTTTCTGATTAGGGAGAGCTAAAATACAACAAGCATCTTATGTAAATATTTCTTTTTAAGCCTGTCCTGACTGTGTTTTTAACAGTGTTGTGTTATTTTATTGTGTAAATAAATGATTTAAAAATCTTCTTCTTTTTCTTAGTTTAACTGTATACATTATTTAATGTTCTCCACAAGGTGGCAGCAGATTTTCAATTTAGCACCTTCCCATCTCTAGGCCTCATACTTAAAATAAATATTAGGCATGACAAACTTGAAAATAAAAGAAAATTACATGTCAGAAGACATGAACAAAGGTGCACAATTAGTTTCTTCAGATATTTCTAATCCTGTAAAGAAGCAAGCATATACAGGTACATCTAAAAATAATTTAATATTGTGTAAAAGTTCAATGTTTTTGTCCTTTTTTTTCTGAAAATGAAGCTCAAATATTCTTTAGATTCATTACACACAAAGTGAAACATTCAAAGCATTTATTTTACATAATTTTGATGATTATGGCTTACAGAAAATTTAAAACTCCAAATTTATTGTCTCAGAAAATGATAATGTTACACAACACTAATTTAAAAAGGCTTTTTTTTAAATGTATAAATGTTATGTAGCCGCCATATTACAGCCTACACAATCACAGGGAAGACTGCTGACTTGACAGATGGCGTTGCCAAAGAGGTTGTTCACAGAGTGCAGTAACTAAGCATATTAAAAGAAAGTTAAGTGGAAGGAGAAAGTGTGGTAGGGAAAAGGTGTACCAGTAGCAGGGATAACCGCAGCCTTGAGAGGACTGTCAGGCAAAATCAATTTAGGAGCTTCACTAGAAGTGGACTGAGGCTGGAGTCTGCCATGTCGCATTGATGCAGTGATTCATGCAAAAGGAGCCTCAAGGGCAAAGAAACAAAGAAATTAACATACTTTTCAGAAGCCTGACATTCTGTTTGGAATATCCTTTTTTATTAATCTTATGCAATATTCTAATTTTCTGATACATTAAATTTGGAGTTTCTATTATTACCTGTAATAATAATAATCAAAATTACAAGAAATAAAAGACTGAAATATTTCTCTATGTATAACAAATACATGTAATATACGAGCTTCACTTTCTGAAATGAGTGACAAAAACTATTGAACTTTTTCACAATATCTTAATTTCTAGAGCTGTATCTGAAGGGTTTGAAAACAAAAGAAAGAACAAGATCTCACCTACTAAAGGATCCTGAACGCCTGAGGAAAATATGAAGGAGAGGAGGGAAGCAAAGGAGGCAAATATGAAGTTGAAAGTGAAGGAGGAAAATCAGCTGCTGTGCATAGCGAGAAGAAACTGCTTTAAATGACATGAGGTGCAGTCATCAGAGCGCTGGCGAGTACAAACCTACGCTGGGCCGAAGCTGCTCCAGGAAGCTTTGTTTCTGTGGCGAGTGTGACGTGGTGAGAACCTTGACTCCGTGGTAACAAGCCAGCTGGATGCACAGGAGGCCGAAAGGCTTCGCAATGACAGGAAACGAGATCGTTACTAAACCATACTTCCCTGACAACCTGGTCATCCTCATGCTGTCTGATGTGTGCATGCTTCAGTGTCTTTACATACGCTGGCCCCATCTGTGACCAGGAGTGTGTGTCCGGCTGCCATGCGAGCATGTGTGTGTAGAGCAGTGTAGGCACAGACTCCATCACGCAGCGCTCCTGCCACACTCACTGAGCTGAGCTTCTCTGGCTTTTCAACTGCAGAGAACAAACAGAAATGGTTTTTCATTTTTTTACAGTGCTTCGCTCTCCTTGCCTGACCAGTCAGTTTAGGTGGATGGCCATGTTATGCCATCCTCTTTCCAGTTTTGAATGATGGACTGAGCAGTGCTCCGAGAGGGCTGTTCCCTGGTCTTCATAATGCTATGTTCTAACCTCTCAGGCCTCCACAGAAAAGCTCGATTTACACAATTAAACTGGACTCTATTTACCACTTTGGTGACTTCTGTAGGCAACTGGTGGCAAATAATTTCATTTAGGGCAGGGGTGGACACCACTAACTAAAAACTTCGTTCTGCTAACCCTAAAGCATTAATCATAAACATTAGCTGCGCTAACACCAAAGCGCTATACCAACATAGTATTTAGTGGAAGCTAATGCTAAAGTGAGCTTCAAAATAAGATCATGAAAATAAGTGTCTAACTACCTGAAGAATTGCTAACAGTTGATAGCCAAAACGTCAACACAAATGTCAAACTTTATTCAACTGAAAGTTTACAAAACAGCCAAGTAAATTAGTGCTTTAGAATTCATCTGTAAAAAATGTATTTAGGGGAAGTTAAGTGTGATTAATGTGTTCAAAGTTAGCAAAAGTGCTAAATGAAAAATTAGCTTCACTATTAGGGCATTAACGAATTAGTGGAAGTTGGTAGTATTAGTAGTTGATCTACCATAGACCATATAAATCCATATAAAATGCATTGAAATTTTTAGTTGTAATATGACATTCCCATGAATGTGAAAAAGTTCATGGGGTGTGAATACCTTTCCAATGTACTGATTTATGACGAACATCAGGATTTCTAGATGAAGTCAACAACAACAGGTAAAATTCCTTGAATTGTAGATGTTCCATTTATCGACACCTTTCATAGGCCCTCTGTCCGTAAATGCTTGGATTATTATATCTGATGTTTTAGAAAAGGTCGGACATAGACCGGATGGAGTCTCTGGACTTGAGGTGCTTTCAGACTTCTGTCAAACTGCCAACTGAGCTTCACTTTAGATTTTAAAGAGTGTAGAGTGCTGACGAAAGATAGACGAGGAACTGTTTTATTACATCCATTAATCCCGTTGCCTTTGAAAGCAGCTGAGAGGACAATCTGGCATCTCAGATCAGAGGGGACCTTCATCTCTAAGATGACCCTCCTCTCAGCCTGTGTTCTTCTGATTCTATATATCAGATTTAAAGTAAAATTAAAAAAAAAAAAGAAATTCATGAAGGCAGTGGGGATTGAAACCTGATTGTAAAGAGGGTGTACCTGGGTGTGTATTTACCTATATAGTACTCATCTACGTCAATGACTTCACAGAGTCCAGAAAAAGAGGAGTCCAGAGGAAGAACTCCTGGCGAATGAAAGGAGGAAAGATTATCACTAAAGAGTAAAATTTAAAAAACACTATAATAGGAAACTAAAACCAAAATGTAGCGGCTTTTTTTATTGACTATGTTTTTACTGTCTACCAAAATATTACCTAAACATAGAAAAGATCTGCAGAAATCTGAATCATCAACAGCTCCAGATATCTCCTACAAAGGCTTCCCAAACATTCATATGATACAGAGTTGTTGTGAATTAAAGTATTTAATTTCTTCAGTTATCTTTTTAAACCTCCACATAAATAAAGAAAGGTTATCTTTAGAGGATTAGAGGCTGTTTGTTTTGTTTTTGTTTTAGTGCTCAACTATTTTGAATTAGTTTTATTTTTGATGAATTATGGAGAGAAAACAACAGAAAACAAGCTAATTTCTCAAATATTTAATGTAATATTTTCTGAAAATGTTGTATTAGACCCTATTTCCATACAATCTGCTTCTGATTGCATTTTGGGCCAGCTGACCCCTGACAAAACCACATTAATTTTAAGCAACTTACTGGTTATATCATTTATTCAAGTCATATTGTCATATTGATGATTGGTCCTTTGCCAGATGGTTCCATTTCATACCCAACAAGTCAAATAGGAATTGACCAAAACCACAAAGATATGAAACGGTGAAGGGGCATAGTGACAAGCACCCATCAAAGGGGGCAACACATTTTAAACAGACTGTAAAATCAGTATTCCTGTGTGGAAAGGGCCTGGTTTAGATCCTCACATTTTTAGACCTTTTTGTTCAGCCCACTGGATAAAAGCTGAAAGTCTGCACTTCAAACATATCTGCGTTGTTTTATTTCAAATTCATTGTGGCTAGCTAGCTAGTAGTGTAGCGAGCAATGTAGGCACATACTCTAGACTCTAGCTAAGTCTGGAGTCCGTAGACTCTAGCTAGCTAGATAGCTAACTAGCAAGATAGCTAGATTTTGAGAAACTGCCCATCTGCTGGGATTTTCACACTCAACCATCCACAGAGACTTGTCTGAGAAAGGAAAGGCAACAGTAGATTAAATAACCACTAATAACTAATAACAACCAATGTAAGCACAACACTATCTCTGAACACAGATAGGTTCAACGTGTTGAAGCAGATAGGCTACAGCGCCAGAAGACCACACTGGACGTCACCCGTGTCAGCTAAGAACAGCAAAGGCGTAGGGAATATTTTCCTGCCATTGTTTGAGTCACTCAGTAGCAAATAAGGATCATTTCAACCTGCCAGTGTCTCTGAGTAATATTGCTGACCGTGTCCATCCCTTTATGACCACACTGTCCCCATCTTCTGACACAATAAAAAAAAAAAAAACAAAGAATCAGAATAATAATAAAACGTGAACAAAGTATTTTATCTATTAATTTGCTTTATTTTTTTACTAAGGGGAAATCTGGAATCTAATCGGAATAGGAGTCTGGAAAATAACAAAACACAAACACAAGGACGACCATAAAGAAAACAAAGGTCTTAATCCCATATTCTATTATTTTCCCTGTTATTCCTTTAAGAATTTAATTTAAAAGCATTTCTCACCTACAACCTCATCCTCCGGCTGAAAGAATGTTACTTTGGGTCCAACTGGAGGTAAAAAAAAAAAAAAACAGAGCACAAACTAACCAGTTAAACGAGTGCAGAGAAAGATCAATGAGGGCATTCACTTATATATATTAATAATTTTAGATATTTATTTGCTACTGCCATAAAGCATAGTAAACACTGATTAATACCTTGAAGGACAACCCCAGCCACCTCTCTGCCAACAGGAAGTAAATCCCTCTGGATCCCCAAATCCTGGATCAGCTGCAGAAGGACAGATGAGTTTCTTCATTACTGCTTAATTCAGCCATTTATGGGAAATAAAAGAAAGTGTATAAAAAATAAAAATGTTTGTTTTATTTGTCACAATAATAATATTGGTGTGCATGTCCAAGTCACTGTTACCTGAACCAACACACTCCCATAACCTTACAGATGCTGGTTTCCAACTAATAACAATGGGTCATAACCCCCCCCCCCCCCAACATTCTCCAGGATCTCCAAGACCAATCGAATGCTTCTGGTTGTGAGAAATAAAATTTTTTTTAAAAGTATTCCAGCTTGAAGACAAGAATGAGTCGACAGATTTCATGACAGTTGACAAAATTTTCCACCAAATACGGGAGGTTTCTGAACCTGTATCATCAAGTTCAGCTAACCCGGGGAAGATGCAAGCTAGTTTATTAGGAGCATGAAAGGATGCAGGGAAGGGGGTTTTCTGTGCAAATGCAGCATACTGCACAGTCATTTTAAAATGCTTCAGTCCTCTGTGCACATACACTATCGTGGGAAAGTCTTTCTTTCTGTCTTCGCTTTATGCTCACATCTAAACGTTTCAGATAGTCAAACCAATTTTTAATATTGGATAAAGTTTTTGAATGATGGTTTCACTCATTAAGGGACTGCAGCTATCCAAACTGATCTGGCTGACTGGAAAAAATGCTAAAGAAGCAACATATCTAAAAAATATATTGAAAAACAGTAGAAAAACAAAAATAATTGAAATCTATAAGGCTGGAAAGGGATACCAAGCAGTTTCAATGACTTTTTCACATAGGATCAGCTTGGTTGAGATGGCTTTTTTCTCTTAATGAATGAAATCATAATTTGAAAACTACTTTTTGTATTTGCTCAATTTATCCTTACCCAATATTAAAATTTGTTTCGTGATCTGAAATATTCAAGTGTGACAAAAAAGAAAAACAGAAATCTGTGTGGGAGCAACCGCTTGTCATAGCACTGTATTTCCATAAATGTGTTCAGACGGAATCATAATGCAGAAAATCCCAAATCTGTTTCTTATCACTAATCACAGCGAGCTGATCACACCGAGTCTCTGATGCATGGAGATTTATTTTACGATCTGTGCTGTTATACTATAAAACCAATGGAGTCGCCAACCACGCTTTTTTTTTTTTTTTTTGCAAAATATGATTTCAGAATACATTTAGTATTTAAGCTGCATCCCTTGCTCTCATTAATCTGGTTGTGTGCACAACCTGGAGGTATGCGTACTGGGAACCTTATTCTGAAGCACATACCATGCCTTATGTGCAAGAGGCCCAGGGATAGCATTTTTTTTATTACCAATACCTTTTTCTTGCTTGGCATTGATTGTCTGATTCAGGTGCTTGGTTAGCTCCTTTTCGCTGAAGCAGGAGTAGAGTCAGGAGCAATAAGCTTAGCAGCAGTGGTGCCAAGGCCTGGTGTTGGTATGAAGAGGTTGTATCCTTAGCATAGCGCTCGTAAAGCTGCTTTTGCTTTAAATTTTGTGATGAACAATCCACAGAGGATGGGCCACACATCCTGGATGACACACCAGTGTTAAGAGGTTCTTCCCCACCACACTCAGAACCCAGATATGTTGCCTGAACAAGCATTTATAAACAACCAAGTTTCCACAAAAGTTATCGCGGCTTATCCTACAGTAGTTTATTTTTATTTTACCTTGAAGTCCAGCGGGCTGAGTCCACACGCTTTGACCTTAACTCTGACCTGATGGGTGCCTAAAACATCTGGAAGAGTCTGGAAAAAAAAACCAGAGAAATATGACAGTTAAAGATGCTCGCTGTGATCAGGCAACAATATGACACCGTTTTACCCTACAGTGCCAGTGTGAAGTCTACATACACTCACCAGGGGTGACATCAATGACTGAGCTGTACACTGTCCCTATTTAAATAAAGTTTATTTTAAATAACATGGACAAAATGTGGAGTACGAACAGGAGACTTGATCTTCAACACACATCCTCACTGAATAATAAGTTGACGATTCCTTTAATGCACGTGAGAGCTCAAAAATGAATTCAAGAAAAATATCAACAAGCAAGAAAATGCACATTTGATTCGTTTTTTAGTCGAGATGATGAATAATGTCTGAATTTAAAGCCCAACTCACCGTTTCCTGAATGACAAACTTGGGCTCAGCATCGCCCTCTGCAGCTCGGCAGTATAAACCTTTCATGTTGCTTCCACCTTTAATTCATGTACAGAAACGTAGAGCAAAAAAAACCCTCCCGACTAGCAGCAAGCTTTATCTTTACGTTAAAACATAAGCAGGAAACACAGTAATGCCGCTGGTTTCCAGGTCCTGCTTGATCTCATCAGCTGACCTTTTCTTCTACTGCGGTGGGAAACTAACGCAATCCCAATACCGCCCTCTACCGGAAGAAGTGCCCACAGGCACAATTTATTGATGCCTTTTAAACTTCTGTAGCTTCCAGGAACCTTTAATAAGCTTTTCATTAACCTCTAAAAACATTTCCCACAGCTTTGAAATTGTAGAATTTTCTATTTCTATTCTATTTTTTATTCAATTTGAACGTTTCCATATTATGCATAATAAAAGTAGACACTTCCACCTCAGCTTAATAACTACAAGTGACATTTAACAGCACCTACATTATAGAATCGGTTTTGACGGTTTTGACAGGTTTTCTTGGTCTGGAGAGTTCAGTCGTGTGGGCTAACACAATGCCAGGACTGAAAAACATCAACAAAGATTTATCATTAATGATACTGTTACCGATCTACAACAGAATGGTTGATAAAGACAGGAATGAAGTTGTAATTGCACAAAATTCAATAGTTAAAGTTACTTTTTATACCAAATGTCAATAATAAATTTGTGAATTTACATAGAATATTCTAACTCACCATTTTTCTGTATTAATTTTATAAGTGCGTCCAGTTGCTATGTCTTATGCTTTATATTTCGAAAACAGCACATCATAACAATGATAAATATCCCATCTATCATGTAACATTTTTGAGACATAAAAATAAATTAAAACTTATCAAGCCTTTAAATAAACTGAATGTCGTTTCTGTATTCATAAATTTTTTTTTTTTTTTTCTGGGCCTTGTTCAGGAAACAACGGACTTCAGGTGCGCTTCTTATCCCCTTATTTTACTATGTGGATCAGGCGAAGCCAAGACTCTCGCGATATCGCGGAAAACCTTTAAAAAAAAATAAAAAATAAAAAAAAAAATAATAATCACGACATCTCGCGATACTTGCATACCGTTACCCCATTTTCCAGCTGTCCCTCACTCGGTCGGGATCTCTGAACCACGGGAGAATCGCCGGAAAGGCTTTTGGGGATAAACCTTTGCATTTTGGGAGAATATATCACAATTTATGGGAACATAAATACACAGAGAGTTACTTTCTACAGCTCTTAAAGATGGAACCTAAACTATGAGGTAAGTAGAGACTGTAAAGAGTGGCTGATGTGAAAGAATGTCCCTCAGCAGGCTGAGGTTAGCCTGCATGCTAATTCTACTGATAACGGTCGGTTGGCCAATTTCTCGTTTTCTACATAGAGTAGTTTACTAGTTTAGACATTAATCTGTTATATTCGCCATTTTAGGCTGTGTCTGAAATTTATGTTACAACGGTAGGTGGAGAACACAATTGTAACGCGCTCACAGTCTTGGAATTAGCCAGTATGCTAATGTGAAATCAGTGCATCTCCTCTGTGACCCCCCCGTTACACTGACCGACCGGAGGTACTGATGGTTAACCTCTGGCTCGATAATGCTCCGTCCGAACATTCTTATAAACCGACCACGTTCCTCTGTTTAAGAGGGAAAATGTGTGAATATTTTTCGAAGAGATGTTGTCTCTACTAATCCTCCGTTCGCAAACATAAATAATGATGTCAGTATCAACTGTCAAATCCGAAGAAAGCTCCGAAAACCTTCTTAAAACCTTTTTTAAAAAGGCTATTATAGGGGCTTAAGACCAATTGTGAATTCAGCTGAATAGAAAACAGGAAGCGAGAATGAATCCGTCCTTTTACTGTAACCCCCCCCCCCACCCTCTTACAGAGAGGTGGGTACACACTCCTTTAAGCCTCACTGAGGTGCAACTTAATCATGTTCATGGGGGAGAGAGAGGGGCTTGCAAAGCGGAGTCGGTCAGACCTGGTTTCCATGGTAACGCGGATGCTGACAGTTCTCTTGAAGGGTGGGGGGCAGGGTGACAAGGTCCCAGTCAGCTAAACGTGGGACAAAGAGTGGACAATGTGAAGCATAACAGCCGTGCTGAGGGATTTCTGCTGTTATTTTTTGTTGCTGTGATTATAATTAATACCACACAAATTATAGATACACCAACTAGAATTTTCTGTCTGATTTATTTACTTCCATTGATTTTGTTTTTTAGCTCATTTCTGTTTCTCTTTTCAGAATCATAATTTAAGAAGTTATAAGAGTAACTTTCAAGATATTTTTGTATCCTTCCTGCTATGAGCAGTCATTAATTATTTATATTAAGAGTAGAGGCAACGTCACACTGTGTGTGTGTTAGGAGCAGTTGCTGTATGAGAGGTTCTTATTACTGTTTTGCAAATTAAAATTAGTTTTCATTTCAAGCTGTCTTTATCATTGTACTTTGACTATTAGCTTGGTTAGAACGGCTTGCAAAATACATTTCAAACACATTTGGCACCTGATCATGTGTAATGAAGCATGAGGGGTCCCTGAGGAGGCTGATCTTGGTGGCAGCGTATTCATGATTTAAGGCCCAGTGAATCAAATGATGATTTACTAGCTGTTGTTTGCAGAACTTAATGACATGTTGACAAGGTAATGGAAGTATTTGAATCAGCTGTGTTGGAGCAGAGATGCATCTAAATCATGCAGGACACCATCCCTTAAGGACTGAGGTTAAGCTCAGTTCAGTTCAACTCAGAAATACTTTAATAATTCCAACGGGAAAATTAAATATTGTAACCCATATTATCTAAGTTCCTTTCAAAGAGTTATAGTAGATGCTGATGGCTGTGGGCAGGATGGGTCTCCTGTGGCGGTCTGTGTTACAGTGAATCTGAAGAGGCCTCTAACTGAAGATGCTCTGTTGTTGCTAGGGCAGGGCATTACGGCTTAAAAGTAAACATTCTGAGTTTTCTCATACCAGATTTTTTTTTTTTTTTTTTTGCTCACTTTCTTTTCTAGAAAAGAAACTACAGAAAATATTTTCAAAAAGTGGATTTTATTTCAATCATCATTAGGGCCAGGCTATGAGATTTTTGTTTATAGTCATGATGTGAGCAGAAAAAGATGCAGTTTTACCAGAAGAAAACATCTTAAAATTACAAAACAGTTCATGAGAAAAAAGCTTATCGAGGTCTGACGTGACCAGCTTAATTTGTGTAGATCTTTCCTCAAAATAGACTCCGTTGTTTGCGCGATTGTTTCAAAGTCCTGCAACTGATAATAATTTGATGCTGATGTGCTAAAGGATTAAGTATTTCTATTAAATATTATCTGTAAACTTATACCAAGCATTCACAAGATGCTTAACATTCTCCATTTTAATTATTTGTTATTTTCATGTTGGCGTTCTCATAAATTATTATTTTACTCTGGTAATATTATGACGTTATTCTCATAAGTAAACCAAAAAATCGTCCTAGCCTGGTCCTAATATTCCACCGCAGAGTTGACCTGAACTCAAAGCTCAAATAAGTAGAAGCTGTAAAACATGCTTGTCAAACAAGATGGTGGGCAGTGAGTGGACTGACATCACTCTGAACTATGAAAACCCAAGGAGTGCATTGGTGGAGACAAACCCCCAGATTTTCCAAAAGTTGAATCAAAAACAAAAAATTTGATTAATCGATAAAATGGATTTATCGCCCAGCCCTAGTTGTTGCATGCCGGTCTCATAAAGAGGATGCTCACGGTTGTCTGCTTCATTTTATGAAGCAAGCAACAACAGCAAAGCTAAACCCTGTTTGGGCCAACACTTGTGCCCTGCTCTGGCCGTGGTGCAGCTCATAGCTGGACGGAGCATCATTAATGTCTGCGCAGTGAAGGAGGTTTTCAGGGTCGGTTGTCGACAGTGTGGAGTGCACTTCATCCGAGGTGAAGGAACCCTCATAATTTAGATTGAAAGCAGCTTTTTGTCATCAGTTGGTCAGTGTTGCGTTATAAATATAAACTATCTGTACAAGGGCTGGTGACAGCCCACCGTACACAGCCTGTCTTAAAAGGCGACTTCAGGGCTACAACTTACGATTATTTTAGTAATCGATTAATCTGATGATTAATCGGGTAAAAATAAATTGCCACATTCTACAGATTTTTCATTTAAGCACTTAAGCCTATTCATTGCAGTATTAGAAATATATCAAAAGATGCTAATAAACAAATTCAGTTCCCTTTTTACATAAGAAAATAAACACTTTATTGCCTAAAATAAACAACATAGCATTCCTTTGAATTTGAACCGGCAAATATAAAAAAATGCCAGGTGAGGAGTTTTGGGTAAAAATTATTTACAGACAAAGATGTTTTTATCTTAAATGCAAAATGTATATATTTTGTACAGGTTTGGCCTAATTACCTCTCTGAATATGTTTTGGGGTGGGGGTTTCCAGCAAATGGCCTTTTTTGAGTCTGTATACTGCAATTCATGATTAATCAATGAACTAAATTAGTTGATGATTATTTCAACAATCGATTCATCACAATTATTCTGATTAATCGTTTCATCCCGAGGTACCTTAGTGTTTCACAGTGGGGTAATTTCTTGGTATTTAATCTGGTATTACGTTGCGTATCAGACAGTTGTTTTGAATGTTGTATTTTCCTCTGTATAAAGCTGAGGCTGAGGAATATCCTTTGGCCAATAAGGCAAAGCTCTCTGAATGACGCTTTCCCAAAGCCTTTGCTTTCTGAAGTCGTTTTGCAGTCATGATGATTGCCTTACTTTCTCTTTTTGGAGTAGTTTTGAAATTGGTCTCCTTAAATCTGATCTCTTGTGTTGTTTTGACTATTCCCTGATTGGTTTAGCAAGGCAGCAGAGATGAGCGATAAGCTCACTGGGCACCTGACCAACATTCATGCAATTTAATCAAATTTGATTGATACTTCCCTGATTTCTTCACAGCCACAAATAAAGCCTGAAACGATGATAGCATCTTTTTTTGTTATCATTTGATAGTGTTAGAACTACGACAACAAGGCTCTGTTTGTAACACATTCAAAAATACATTTGTTTTTCATGAAACTGAAAACATCCAGAGTTGCTGATCATTTCTTCTGACGAGGATCAATCTCGATCAGAGGTGACAAGATGAGTTTTTAATAACCCACAGAAAGGAAAAAAATTATTTGCATAATTTTTCAGTTCTTAGATTTCCTTGAGTTCGATTCGAAGCTAAATTATTTTCAGATAGGAAATTCTCACTTGAAAATATTGGAAAATATTTTTTTGTATATATATTTGTTGATCTGTGTTTTTTGCACAATTGACTTGTAAACATCACTTTGAATTTATTTATTGCTTCACATAAAAGCAATAGTCAGCTTCTGAATCAGTACTGTAAATATAAGATATATAAATAATATAAGATGGTAACTTTTTTTTTTTTTTTTTTTTAATAAAAATGTCTTGGTAAGCAGTGTGGATCTAAACTGAATAGATTAGGCATATGTTTCTGGTCGTTAATGGCTGATCTTCTGGATTTTCCTTTAAATTATGGCTGCATATCAAGAAAATATTACTGGGACTCTACTGCTGAAAATTGTGACAACAATATTGATTGCGATTAATCCACATTTTCTGGACGCTTTTGATAATAATAATAATAATAATAACTGTATTTCTAAAGTAGGGGAAATCAGATTTGTGATCGGCACATACTTACGTGAGAAACTGATCTTATCTACATCTGCAAAGGTCTGAAAATCAGCCACTCCCCCCTTTCCTTCTGCTGTGAGAGAGGGCTGACTGACAGACCTGCACACCAGGTCACATCTGCACATGCGTTAACTGTAGTCACCCCACTGTTGCCAACTTAGGAACTTTGTTGCTATATTTAGCGACTTTCAGACAAGAAAAAAACTGATATTGGCCAAAATCGGAATCTGCAAGTCAGGCTTTTTAGAGATCGGTGATTGGCCAGAAAACTGCAATCGGTGCATCCCTTCTATAAAGAGGTTTCAAACATAGTGCTGAATAGTTACTAGAAGATAAAAGCCATAATAAAACAATCCAGATTAAGAATGAAATAAAACAAAAAGGAAACACCAAGAGAAGCAATAAAAGTTAAGGCATAGAATTAAGACGCATAAAACAGGGTTTAACATGTGGGTCTTTAACTTAGCTTGAAGAACCTCCACAGACCATGCCTGCCTTTTGTCTTGTTCCACAAAGATGGGGCACGCAACGAAAAAGCATGCCCCATGATTGTTTTCCAAACCGAGAGACGGGTTGCCATGACACCCGGCGCCATCTTGTTGTTTCCATCTTTACAATTATGCAATGCCCCCGGCACTGCAGTCGGGACTACACAGTATATGGCGAATTTATCGTCGTCATATCACTGTATGCAGAATGCTTATCGTGAAGAGCGACTTTGACTGCTGTAAGTGTTAGCGAATGATTTAATTACCATGCATTCAGGCTATTTGTTGACTGTTATTGTTCAATGCAAAAAAGCAACTTTTTCAATAAACCTTGTTGTTGAGATGGAAATATGGAATTTATTTGGGTTTTTTCCAGTTGCTGGATGGACTACTCATTTCCTGCTTAGCTAGGAACCCAAAGCAGAAAGACATTAACACTGTTATCATTATTTGATTATTTGTCACAAGTCATCGAATTATCACAGCATTCACCAATATTATTGTATATAGCATGTTTTGCTAATATCGTGTAGCCCTACTGCAGAGTGTAAACGCCTGACACTTGAACTATACGAGCTTACTAAATACTGCACGCAAACAGTGGTTTGTGTCGACCGTGTTGCCTGCACTGGAATTGCGATGACGAATTTTTCTTTACTGAGCAGTTTCACTGAAACTACAACATCTTATGCATGCTATGTTTCCAGTGTGTCACAACTCTCACTTCTCCCACTACAGGCACAAACATCGATGTATTTTATTGAAATGTTATGTGATACCTCAACACAAAGTGGTGACATCACTGTGAGGGGAGGGAAGACATGGTTTCCAAAACCAAACTAAAAAATCTGGATTCAGTGTGTTTTCAGTCTCATGTCTTTTGCACTGTAACTGTAATTTGAATGCAGCTGTTGACACATCATACATGTTTACAATTTAAAGAAACATTTGCAAAGACGACATCGTAACATTTTTTCCACTTTACTTTTAAGCAAACAGAAGATTTGCCTGTGAGCTGATGTCCGCCTTTACTGGGATGAAGCAATTTTGCTTCCCTGTCATGGCTGCCATCATATCATAACCCTGATATGTGTGTGTCAGTCATCTTCCGGCAATGAGTGTGTTTATATTCCTTATCTTAGTCTGCACACTTCCTTTGACTTTTATTTTGGTTATTTCTGATCTAAAAATTATTTTTATGCCTAAGAAAGAGAGCTGAATAGCGCTGACAGTTCATGTCTGTATCACTTGCTTATGTGATACAGACATGTGCAGTCAACAAATACATCCTGCATAAACTAATACACACCTTTTGTGTTAATTATACATCAGCAATATTTTACCCCTAATCTGTTGCTGTTTTTCTCTTCAGCCTTTGATTATTCAGATCATTGCTCCTGGATGTGACAGAGAGATGTGTTAGGGAGCTTCAGTTTAGTCGAGCAAGAAAACAGTTACTTTGTTCCGAACTTGTCCAAACTCGTTACAAATAAAGAATATAAACAGGGAAAGAGAAAGGACGTTCTGAACCTTCTTTTCTGTTGTGTCCTGACATAACTGTGTGTACACAACAGAGCTACTACACAGTAACATCCTATTGCTTTAATTATACAGACGAATCCCACAAATACAAGGATCATTAAGGCTTCTAGTACACATGTGATACACCCAGAAGAACTTCAGGCATTTTTTAATGCTTCTTAATAGTTGGGGCAGACGTTTAAGATCAAATACTGGGATTTTTTTTAAACCATTTTTCTCTGCAAGCTCTGTCAGATCGGGTAGAAAGCGTCTCCAAACAGCAATTTTTAAGCATTTCTACAAATGGGCTTTGACTGGACCACTTTAGTACATGAAAATACTTGGATCAAACACATTCTGTTGTAGATCTGGATGTATGTTTAGCATCGTCCAGCATGAAGGCGAGGAAGTCTTTTAGCTCCGTCCATCTTCCCACTCTGACCAGTTTTACTGTCCCTGCTGAAGAAAAGCATGCCCGCAGCATGATACAGCCACCACCATGTTTTTCTTTTTTTCTTTTTTTTTTTTTTTTTGCCACCTTATTGCATATTTGCATGTTTTTTACTTGCACCCCACTTGTACCAACTTTAATGAGGCCCTCTGATCTCAGTATCTTTTTTGCTGAATAATTTCCTTATTTTTCAGTTTTTTTTAGTGCTACACAAGCAGAATATGATCACTCATGCGTCAGTCAACGGTATTGTGTAAGGTTGAGAGAAAAGTCTAATTGTTCCACAAGGAGATTATCTTTTGGAAAGAGATTTGGCTTGAGTTCTTGCTAGATTTTGGAAACATCAGTGGTGAAAATGAACAATAAACTGAGCACTACATGACTTTCTTGTTGTTGTTTCATAAATAAAGGCTTAGTGTGTTGAAATAGCATTGGATGTTGAGTTAAGCAGTTGTTTGATGAATACTCATATGTCCAGTTTTTGCCAGTAAGGCGGCGTTCTGTTGTTGCTCAGCCGCTACACACTCTTGCGGCTGTTGCTGAGAAAAACCGGGACCGAATGTGTTTGTGCGGGGGGCTCTGTATTCCTCTGACCTAGTTACTTTGGTTACTTTGTCCTGCCACTCGGATGATAATGGGGAACACAAGGACGCCCCACTATTCACCCCTGAGTGGGCCAGAAGAAACTGCCCCTCACCCCCATGCCACATGCCATACAAGTCTGGAAACGGCAAGTTAGTGGAAAGCATTTATAACAGGGCTGCACAATTTTAGAACATTGCGTTATTGTTGAATGTTGCAATGGAATTGCTAAGATCCATATTAGCTGTGCTCATAAGTGATATATACAAATGTAATATGGGATATTCTAGAAACTTCCAAGCTATTTGTGATATTGCACACTAGGGCTGGGCGATAAATCAATTTGATCAAATAATCAAATTTTTGTTTTTTGAAGATTTAAAGCTGCAGTACGTAACTTTTTCAAAAATGTTTTGCTTATTTGTTAAAACCGTCACCATGTCGTGACAGTATGGTATGAGACAGATAATCTGTGAAAAGATTGAGCTCCTCCACCTCCTCCCTGAGCTACTATCGCCAAATGCACCGCTCCCAACCTAAAACAACCCGGAGGAGCCCGGAGCCCGGAGGAGGGTCTTAGCGCTGTCAGTCATCCTCATATACACTCTGTTCCAGGAAAACTGTTTATCTGCCGTCATCAGTGGCCATGCTAACTAGCCTTAGCATTGGTGGCAGGCTATGTTGTTATGATCCAGCTGTAGCGTAGCAGAGAGCAATGGGGAGTGTGTGAGCAGGTACAGCCCTTAGACCCTCCTCCTGGCTCTGATTGGTTGTTTCTGACTGAGTGATGTGTATCTGCAGGGAGCACTGGGAGAAGGCAGAGGAGCTTGATTTTTTTTTTTTTTTTTTTTTTTTTCTCTTTCCACAGATTATCTGTCTGATATTATACTGTCACAACATAATGATAATTTTCACAAATATGTAGGACTTTGAAATGATCGTACAAACAACTGTGAACTGAAGCTTTTTTTCTCATTAAAATGACTTTTTTCACTTGTAATGTTATGTTTTTTTCTGATGAAATTGTGTCTTTATTCTGCTATTATTATGACTTTATTCTTGTAACTAAATAATTCTCATTGCCGGGCCCTAATACTCCATCTTACAACTCACAGAAGGGATGATTGAAATAAAAGCCACTTTCCGAAAGTATTTTCTGTACTTTCTGTTTTAGAAAAGAAAACAAGCAAAAAGAAAAAAAAAGATTGATCTAAGCCATATCGTCCAGCCGTATTGCGCACACTTTTGTTGTTATGATGATTGTGAAACTCAAATTGTTCAGTTAGACACCATTAGTGGCAAACGGATAATGCTGTCATTAGCTGAAGTGTTGTTTTGCTTGTAAAACGCAATAAAAGCCGCCCTCTTTAAGCTCCGGCCTGTTGCAATGTGGCTGGTCAGACTTGGGTGGAAGGAGGCAGGTCTGGATCTGATTAGCAAAGCCTTTGTGACTAAAGTTGTGTTAAACTGACGCACGGTAATGGGCAAAGCATAGTTTTATTTCAAAACCTTCAACTCTCTTTGCTTCGTCCAACAGAAACCAGGACTGTGATGAAGCTTTCATAGAGACCAGCAATGGCAAACCTGTGTCTGCATGCTTATCTATCAGCTATAAATCATTCCATATTTGCGAAGCAGAGTAGTTTTGAGCATGTGCATCTGTGAGGCAGCATGGCACAAAGATCTGTTGATGTGAAGAGAAATCCACAACTGAAGCAGCAAAAAGAGATCCGAGTGGAAAATGACTGAGTCTTGTTATTGGTACTTTTAACAGAGTACTAACTGGGACTGAGCGATATGGCTGAAAAAGTAAAATCTTCAATTTTTTTTTGTTATGCCAAGTTCGATTTTCGTCCTGCCCCCCCCAGACTTTTTTTTCCTTTAAAAAAACAACACAAAAAAATTACAGAAAATATCTTTAACAACTGGCTTTTATTTCAGTCTTTGCTGAAAGTGTTTGAAAAAAAAATGATGGTAGATCTTGGGTGAACTAATATCACTATGAACTATGGAAATCCAAGGGGGGAAAAAATCTAGATTTCCCAAATATTAAATCTTCAAAAACAGAAAATTTAATTAATTGCTGAAATTTATTTATCACCCAGTCCTAATACTAACCAAGAACCTTGTTAGGTGAGCAAATTAAGAAACCAGTGCACGTTGCTAATTATTGTGATGCTAATTACTGTTAGCAACGCAAGCTAATACCAAAGTATTTCTCTCTATTTTATGCGTTTTGATACTTAAAGAACATGTCAATAAATAGAGACTGTAGAGCACCTAGAGATGGGCGATATGGACTTAAACTGCGATATTCTTGTGGTACTATTTTTTTAATAACAGTCAAGATTATGATAAAAACCCTATTTATTACTTGTTTTTTAGGTAACTGTATGGCTGTGACTGCATGGCACAGCATTCATAGCACAAACACAAATATTGTTCTTGAAAAACATACCCTTTTGAAATAGGCTTTTCAGCGTGCCACTTACTTAAAAAAGTGTGATTTATATCACGAAGCTACACACAGTAACTGCATTTAATCATATTTTCGAATTTACTAATGTTTATTGATGCTCTCGTGGAACAAACAGTGGAGAAATTAGTAACAATAACATTTCCGATAATGTCAGTTTGGTTTTTTATTCACCATCAGCAACTGAAATTTATCAAGACAACGATAACTCAAAATTCTTAAGCAATTTTTCACAATAAATGATAAACAATACGATAAACGCTCACACCTAAGAGCACCTTGTTTGCTACTACACTAGTGGTCTACAACCCTAGTCCTCGAGATGTACTGGCTTGCAGGTTTAAGATTCATCCCTGCTCCACACCTTAATCAACTGAATGACTCGTTACCAGGCCTTTGAATTACCTCTTCAAGTTTGGGAATCATTTGATTCAGCTGTGTTGGAGCAAGGATGCACCTAAAACCTGTAGGACAGTAGAGATCGAGGACCTGCACTAAACTATGTGCACAATTATTAGGCAAGTGAATATTTTGTATTTTGATCATATCATCATTTTTAGGCATATTTTCTAACTTCAACTTGAATGCTTAATGGATTCAAGCATAGCAGGTGATGTGTATCTCTGTTGTGATTGAGGTTGTGGCCTAAGGAGGTCAACACTACTCTATCAAGGTGTGCATAATTATATTAGATGGCTTCTTTTCTTTAGGCAAAATGGGTGATCAACAAAGAGATTTAACTGACTCTGAAAGTCAAAAATGACCATAAGTCTCTCAGAGGGATGCAGCACTCTTGAAATTGCTAAGATATTGGGGCATGGTCACAGAACCATAATAAACTTAATAATAATATAATAATAAACTTTTTGTTGCAGAAAGTCAACAGGTTCGCAAGAAGCGTGTTGAAAAGATGCAGATTAACTGCCAAGGATTTGAGAGGAATCAAGCATGAAGCCACCAGCAACCCATCATCTTCCATTTCTGTCATATTCTATAACTAAAACCTACCTGGAGTACCTAGAAGTTCAAGATGTTCAGAGCTCAGAGACATGGCCAGGATAAGGAACCTGGCCACCACTGAACAAGACACATAGGTGTCCAGACTGGGAGAAGAAATATCTAAAGACAGATTTTTCAATGGTTTAATGGGCTGATGAGATGAAATGAGAGTGACTCTTGATGGACCAGATGGATGGTCCCGTGGGTGGAGCAGTAACGTGCATAGAGCTCCACTTGGAGTCAGACACTAGCAAGGTGGAGGTGGGGTACTGGCTATGGGCTAGTATTATTCACGACGAGCTGGTTGGACCTTTTAGGGTTGAAGATGGGCTCAAAATCAATCCCAGAACCTGCTCCCAGGTTTTAGAAAACACTTTCTTCAAGCAGTGGCTCAGGAAGAAGTTTTGATCTTTCAGAAAGACAATGATTTTTATGCAGGACGAAACTCCATCACATGCATCCAGGTGCTTCTCTGCGTGTAACAGTAAAGGTGTTAAAGATGAAAAACTTAAAACACGGCCCCCTTCGTCACCTGACCTGAACCCAATTGAGAACTTGTGGGCGGGACTTAAACGGGAGATTTCCAGTGAAGGAAAGCGGTCTACCTCCCTGAACAGAGTCTGGGAGGCTGTGGTTGCTGCTGCACAGAGAGTTGATCGTCAGCAGATCATGAAACCGACAGATTCGATGAGTGGAAGGCTTATCACTCTTACTGAACAGATGGTAGATGCTGATTAATAATAATAATCCTCAAAAATAAGATTTGCTTAATAAACCACACTATGTGCACAATTCATAATTAAGAAATGCTGAAAAATAGTTAATAGATAAATACCCACACTTTTACTATGTTTTATACTGCATGTGTGGCTGCCATGTTGGGTTCCGATTTCAGGGAAGGTTCTTGTTGTATTTCCAATGGTGAACTAGGAAAATCTAACTTGTGAGGACAAAGAGAATGTACAATTATTCCTGCTTCTGCTCATATAACATACTTCAGTACAGCTAATATTTATGTTTTCTGTAACAGTTATTCAATGAAATTCATTTGATACATAGACTTAAGCAAATATCACACAACTCTGGTCACGCCGGCCCTCTGTCTGGCACCTCATTAACCGTAGTAACGGTATTTGACACTTTCTATAGTTTTGAAACTGTAACGTTTTAAAATCTCGCTTTAGTTTGACACTGGAAACCACCCCATGCCTCGTACTAATAAGTCGTTGGTGTGTTTGAATCCCATTTGAATTTTCTTCTCTCTCGATTTGTTCTAGGCATTGCGTAGTTGCTGAAGACTGAGTGAACCATGGCACAGTTCCCTACTGCTTTCACAGGTCAGTATGTGAGCAAATATGACCGGGGGGGTAGAAATGAGGGCTGAGCTTTATGTTTTCTCCCAGAGAAAAACTGGAAAACATGCCGAACAAGTAACAGGCTGCTGTACCTTCTTATAGTGTCATATTTCCTGTTTTGTTTTTTTCCAACTCCTGCCAGGTTTATTCTTTCACTTTAGTTTGGAAAGTCAGATTGGAATGAAAGCAGACAGCAGTATTTATAAACCATGAACAGAGCTCTTGTTAATAGAGAGAAAATGTTCCTTTGCTGGTTAAGATCAGCCATTTGAGCCGCTGTTTATCTTTGCAACATGTCTGAGTCGGCTTAAAGCAACAAAACCAGAGATGCTAACTCATGTTGGCATTTAAAGAAATGGTTCAAATGTTCTACATGTGGAGTGTGAACACAAGTTTAAAAAATTGCAAGCATTTCAAGTTATTTCCTTTTTGGGGGTTTTTTTTGTTTGTTTTTGTTAATTTATTTTGCTGTTGCTGCAGTATTTTGAAATGTAAAGTTGAGTCGACATGAATTTCTAAGTATGTGGGTCAAAAATCAAAAATGACGCAGGAAGTTAGGCTTCAAGGGAAGCACCTCTGAGTCGCGGAATCCTGGTGAGAGACTAATGTAGCATCTAATTTAATTGGCTGAGAATGACGCCACAGCAGAGCTACTACTGTGGCATAGAACATTAAGACTAACAGGCAGACTGGTCACTGAGGGAGAACCTCCAACACATGAACAGTCGCTTCAAGGTCCGACCTTTATCATCCTAATCTGGTTCTACTCCAAGATGCCTTTCAACAAGAAGTGAAACTTCTGACTCACACATTTCTCTCATTCCAGCCTTTTCTCAATGTCTGGCATTGCCCTGCCCTTTCAGATTCTAATCGTGTGTGTGTGTGTGTGTGTGTGTGTGTGTGTGTGTGTGTGTGTGTGTGTGTGTGTGTGTGTGTGTGTGTGTTGTATGGGTGTGTTAGGACAAGATGTGTTTCTGATCACTTCAGATGAAAGAGCCAAACATGATCAGCAGTTTCACGGCCTGTCTCCGTCTGCTGGGGGTTACATAACAGGTAACAAGCTGTCTTTCACATGCGGACATCTCGAAGGTGCATTTGTGAGCAGAGATAAGGCCATCAGGAAAACATAAATCTCCTTTACTAAACATCCCAGCGGATTTACAGGAATCATTCTGGGGTTTTTTTTTTAATCTTTTGTTTGCTTTTGTCTCACATCTTGTTTCTGTTTGCCCATTAGGTGACCAGGCTAAAAACTTTTTCCTTCAGTCAGGGCTGCCCCCGCCCATCCTGGCCCAAATATGGTGAGTCACGAAGCCCATAGGAAGCTCTCAGCTCAACCTCTGACGGAGAAAAGCACAAATCATCAGTTTCTTGTTTTAAAGACCGTTAAGGATAGCGGCTCTTGCAGTTAGCGCTGTCACACAGTTATAATAGTTGACGAACAAACAATAGTTACACTATTAACTAACATAGCTAAAATGGAAGCATTAAAAGCTTCTGTAATCTGTTAACATGTCTGAGTTTAATCATTCAATCTTCAGTCGCTTTTGCTTTAATTTTCTACAGGATTTATTTACACTTCTGATGAACTTAATCTGGTGATTATGTCACCTTTTACATCTTGAAGCTTATTAAGCGGTTTTAAGTTTTAATGCAGTTGCTGTAGCAAGCTTAGCAGATTTCTTTTTTTTTTTCCTAGTTTGTCTTCTCCACCCTGGGTTGTAAGAGATTCGAAGTGTTGCCATGTTTTTGTTAAAGTAATTGTGTTCCCTCTGTATGTGCAGGGCTTTGGCTGACATGAACAGTGATGGCCGTATGGATATCCACGAGTTTTCCATCGCTATGAAACTCATCAAACTGAAGCTCCAGGGTCATTCTCTGCCACCAACGCTTCCTCCCAGCATGAAGCAACCGGCGCTCGCTTTACCCCCACAGGCCAGCTTTGGTGAGACATTCATAGGCTGACTAAACCCCAAATTAACTTTTTTTTTTTTTTGCATATAAACTCTATAAATTCAACCAGTTTCCTGGCATAACACAGGCTCCTGTCGGTGTGGCTGCGACATTTACAGAGTAAATCTGAGCCGGGTGTGGGGAAACCCAGAGCTGATTAACATGCTGGGCTCTACTGGCTCGTCACACGCTTTTGTTCTGCTTTTGGCCAATAAGTTGCGAGTTTGAAGTAAATGCATGGCTTATTAACATCTCCAACACATCACTCAGTGACGAGCAACAACCAACACATTTTTCAATTTCTTGGGGTGAGTTTCAGAACTTTTATTGTTTATAGAACACTATTTCAATACATAGTATACCACCGGTGCGCAGATCTGGGTCCACCCAGTCTGGGGCTGCACTGCTGCAGCTGCAATGAGTGCGATATGACGGTGAGCAGTGCTGCGCGCCCCGCTCACTAGCTGCATCTAGCAGCTGTAACACCTAGAATAAAATGATTATTTATGTTGGGCTTTATTCAGGCTGAAAGAAAACACCGTCTAACATGTTATATTTATTATTTCTTCCGCTTATTTGAGGGAATCCCAAGCCGTTCCCCTCCCAGCTGGGAAACCCTGCAGCGTGTGTTTAGGCACGGTTTAATTCCACAAGAGCTCAGGGTTCACAGACTCCATAAGAAAGGTTAACAAGAACAAAAACTGACAGCTTTCTAAAAATATATGTTTCTAACTAGATAAGCCAAGTCGTACCTTTTAAGATCAGCGGTGACGTTCATGAGCGATCCGATTCCTTTAAACAGCTTTTTTTTTTCCCCCATGAACAGCAGGACTCGAGTCTCAGTTAGTGAGAGCTGTTCTTTGTCTTTTTACAACTTAGCTTGATTTTTTTTTTTTTGCACACAAGTCAACAGCTGTTATTTTAACTTTAATTTAAAATAATTTCAACCTGAACAAAAACAATAGATACTATTGATAGAAACAGGTAGATCATTTTTATATTTAATGGTGCAGAAGAGGATTTTCTGTATTGTGCAACAAATATTAATCCTCCCCCGCCACTGCCACAGTCTAAAAAAATTCCTAGGGAAAATGCTGTACTCAAACATGCCCTCATGGCGAGTCAGGAGTTGGAATTGTGAGCACTGATCAGTCGTGTTTTTCAGCTTTGCACAAACGTGAGTCGATGAAATGGGCCTCCTTTCTGGTCTGACTACAGGCAGGGTTCGCTTCAGAACGACTTTGAAACTGACAGCAGAGCTTAGGAAGCATGAGGGGCTCACGGCAGCGCTCGCTGCTTGCTCCGGACAGTTGCTTCAGAGCAACTGGTGCTTTTACGTGTTGCTGCCAAAGTCTGCACTAGCACAGAAAAAAGTCTCTAAATTTGTTGCTGGTCGCTGTTTTGAAAAACAGTCGCTGGAGGGGTCTGAAAAGTTGTTGCTTTTCAGACCCCTCCAGTTTTTCTCAAAGCTCATCCATGCTTTGAGAAAAACTTACCAGGTGGGTCTGAAAAGTCGCTAAATTTGTTGCTAGCTGCTGCTTTGAAAAAAGTTGCTGGAGGGGTCTGAAAGTTGATAAATTTGTCGCTAGTTGCTGGTTTGAAAAACAGTCGCTAGAGGGTTCTGAAAAGTCACTAAATAAAACAACAATGTTGGGGTTCCCTCGTCCTGACCACACCCCACGCCTTCCACTCATCCCCACACTTGGCTACGCCCCTCAGTGTCTACACCACCCACTTTGGTGGAATTTTTCAAACTTTGTTTGGAGGCGGGATTATGCTTTTGCATTTAGTTACACATTAATTTGGAACCAAAGATGCAGAAACACTGGTTGTGTGTGTGTCCAGCAGATGATGCATGTTAGGTTTTTGCTTTTTGTTGTTCGTATGTTTCCTGTTTTTGTTTCGAGAGACAAAAATGTAAAAGCAGGGTTAGTAATCGCCTTTTTCTCCTTAAGACCTTTGCTATGGTAACCGGTATATTGACATTTATATGTGAATACATCTTTTTTAATTAAAGTAATAACATCTGCCGCTGTGTTTTCTTCCAGGCATGCCCCCCATGGCACCAATTCCAACTCCCATTCCAGCTCCTCTCCCAGTCGTGCCCCCGCTCCCACTTCCTCCTCTTCCCGTTGGGGTGTCTCCTCCTCTCGTGTCTTCGGCTCCACCACCCCTTCCACCCCCCATCGCCAATGGAGCTCCTCCCACAGCCATGATGCCTCCCATCTCAGGCTTCCCCCACCCAGGTAAAACAGAAGAAAGCTGTTTTTTTAATGTTTCTTACATATCTAGCCTAAATTACCAAAATACATGCCTTCTTAGTGTTAGGGGCGCACCGATAAATCGGCCCTGATTTCATTTAACTTTGGGAGACCGGTGATCGGCCAATACATGAGAAACCGATCCAACTATCTTATCTACCGCCACAAAGGTCTGAAAATTGTTGCCAACTTAGCAACTTTTCAGACAAAAAAATCGGTATCGACCAGAATTGGAATTGGCAGGCTTTTTAAAGATTGGTGATCAGGCAGAAAACTGCAATTGGTGCACCTCTACTTATTTGAAGTAGTCAGAAAATAGTGCAGAAAAACCTTGAAAACGTGCAGCTTCAGCGTTTTTGGTCTCTTCTTCAAGTAGCGTGTTTTGTTTTTTAAGTCAGAAACATTCTCTTCGCTTGCTCCCTCAGCTCCTTCTGTGAACAAGACCTCTTCGTTCAATCGTTCCAGCACCAAGCTGCAGAAGGGCTCGTCGTTTGATGCTGCAGGGTAGGCTCGGAGTCGATTACTTTCTTTTCTACAGGTGCATCTGAAAAACAGGCCATTTATTTCAGTCATAAACAAGCCTTTTCTGATGTTTATTTCCAGCAGGACTTGGCACCTGCCTACACTTGCAAAAGTACTTTAAAGTGTGCGGTATCTCTGTGCAGACTACATTTAGTTTTCTGTGTAAAAAATCCTTTTTGTTAGTGTTACGAAATATGATATATATATATTTTTTTTGTATTGAATTTTGGGTTTAGCTGTAGGCAATAATCATTTAAATCAACTGAAATAAGCACTTGAGATATATCACTGTGTAAGGAATACATGCAGTATAGTTTCACTGTTTAAATTGAAGTACTGCAGTAAAATACCTTTTCAATGATATTGTGTTGAAATGCACCTGGAGCTGCTCAAATGAGACGACACAGCGTAGCTGCAGCTTTCATGTTGTTTTGATCTCATCCCAGTACTCAGCCTCCCTCTGACTGGGCAGTTCCTCAGTCCTCCAGACTAAAGTACAGACAGCTTTTTAACTCCCATGACAAGATGATGAGCGGATACCTCACTGGTACGTCGACACACATTAAGATAGGGTGGAGGGGGGGTTCCCCACCTAATTTTAACGCGTCTCTCTAAAAACTATTTACACGGATTTCTTATTTAGGACCCCAGGCTCGCACTATTCTGATGCAGTCCAGTCTTCCTCAGAGCCAACTGGCCACAATCTGGTCAGTGAGTTGAAATTCAACCATTTTTAGGTAATTAGAACAAAAGCAAATGTGTGAAATTCTGTTGGGTTATGTTCTCCTGCAGGAGTCTGTCAGACATCGACCAGGATGGGAAGCTAACAGCTGAGGAGTTCATCTTGGCCATGCACCTCATAGACATGGCTATGTCAGGCTTACCGCTGCCTCCAGTGTTACCAGCAGAATACCTCCCGCCAACGTTCAGGTAATTAGCCCACGATTATTAATATGGTAAACCGAAGATTAGCAGCAAGAACAGATGAATATGTTGGGATTGCATCTGTGTCGAAGGCGCGTGCGGAGCGACAGTGTTCAGTCAGACCAGAAGAGTGTCCCGGAGGAGACGGAGGAGGAGAACGAGAGCATCCAGGAGAAGAAACTACCAGGTGACTTGTTGAGTTTGTTCTGTCTCAGTGAACTGCTGCTCCAAGTTATCCCTCTGCCAATGTGCAGCAATCAACTTTTATTCCTTCCTGCAGTGAATCAGAGCAAAGTCCTTCCACACGCCTTTAGTTCTCCCAGCTGCCAGGAAATGTGTGTCATGATCGTGGGTTTGTTTGTGTTTTGAAAAGCATGTATCAGAATTTTATGAGTATGGGGTGGCTGAATAGCACTCTCTTTTACTGTTGCACAGCAGTCAGGGAAGAAAGAGTGGTTTATTATTTTAAACTGATTCCATTTATGTAAGTTTTAAAAGACTTGATTGAATTTTTAATCAAGTTAATTGCAGGGTCTGCAATTAATTATTCAAAATTCATCACATTTTAATCAATCTATATATCAACAAAATAAGCAAAATTTTCAGTTCAAAAACCCTTTTTGCTGTTAAATTATAGAATAAATAGACATTGTCTGTTATTTAGGTTCTTCAGCCATCAGATTGGTGCTGTGCACTATAATTCCCACTCTGCCTTCAAGTGTTTCAGGAACCTCTGCTCATTCATGGAACTTCTTTGAATAAAAATACTTCTTTAGAAATGTAATCTGCGACATTAGTATTGGGACATCTGTGCTGCTGCATCATGGGTAGCATTGAGGTGGTATTTCATGGTAAATGGTAAATGGCCTGTTCTTACGTAGCATAGTGTTTTATCAAGTCCAGAGGACCCCAAACCATGTTTCACTACATTCACTCATTCACACGCTTTTAGGCCTGAATAGCTTCGTGCTCCTTTTAGCACAACTTGAACACAACAATAGTGTTTTCCAGCACCCCATCAGATCGTTGTTTGAAGCTGAAATTACCACCCAGTGGGCCAAGAGAAGCAGTTAATTGTGTTAAAATGTTTATCGAGTTAAAATCGATGTAATTACTTAATGGAATTTAACACGTTAAAGTCGCAGCACGAGTTTCCATACAAACTGATGGAACACATTAAAACAAACATAAATAGTAACTGAGATTTACTGTCAAACAAACAGAATCTTACTCATCACAAATAAATAAAATGTTAAAGTTCCTACACAAGCTACATATTGATGCATGGAACCCATCTGCATTACTGTTTAAAAGCAGAAATATGTCTGCAAGCATAAAATGATGCAAATCAAGTTTACGCTGCTGTTGGCGATATCTTCTCCATCTTGTATAAATGTTTAAGCAATGTTGCCCACATGTGTTGTATGTCCTATTAAATTTCCTGTGGGCTCTTTCTGTTGCTGGATTAAAAAAGAAGATTGTAGTTGACTTATTGCAGCGCTGTGGCGTGGTGTCCAGCCTTCCTCAGACTGAACTTTGTTGAACCGTTTGTTGTTGCTGTTACTTCCCACGTCTTTTATCTTGACTTTGCAAATCTAAAACTAACATTTTTCTCTGCAAAAAGTGTGGTGTGCATATGTATTCATCCCCCTTTAATCAAATACCCCTAAATAAATTACATCGACAACAGCAACTGTCTTCAGAAGTCATCCAATTATTAAATAGATTCCACCTGCGTAGAGTTTCATCTCGGGATAAAGAAGAACAATCGACTGTTGAAAGAAAGCAATGAAAAGTCCTGCTTGTAGTTGGTGTCTTGCCACCCTATGTGGGTGGAAAACTAACACTGCACATCATCCTACAAGCACCGCTGAAACATGGTGGTGGCGATATCATCCTGTGGGAAGGCTTTTCTTAGTTTGATTTAATGGGAATAGTTTTGGAAAGTACTATAGCTGTAGAAGTATAATTGTCTTCCTTCTGAAAGTTCCTGCTGCTTTCATGAAATTAAAATACTGCATACTTTGTGTTGTTGTGGAAACAGAAAAACAATTTTTTTTTTTGTCTGTGCATTTTTTGTTAACTCTTAGCTGATTTCTTATTGGTATAAAATGCTTTGATCAGTTGATCTTTTCACAATGTCCCCTCTTTTTAAGTGTTAACAGCGGTTTTCTTTATATGTTCTGCCTCGCCACAGTGACGTTTGAGGATAAGAAGAGGGAGAACTTTGAAAGAGGAAACCTGGAGCTGGAGAAAAGACGCCAGGCTCTCCAGGAGCAGCAGAGGAAAGAGCAGGAGAGACTGGCAGCGCTGGAGAGGGAGGAACAGGAGAGAAAGGTTTCTAACGTTTATATAAGACATCACATTTACGATGCTGTCCTGCAGCAGCTATAGGACCATATGCACAAGCTCTTTCCAGTGGGAGGAAAGAAAAGGCGTCATCGTTTGCCTGGGTATGTTTGCATGTTCGTGCTGCAGGAGCGCGAGCGTCTGGAACAAGAACGGAGACGACAACAGGAGCTGGAGAAACAGCTGGAGAGGCAGCGAGAGCTGGAGAGGCAAAGAGAAGAAGAACGGCGCAAGGAGATAGAAAGGAGAGAGGTATAAAGAGGAGGAGAAGGATTCCCAGCCCTCTACTGTTCAGACAAAGAGTTTGGGTTAAGTTGAAGTTAAGATGCTGCGCACTTGTAATTATATGAGCTGTAATCACTCATGAATCTCTGTTTACAGTAAAGAAGCGAAAAGATCTGCCTGCAGCAGCTGCTTTGTTGTCTATAGTGAAATATCTCTGGATCATGTGTAGTTCTTTGTTGTGATTCATTCGTGTGTGTGTCTCAGGCTGCTAAGAGGGAATTGGAGCGCCAGCGTCAGTTGGAATGGGAGCGGCAACGTCGCCAGGAGCTTCTAACTCAGAGAAACCGAGAACAAGAAAGCATAGTGCTGCTCAAAGCCAGGAAGAAGACACTGGAGTTTGAACTGGAGGCTCTGGTAAGTCAAAAAAAGTTCAAACCCTGTCACAAAATCCTGCAAACACACTTCAGTTGGAAGTGAAACAGCATCACAGTCCTCTACTGTACTCACCAGAGAGCAGGAGATGCCTTTACTTTACTTTATTCATTAGATGGACAGAGGGATTATCTGGGGGGGGGTTTGAGGGGTATATAGAATAAATTAAACAATATCTATTTCCTGTTCCCCAGAATGATAAGAAGAACCAATTGGAAGGTAAACTAAAGGATGTTCGGTTTCGTCTTTCAACTCAGCGGAGAGAGATGGAGCAGACCAATCAGACCAGAGAAACACGCATCGCTGAAATCACACAGCTTCAGCAGCAGCTTCAGGTTCTAAAACCAACACATGACAACATTCTTTTCCATCTCACGTTTATTTGACTCGAGCAACTCTGCTACATACCTTTTGAAAGTGGTTGTGTTTTGTAATCTTCAGCTTTGAATACAATTGAACAGTTTGGAATCATGTCTGCTGGTATGTTTGTGTTGCATGCAGGATTCCCAACAGTGGCTGGGGAGGCTGATTCCAGACAAGCAGAATCTGAATGACCAGTTAAAACAGGTTCAGCAGAACAGCTTGCACCGTGAGTCCTGTTGGCATGACACGCACTCGCCACGACAATATACACACATCAGGGTTCCTGTGGAGTCTGAGAAAGCATGGAATTTAATTTAAGTGTTTTCCAGATCAGGAAAAGTAAATAAGAAAAGAAGTATAGTTTAGAAAAGGATTTATATTACTAGAGTTAATACCCTGTCCCATTGTCCATCCATGTATCCATCTGTCCATCCATCCAGAACTCAATCAATAAATCAGTCCGGAAATCCACCCCTCTGTCAAAAAATCAGTCCAGAAATCCCTCCAGCCGTCCATCCAGAAATCCAGAAATCCGTCCTTCCAGAAATCCATCTGTCCAGAAATTCATCCACCCATCCATCCATCCATCTGCTGTCAGTCTTGCTGCTGTTTTAAACTACTCCCTGAGCTTACCTACTAACTTGACCTGTCCTCACGCTGTCTGTGTATATTTAGGTGACAGCCTGTCATCCCTGCAGAAGGCCATTGAGCAAAAGGAGAGCAGCAGGCAGCAGCTCAGGGAGCAGCTTGATACAGTGGAGAGGGAGACCAGAGCAAAACTGTTGGAAATAGATGCCTTCAACACACAACTGAAGGTAATGAATCAATGCATTTATACAGGGCATCAGAAGCAAAACAAAACATAGCTATGGTGACATAAATATGTAGCATAAACGTTACTGTTTAAGGGGATAGGCTGACAAATAGAAACTGGGATGCTGCTTTAAGATCGAGTTGCTGAAGAAATGTCAGCTATAAATCTAAAACAAGGTTAAGTGTAGAAAGTCATCAAGATTGGTAAATGTACCAACTGACAGTGCAGGAAGGTTTGTGGGTTTTCATCAAGATTAAACCCCTCAAATAGGATTTCACCCCATATAAGTAAAAATGCTCCAGTCAGTCAGTGTTCTTTAAAAATATTGAAGCAAAGACAGTCAGATTGGCAGGGCTGATACTGGATCAGTAAACCCTTTAGGTCGCACTGCATGGTGTTATTTTCAAAACAAAAGCATTTCTGTGGTAATGTCACAGATTGTTCGTCCTGTTATAGTCTCATAAAGAGCTCCATGCAACTTGAAAGCAATCACTTATATTTCCAAACAACAGTTTTAAAGATCAGATAGTAACATTTCAATTGTTGGCACTTGAGGTTTAATATTGACACATTTTATACTTAAGAGGAAAAATGTTTTTTACATGAAACAAGGTAGCAGGAAATTAACTGTAAAGTTTGGTATATAAACTCAGTTGAGGAGAGAGAAAATTAACCAATCAAATGTTTACTGATAGATCAGTTGTGTTATGATGTGTCCCATTCTTCATAGCATTCATCTCAAAGCTTAGTTGTACTGTACTCTATTGGTGAATCCAGCTTTGGTGCGTTTCTGTTTATATGGATGTTGTACTGCTGCTGTCATGTTTAATTGTTGTGTTTGTGGTGCCAGGTTATGTAAGCAAACAGTTGGTGGTTTCAGCCTGCTGCTTTATGTACAGTGCGTTCATGTTTAAACATTTTCCGTCATTACAATGATAAGCTTCACAGTAATTTATTGGGATTTATGTGCTAGATCATCATGGAGTAGTGCATAATTGTGAAGTGGAAGGAAGATGATTCATGGTGGCAGCATGTTGGAGAAGCTCTGTTACATTATTTCTGATTTGTTCTTGTAGACTTTTGGTTATAATTTTTTTTGGTTGAGGCGTTGCATATTTGGACAATTGCTTCCTTTGGTTTTAGATGCTGTGCAGCTGGAAGGATTTTTTTCCTTTTGGATAGCTGTTATGATGTGTAACCATGGAAACAACGTATTTTTTTAAATTATTATTATTATTATTATTTGCAACTGGAAACTGATTAACACCCCCAAATCTCAAATAATACCTGAACTAGGCCCAAAATCCCAGAGAAGCTGAAAAGGAAGCTTCATTGATGCAGAGGGAGAAGGAGGAAGTTCCAGTCATCTCTTCCATCAACCATAATGGGCACCGATCATATCCCCAGTTCCAGCATCTCTCTGACCAGCTTTAAAGAGAGGTTCAGAGAGCAGCAGCAAAAGCAAATGAGGTAGATTAGCAATGCTTGTCAGCAACTGACTGAATATCGTCTCTGCTGCTGTTAGCATGTCGTGACAGTAGGGCTGAAAAGATTTATTGTGATGAATCAATTATTGAAATAATCGTCAACTAATTTAGTAATCAGTTAGTCGTTAACTGGAGCATACAGTCTGTTTAAAAAAAGGCCATTTGCTGAAGAAAAAACATATTCAGAGAAGTAATTAATCCAAACCTTTTCAAAATATATTTACGCTTTGCATTTAAGATAAAAACACCTTTGTCTATAAATATGTTTTACCCAAAACTCCTCAACTGGCCTTTTTTATATATTCACCTTATTCAGATTCACGAAAGGAATGCTATGTGATTGCATTTTAGGCAAAAAATGTTTATTTTCTTATTTAAAGAAGGAATTGAATTTGTTTATTTGCATCTTTTAATGCATTTCTAATATTGGATAGAAAAGGCTTAAGTGGTTAAATGAAAAATCTGTAAATGTGGCAATTTTTTTTATCCGATTAATCGTCAGAATAATTTATAGTTGAATCAATTACGAAAATAATCGTTAGTTGAAGCGCTACAGGACAGTCATGAGACTGTCGTACAGTAACAGTCTTCAGTCAGAGGCCTTCACGATTTGCTTCAAGTCTGACTGCTATCGGACATGCTTCCAGCCCACAGCATCACCATCCACAACAACTCTTTGAAGATACTTGGATGCTGTAAATTATGACGACATTTAATTTCCCTATTTGGGATAAATAAAGTATTTCTGAATTAAATTTTCTCCCTCTTACAGGTTTTCTTCCATGTATACAATGTATTGACTGTATAGCGATAAATTTAAAAAACACCGTCTCATTTTCCTTCCATTTTACAATCATATGCTGTTTTATGTTGGTTTATCACACAAACTCCTAATAAAGCAGTCAACCGAAGTTTGTAGTTGTAACCTGACATATGATTAAGCTAAAGGGCTGTAAATACATATCCAAGGCACTGGAGCTTTGACCATCATGAGACTAGAGTTCTTCAGTGACCAGCTGTCTTTATTTTATTTTATTGTATCTAGGTCCGTAAAAGAAGTCAGAGAGTGCAGAAATAGTCATGTTGTTTTTCCTAGCCAGGAGCAGATGGGAACAGTAAGGACCAGGAGGAAGGCAGAACAGCTACCATAGACACAATAATAAACTGATTTTCTAACAACTAATCCAATTAGTGCAAGTCAGGATTTATTTAGTGAATGCAACATTACAAAAGCATCTGTGCAGCAGAGCAACAAGTAATAAAACGGTTCCTGGCAGCTTGAACCACACCTCAGTTATGTAGTTCTTTACACCACTGAGGTGTGAACAATATTTGACTTTACTTCCTCCTCCCTCCCCCCTCCACACCACCATAACTCCCTAAATCTTCCTTGGTCACTGCTGTGCCTCATCTGTGCTCTATAACAACTGGGGCTCTTCATCTGCGATGCTTCTTTGCCTTTTTTTTGTTTGTTTTGTTTTGTTTTTGTTTTTTTTTGCTCCTGGCTGTACTTGTCTAAATTTTGTTTCTGCTTACTCAACCTACATTCCTCCCATTCGTTTTCTCCCTGTTATTATTTGTTCAATCCACTTATTAAATCCCTCCTTCTATATTTTCTACTCCTTTTTATTTACCTCCCACACTGGCCTTTTGCTCCCATGCCAGTGTCTGTGTGAGTTCTATGCCAACCACTGTGCCAGGATAGAAGCCCTGCAACGCCAACTTCACCACGAAGAGAAAGGGAGACAGGTAGAGCACACTGCCACTGCTGGAATGGGGTGGTACTGCAGTTGGGATATACTTTGTGATTATGTAATGACAGTTCTACTGCTGATGGTAGGCTGACCACTAAGGTCAGTTTTTGTGTTTTGAATTAGATCTTATCAGGCGACTAACCTGCTTTTGACTTTAACAGCCGAGAACCAGAACCCTGAAATGCTTGATGTGTGGTGATGGTTGAGATTAACCCAAGTACACAGCACTTATATTCCCCTCACTGACTACATGCATCCATTGCAGCCTGTGGAAATCAAACTGTATGTTTGAAGATTTCTGCCATAAAAAACATAGATTCTAAAAGTTCTGTTGTTGTAAATGCTTTAAAATCCCTTGTGAGAAACAATAGCACCTCTGAGGAGGAAGGATGCACTAGTTTTTATGAAAGGAATGCTTTACTGAGGAAATATGACTCAATCTACAGATTAAAAAGACTCAAAGTGAATGTTGATGAAAAATACTCACCTGAAGTTACATTTACCAACTCCTATATGGTTCTTGTGTAAAAAAAACAAGTGGAACAACGATGTCAGATATTGTGGCTTTTTTCACAAGTTGATTTTGTTTCTGTAAGTCTTATCTGACATTCTTTAGTTAAATGCAAGGAATATCGGCTTTGTCCTTTATAATTCCGTTAAACTCAGACCGCTTTATGGGTGTGTTGACCCACCGATCTATTCCATCCTTTTTCTTGCCATATATATATATATATATATATATATATACATATATATATATATATATATATATATATATATATATATATATATATATATATATATATTGAGATGCTCCTTGAGATGCTCGGCTATAGGAGCAACCATGAGATTCAATACCCACCATGGAAAAGACGGTTAGAGGCTAAAATCAAGGTAACAAGGAGGGAAGTGAGCCAATTGTCAGAGCTCCAAAGAGGTGCAATCAAAAGACCGGTACCCAAGCGGTACAGCCAGATGCCCATACCTGAAGCGCTCGAAACTGCCAAACAAAGGCTCCAAGCCTTGGCCAGTCGCCTAAAGAGGTACACGAGAGAAAATGAAGCCAGGAGGATTAACCGGCTCTTCTCCACCCAACCAGCTAAAGTGTACTCTCAATGGCAGGGTAATAACAACAGAGAAGACCCACCAAGGCTGGAGACCCAACAGTACTGGAAAGGCATATGGGAAAGGGAGGTGACCCACAACAGCAATGCACAGTGGCTAATCTCTCTACGAGATGACCACAGCAACCTCCCTGAGCAAGCCCCAGTAACTATCACAGTGGCAGATGTCCAAGAAAGAGTCTCAGGTATGAAAAACTGGACAGCACCAGGTCCTGACATGATCCATGCCTACTGGCTAAAGAAACTCACTGCCCTCCATGAGCGACTGGCAGCTCAAATGAACCAGCTGCTACAAAGTGGGACTCACCCTGAATGGTTAACTGAAGGGCGCACAATCCTGATCCAGAAGGATCCCTCAAAGGGTTCGGTCCCATCCAACTATCGGCCAATAACCTGTCTCTCTACAACATGGAAGCTCATGTCAGGCATCATAGCAGCTAAGATAGGTGGGCACATGGATAAATACATGAGTACAGCACAGAAGGGCATCGGCATAAATACCAGAGGAGCCAAACACCAACTCCTGGTAGACCAAACAGTCGCCCAGACTGCAAAACCCGACACACCAACCTGTGCACGTCTTGGATTGATTACAAGAAAGCCTATGACTCAATGCCACACACTTGGATCATTGAATGCTTAGAGATGTACAACATCAACAGGACTCTAAGAGCCTTCATTGCAGCCTCGATGGGGATGTGGAAAACCACCCTTGAAGCCAACTACAAGCCAATTGCACAAGTGTCCATCAAATGTGGCATATACCAAGGAGACGCTCTGTCCCCACTGCTGTTCTGCATAGGTCTGAACCCCCTCAGCCAAGTCATCAACAAGACTGGCTACGGATACCGACTCAAGAACGGAGCTACCATCAGTCACCTCCTCTACATGGATGACATCAAGCTGTACGCTAAGAGCAAACGAGACATCGACTCACTGATCCACACCACCAGGATCTACAGCACTGACATTGGGATGTCATTCGGACTAGAGAAGTGTGGTCGGATGGTTACACAGAGAGGGAAGGTCATCCACACAGAAGGGGTCTCACTCCCAGAGGGAACAATAGCAGACATTGAGGACAGTTACAAGTACCTGGGAATACCACAAGCAAATGGCAGCCTCGATGAGGTCACAAGGAAAGGAGCCACAGCCAAATACCTCCAACGAGTAAGGCAAGTCCTGAGAAGCCAGCTCAATGGCAAGAACAAGATCCGTGCGATAAACAGCTATGCCTTGCCAGTAATCAGATACCCTGCAGGAATAATAAGCTGGCCAAAGGAAGAGATAAAGACCATGGATGTTAAAACTCGGAAACTACTAACCATGCATGGAGGGTTCCACCCTAAATCCAGCATCCTGAGACTATACGCGAGCCGTAAGGACGGAGGCAGAGGACTAGCGAGTGTGAGAGCCACTGTCCAGGATGAAACATCCAAGATCCATAAATACATCAAGGTCAAAGCCTCAACCGACGATGTGCTCAGCGAATGTCTCAAACAATGGGGACCAGAGGATGAGGTGCTGGAGGAACCATCATGGGAGGATAAGCCCCTACATGGGATGTACCACCGACAAATAACTGAAGTGGCTGATATCAGGAAATCCTACCAATGGCTGGAAAAAGCTGGACTCAAGGACAGCACAGAGGCACTCATCCTGGCTGCACAGGAACAGGCCCTAAACACCAGAGCAATAGAGGCTCAGATCTACCACACCAGACAAGATCCAAGGTGTAGATTGTGCAAGGAGGCCCCTGAGACAGTCCAACACATAACAGCAGGGTGCAAGATGCTGGCAGGGAAAGCGTACATGGAACGTCATAACCAAGTGGCGGGAATAGTGTACAGAAACATCTGTGCAGGATATGGACTGGAAGCCCCGAGATCAAAGTGGGGCACACCCCCAAAGGTGGTGGAGAATGACCGAGCTAAGATCCTGTGGGACTTCCAGATCCAGACAGACAAAATGGTAATGGCGAACCAACCGGACATCGTGGTGGTGGATAAACAACAGAGGAAACCCGTTGTGGTGGATGTAGCAATACCAAGCGATTGCAACATCAGGAAAAAGGAACACGAGAAACTGGAGAAATACCAGGGCCTCAGAGAGGAACTGGAGAAGGCCTGGAAGGTGAAGACCACAGTGGTGCCTGTGGTCATCGGGGCCCTCGGGGCAGTCACCCCCAAACTGGAGCAGTGGCTAAAACAGATCCCAGGAACATCAGACATCTCAGTCCAGAAATGCGCAGTTCTCGGCACAGCCAAGATACTACGCAGGACCCTCAAGCTCCCAGGCCTCTGGTAGAGGACCCGAGCTCAGAGGTTGAGAAAATTGGGTGAGAAGGGAATTTTTTTTTTTTTTTTAGATAGATAGATAGATAGATAGATAGATAGATAGATAGATAGATAGATAGATAGATAGATAGATAGATAGATAGATAGATAGATAGATCTATATCGATATAGATATAAAATAACCCTACACTTTTAACACCATTAAAAAACAGCCACACCACTGACTTTACCACTGCTTCTCTGCTTCAGTTAAACACCCCACAATCCTGTGCTGCATAACTATCAGTGTCACATGACTGAACAAATACAACATGGCTAACCCCTTCCCTTCTCCCCTCCTGAAACACACAAACGACAACAAGATGGAAAAAAACATCGGCTGGTAATGTCGGTAAAAAAAAAACCAAAAAAACAGTTTTTACTCATCTACAGAAGCATAAATGAGTAAAAACCGGAGGTGGGAGGCTTTATGCCTTCTTAACAAGTCATATGTCAGAGGAGCGTATTGTTATATCTCATAACGAGATGCAAAACTCATCTTGTTATAGCGAGAATCTTTTTTAGTGAGAAACTTTTCTCGTTATGAGATGCAAAAACAGTTAAAACGAGAAAACTTTCTCATTTTAATGAGATTTTAAAAAGTCGTAACGAGATCTATGTCAATAAAGCCAAAATATCTTCTCTTTTAAATAGGGGAGGTTGTAACAGTAAAACAGCAACACCTCTTGGGATTTTTAGAAGTCGTCCAGAAGAAACAAGGTGAGAAGGAGTCATAGCAAGCCCCTTTATGCCTCTTTAACAAGTCGTAATCTATCAGAGGAGTGTATTTTTATAGAGAAAATTTCTCGTTCAAACGAGATACTGCTCCTGAATTTATTTCCAAGCTCGGGCAGTTAAACACCTCCGTACTTATCCGACCGATAATGATATGTAATAAAATGAATAACGTTGGTCAATGCCGATGTTATTGCCGATATATGCATCCCTAGTTATAAAGCTTAGAAGAACCATGTGAACATGAACTTCTTAGCGAAATATACTCGGTAAGCTTTAAAGCACACTAACACTCTATAAGAGGGCATGGATTACACTAACATGCACCAATCAGAATTTTACAGCCAGTTCAAATCTGCTGTTTTTGTCAGGCTTTGACCTGCTGGTAATTTTTGCTGATTTCAATTTCTCTTTTACAACTATAATCTAGAATGATATATGAAAGTTTAAAAAAAAACAAATCTAACCCTCATCCCATGAGTGCAGTCATCTTCATGTAGTTACAGCATCGACACCGAAGAGTGTTGTCCTTGTTCAACCTGATGTTGTGTTCACTTCTCTGAAAAACACCAGAGTTTGGAGTTTCCAACTGGCCTGTTACCATTCAGGGTCTACTGAGCTGAATGTTGTCCACTGGCAGTTAGCAGTTGACGTGATGTTGCATCTTTGACAGTTTTGCTTATAGTCATTAATGGATGTTCTGAAACATCCATTGAAGCCACATCATATTCATTAGAAAGTCTCATTTTGGAACTCAGGTCTGAAACTGCTGCTGCTAACTGATTCTTCATTCTCTCATGAGACCTTTGACTTCTCTGCTTAAAATAGGACAATGTTAAATTAAGTTTTTTTTTTTTTTTTTTTTTTTTTTTGTTTTGTTTTGTTTTTTTCTTTCTTGAAATATAGGAAAATTAATTTGCAGTCGAGCATCAAAAACATCTTGATTTTTGAAGACTCACAGGTTGGATAATTCTGTTCCAATTTGGTAATTTGAGATAACACTAGGATATAAATCTGAACCACTAGCTGAGTTACATTTTTTTCATTTCTGTATGCCCCAGAGCAATGTGACCATGTTTTTGTTGAAGTACAGTTAAAGGGTTTTTTTCCCTTTTTTTTTTTTTTTTTTTTTTTTTTTTTGGGGGGGGGGGGGCGTTAGTGGCCATTTTTCTGATAGTATGTAGATAGGACAGAGGTAGAGAAGGGGGAGATGACATGCGGCAAAGGTTCTGAGGTCGGGAGTCGAACTCGGGACAGCCGTGATGAGGACTATAGACTATAGCTTCCAAATACGCGGCGCCCACTCTACCCACTACGCCATGCGACGCCCCCAGTTAAAGGTGTTTTCCATTTTTCATCCTATTCTACTGTGTCCATATCAATTTTTGCTTTGCATGTTCTTCTTCAGCATTGATTAAAAAAAAAAAAATAACATAAAAATCCATTAAAATATGCGGCTTGTCTGGGAGTAGCGTCATAACGATTAGCAGCTATAAATCATGCAGTGTTTAGGAAATTCACAAAAAATGGTGAAAAGTTTTCCTGATAGGCTGTATTTGGATTTTGGCAAAAGGAGTGAGAAAACTAATCCTCTTTGGAGCGCCGCAACTCAACTTATCCTGACTTGTTTCCATTCATAATGCATTTATGTCTCCTATATATATGTGTGTTGGAGTCTTTCATTTCTGTCCTACTGTGATGATGCTGTTGACTCACTCTTCATATAGCAAGCCAGAAAAGGTGAGTCATCATGGGAACCAGTGGCTCAGTCTCTGGTTCTTTTGTTACCCACCAGTTCTTTTCTCTCATGCTAATCAACAGAAGCTGTGTTTCTATTGACCATAAAATGACAAATAAGAATTATGAAAATAAATTTGCTTAATGGAAACATGCCCATTTTAAGAAAGCTCACATTTTTCGCTAAAAAGTTTTTGCGCTTGGATGGGGTGGTTTTTCAGCCATATTGAAATTTGTGTATTTCACAAAACTGCAATGGAAGCACTTTTTTTTGCATCACATGAGTCACGCCAGTTGGTAAACAGCAGCAATGTGCTTATTTGTAGTCACTGGCCTCCTGGGACAATGCGCAGCTGGCTCCACCAGAGGTCTCACTGCATCGCAGAGTTCATCAGAAGTTGAGTTTATCATTTGAATTCATAGCTCTTCTGTAAAACCGACCACTACAATTTCCCAAAAACGCTGCATACGTAGCCGCTCCCAAGTATAAGGGGTTTGTCGCTCCAACACCTGAATAAGACCCCGGAGTCTCTCTGATGACTGATGATGAGCACTCGTGCCATGGCTGAAATATGATGATTATCTTGTGTTTACATCCGTCACCTCCATGAGTTTTAATGACTCATTCCCTGAACAGACTTATTCACATGTGATTTCCCTGAAGCTAAATTTTCTGGATAAATTCTAAAGGGCTTTACTTGGCTGTTTTGTAAACTCTCTTTCCCCCCCCCAATAACTTTATTTCAAACGAGAAACATACAGGAACACACAAAAAAAGGTGGACAGTAGAGAACAAGATATAAACATCAATGCAATGTATAAGGGCATTATAGAACATGCAAGTTATATAGTCAAAAATTAAATTGGTGCTCGTGTGGTGTAGTCTTTCAAGGGCAGATATTTGAATTGAAGTTAGTGCTTTAGCATTAGCTTCCACTAAATACAGCATTGGGGTAGTGCTTCAGTGTTAGCTTAACTAATGTTAGTGAGTAGTCCTTTAGAGTTAGAGTAACTAACTTTTTAGTTAGTGGTGCCCACCACTGCTAATCATTATTTTGTTAGAGCTAAACGGAACAAAGTTGGATGTATATTAGATTTTTGGGACACATGATTAAAAACAGTTTTAAAAAATTTGTACTTCCCTTTAGGCATGTAATAAACACTCTCATGTTCCCCAACATACATATTTTTTTCCTGGAATGTTTACTTTGTTTTAAAAAAACTCCTTTTTTATATAAAAAGTACAAGTTTTAGAATCTGGGCAGCATCGTAGCACTAAATAAAATAAATGAAAAGGTGCTGGCATCTGCTTGTTTGCATAACGCTGACTAAACCTGCCTTTGTTAATATGCGTTACTCATCACAGTGAATCACAGAACGTCCTCCTTTAAATGAGTCACTATCATAGCTTTAAAAAACAGCTGCCGTGTGGAATAAATTAGGACTTTAAAAGGAACTTGAACAGTTATGGTTGAAGGAAGGTTAAACCCTCAAAGCTGTTTTTATTTTTGTGTGTCTAATATTAAAGACTTTATATTACCGGAGTATGTGTAATTTATTGGTTATTAATATTTGATTGTTTACAAGGAGCTCAGATAGAAACAAACTGACAAAAAAAAGTTCAGTTTTGTTCTTAAAATGAACAAATTGTGAACAAAATTATTGAAAAGCTGAGAGATATACTGTTTGTGTGTATTGCCTGTTGTGTGTGTGCGCATGTGTGTGTGTTTGTTTCAGCACCAGGAGCAGGGACAACTGCAGGAGTTATTGTCAGCCGTCAGAGTTTGTCTGACTCGGCTAGCCTGCGCTATAAAGGTCCATGTAACAAACCATCCTTTCCTTCTCATCATCACCCTTCTCTCTGTCTTTTCTGACCTCTTTCTCTATTTTTCTTCCTTTTTGTTCTCATTCATTTTTTTTAATCCTTTGTCCCTTTCTCTCATATTCTGATGTTTAGCTCTCTGCTTATCCAGCCAGCTAGCTTTGCGCTGGTAGTTAACAATAGAGATGCACCGATCAGACATTTGTAAAGAGCTGCCGATACAGATTATAGCTGATTCGGTATTCCCCAAATAATTTAAGTTCTAAATTAAGTCTGAGATTTTTGAAATGGCTGCTATCATTGCTAAACCCAGTATGTTCCATAGCAGGTGTGTAAAACCAAAAACCAAAAACCAAACTTTTTCTGTAACACATTCAGCCTGCAATGTGCTACGGTTTGCTCCAGGTCAGTTCACCCTTTAACTAGCATGATTATTCTAGAATTGTGCTGCTCACCCTGGCAGCATTTTGGAGTAGCTCAATTACATTAGTTCTGACTTGTTCTTTTTGTAGACTTTTGTTCATAGCTTTTTTTGGTTGAGATGTTGGATGTTTGAAAAATGATTCCCTCTGATTTTGGATGCTGTGCAGCTGGAAGGAGTTTTGCTCTTTTTTTACTTTTAGACAGTTGTTATGATGCATAACCGTGGCATCGAGGTATTGTTTTTACTACTGGAAGCAGCTAATTGGAAACCCCAAAGCTCAGATAATACCTGAACAACAGCTCCAAACCCCAGAAGAGATAAAAAAAGGAGACAGTGTGGATGCGGAGCAGGACCAAAGACCATAGGAAAGAGGACGAAGTTCAAACAATCTCTTCCATCGATCATAATGGGCAAGGATCATATCCCCGATTTCAACGTCACTCTGCCAGTCTTTCTAACCATATAGCCAGACAGAGATTTGAAAAGGAGCGTCAAAAGCAAATGAGGTGGATTCGCAGTGCTTTCCAACAACTGATGATGTCATCTAGGACATGTTGCCATGGAATATTGTCTGCTGCCTGGAAGTTGGGCTGTTACCATGACAATCATGAAACTGTCATATAGCAACAGTCTTCAGTCAGAAGCCTCTTGAGATTCATTGCAAGACTGACTGCTGCCAGAGACCCTTCCTGCCCACAGCATCACCATCCATCACGACTCTTTGAAGATACTTGGATAATTTGAGTTACGACATTTAATTTTCCTTTGGGATAAATCATGTTTGTTTTAATTGAGTTGAATAAAACATCTCCAAGAAGGAGATGAAATGCTTTCTTGCGACAATGGCTCTTTCTTGTACCCAAAAAAGCAGAGATCAAAATGAGTGATTCTCTAAGAGTAAAAAATGGTGACAGTGGAATGAGCAGAACCTACTGAAGAGTGTTGTCAATAACACCTGGTAGCACTCATCTATGGTAGGTTCACTATTCACTATCCGATGTCTATGGTAGGCATCGGATTTCTGACCAACCGGTGAACATCAGGGCTGGTCACGCTGAAAATTGTCCAGTTGCATCCCATTGATAATGTCTCGGTGCATCTCTAGTTAACACTGTAGATGGGTTTATGGTGTTCTTTGCTATGCTAGTCTACCTCACGTCGCTACAGTCCAGCCTTAACTATTGATATCTCAGCTGGACAAGAAGCTGGGAGTTGTGCCTGATTTTTAAAAAACAAAAACAAAAAAAAAAAAAAACAGATTTAACATCCGCGAATGTCTGTGTGTGTCGTCTCATGTCTCTTTCACTTCCTGTTGCAGGTGATTTGGACTTTTCTGTCTCCTCAGAGTTGTCTGTCTCTTCTCTCTTATTGGTTTGGTTGTCCCTTGAAGTGTCCTCACCTTGGTTGTTTGGCTGAAACATGACATCTGCATTGCATTGTTTTAGCGACAGAGTGGTTTCTAACGGCACAGAGGTTGTCATGGATACACAGAACTGCCCATATTCATCCCCCTCAGCACACATCCCTTTTCCCCTCTTTAGCCTCCCTTTATTTATTTCCTCCTTCTAACCCATTCTGTTGACACAAGAGTCCCTTGTGCAAGCTCCGCCCCTCTGCCTTCATCACAGTGCTTTGGGCTTGGTAGCAGTAAAACGCAAATTCAAAAATTTCTCTTTTGACTTTGCTTTGTCACTGAACGGTCTGTTAGAAACTTGGGATATAATACTATTATTATTATTATTATTTTTTAAATGACTAGGAAAACTAGTAAATTGAAAGACTGAAGATGAAAAAAACCTAGCCAACACATTAAAATATATCATGATTTATTTGTTTATTTTTTTTAAGTGTGCCGCTTGCTGAGTAGTGGCACCCCTAGAAATTTTTCAGAGGGATGGCCAGATCAGACCAGTAAATACTTTAGAGGGGTTCAGCTAAAAAAAAAGAGAGCATTATTTAATGGGATATATATTTATGTTTCATTGCAGAAAATGATTATGTATGCCTTTTTATGACATAAACATGATTCTCTGGGTGTGACCAGCATTTTTCAGGAGAGGGCCTTGGCCCTCCTGCCCCCCCCCCCTTGGGGGCGGCACTGTCGCTGAGGGAGCAGCTGAAAAAAAATAATTAAAAGAAAACAGAGTGTATCAAGAATAGACTTCAGGAGTTATATTTTTTTTTCTCAGACAGCCATCATTTAATGTCTTTTTTTTCCTAAAGGGATCCTCCCAGCTACCTTTTTCACCACAAAACAAACATAAATGATCAGGAACAAATCAAATTATGAAATATCTAAAATTTCAAGAAGTTTGTACAAAGAGAATTAGTGGATTTTTAGTCACTTGATGGAAACACTCCACCTCACCATGTATAAAAAACGAGGTTGCAGAACAGCAAAACCTATGTTGCTCGCACAGCTGTGTATGAAGAGGTTGTAATTTTTTTTATTATTAATATCTATCCACAAAAACATTTTTTGTTGTTTTGTTGGAAACGTTCCAGAACGTGCAGCTGAGTTTTGTGTGATCGTTCTAGAATAGTGTCACGTCTTCTGGTGACGAAGCAAGACGCTTCCCAGTCGGTTCTTACAAGTGGAAAACTGCAACATGGAAAAGAAGCGCTCCACCCCTCCATCCAACAACCGACGATCGGCTCAATATAAAAACGACTGGATTTTCTTTTTCCAACAGTCCCAGTTGTAAAACCGGTTTTGTTGAAATGCGTCAACCCAACTGGATTTTACACTTCAACACTGACGTTGCTGCAGGTTGAGAAATCAGATCATACAAACACCTTAATGTTCTCTGACTGGTTTGCCTAAGCAGATTCGACTGAGTAGGTTGAACACTTAGGCCATATTGAAGCAAAAAATCAGTTTTTATAGAGTAAAATAAATTCCAGCTTTGTTTTTTAATATTGTTTCTCTTCGTGAATTTTGGACAGATTCTGTAGGCTTAAAGTCCTTAACTGAAGAATTTGAATGTAATTTTAAAGCATTGTCCAGTGTGGGGGGGTGCTTAAAGCCCCAGTCACACATCGGAAAGGGGCGGAGCTTGCCTCAATCACCTGACTAATGCGAACGTGCCACTGGTGTTGTCGTTAGTTGTCGATGGTAACCCCTAGCCACCAACCCTCTGCTCCCACTTCGCCCTCATTGCTGTTCCTTTCCTGTATACCGTGATGCTTTACAGGAACTGCGGGAGATCCACAGCCGGCAGCAGAGACAGAAACAGAAGGAGCTGGAGGGAGGCGCGCAGTCGCTCTCCCAACCTTACATGCAAACGCCAGTCGAGAGGAAGTCTGCCGAGTTGCAGGAGGGCGGGTAAGACTGGAATAAATATTGAAGTGTTGGCTTTTTTTTTTATTTGTTATTTTTATTTATTTTATTTTTTTTTTTTTAATACTTTTTGGTAGATAATCTGAACTTCTTCGCACCTTATTCTGTCAACATCCAGGTTACCATCAAAGGAAGGCGTCGCCTGGCGGGGTGAAACAGGAAGTTCCGCCCCTAAAGCTCCCAGCCCCGCCTCCGTGTCTGCATCACACGCCTGGCTCAACAGGGTGACTCAGGAGGAGGAGGAGAGGAAGAGGAGAGGGATGGAGGAGAAAGAGGAGGGCAGGAAGGGACCCGGCTCAATAGAAGAGAAGGAGGTTGAGAGCAGAGGAAAGAAGGACATGCAGGATAAACTGAACAAGCTGTTCACCCAGCCGGCTGACCCCTGGGCCTCAACAGGTGGGCTGCAGCTGCTCCTGATGAGCGAGGAAGTTGAAACTGTTAAAACCAGAAATTTACATACACCAAATAATAAGATGCATCCACTTTTATTTCTCTCTGTCTGATGTTAAATCAGACGAAACTTCTCTTGATTTAGCTGAGAATGACCAAAATTATTTCTATTTGCCACAATAATAAGAGAGGAAATGTAAGAGATTTATTTATTGATCTCAAGACCAGAAGTTTACATACAGAATGATTACTGTTTCATCAAACAATAAAGGGAAGCCCAGATGATGATGTCATGGCTTTGGAAACTTCTGATAGGTTAACTGACACATTTGAGCTCATTGGAGGCACACCAGAAGGCCACACCTGGAACACACTGCTTTATGGTTTGACACGATTGGAAAGTTAAAAAAAAAATTAAGGAAAGACATCAGGAAGATGATTGTGGAGCTGCACGAGTCTGGGAATAATTTCCAGATGCTTGAAGGTGCCACATTCATCTGTTCAAACAATTATACACAACTATAGACATGATAGGAATGTCCAACCATCATATCGCTCAGGAAGGAGACAGGTTCTGTGTCCCAGGGATGAACGAGTTTAGGTCCAAAATGTGCAGATTGACCCCAGAACAAACCCAAAGATATTGTGAAGATGCTGCTGAAGCTGGTCAGACAGTCATTATCCACAGTGAAACGTGTCCTGGACTGACATGGGCTGAAAGGCCACTCAGCGAGGAAGAAGCCTCTACTTCAAAAGAAACATAAAGAGCCAGATTGCAGTTTGCAAATACACACAGGGACGGATCTTCATTTTTGGAGACATGTCCTGTGATCTGATGAATCAAAAGTGGAACTGTTTGGCCATAATGACCATCATTACATTTGGAGGAAAAAGGGGGATGCTTGTACCATCCCAACTGTGAAGTACTGTGGGGCTGTTTTGCTGAAGGAGGAAGTGGTGCGCTTCATAAAATAGATGATATCATGAGGAAAGAACAGTATGTAGAAATACTGAAACAACATCTAAAGACAACAGACAGGAAGCTATAGCTCTGGAACAAATGGGTCTTTCAGATGGACCATAACCCTCAGCATACAGCTAAAGGGCTGACAAAGTGACTTAAGGGCAACAAATGGACAGATCTGAAAAGACATGCGAGTGAGGCGACCAACAAGCCCGACTCAGTTCCACCAGTTCTGTCAGGAGAAATGGGCCAGAACTCCAGCAAACTATTGGGAGAAGCTTGTGGAAGGAAAAACATTTACAGTTCAAAGGCAAAGCTACCAAATACTGAGGAAATGTGTGTAAACATCTGATTTTGAAGGCAGTAATAAATAACATATTCTTTCTGTCATTATTGTGGCATTTAGCAAATAGAAATCATTTTGGTAATTCTAGCTGACCTGAAACAAGAGAAGTTTGATTTCAGTTTAGACAGTGAGAACAACAGGTGTTTGTGTCTTTTTATTCAGTGTATATAAACTACAGGTTTTGACTCTAAGTCCTAACTCTGTTCCTGAATATCATATGTTGCCCAACCAAGTATCTCTGCAAGCTGCCTAATGTTGTAGAGAATCTTCAGCTAGTCTTCTTTCCTCATGATGCTATTTACTTTAATTAGATCTTCAGTCCCATTGGCTGGAAATTGCAGCCAAAACCATGCGTTCCCACCAACGTGCTTGACCATGGGGATGGTGCTAAAGGGTCCAGTGCTATTACATTATGTTTCATTTGACCATAAAACAGAAGTTTTAGCTGTTCTTGTTTTAGCCGTGATTCGCTACAAACCAATTGCAGAGATCTGCTTTTTTCTTTTTTGACCTCTTGAGTTGATTAAAACTGCCTTTTCCAATGAATTAATGAACCTTAACTCTCAGACTCTTTGCAATGGGTTTGAATAATTTCAGACATTCTCTTTTACATGAAATGTAGTCTAAACATAGAAACTGTTCATTTTTGCTGAAATCTAGAAAATATGTTGGTTGCCAGGGGGTATGAGTAATTCTATTGTTAGTGAAATGGTTTTGATCAAACGCAGCCTGTGTTTGTTATATTTCTGTTTCTCTGATCTTTTTACAGTTGAGAAAGCTCCCGCTCCAAGTCTGTTTGACCAGAAAGTTTCTGCCGGTGGCTTCGAGCAGCAGAAGCAGCAGCCAGTGAAGGTGGTCTACTACAGAGCTCTGTATCCGTTCGACGCTCGTAGTCACGATGAGATCAGCATCCAACCGGGGGACGTCATCATGGTGCGTAACATGGCCGCTGAAGCTTTCGAGACGCTTGCTCCGGTTTGATTTCTCGGACTTCCTCCTGCAGTGTGGTTGTGTGTGAAAGATGGGCTGTTTGTATTAACTGTTTCCTCTCTCCTCCGCTGTGCATACTGAAGGTGAAGGGGGAATGGGTAAGTCCTTGCCCCCCCTCCACGCCCAGTGCAGTGTGTGCTTCCACCAATCACAAGCCAATAAAATGCTTGCTTGCCATTGGTTCATCTCATGTCATCTAGATGTTTTTTCCATTTGCCAGTGGATGAATGTCTTTGACTTAGCTTTTCACAAAGTCGTTACAGATACAGAGGCTATTAAAAGTATTCACCCCCTTGGGTGTTTTACCCTTTGCTGCTTTTTCAAATCAATCATGATCAACATAATTTGGCTTTTTTTGACCCCAAAAATCTGCAAAAAAAAAACAAAACAAAACCCTGTAATATCAAAGTGAAAACTGAGTTCTACAAAATAATGAAAAATACAAATATTTAACATAAAATAAGTGATTGCATAAATATTCATTCCCTTTAAAATGACTGCTGAAGAAAACTCAGATCAAGGCTCGACTAGAGTTTGCTCTAGTAAAGGCCTGTGGGAGACTCCATGGTGAAGTGGAAGAAAGTTCTTTGGTCTGATGAGATCAAAGCAGAGGTTTTTAGTCATCAGACAAGACATTATGTTTGGCGGATACCAAACACAGCACATCCCCACAAACACACTGTCCCCACTATGAAGCATGGTGGCGTCAGCATCATACTGTGACGATGCTTCTCTGCAGCAGGGCCTGAAAGGCTTGTAAGGTAAAATGAATGCAGCAAAATACAGAGAAATCCTGGAAAACAATTTGTTTCCATCTGTAAGAGAACTACGGCTTCAGAGAACATCTATTATCCAGCAAGACGGCGACTCGGAGCGTCCAGCTAAAGCTGCACAGAGATGGTTGGAGAACAAGGTGGCTCCTCTGGAGTGGTCGAGTCAAGGAGTCAGAGTGCATCTGCTAAATACTGACTAGAAAGGGGGGGATATTTCTGGTATTTATTTTATGTTTCATATTTTTATTTAGTTGTCAGTTTGTATCAGTTTTCACTTCAAGGTTTTTCTTCTATTTTTTTGTTTTTGTTTTGTCAAAAAAGCTGAACTCTGTTGATCATGATTGATTTGTAAAAGCAAGAAAAATGGTAAATCATCCAAGGAGATGAATGCTTTTCATAGGTTCTGTAAATGCTGCCACGCCTCTTGTATTGTCAGTGTGAACACGCCTCAGACATGGAACATTTCACAACTAAAAAGGACATACAGTCATGTGTATGTGTTCTAATAAATCTGGTTGTGTCTCCATTAAAGAATACCTACAGCGGAGGTCACTCATAATGAGTCATAATCTGTAATATTTCATTGGAGCCAACTGGGCCAATAAATAAAAAGGGGCAGAGGAAGTCAAAGTCAAAATCCAGTCTCATGCTTTTTGTAAAGCAATAGCAATTTTAGTAAATTCCTGTTTCTTTTTATTACTATAAGAACAGCTTTCAGAATCAGTTTTCTGGGTCATCCTGTGAACATTCATTTATTATTTATACCTGGTCCAGAGGTAACACCACACTGCATAAAGCATTTTACAAATGTTTTAAAACAATATTTTACAAGACAAAATTATTGTAGAGTTGACATTTTTAAACTAGCTTTTACATTTATATTAGCAACTAACATAGTTATCATAACTAGAACTTCAGCCTCCTTGTGTTTCTTGCCTAACATTTCCAAAGCCAGCACGTCCCATGACAGATGGAGAAAGCTTGCTTAGGTTCCTACTGTTATCTGCTGGGAAGTCTCTTTTGTACTTTTATTGTGGCCAACGGAAAATTGTTTGTGTTTGGATTCTTCACTTAATGCTTATATCTCTGAGTATCTCAGTGAGTATTTAAACACCTCGCTGATGCTGATAAGGCTCGCCTGCAGTCTTCTACCCCCACATCGAAGAGTGTTGTCTGGTAGTCATAGGTATTGTGTTTATAGCTCTAGAAAAAGTTTTCCAGTTTCAAATCAGCTGGTTACCAGTCAAGGTTGATCAAGCTTTATTCCAGTCACTGACCGATTTGAGGAAAGAGATTAATTGAATACAATTTGGAAAAAAGGTTGTAACATTGCAAAATGTGGAAAAAGTGAAGCGCTGTGAATACTTTCTGGATCCCTGCCCAGTCAACCAACATCCCCCACACGAGCGAGCTATGCCACTGTGCCTGGGCATCCTTAAAAAGTCTTAAATTCATGGATCTAAAATTAAGGCCTTTAAAATGTCTTAAATTCATTTTTTTAATGGTATTTGAGTTAAATAATTAATCAAAGTTCTTAAATTTTGTCGTGGCAGTACTATTTATTCTCGCATATTCTATGTATTTTTTTTTTTATTAACTTTTTTTCTCACAGGACTTTTCTGTCAGGCAAAAGTTTGAGTCACGCGCAGACATCTTCAGTGTGTTCTGTGATTCGAGCCTGTTGCAGCTACCGGTAACAAGCTGCTAATATACCCTTGCTAGCTAGCTTTTTTATGTCTATCATGGGTAAGTGCAAATTTATCGCCGGTTGGCTGGATGACGTTTGTCTTCGCCACTGTCTCACTTCTGTGGCCAACCTATACAATACTACATGCATTATATGCCAAAAAAGCTTGGCACTAAGGGGTTAAGACTGTTGAGAGTGTGAGAAGCACAAAGCTGCCGCTAAGCCCCACAAACACACCCCAGAACTGTCACAGTTTTGATCCCCTGGCGTGGCTAAAGCTCCCCAGCAACGGTTGGCGCTGATGTAGCTTGGAAACTGCACATGCAGTGAATACATGTAGAGATCTTGGTGTTCTTCGTGGAATTCTGCTCTGAGAAGCTGAGTTCAGCTGTTTTATTTATTTTTATTTTATTCAACCATGAATCTGAACACACATTCAGCTCTGAATTGCAGTTAAAGCAGAGTGCCTGCAGAGTCTAGATGTCTTCTCCACACATACAGCCGGTTCTTGGTGTGATTTTTCTCAGAATTTCAAAATTATACAAATACAAGAAGTAGATGCCAAGCAGCTATTTCATTTTAATTTGACCAAGAAAGTGGGTGAATATGATGAACTCCAGGTGGTACATTAACCAGCAAAGGATTTTCTGCTCTTCACTTTTTCTCATACGTTTTCCTTGTATTTAATAACCTTGCTCACTGTGACAGATGGTCCCACCGGCAAAGCTTCGTTTTTGTTGCTCATCATCCCTTTTAACTAGTTAAAGTGTTGACAGTAGTATGTTGAGCTGCCTTGGTGTCAGCAGACCTTTTTGTAATTTTGCCTCTTTGTTCTGATAGGTGGATGAATCCCAAACTGGGGAGCCCGGGTGGCTGGGGGGTGAGCTCAGAGGCAGGACCGGTTGGTTTCCAGCTAATTACGCAGAACGGATACCTGAAAGCGAAGCACCAGTCAGCCTGCGACCCCCCTCCTCAGCCACGCCCCCGTCAACCCAGCAGTCGATGGCCACGCCCCCTTCAGCCTCTGGACACACCTCCACCTCCACATCTTCTGCCAACAGTAACTGGGCCGACTTCAGCACCACGTGAGTCCAACTGATGTTACTTCCCGACTCCCAAATGTGCCGATTATTTTCAGCTGTATGCCTGATCATCCGATTCATCTGTCAGTTGGCCGTCCAGCACAGCGAGCCAGTCAGATAGCGAAGGATGGGACGCATGGCCAACCTCCTCAGCCAATCAGAATCCCTCTCTCAGTGTTCCATCAGCACAGCTACGGCAGCGCTCCGCCTTCACGCCTGCCACCATGACGACAGGCTCCTCGCCCTCTCCTGTACTAGGACAGGTAGTAAAAACGAATAAAATGAGTCTGTTGCTTCATGGAGAGAGCTATAATTCTGCTGCAATCCTGTGTTTCTTTTTCAGGGGGAGAAGGTGGAAGGACTTCAGGCCCAGGCTTTGTATCCCTGGAGAGCCAAGAAGGACAACCACCTCAACTTCAACAAAAATGAGGTAGCAATCTGTCTAACAGCCGCTGCTCAGTCCCCCTATTTACAGCAACTATAGATTCATGTGTATGGAGTCATTGATCTGAAAGTAGTAACACTGTTTTCAATGCAGATCATAACAGTGTTGGAGCAGCAGGACATGTGGTGGCTGGGTGAGCTTCAGAACGGACAAAGAGGCTGGTTCCCCAAAAGTTACGTCAAGCTCATCTCAGCCAACATGGCGATCCCTCCCGGTGCTGCAGTCCGCAGCAAAAACACTAAGTAAGTTCAAAAGAGCCCGTCACACCACAGTCCTCTCAGAATGGCAAAGTGTCCATGAAAATGAAATCATGTTTGGTTAGATTCTGTGACATCCATATTCCAAAAAGAGAAACTTTATCATAAATGAATGTTGTAATCAGAGGTTAAACTAAACTTTTTCGTGGTCTGACATTTTGACTGATGGGCTCAAAGAAATTCAGTCATCTGTTTTTACTCGTCAATTTTTAAAATGATAAATGAGATATTCAGTTACATTCAATTTTCATTCGGTTTAATTAATATTCAGTCTGAACAAGCTAAACAGAGAATCCACATCATGCTGTCACACATCAAGCAGATGTAAACATGTAACTTTTTCTCTGCTGTGACAAAAACCACTGACTGTCTGCAGTAACTACATATAAATAACAAAAATAAACGATTGCTCTTAACTTATAAACGATTCGCCTGCTATGGCCTAAACTCACAGTCTCACAACTTCTTTCTGGTGCGCATGGGTCTGACTAGCACACCCACTTGTGCAGTCAACTGTCTCAAGGTTTGGATGTTGATCTGGAGGATGAATCTGTTCTCTGCTCTCACACTGGAGATTGGAATTACAAGCACCTCTTCAGCCAAAGTTTCGAAATCAGGGAACATTTCCCCAAGTGATCTAAAGTTCCCAAGACTCTGAACGAGAGGATTTCTTGATCCCTCAAGGACTCGCTTTAGCAGGAGGAAATCCCACAACAGTGATTTATCTCCACCAGACACGCTCCAAAGCCTCCTATCCATAACTCTGCAACGCGCTGTCAGGTCCCGGATCACGAGATGCATTGATATTGCGATACGTACTCTGTTCGTAAAGTTGAAAATCTCTGCGTGTCTGCACCAAATGGTCACAAGGGTGAATTGTAATCTGTCAAAATGACAGACAGCCTTCAGATTTTATCGTCACCATTTTTTTTTTTTTTTTTTTTTAACAGTCATAATCATAACCAGAATGCTGCTGGTTCCATTTTGTCTTCATCAGATCTAGAAGTTTTTTTCAAAATATGGAAAATTGTGAAGGATATTTGAAAACCAACAAACATGTGACCTTTCAAGCCAATTACATCCCATTTCTCATGTAGAAATTATATTCTTTTTCTTTCAAATATCTACACATTTTGAATCATTTCGTTTTGTTTGTCCTCGTGTCTCCCAGTGAATCTGGAATATCTGACAGTCCACCCAATGGGAAACGACCCTCGTCCTCTCCGGCAAAACCTTCAGAATCTGGAGAAGGTAACTTAATAAAGACTGTTTACAGCTTCCCAACATTCTCTAAAGAGAGATTAGTGACTTTTTACTCGTGCTTTTCTCCAGAATATGTGGCCATGTATACCTATGAGAGCAGTGAACAGGGGGACCTTAGCTTCCAGCAAGGAGACATCGTCGTGGTGACCAGGAAAGAAGGGGATTGGTGGACGGGCATAGTTGGAGGAAAGACTGGAGTCTTTCCGTCCAACTATGTCAAACCACGTGATTCAGTGCCAGAGGTTGAACCCTTGTTTCAGATTATTTAGTCTGGACTAAAATTAGAATTTGGGAATATTTGTAGGATCTGGGAATTTTTTTTTTTTTTTTTTTTAATGTATATCTCCTCTTTTTTTTTTTTTCTTTTTTTTTTTTTTTTTTAGTCACTTGGAACAGCAGGGAAGACTGGGAGTCTGGGGAAGAAACCAGGTGAGATTTTTATTTATCATAATTAGACTTTTTTTATTATTATTATTCTTGTAAAACAGGCCAGGCTTAGATTATTAAATCAAATCCAATCTAGGTGAATTATTTGTTCCACTGGTTCCCATTTAATATCATAACTTGTTTCACAGCTTTAATCATTTAAATTAGAGCTCTCACAAATGCTGGTTTCTGCTTTAAGTCGAGCTTTAATCTTCTAAGTAGATATAAATTAAAAATAAATCCCATCTTCCTGCTGCCTTTCCCTCTTTTAGAGATCGCTCAGGTGATCGCTGCTTACACTGCGACGGGTGCAGAGCAGCTGACATTAGCTCCGGGACAGCTTATCCTCATCAGGAAAAAGAATCCCGGGGGCTGGTGGGAGGGCGAGCTGCAGGTACACCAACACTGTCCAATATTGACAGATGTCCATCCAGTTGTCTTCTCATGGATAACGTATATATGATTACTAGAGCTGTAACAGTACACAATAATCATAGTTCGGTACATTCCTTGGTTTTAAAGTCATGGTTCGCTTTGCTTTGATTAAGAAAAACATTTGGTTTGGTTTGGGGGAGGGGGGTTACTATTTTTGCAGTGAACAGAATTTTTGAAACTTCAAAAAGCAGCCAGTATCGCGCTGACTGGAGATTTAGTTTGATTTTCTCAATTAATAAATGATAGCGAGCAGCTGGATAAATTGTTTATTCAACAATACGTTAATGGTTAGAAACCTTTGAATAAGACTGTGCCCATAATCGAGAATATAATAAAGAACAGGTGGAAAATTGCATGCATGCATGAATGTCATTCATTCCAGGTTGAATTAAAAAGGTCTTAAAAATTCTTAATGACTGACTGTAGTGAAGCGCTTTGGAGTCCTCGGACTTGATAAGGCACCATATGCGTACCGACTGTTTACCATTTAGAGTAAGGTGCGTACCTTATTGTTGTGGGAAAACACAATGACATATAACTTTGGCTCAGTCCAGTTCTCTGTTTCCATTGTCACTGTAGCTGAATGAGAAATCTTGATGTTCCCAAATAGGGAGGCCTCCTTGTTTTGTTCTTGTGTTGCCTTTTAAAGTTGAGTGATGGACCATAGGGTCATGCGCGTAGCTCCGCCATATCTGGGTTTAAAATAAGGCTGTGTTCATTCCAAAGCTCAAAGGTCTGTACCAAACATTTTCAGCACATTTTCATGTACCGTTACACCCTTAATGCTTCCATACACAGTTTCAACTAAAATCCATTGTTTTAAAGGGCACTGGTTTCAGTGAATTGCTCTAAAGGATGTTTAAAAGTAACAGCTTAGTGTTGGTGTTTAACTGATGTCTGCTGCTTACTCTGTTTCTAATGACGAAGGCTCGGGGGAAAAAGCGGCAGATTGGTTGGTTCCCAGCCAATTATGTGAAGCTCCTGAGTCCCAGCACCAGCAAGACGACTCCCACAGAGCCCACTCCTCCTAAACTGGCTCCTGCCAGCACAGGTGTGCAGACACACATTTACTGATTTCTTTTCCAAATCTGATTTGGTCATCTGTAGGGTGCCCGCATCCTTAAAATGTCTTAAATTCATTCCAAAAAAAATAAGTTGACCTTAAATATGTTAATCACAGTTCTTAAGTTTTGTTGTGGCAAGACTATTTAGTCCTTTATATTCAGTGTGGTCTCTTTTTTCATGTAGGACTTTACTGTTATGCAAAACTTTGAGTTGCACGCAGACTGACTGCGTTCTGTGACTCGAAGCGGTTGCAGCTACCGGTAACTAGTTGCGAATATACCATGAAGCTAGCTAGCTTTTTACCGTCAATCATGATTAAGTGCAAGTTTATCACCTGTTGGCTGGACAATGTTTGCCTTAGCCATTGGTTCACTTCTGTTGCCAACCCATACAATATATTTATTTATTATTTATTTTGTTTTGTACATTTCTGTCATGATACAGGTCTTAAATTTCATTCATAATGGTCTAAAAAAGTCTTAAAAAGTCATAAGTTTGAGTTGGTTTCTCATAATACGAAGTAATTTCATGAAGATGAAGTATTATTTTATGATGACTATATTAGAGGGGAGAGGGAAAGATCTATATGTCCGTCAATCAACGAGGGAGAGATGTATATGTCCGTCAGTTGATGAGGTAGATGGACAGATAGATGGTTGGATGAAAGGCTCAAAAGAAGGCTTTTTTTTTTTTCTTGGAACTTTTTTTTTCTGCTTTTGAAGCTGATTGTGTAACAAGGAATGCTTTATAAAATGAAAGCCACAATCCACAGCCCTGAACGTCCTCTTAACTGCACAATAATTCAAGAACAGAGTACCTTCAGTCAGAGGCTAGAGTAAAGGTAAATAAAAAATATAGGTGCATCGGTAAGGAGCTGTAAGGGATCAACAGTAAGGGATCAGTCTGTTTATTAAGTCATTGGATGCTCTGTCTGTCATCCCTTGTGTTACTGAAAACTGAAAATATTGATGTTGCGTCCATCTCTTCTGTTTTCATGAAGTTTTGTGTCAGGTGATCGGCATGTATGACTACGTGGCCCAGAATGACGACGAGCTGGCTTTCCAGAAGGGCCAGGTGATCAATGTGCTCAACAAGGACGACTGTGATTGGTGGAAAGGAGAGCTGAACGGGAGGGAGGGTCTGTTTCCTAGCAACTACGTCAAACTGACAACGGACACTGACCCGAGCACGCAGTGTGAGTACGCGCACACACAACCTCACTCGTAGCGTGGATTACACTTGCAGTGCACTAAATGAGCAGACTAACCTTCAGTCAGAGTCTATTCCATGTAACACGTCCACACTGAAACACTCAGACACACACACACACCCAGAGACAGGTGTGGAGATGCTGTCCCTCTGTCAGTCTTTGACCCCGGGCTGGTTTCACCCTTCACCTTCACACTCCTTTGGGCCTCTTTGATAACCTCCCCATCATGCACCACCTCTGGGTGGTGTCTGTGTGTGTTTGTATGCTGTATATCTGCATGCAGGTGTGTGTTTATTTGCATGCGTCAGTGCGCAAGCGCCTCCTCTCTCCCTGCATGTTTTCCCTCAGCATGATCCACTGAAAATGTTAGAGTTTCTACAGTGTAACAGAGACATCACAGTAAAAAGAACAAAAACCTAAACACAGGAATGTTTTTGATTTTGTGTTTTAAATCCAGACATGCAGATGCAAATGTGTTCGCACCTTCAGTGGATTTTATACAAAAAGAATTTGAATAAATTAATCTTTCACTACAGCTACATAATCTCGTATTGAATAATGCTTGAGGAATCTAACCTTTAAAGAAAACCATGTTAGGAAACTGTACTCTGACAAGGCCCACAACATCACAGATCCTCCACCATACCTAACAGTGGACACGAGGTTTTACTCCCACATATTCATCCGATGTTTCACCCCAGACCCGACCGGATGGAGTGTTAGTTGCTGAATAATCCAACCTTAGTGTTTTCACACCTGAGTTGTTTAGTCCATTTAAAATGAACTCTGGTTCGTTTTGCCGCTTCAGTGGACACGTTACTGTCCCCTTGGTGCAGTTTGTTAGCGTAGCCAGTTTGAGCATCTGCTGCTGTGAGACTGTCCAACTGGCTGAGCATTACATTAGCATGTAAAATGCAAGTTCATAACATTTGGAATATATTAGCCAACAATTATTGCACTACAACACAATATATCACAAATACAGTGGCATGAAAAAGGTGTGTGCCCCCTCCCTGATTTCCTATTTCCCACACTTCAGTGTTTCAGAGCATCAAACCTAATTAAATATTAGTCAAAGACAACACAAGTAAACACAAAATACAGTTTTTAAATGAAGGTGTTTATTATTAAGGGAGAAAATAAATCCAAACCTACATGACCCTGTGTGTAAAACTGATTGCCCCCCCCCACATTAAAACATAACTGGTTTTTCACACCTGAGTTCATTGGACCTTTCTGACAACGTGAAGTCCACCAAAAGATCCTCAAAAACTAGACATCATGCTGAGATCCACAGAAAATCAGGAATAAATGAGAAAGAACGTAACAGAGAGTCTGGGAAGGGTTACAAAGCCGTTTCTGAGGCTTTGAGACTCCAGCGAACCACAGTGAACCGTTGTGCACAAATGGGGAAAACAGTGGTGAAGCTTCCCAGGAGTGGCTGCCCAACCAAAATTACCCCAAGAGCTCACCAACGACTCATCCAAGAGGTCACAAAAGACCCCACTACAACATCCAAGGACCTGCAGGCCTCACGCGCCTCAGTTTAGGAAAGAGGTCATGCCTCCACCACCAGAAACAGACTGGGCAAAAACGGCCTCCATGGCAGAGTTCCAAGATGAAAACCACTGCTGAGCAAAAAGAACACTAAGGCTCGTCCTAATTTTTCCAGAACACATCTTGATGATCTCCAAGAGTTTTGGGAAAACATTCTGTGGACTGAAGAAACAAAAGTTGGACTCTTTAGAAGGTGTGTGTATCCCATCCAGGTGTGTGTCCATTACATCTGGCATAAAAGTAACACCACATTTCAAAAAAAAAAAGAGCATTGTACCAGCAGTAAAACATGGTGGTGGTAGTGTGCTGGTGTGGGGCTGTTTTTCTGCTTCAGCATGTAGAAGACCTGCTGTGATAAATGGAAGCACGAATTCTGCTGTCCACTAGAACATCGTGAAGGAGGACGTCCAGCCATCTGTTGGTGACCTCAAGATGAAACCAGCTTGGGTTCTGCAGCAGGACAATGATCCAACCACACCAGCAAGTCCACCTCTGGATGACTGAAGAAAAAGAATAGGAAGACTTTGGAATGGGCTAGTCAAAGTCCTGACCTGAATCCTATTGAGATGCCATGGCATGACCTTAAAAAGACCATTCATGCTGTAAAACCCTCCAATGAGGCTGAATTAGAACAATTCTGCAAAGATGACTGGAACAACATTCCTCCACAGCTGGAAAAGACTCACTGCGAGGTATCGCAGTTGTTGCTGCTCAGGGCGGCCCAACTAGTTATTAGGTTTAGAGGGTAATAACTTTTTCACACAGGGACATGAAGGTTTTCCTCCCATAATAATAAGTACCTTGATTTAAAAACTGCATTTTGTGTTTACTTGTGTTGTCCTTGTGCTGTATACCTTGTTCAGATAAATTTGCATGAAATATTTCCGAGAAACTATTAATATGATTTAATTCTCTGTGTTTTCCACTCTTTCTAAAAACATCATGTTCTTGTTTTATTTACATTTGGTTCTCCGACTCATCTGACCAGTAAACAGACTGAACGTTGTCACGTGGCTTATAGTGAGAGGTTGTGGTTCATTAGGGGTTCCCTCTGTTTGAAAAGAAACCAAACCACCGGAAAAAGTTACTGATTTGGCCCACAATAAGCAAATATTTTATATGTTACATATTTATATTTTAAACATGTTTTGGTAAATAATAGTAAGGCATACCATAGCAAATCAACCAAGAGAGGCTCAGTCACCAGGTGAAGTCAGCCCTCCCAGAGTCTACCATCTTGTTTTACAGCTTGTATTTAGTTGGAATTTCAACTCCTAGAAGGGATTAAAATAAAAGGAAGTTTTTAAAAATATTTTCTGTCATTTGTAAAAAAAAAAAAAAAAAAAAAAAAAAAAAAAAAAAAAAAAAAAAAAAAAAAAATTTAAGAAAAGTAAAGGAAAAAGAAGAAAAATTGATGAGAATCAGATTTGGTGTGAAAAAAAATCATAGCTCTTATGTTTTAAGCCATATCCCCCAGCCCTAGGATGAAACCAAAAAACCCCCACATCTTAGAGACTCCCCAGACATGCAGAAGAAAGTCAGATGAGACTAAAATGAAATGTTGTGGTCATCAGAGATAACACCATAACTGGCGCAAACTTAACACTTGTCATGTTGAGAACCCTACATGGAAGCATCATCCTGGGAGGATTTATTTCACTGGTACACAGTCAGTAACCAGAATTAAAGGAATCCAGCAAAGATTTTACATACATGTCTGTTTTTTATCTAAGAAGTTTTCTTTTTTCCAAGATGTGATAGAAAAAAAGTCACTTTTTTTGACATTTTACAGAAAAGAATAAAACCAAAAATCCTGTGTGAGCTGTGTGTCACTGCTGCTTTAGATGCTCTGGTTTCGTTCCGTGTCACAGCGTACCTCCACACTCTCTGTCTTGCTGCACGCTCCACCCACCTAGCACCCAACTGGACGTTGTTGTTGTTTCTTCTTGTTGTTTTTTTTGTTTAGTTGTTTTTTTTGTTGATGTTGTTGTTGTCGTCCTCTCTCTAGGATCATATCATTACCCAGAACCCCCCTCTCCTCAAAGCCCTCAAAGAGACCCACTAGGCCACGCCCACTAGGCCACTCTACCAATGGGACAGCAGCAAGAGGTCACATGACCCGGACATGGCGCCTCTCCACCTGTAGAAGCCAGAGACAGGCAGACATACAGGCAGACTGTAATGTTAAAGCGAACACGCCCTGAACTCTTGTCTATGCATGGTTCTGACTGGACTTGGCCAAACTCTGCTCATGATAGGCCGTGGCTCCAAACAGCACGGTTCAGCAGGAAGGGAGATCAGTAGTCACCACTCCTCCTACTCCTCCTCTTCCTTTCTTGCTTTTCATCTCTTCCTGTTTCATCAATCTAGATGTTTTGATTAGGAATGAAGGGAGAAGAGGAGGGTAATTGAGGAGAATTATTGAGCTCCTCGCTTTAAGATTGGACTAATGAACAGCTCCTTACTGGAACGCAGCGACTGTATACACACACATGCACGCTCTTATCCACACACACAGCCTTGTGCCAGCAGGGTGAAGTGGATAGTGGGTCATTTTGTGGCTTTATGGGAGATTTAGTCGTTAGTCATTCACTCAACTCATTCCAATCTCTTGTTTTTGTTTTTTTTTTTTGCCCTGCTGCCATCGCTTTAGTCACCTTGTCAGTCCAAAGTGCTGGCTCCCTTCCCTCACTAACCCTTCCCCTCCCACAGCTTCACAGAAAGACCCACTATCTGCTGGAGGACAAGCCTCAGAGTTAAACTGTCTCCTCTCCTCAATGCCAAAGATTCCCTTTCTTCTCCTGCCTCTTTCCTCTATCCCCTCCCCACCCTACTCAAAAGGAGAAGAGAAGTACTGACAGCAGCAGAGGGTTAAAGGGATAGTTGAGAAATGTGGTTCTGTTAAAACATTATAGGCAGGTCATTTCTTAGCTGCATTAGATCTTTGTGTTGCTGTCTTTATTTAGTATGAATTAATTAGTTGGTCCTCGGACTGCTTGTTCGAGAGGGGCCAAGACCAAATTGGATTTTTACCTTTTATAAAATGGAAGTTGTTCTAAAAACATCACAGCAGTTTAATGCAAACTCTTTTTTGAGCCTTTAAATGTTATGTTTGCGTTAGGTATTTATTTCCACACAAACAGATGATCATTTATACAGGAAACAGAGATCAGAGGCAGTGCACCACCAATAATCTTCCTGTGTGAAACATGCTATAAAGATGGGACATGTGTAACATTTCCTACAAGAGTAATTTCCTAATATAAAAGTAATTCAGTGAAAACATAAATAAAATAGTGTATTTATTTCAATATGCATGTTTTGTGTGGTTTGGGTTTCCACACATGGTTTATACAGGAAACAGAGACCGGAGGCAGTCCACCACCAATAATCTTCCTGTGTGAAACATGCCCTGAGGATGGAACATGTAAAGCATTTCCTGCAAGATTAATTGCCTAATATAAAAAGTAATTCAGTGAAAAAAATCAATAAAATAGCATTTACCAATGTAATACTGCACATATTTTCACAGCTTTGTGTTAATATCAGTTATACATTAGTGTTTTCCACAGGAAGATCATTGATGGTGGACTCTCTCCTATCTCAATTTGTTTTGTAAATAATCACTTGCTTTTGCATAAACAACCATCCAATACAAAAGTGACAAGTTTTAAGGTTCACAAAATAGTTTTCACATGAAGCGGTGTGATGTTTTTGAGATTGGAGTTGCTTTTAAATGGTGGAAATCCGCTTTGGTCTTGCCACCTCTCGGACCAGCTGTTAGCTTCCGATATCAGCTAATCTGGAATTGTACTAGTTTAAGACTAAATTTAAAAATCCCTGAACTATCCCTTTAAATCTCATGGTGCACTGCCGCTTGCCTTCTGTGACTCAGCTGGGAAAGGTGAGGCAGGGCAGAGGAGGAGTGGCTGGAGCTCAACACTGAAGCCTCTCAGCAACCAAATTACACAAACCGACCTGGCAAACAGATTTGAACTCAACCACACACAATCACAACAGTCATGTTTTAATGTGTAGAACCTCACTATTCTGTGTATTAACTTTAAATGATCCATTTAATGTGTTGATGTTTCCTTTTCTGTTTACATTGTTATTGTTTTGTCTGTTGCTATGACGATGGGAGGAATTCATGCAATAATGAGCTAGACCAAGATAAGGACACCGCGATGACACGCAGATGGATTCGGTACTAAGCTTCTAGGGGTGCAATGGTTGTGCAGCAGCTGCTATCAGATGTCTGAATCATACCAGTGAAAGAAGTCATTTGACTTTTTAGTCTTGTTATACAAATGATTGCATTTGCACATAGAAATCCAGCTTATTTCTAGGTTTTTGTTTGTTGGAGGGGTAAACTTTATTCCTCTTTCCCCAGTTAAACCAAGTAGCCTAACATCTGAGTGTAGCTTCATTAAACACACATATAGTATCACAGTTATATTTATCCTGTTTTTCACTAGGTAAAAAAGGTGTTAACCCTGTTTCTTAAAATGCCAAACCTCCTTTTACTATTTTTTCCTTACCAAACAGGTGCTGTTTTATGCTTGGTAAGGCAATTATTTTTAAAACTCGAGCTCCTTTTGCATTATATGCAAACATGTTTTAGCCATGCACCACCGTTTCACCCCTCTGAGATTTTAAAGAAACAATATTGTTTTACCTAAACATCAACGATATATAGGACTGAAAATATAGCTTTTTCCAAATCGTAGCTAAACTCAGTAGAGATGCACCGATCAGAGATTTGTTGTTAATTTCGGATCTTTGTAAAGGTGCGACGTCACACTGTGTGAGGGAGATCAATGGTTGGAAAACAGGGTTTTACTTTTTTAAAGCACGATTTAAATTGTTCTTAGCACTTTTTATTAGCAATTAGCTCAATTAGCATGATTAGCATCGCTAACTGATGATCAACAGTCCCCATGCTTTTCGTCATAGCGAATGTAGATCCTTACCTTAACCAAGACTTCCTTGGAAATCCAGCATCTTGCATGATGCGTATGCTTTTTCACCAGTTTGACAAAACATCCCAAAGTCAGGTGTGATTTGACCGCCTGAGTCTGATTGCGCTTTTTCGTATCTGAAAGCAAGTCCGGCTCTGTTGTAGCGCCTAAATGAACAGCTGCCATGTCTCTGTTTCCTGTAAAAACAAATACAGTTTCCTCTTAAATAGCAACTTAGTATTCCACTGACTTCACTTTAAAGCATCTCATAGATACTGAAACCTACTTACCGAAGAGTGTTGTTAGGGCAACCTGGTAGCATTTAGGTATGATTAAATCACAATTTGGGGAAAAAATAGAGTTTTGTGTTTCCAACCATGGTCAGTCGGTGAAAATCGGCCAGTTCTATTAACGGGCAGATTTCTCGGTGCATCTCCACAAAGAAGTCCGTTTGTTTCCAACCGGATCATTTTTTTCACCTCATTCCATCTGGAAAACGTCACGTTTTAGTGTCATTTTACTGAATCAACCGATGCATTGAGGAACAGCACTGCCTCGCATTTACTTGAGGCAGATTATTCACACCCGTTACAGTCAAGACATGAACCAATTTTTTTTGCATAGCAACAGACTAGTATTAGAGGGACTGCCATATTTTGTTTGTATTGGGGTTATTTGTTGTTGTTGTTGTTTATTCAAATGACAGTATTGTGATTTTAATGTTTACCCTCAGAAACACAAATGAATGAAATGATTATTGAAATACTTTTTATACAAGAAGCAATAATCTACTAGCATTGTGAGCCTGCTTGAATCTCATTGATTCTTAATTGAGTCAGTATTGGAAGTAAAGCTCTCTGATTGGTTGATGAGTTAAGGTCATTGGGGGTTTTAGCAGACTGGACTTGTTTTGGGAGCTTTGTTCATTTACATTCATGTGTTTTTTGTTTTTTTTTTTTTAAACCAGTTCAGTTACTGATGTTTGAGGCTTGACAGAGAGAACTTAAGAGGTTAGAGGAAGGAGCCAACTAGACCAGAGCCACGCCCCTCCACACCAGTTTGGTTGAGGATATGATGGCTAACATGAATCGTGTCCCGGCACCTGCATTTACTTTTTGTCTCCGTTATCATGTATCTCAATCATTCTGGAATTCAAAATGATGCAGGTCAAAGAGGTTTCAATTTATACACAGTTCGTTATTGGTAAAATGCACTTTGTGATCTACTGGTTTTAGCAACAAAAAAAAATAACCTTTGCTAAACTTTGAGTTAAAGTGTGGCTCTGGTTTAGTCTGCTGGCTTAGTTTTAAAAAAATCTAAGTAAATAAATAAAAATTTTTGATTTATAATTAATCTAATAAACAGTAATCCTTCATGTGGATACATATAGCTAAACTGATGGTGGAATGAATGATGAATGAATGAGTGAAAAGAAAGCCAAATGTAATCAGAAAAGTGGCAGTGAGTGCATGAGTGAATGTTTGAGTGATTGAAAATGCATAAATGGGCAGTTTTTATGGAAACAAATAAAATGGAGGGAAAAACAAAAGACTTGAATGAACAAAGTGTACAGAATGATGGTGTTTATTGAATTGTTTTATGAGTGGAGGCTTTCATGAAACAGTGAAGCCTACTGGTTCTGATGATTAAACACTCAAAGATGGACTGCAGACAACTGGGCTTGTTCGCTTTCTTACACAGTTTTTAAAAATGCAAAAAAAACAAAGTTTTTTAAAAATAGTTACTCATTAAAATTATGCAAATTAAAACTTTACAAAATATTCATTATAAAGATACTAAGCGATACCATCTGCCTCTACAGTGGATTGCAAAAGTATTCAATCCCTTTGCTTAGAAACCTAAACCATTACAACAGAAATTAAGTAATTTTTGTTCATTTCACATACAGTGGGGCAAAAAAGTGTTTAGTCAGCCAGTGATTGTGCAAGTTCTCCTACTTAGAAAGATGAAGTCTGTAATTCTCATAGGTACACTTCAACTATGAGGCAAAATGAGAAAACAAATCCAGTAAATCACATTGTAGGATTTTTCAAGAATTTATTTATAAATTGTGGTAGGAAATAAATATTTGGTCAATAACAAGTTCAGCTCAGTACTTTGTAACAACCTTTGTTGGAAATGACAGAAGGCAACCGTTTCCTGTACGTCTTCACCAGGTCTGCACAAACTGTAGCTGCTATCTTGGCCCATTCCTCCATGCAGATCTCCTCTAGAGCAGTGATGTTTTGGGGCTGTTGCCGGGCAACATGGACTTTCAACTCCCTCCACAAATTTCCTATGGCGTTGAGGTCTGGAGACTGGCTAGACCACTCCAGGACCTTGAAATGCTTTTTAACGAAGCCACAGTCCTTCGTTGCCCGAGCCGTGTGTTTGGGATCATTGTCCTGCAGGAAGACCCAACCACGGTTCATCTTCAACGCTCTCACTGATGGAAGGAGAGTTTGGCTTGAAGTCTCACGGTGCATGGCCCCGTTCATTCTTCCCTTAACACAGATCAGTCGTCCCGTCCCTTTTGCAGAAAAACAGCCTCAAAGCATGATGCTTCCACCCCCATGCTTCACAGTAGGTATGGTGTTCTTGGGATGCAACTCAGCATTCTTCTTCCTCCAAACACGGCGAGTTGAGTTTTTACCAAAACGTTCTATTTTGGTTTAATCTGACCACATGATATTCTCCCAATCCTCTTCTGGATCAACCATTTGCGCTCTGGCAAACTTCAGACGGGGCTGGACATGTACTGGCTTAAGCAGGGGGACACGCCTGGCCCTGCAGGATGTGAGTCCCTCTCGGCGTAGTGTGTTACTGACGGCAGCCTTTGTTGCTCTGGTCCCAGCTCTCTGCAGGTCATTCATCAGGTCCCTCCGTGTAGTTCTGGGATTTTAGCTCACTGTTCTCATGATCATTTTGACTTTACGGGAATGAGATCTTGCGTGGGGCCCCAGATGGAGGGAAATGATCGATGGTCTTGTATGTCTTCCATTTTCTAACAATTGCTCCCACAGTTGATTTATCCACACCAACCTGCTTGCCTACAGTAGATTCACTCTTCCCAGCCAGGAGCAGGTCTACAATTTTCTACCTGGTGTCCTTCGACAGCTCTTTTGTCTTGGCCATGGCTGATTTTGGAGTCTGACTGTTCGAGGCTGTGGACAGGTGACTTTTATACAGATAACGAGGCCAAACAGATGCCATTAATACAGATAATGGTGGAGGACAGAAGAGCTTCTTAAAGGAGAAGTTACAAGTCTGAGAGCCAGAAATCTTGTTTGTTTGTGGATGACCAAATACTTATTTTCCTCCACAATTTACAAATAAATTCATTAAAAATCCTAATTCCTGGATTTTTTTTTTTTTTTTTCTCATTTTGCCTTTCATAGTTGAAGTGTACCTACGATGAGAATTACAGCCTCTCTCATCTTTCTAAGTAGGAGAACATGCATAATCAGTGGCTGACAGAATACTTTTTTGCCCCACTGTATAGTCGAGCCTAAAAATATTCATAACCCTGGCAGACTTAAATTTAAAGTCATTTTTGTTAAACCAAGACATTTGTTTCTAACTGGAAATGATCAGGGAGTCGCTCAAAATTCAGTTCACTTTGTTTATACAGAACTAATTCACAGCAAATATCGTCTCAAGGCTCTTTACAAAAAGTGTCAATTCAGTCCAATCATACAGACAGACCTAGGGTCAACGACACATTAGGGCTGCAACTAACAATGACTTTAGTAATTGATTATTCTATGGATTATTCTGACAATCGGAAAAATACTGGCATATTCTGCAGATTTTTCATTTAACCACTCAAGCCTTTTTATACAGTGTTAGAAATACATTAAAAGATACAAATAATCATTTCTTTTTAAATAAGAAAAACATTTTGGCTTTACTGCTCTGAATATGTTTTTTTAGCAAATTACCTTTATTTTAAGTTTCTCCACTCCAATTCATGAATTACTAAATTAGTCGATTATTTCAATTATTGATTCATCCAAATTAATCCAATTAATTGTTTCAGTCCTACTAGACATATTCCAATTTGGTCTTAGTTATTAAACATCAAGACATCAAGTTCAGTACATTATTCAGAAACCTAAGGAAACACAGCAGATTGAATTGAGCCACTGACTTGTATTAATCCCTTGTGCATGTATGCATGTTCATAAAGATAGGATCATAAAACAATTTAAATGGAGTTTTGAAAAAAAAAAAAAAGCAAATCCAAAAATGATTTGAACCCTTCTCAGTAATCAATAAGAAAATCATTATTGCCATTATTGCGAATAAAACTAACTAAATCTAATTTCTTTTACCATGTTTCCTTTGTTGCTTTGACAATTACCTTTGCTGATGAGCTCCAACTATTGTTATTATAGTTAACAATTATTGTTTACATTAATGTTTTAGGCCATGCTAAAACATTAGTGTCACTTCCATTCTGACAAAACCTGTAAAATTAAAAGATTACTTTAAATATAAATCTCCCACGGGTATGAATCATTTAACTAAAAAGAATGAAAGAAAGTTGTTTCTCTCTTGTCGTGAGGCTGCAGGAGATCAAACAGTAGTTACGAGTGCAGCAGCACCTGTCAGCTGTTCGGCTAGAATGCCTGTCCATCAGTCTGTGTTTGGTTTCCATGGTAACCAGCTGTCAGTGGCATTACACTGGTAGTGTCCTCTACTTCTGTTTCTGCATCTTGTTTTAAAGCAGACATTCACCATGGAGATTAGCGTTAAGGCGTTACTGCAGACTAGGCCTGCATGATATTAGGAAAACATGCTATATGCTATGATATTGATGAAAGGTGCAAATAGTGAAATGATTTGTGATAAATAATTAATTATGGAGTGTTGGTGTCTTTTTGCTTTGGATTTCTAGGAAACATAGGCCCCAGATAGTAAGTTGACCACCCAGCTACTGGAAATAAAATTGAATATTTCCATCTCAACAACAGGGTTTTATTGAAGAGGTTGCTTCTGGTGGAGGTCTGCTGTTTTGGCATTGAAACAACTTAGTTTAAGTATTTAACATCCTTACCGCCACTTTGCCTTTTTAAAGAAAATTTGCAAGACCCACCAACTTTGTCTGGAGTGAAGGACGTTAGCCGCTAGCACCACTACCTTGTCCAGCTAGCTTCAGAGTTGTTGCTATGGAGACAGTCAAAATCAGAAACACAGCAGAGTCGTACTTATTGGTGTAAAGGCTGCATATGTGCTTGCAGTTTTATTTCAGTTTATCCTGTTGTCCAAGGCCCTCCTCAAGCACACCGCATTCCATGCCTTCTTATTTGGCTCAATCCCTCCAGCCCAGCATTCCGCCATGCAACTCCCTTCCACAATAAACCATCCTGCAAACATCAGTGCAGACCATACTTATCTATAATAAAAACACCTCCAGAACAACACTTCATTGTAGTGTATAGTGCAAGAAAAACAAAACAAAACACAGAGCTTTGCATTGACAATTTCAGCTCAGACGCATTTGACTGAAACGCTCCTCCAGTGTCTGTATGTTGATCTCAGGTATGTATGTCCTAAAATGGCTCCTTTTTTTGGTATGATGTCCAGTGTATTTATCCTGCTGAGAAAAGCCAGGGTGACGGTGGGTGGGGTTTTTTTTGTCTGTGATATTTGAACTTCAGGGTGCGCTGACCTCCACCTACTGGACATGCTGAGTCCGATGGAGAGGAAGAGGCAGGGCTACATCCATGAGCTGATTGTCACAGAGGAGAACTACGTCAACGATCTGCAGCTCGTCACAGAGGTATTCACACAGGCGCAAGGTTTTAGTTGTCCGTACCTTTAGATCACCTTTAATGACGCTGTTTTAAATAAAGCTGCAAGTTCTGTTTTTGGTGGATTTCTGGCCTAGTTTTCAGAGCAAACATCTTGAAAACACTTGAAATAAGACAATACTAATTTACAGGTAACTTTTCAGCAAGAAATAGGAGCTTGTTGTAAGTTAACAATTCCTTTATGTTGATGAAAAAGTTCTAGTCACAAGTGAAGTAATCTGCCAGTGGAACAAGACATTTTAACTTCTGATATGGGAAAAATCAACAAAGTTAATGGTTGGATGATGTTGTTCAAACATTTACGATAAATTAACGTCAAACGGCATACAACAGCAGACTGTACGGAGAAATGTGAATAACACTATGACGGGCATTTGTTGTAGCGTTGCTTCTTCTTTGTTTGTGTAGATCTTCCATAAGCCTCTGCTGGAGTGTGAGCTGCTGACGGAGAAGGAAGTGGCCATGATCTTTGTGAACTGGAAGGAGCTCATCATGTGCAACATCAAACTTCTCAAGTAAGGAAAAAAATGTGTATTTTTTGGGGGTGTGTGTAAGATAAACGTCACGCAGTGCCTCTCATAGCTTTTACGGATGCACCGACTCAACGTTTCCTTGCAGGGCTCTCAGGGTGAGGAAGAAGATGTCAGGGGATCGGATGCCCGTGAAGATGATCGGCGACATCCTGACCAACCAGCTGCCGCACATGCAGCCGTATATCAGGTTAGGAAGTGGATCGGTTTTTGTCGATAAGAGGTTTTGTAATGCTTCTTGTAGTGAAGCAGCCATCTTTTTTGCATTTGCATTTGCAGGTTCTGTTCATGTCAACTGAACGGGGCCACGCTGATTCAACAGAAGACGGACGACAATCCTGAGATCAAAGACTTCCTCAAGGTAAAAACTCTAAATCTAATGATTAACATGCCGTGGTAGTGAATTTTGATTGCCGTTAAATTAAAGTATTAAACATAAAAAAAGTCTACAAAACAACATAAAAAAAAAAAACAATTTTGGAGGGAAAACTACATATAAAACAGATTTTTCTCTGTTTTCAACAGAGGTTAGCCATGGATCCCAGGTGCAAGGGGATGCCTCTGTCCAGTTTTCTACTCAAGCCAATGCAGAGAGTCACACGCTACCCTCTCATCATCAAAAATGTTTGTATCATACGAGCACATAAAATTCTCATGAACTGTTTGTTTCTGCCTTCTAATCTGTGTGTGGATTGTTTTTGATTGCAGATCTTAGAAAACACTCCAGACTCTCATCCAGACCACAGCCATCTGAAAGCTGCGCTGGAGAAAGCAGAGGAGCTCTGCTCACAGGTGAAAATGGAAACACCTGCAGCACACACACTGAAGCAGTCGCCTACAGCTGACTGGAAAATGTGTTTTAAAACTGGATCTATCACTTATTTTAGGAGAGGTGTTCTTTTGAAGCTTTTGCTTTTGAATTGTGATGAAGCTTGTAGCTCACCAAAGTTTTGTGTTTTTATATTTGTAAAAAAAAAAAAAAAAAAAAAAAAGTGCGGGAAAAAGAGAAAGTAAGCATAAGGCGGACGAAAGTTGCAAAAAAAAAAAAAAGATGACGTTAAATACCAGATACCCAATATCAATGCATCACATAGCAGCTAACCAAGGAAAAAAGTCATTTTAGCAACATCTCCAGCTTGAGTGTGAGTTTACTGTGTGATTTACACGGTGAAGTATCTAAGAGGGGGAGGAAGCCAGGAGAAATGTTGTCTGAAGGCATCAGCTTAGAGGTAGACCAGCACCCTACTCAGAGATTTAAAAGCATTAAAAAAAAAATACAATTTTGGCAGCATTAAGGTTTTGACCAGTATGTTACTCTAATACACACCCGTATTTGTCCTGACAACTGTCTCACTAGGATGCCTAGATTACCAAGCTGTGTAGTGATTGTGTGCGTCTGTGCAGCAGTGAATGGAAGCGGCTAAAAGTCTCACATAATAGGTTTGTGTTTTATTCATGAGAGCTTCACTGTATTGCAGTAATGTAGCTATCAAAATATTATTTTACACCATCTATCATATCACAAAAGTGTTTCCAAAAGAGAGACTAGTTTTGGTGCCTGAGGAGATTTCACTCACTTTAACTTCATAGAGGATTTTGGAGGAAAGTAAAAGTGCTCACTCCATCCTTTTCTGTGTTGCAAAAAAGCAGTCATACATCCATTAGATATTTTGTATTTCATAGGTCTCTCTTTTTTTTTTTTTTTTTTTCCCCAAGACAATTTATTTGCTGTTTACAATAATCAGTAGTTAATCTCTACAGTTCTACCTCTTCATCCTTATTTGGTACTTTCATTTTAGAGAAGCATAAATCCAAAGACTCACTACAGGTCAGAAACGTGTACTTTAAAATTGTATTGTACATTCATCAACTTACTAGTCTGGTAAAAACCAGCCCCTTGATTTATACAGAGGCTCTGGGCCCTCAGCTATTGAGAAACGATTGCTTGTTGGAAGTGTGGACTTTGTTAAAGTTTGAAACAATTGGATCTGATTTTACCCAGTCGCTAATGTTTGGCCGTGATGTATGTAATGCGCCAGCTCGATCGTGAAGGAAGGTACACTATGAAGCTTACTGGAAATTGGGTGTGCTGAAAACAACCACGCAAAAATAAGACTCAACCCTGTGGAGAGTAGGACCATAATATCTTTGCCAGCAATTAAATGTCTTAAATATTCCTCCTTCTCCAACTTTAATTGCTCAATATTTGGAAACGTGGCCAACACGGACTGATTGGCTTCGTTCACTTCCTCCACTGCCATCGCTAAAACTACAGGCAGACTACGATTCTAAAACAGTGCTGAAAATTAACGTTATCATTCACAACTCCTCCTCCTGTTCACTGATTGGCCACAATGAAATGCGTCCTGAGAATTCGAGCTTTATGGGACATATCCCAGACAGAGAACTGAAGGGAGATGAGAATCAAGCAGAATTGCGTAGGAAGGCAATGGCCAGGCTAGCAAATTACTTATCTGCTCTGAAAAAAATTTGAAACCCTAATTGTGATTTAACTATGTCTCATGCTTTCAAGATTTTTAGTTTTTTTGACTCTAAAACATGATGGTAAGAGAAGTTAATCTTGATAGAAAATGTACCTGGATGTGTTTAATATGTGTTTTCTGTGATCTCAGGTGAATGAAGGCGTCAGAGAGAAGGAGAACTCTGATCGACTGGAGTGGATTCAGGCTCACGTTCAGTGTGAGGGGCTCTCAGAGGTACAGTGTCAGCACCAAACCCTTCTGATAAATAATCAGTGAGGTACTCATGACAAGGCAAGCTTTTTTCTGTAGCTTTATTGACATATCTTACAGAGACTAAGAGATACATTAAAAAAAAATAAATATATTAAAAGAATTACACCAAAATTTAATCATCCACAACATACAGTAGTGTTTCATCAGCATATGTATGGTAAAAAAAAGATTTTAATCTGATAGAAGGGGAACAATTGGATATCCAATAAAAAGTGGTGTGAGAAAAGAGCTTTGAGGAACCCCTCATCTGATCTTTGTTTGCTTAGATTAATCATTCCTGAATGACAAAGTATTCCCAGCCCATCAACTAGAATGTGAACCAGTTTAGCACAGTGTACTTTCCCCATTCAGTATGGCAACATATTTTACACTATGTCAGAGGCAGCACTGAGATCCATTAATACCAAGACACTTTTTAATCCATGACTGTAAAGGCATATGTCATGTAAAACTTTTTGAAGTATACTCTCTGTGCTGTGATGTGATTGAAAACTAGAATAAAAAGAACCGAAAACTTAGTAGAAAAAAAACTCTTAACACTATCACCTTAAAACTTGTATGATCATTTAATTTATTACAAAGAAATCTCTGTGTTCTTTAGCAACTGGTGTTTAACTCAGTCACCAACTGTCTGGGACCCAGGAAGTTCCTCCACAGCGGGAAGCTGTTCAAAGCGAAGAGTAGCAAGGAGCTGTACGGCTTCCTGTTTAACGACTTCCTGCTGCTGACACAGGTGAGTCTTCAGAAATAACCTGTGGTTCAGTTGAAATTTTTCAGAAAAGAGATCATTACAGCAATTGAGGGTTAAGCTGTAGATGGCGCCATTTCACCAGCCAAAAAAAATGAAAAATTTGAAATTACTGTTAACATCCCCAAGTTCTATACCTCTGTTTTCACTGATGATGACAGCTGGCTGAAATCATTATATGCAGCTCCTCTTGTGTTGTAGAATATTTCTGGATTCATGATGCATTTTAAAACAAATTTAAACTTTTTTTTTTTCTCTTCTTCAAACAGGTGACCAAACCTCTGGGCTCCTCAGGTTCTGACAAAGTCTTCTCCTCAAAAACCCACCTTCAGTACCGCATGTACAAGACGGTGAGATGACTCGCAAACATACCTATGTTCTCATTTAAGGGGGGAATAAAGAGATTATTCTGTTTCCCTTTACTGAAATCCAATTTGCATTATTTGTGTAAGAAAGCAGAAGCGTATTTTTCGTCTGAAGCTAACCTCTCCTTTTTAACTGGGGCTTCTTGTTTCTTTCAGCCGATCTTTCTGAACGAAGTGTTAGTAAAGCTGCCAACGGATCCATCAGGAGATGAACCTCTATTTCACATCTCACACATAGACAGAGTTTACACCCTCAGAGCCGAAAGCATCAACGAAAGGTAACAGAAAACACACACTCTGAGAGGGTTCAAACAATCACAGTGTTCTGAAATGCTTTTTTTATAAGCTGATCATCAGATTTTTCCTAAAGTTAAATAATCCAGTTTTTGCTTCTGTGTTCATCTTCTTACAGGACTGCGTGGGTTCAGAAAATTAAGGCAGCTTCGGAGCTCTTCATAGAGACAGAGAAGAAGAAGAGGGAGAAGGCGTATTTAGGTAAGCTCAGCTCATTCAGACTGGCTCCATGATTTCATCAAACACCAGCAGCTGACCTCTCTGCTCCTCGTCCCAGTCCGTTCTCAGAGGGCGACGGGGATCGGCAGACTGATGGTCAACATAGTGGAGGGGATCGAGCTCAAACCCTGTCGCACCCATGGTGCGTAAATAAACCACATATTTACTTTTAAGACAGTATTAAAGCTTGAGCTTTAGACAATCTGTGTTATTGCTTTTTTTTATTATTCAAAGCATCATAATTTAATATAAAAATCTAATGAAACTAATCAAAACAGTATATTCTTTCTACTGGTTTTATGCACAATAATCATCAATCACATTGTCTGTGTTTCAAGGTAAAAGCAATCCTTACTGTGAAGTCACCATGGGTTCTCAGTGCCATATCACAAAAACAGTACAGGTAGGAAATAAAATGACTATATTTATTGTTTTGGTTTTGAAAATATTACAAGGTTAAAACTTGGTTTAATAATATTGTATTAAAGGGGCAGTATTATGTAAAATAGACTTTTTTGAGCTTTCCATCATGTTATAATGTTATTCCCTCATCAAAAACATACCTGGAGTGTTGCCTTGATTCTTTCATCCATGTTTGAGAAATCCTTTAACAAATATATTCAAAGCCATGCAATTTTTATTTTTCTTCTGGGACAAACCAACATGGGTCTTTGAGAATGTGAACTCAACGGCAAGTAGATCTCAATGTCGGCTGTTTTCTTTGTTTGCAGGACACTTTGAATCCCAAGTGGAATTCCAATTGTCAGTTTTTTATTAAGGACCTTGAACAGGACGTCCTCTGTATCACTGTGTTTGAACGAGACCAGTTCTCACCTGATGGTCTGTAAAGCTTTCATACCATTTTAAAACATCTAGTGTTATGATTTGTCCCTCGGAGAGGAAAAACGCCCTTGATTTACCATTTTTTATCCCCCCACATGTTGTCTCTGCAGACTTCCTCGGCAGGACTGAGATCCGATTGGCTGAAATAAAGAAGGACCAGGGCTCCAAAGGACCAATCACGAAGAGGCTGCTACTTCACGAGGTTCCCACAGGGGAGATCGTCGTTAGACTGGACCTCCAGCTGTTTGAAGAACCGTGAAACGTGCGGCGGGTTCGACCAGATGGGACTGGCCTGAGAATGAACCCGGAGAAAAGAACAGGGATCTGGAGCCGGACTGGCATAGACTGGACCAGAAGCCCGGAATGGGCTGGGGTTACTCATTATGTGTTCTTGCTGTTAATGTTTAGGGAGGGTAATCTGTTAACTGCTCTGTAAGAAGACCCCTGGAAAAGTCAGTAATTAAACTAAATAACTAAATATCATCATGTTTAACAACCACCACTTTAAATCTCATGTCAGCTTTACTTAACTTTGTTTGCCTTTTATTCCATTATTCGGTAGAAATGAACAATAACTGGGCTTATTTGGGTTGAATTGGGGAACATTTTTAAAAAATATTGACTGAAATAGGTTTAGCCTTTAAAGTTAGGGTACTGGAGTACCATTATGTTCACTGCAAATATTTAACAGGAAGCAAGAAGCAAGGTTGTCTAGCTTAGCTCAGAATATATAATGCTAACAAAATAATGAAACTCCTTTCTGGTCCAGTTAATCCCAGTCTGCTCATGTCCCAATACTGTGGGGTCCAGGATATAATCAGTCCAACTCTGGACATCAGACGGGTTGTTGCTGTTTTCGCCTCTTCTGCTTTATCCAGACAGTCTTAGAGAAATTCTAGTGACAATCCCTCCTTTTTTTGTCCCTCCAGACATAACCGCTGTGTGTGACTGAGCGAATGCAAGACTAGTGTGAATGACTAGAAAGGTTTTAAGTTGGGTAAGTGATATTTAAAAGCGCTGTTCAGTTTACATTTTGTTTATTTCTTACATTAGTCCGAACAGCTTCTCAGACTCTTATGGTCGATTTTTCAAGCTTTCAGCAATGAGCTATAGAACATAAAAGGGATCTTGATATTATGGTTTTAACCTCAACGGAACACTTGCCACATTTTCTCAGAAAGTGCTTAATATGTACAGGTGTATTGAAAATCATGCTAATAAGCTGAAAAAAAAAACAAAACAGATTTTAACCAAGTATATGAAAGGTATTCAGTGTAAATGACCGACTACAGACATGTCAAGGTGTCTCTCATATGCACCAGATGTAATATTGAGGCTGAAGTAACAGTCAATGCAGTGAACAGGTACAAAAGCTGATTTCAATCAAGGTACTGTGAACAAGAATGTCTTAATTTTTACTTTTCCGTTGCACATCTCAACTCTGACATGTTGCTGCAGTGTTAAGCTGTCACAGTTGTCATTACTATGCAGGGAGAGGGGGATAAAAATGAACAAATCGAGGTCCCTGTGGTTCAGGGTATGTTTTACCAGTTCCACTCTTTAACTCTGAGGAAGCTTCATGGAGAAATCATTTTAATGTACGTCAGCACTCCCAGCACTTTGAAAACAGATACTGTTCCTGATATTTCAGCAGAAAACGATCCAAGTTGATGCATCATTCAGCAGCCGTTTTGAGTAGTCGGAGTCAGAAATTTCGCCTGGAAGAAAAAACATTCAGTCAAATCTATTTCACCTCAGTATCTTTACTTCTACTGATATCTCCATAGAATATAGTAATTTGTTGAAACGATGAAGTTGTGGTACACAATGCTCAGAGTCAACAGTGGTTTTCTTTGAAATATTTTAAGACCTATTGATTCTCTGCTTGAACACGTGTGCCTCAAAAGGAATACACTGTGGATTTAGTAGGGAATATTTTAAACTAATCCTGACCTAAACAGCAAAACAGTGAAAAATGTATCACAAAAATAAACATCAACCAGATAAAATTGTAACCATTTAGATTGTACTGCTGTAATGAAGAAGAATATTATTACTGTGTGCAGTTATATAAGCAGTTCGAAGCTGTTAATTATTGGCACTATGTTTCTGTTTGCATTCATTTAATACATATCAAGGTGTTTATTATAATCCAACAACACCAAAAATACTATCGAACACATAAAAGCAAGTCCAAAGACTCCAAGAATGATGTATAAAGTGGAAAATAAAAAATCAAAACGTCCAGCTGGTTAAACAAGCAAATTGGTCAATTGGCCATCGAATCAATTAAAAATATTGAAATCTTTAGGAAAGAATCACATTAAAATTACCAAAAATATACCACAAAGACATGGAAGAACATGCCGCTTACGTATCAGGGTCATACAGTAACGTTGCCGACATACTGTGAGTGGAATTTTTATTGAGGCACAGATATATAAAGACTGAACAAGGGGAAACAGGTAGATACTGAATAAAAAGTGGCCCAGGAATAGAGCCTTGAGGAACCCCACATTTGATCTTTGTTTGCTTAGATTTATAATTGCCAAATGACAAATGAAGTTCTCCTTGTCTGCCAGGTAAGATGGGATCCAATTTGCCAAAGTCTCCTTCTCCCATTCCATAACCAAAATGTTATTTTTAACTGTGCTACAGCACTGAGATCCACTAATTTCAAGACAGAAATTGTTGATGCATTACTGTTAAGACGTGTAAGCTTAAACTTTCTGAAGTACTTTCAGTGCTAAAATAAGGTCAAAAACCTGAATAGAACTATCTGTAGAAATCTGAGTTAAAATCCTAACACGGAACCTTTTTGCTTGAGTCATAGAGGGTAATTGTGAAGAACTACATGCAATTTTCAGATGTTTGTTCGGCTTGATTTTGTGATTTTTACAAGAACCGTGTAATTTAATTCATTGTCGGAAAAAAACACTCAAATCAGCAGTTCATGTTACAAAATATTAACTTTGGTAAAACAGTTGTGTTATTAATAAGAAATTTTGTAAGAATTCAGGTGCATCTTAAAATTGCAAGAAAATTGGTTGACTAAGAGCTGGTTAAGCTGGACAGATAAAAAGTTATTCAAGTCTATTATATCTGATTTTATTGAAGTGATGCTTCCACGGTTCCAGATCAGAGTTTGTAATTTGCTGATGATGGACCTGTTAAAAAAAAAAGAAAGACAGTTACATAGTGCTAGTGCCTTTACATGAACATGCTAACACTTCTTGGAAGTGAACAAGATGATGAAGATTTGTACAAAAGATTGCTTCATTTCACTCAAACCATTTCACTTTTTAGCATATCACTAACATGATTTCAGAGTGGACTTTATCTTTATCCAAGTTAAATGCTCCGAGTATTCAAAATGGCAGCTACATTAGCTGGTGAGACAACTGACAACAATGAAGTTGTAGATGTGTTAGCTAGCTAGTTACTTTGCCTGATAGTGAACCTAACTAGTACTTTTAATTTAATGCCACAGTTATAGTAATATTCTGAATAATAAATGACAAAACAGCTTAGTGACCAGCCACTGTCGACTCAGCAGCTTAAGTGTGTCGGAAAGGTGTGAACGAATGTTGGTGTTTTTGGCAGACTGAAACAACTGGTAACGATGATTATAAATGGTTTCTTCTCTTACTTTTCCCTTCACACCGTACTGAAAGTAACCCTGTCCAGTTTGAGCCCGTTCTTACCGTCTACCTTCCAGGTTGTGAATAATACTGTTGTTACCTGAGAGTTAATATATGAGGAGCGATAACAACAACCCTGTTGTTAATTATCACTGTAGAAGATGATGTACGTACTTGTCTTTCAATGTTCAGAATAAAATTCATTTGGACCAAGACCGGCGCCAATTGTTTTTCTGGAGTTGGAGCATGGGAGGTTTTAAAGGAAATGCAGCAACCACACGGAAATTGCCTGAGCGGTTTTAGAGAGACACATTTTGATGAATTTTTTCAACAATAAAGGTAAACCAACATGACAGTTCAACTTTTATCTTGCCAGGTTATTATACTTGTGCATCATTACATTTGTATGTTCATAGGCTACCAGTTAGATGAAACATTTTTTCAATTGTAGGAAAGAAAAGGGTTATTACTAGGCAATCTCAGTAGTCTCCAAAACATGAAATATGTGTACAGGTTCTCAAATATAGAAACTGGCAAGTATAAATATGACACTGAAAGAGAAAAAACAAAGTTGAATTCCTGCGTCTTGCGATTTCTAAGCCAAACCTTATTAAAGACTCATTTGCACCAAAGAAACTTAATGAGGAGCTGGCATTAATGTGTTTTTGGATTGCAAATCATATTGTATGACAGAACTATGCTGTGTTTATAACGAGATACATTGTTCATCTGTTAATGTAACTGCTCCTCAAGTTTAAGCAGAACACAACCGAATGTTTCAGAGTGAATGACTGGAAATGCCAGTTTTATCTTTAGAACCATGTAAAATCTTTATCTGCCAGATGTATTTTTGGGCTTAACTGTGTGGTAGTAGTAGCTTGAAGAAAATCATTGCAGATTTGTCTCGAAAAATTAACACAAATGAGTTTGGGTGTGTCGTAGTCCTAAGAAATGGAACATAAAATGACTAAAGTCGGAATCGCAAGTTCGACCACCAAAAGCTGATTAGTGCATTTCTATTAATTAGCTCTGATTTCCTTGCACTTGACACTAGCTTTGATGCTGAATATTAACGGTTGAAGGGTTTTCTTTGGCAGAACACCACTGCTAACACAGAAAAACTATTATTTTAAACATAGCTAACCATCTTTTCATTAGGTTGATAGAATGATTTTAGCTCAACTTTCTCTGTTAGCAAAAGGCTAACTTTCAGAGTCAACCCAGACCAGGACACCAACACAAGTTTTTGATCTGATCAAGCTTTAGTCATAAAGATATTATTTTATTTCTGTTTATCAAATTAATGACTGAGTTTCAACTTTTAATCCAATATCATTGTTTTAATGCTACCCTAGTGTGCAGGGACTTTTAAAGTTAATTATCATTTTGGATCTTTTATTTTTATTTAATTGTCGTCACAAATCTTTTTACATGGATGATTTTTATGCCTATGACATGTTGCTGCTTAAAGTTCACACCTTAAACGGTGTGAAAAGAGGGATTGTTAGGGTGAAAAGTAGTTATCTTTTTAGGGGGGTGCCAATTCTTTATAAGGATGGTGCTGCTGTGACAGTCTGACCCAGAATATTATGTGTAATTGACCCAGAAGGAACGAACTGTTTATCTGTGATTAACCCCGAAGTTACGTCAACAATACGTGCCTAAGTGAGTGCAGTGAGTTGAAAGGAGAGAGAGCCCTTATATGATCAAGCCAGAGTCCTAAATAAATTCTAAACCAGGAGTGCTCTTTTGATCTGCTCTCAGATAAAAGAAAATATGGGTTTTTGTTTTTTTTTTGTTTGTTTTTTTTTTTTTTTTTTATAACTCAACAAATAAAACACCTAGTTTGGTGCACCACAGAAGACTAAACTAAAATGGACTTTCATAAAAATTGTTTTAGGATTTTTTTTTTTTTTTATGCAGAGAGTATTTTGTTAAATCATTTCTTTTCAATCAGTTTAACATGATGGAAGAAATATATCTTTAAAAAAACGAATGTATTAAACATAAACATGATGTGGCCAAAACAACAGGAATGTCCACTTGGTAAAAAGGCATAAATTTGCTTCTGTGTGACTGAGGGAACGCAGCCCTATACGCAGTTCAGCTCTGGCTCAACACTGGAATATCACTTTGTTCTTGATGATGCTTATGATCCAATCCTATGGAGATTATGGAATGTATTTTTACTTCCAGACTTTTCAAGTGATTCATCAACTATAAATATGTGGAATAAATTCAAAAATGTTTGAAAATTTCTCTCCAGAGCCCCACTTTTTAAATGGTCTATGCACTAAACATGTCAATGAGCCTGTTCACCTTAGTGGTGCCTTCTCTCCTTGTCTCATTTGCTGGAAACATATTCCTGGCTGTTTTATTATCATGTGCAATAAGGAACTTAACAGAGCAGCGCTTAGAATAGAAAATGCCTGCTATTTTCTGGTTAATGCCTCATTGAGCAGCAGGTGGAGCTGTCAGTGGAACAGCCTTGTGCTGAGCTTCATTACGTCTTCTTTTCATGCGCTGCCTGTCCCTTTGACCCCTCTAGTCTACAGGGCCTACCAGTTGCCATATATTCACAGTTTTTTAATCCTGTCTTAGTAAAATATAAAGGCAAATTTGCTATCTGTTTCTCTATTTAGTAAGAAGTGCTGATATATTTGCCATAATGTTGGCGTAGCTGTTCAGGTGCGCTGCTGAGCTCTGATTTAAGAGGCGGCAAAGGATGTGCTTGGCCCCTTTGCCAATTCACACGCCCATTTCATACCCATAAGTTGCCTTTTGGCCCTTTTCTACTCTATTTTGTAATCACAAACAAATCCTTTGGCACTCATGGTGCCTAAACCATTGCACATCAGTTTATTTGTCTTGGTAGTTGTGTTTTTCATGAACTATATAGATTAATAGTCCTAAAAATTCCCAAATCTTAAATATATTTAATTTGATCATTTTCTGAACACTTTGTATTACAGCATGTTTACATTATTTTTGCTTCTGATCCCTCTACGTGACCCCCTGCTTTCGATATGATTTATTAGTCATTTAACCACACTACCTTACTGTAAACCATGAGTAGATCATAGAAAATTACTTTAGATTGCAGTTGTCAAAAGTGGATACAAAATGTCTCTAAAGTGTGTAAAAAATTGCTGCATTGTTGGTATGAAATTTTCGATGGCAGAAGGATGTATATGAGACCAAAAAAAGCAGGTATGCAATGACCAAAACTGCAAAAGTACAAATGGCAAATGGGCAAGATGGCCGGCACCCAGACATAAGTCTGAACTGAAAATCTAGACGTCAAAACCAGGGGTGTAAGTGAAAGGTGTGGAAATCATCTGAAAATTGCAACCAGCTATATTATTCAATTATATCAATATCGTAGTGTCACTAAAATGACAACAGATATGCATTATTAGGACACTTGTTGTCCTACAAGAAAATTAAGACTCCATATGAAAACCCTATGTGTTTTTAATACATATTTGGACTCTTTATCAATTTCAAAAATACTGAGATTCAAGTTTAAAGAGAAGAACAATGTTAAAAAAAATTAATAAAATGTAATAAAAACTAACATTTCTGCTGAGGAATAAATTAGAACTATTCAAACTTAACATGGCTAAAACCTCACACGTGGATCACATCAAGCGCATTATGAAGAACATCATTCTACTGAACCAAAGCAGAGTTTACAAGTGGAAAACATTCAAAGCAACAGCCACAATGCCCAGTTCGAGCCATTTAAGCAAGTTCACCCAGAGAGCAGACCACAAGATGCTAAAAGAAGTCTCCAAAAATCGACAAATATCCTCCTGGAGACAATGGAAGGATCGATTTATTGTGGATGTAAAGTGCATGCCTCCACAATCAGAAAGAAACTGCACAAGTTTAACGTGCATGGGAGGTGGACAAGAAGGAAGCAATTGCATTTGAAGAAAAATAGACTGAAGACAAAGACCAGGAATTCTGGAATAATGTGCTTTGGACTTTTTCTTTGGCTTCTACATAGATTCATTTCCCCAGCTCAAATATGACTTTTTTTTGATAAATATTTGATTGCACAAGGTTTCCTCCTCAGTCTTGAAAGATTGCAATTTAAGCATTCACCAAGTCTTGTTAAGTATGGAAAAAGAAAACTGATTGTGGTAAGATATTTTAGTTTCACTTCATCATACTGTTATATTATAGAACAAATAAGATTCAGAGTTTGTGAAAATCACAGCTTTGTTTTGCTTCTTACGTTGATTTATATTTACACCTACATCTTTAATTTGTGACGTCCAAACTTAAATTTCTGTCCAGATCTTGATTCCTTTGGTTTGGTGTTACTGTGAGAAAATTTATCGATAAACATTTTCATCCCAGCCTTGTGCGGGTTTACAGTTTTATCCCCGGTGTCCATGGTGGAGAGGATGGAGTCTGATTGATGGAGTGTGTGGACAGTAGGGCTGCAGCTAACAATTAATTTTGGTATTTTAGTAGTACCCAAATAATTGAGTAATTGGGTAAAACAACAACAAAAAATTGGCACAAATTGCAGATTTTTCATTTAACCACTTAAAGCTGCATTATGTAACTTTGCACCCACTGGTCCTGACCTAAAACAACCAATCAGAGCCAGGAGGAAGGTTGTAATGCTGTCAATCATCCTCGTGTACGCGCTGCTAAATGTGCTAATGGTGAAGAACAACTTACTGTTCCAGGAAAACTGTTTATCCGCTGTCATCGGTGGCCACGCTAACTAGCCTTAGCATTTGTGGCAGGCTATGTTGTGGTTAACCAGCAGTAACTTAGCAGAGAGCAAAGGGGAGTGTGTGTGCAGCCATGAGGGTGATTGACAGCAATAAGACCCTCCTCCTGGCTCTGAATGGTTGTTTCTGACTGAGCGGTATATTTCTGCAGTTTGTACTGGGAGCACTGGGAGAAGGCAGAGGAGCTTGATTTTCTCACAGAGTATCTGTCTTATATTATACTATCAAGACATAATGATCATTTTAAGATATAAAAAAACATATTCGTCATGAAAGTTACATACTGCAACTTTAAAGCTGCGGTATGTAGCTTCCAGTTGAAATGTAGCTACAATGAAAATGTGGGAAAACTTGAAAAGTCTGCAAATTTAATCCATTGACTTCCATTCTGCCATTAAGGAGAAATGAAGTTTGTTTAAAAGGTGTGTTTTAATTTTACTTTTTCACTGGTCCCAAATAATTATCCATTCAGTTTTCTGAACTGAGATAACAGACAGAAAGTATGAAGTAGCCATATTGGATTATTAAATTGGGGTTAGTGAAGAGCCTTTGACATTCCAAGTAAGAACATAAACTTTAAGGGGCATTTTAGTTGGGGGGGGGGATTCTGTTTGGAACTCAGACATATTCAGAGGATAAATAAAACACATATTTTCACCAAATAGCATTTACTGCATTTGCCAGCTGTGTTGTATGCCTACGGATGTGTTAAACCAGCACTGGCTGCACTGTGCAGTGTGGTGACATAAAAAGCCTTTATCAAGTCAAATCCCCCCTCAGTCACGACTCTGCCAGTGAAATGGTGTGAGTCACAACACAGAAAACACATCACCAAAAAAAGAACACAGAAAAAAATGTCTCTTGTTTCAGGCGTATTTAAAACACAGATCATTGCGAAATATTGACTTGAACGATTCGGCTTTAAAAACTGGAGGGAGACCGTGTAACTAAAGAGAAAATGATTGAAATTTGCATTGATTTAAATCCAGCACAGTGCTGACGTCATCCTGTTTAGGCTGTCACCAAGACTGCCTGCACGTAAAGCCGGTGTGCGTGCATTTTTAATATATGTCCTTGCTCAGGGCGACCCTGTTTGTCAGGTTAACTAATAACTGGCTGTTCCTTTAAGTATTCACATGAAAATGAGCCACAGACAGTGACGTTACTGGTAACAGTACCGTTAACGACCGTAATAGCTCTTTATGTGCGTTCATTCGCGCGCGCTCTCTCCCTCATTCATACACACACATCACTACGGTCGCAGCCGCACGCGCTCTCCGTCACATCTGTGTGAGAGGTTAGAAAGCTAGCTCACGCGGGTTCATCTCTGTTGTTGTAGAGTTAAAACGGTGTTTTCTCGCGTTATGTGTAGACGTGGTTGCCTTTAAATAACGGATTATATCTACATTTCCCCTCGGCTGACCGGGAGCCGCCATGGAATGCCGTGTTCTGTCCATACAGAGCCATGTAGTCCGGGGATACGTGGGCAACAAGAGCGCCTCTTTCCCGTTACAGGTAAATGCAAACTGCTTACACTCATTTTCGGACAGTGGGCAACACAACACCCGTCACGAACATGACCCTGTCTGAGATACCAATTAACACAGTACGTTCGTGACTTTCTGTTTTCTGCTTTCCAATTATCTTCTAACCAAAAAAAGAAAAGAAAAAAAAAAAAAAAAAACAGCCCGAATTACTACATTTTTTTTATATACCTTATTATCATTCTATTAAGTTCGTGTAATTTCTAACCTCTACCTGTCAGCCACCCAACTGGTATAATGTGCTTTTTATTGAAAACGTTTGTTAAATAAAAACTTAATTTTGTCATTCTGATAGGTACTGGAAAAACCATTATAATATTCCAAATATAAAGGTTAACTCTCGAAGACAGGTGTCGCGTGAAATGTTGTGCCCCTGGCGCATTTAGTCCATTCTTTCATCAAATCCTCCGCCTCTCTGATGTACTTTATGTGAAAAACCTTTATTAAGGTCAGATTTGTGGATGAACGCATACAGGGAACAAATGACATGAAAACCCGTTCTCCGCTTGCGGGTTCAAGGCACAACACCTGTCATCGAGGATGGCCGATAATTGAGTCATCATGGTGTTCTGGGTGGTCTGGTTGTCGATCACCGCAAAACCGACGCTTTTCATTCACTCAAGCGACGGAACAAACAGTACGTTCATAGTGGGGTTGAGATAAGTTGATGAAATGTAGACTGCTCTGTAGAAATCATGAGGGGGCGTATATAACAGGAAGTGGAAGCAATTTAAATACAAAAAAAAATAGGATTTAATAACTATTGCGTTATTGAAACATTAATATTCCGCATAGGGGGAGAAGCACCTTTTACGTAAAATACATCACATGGAACACCACCATAATGCTATTAAACATTTTTTCCACTATATAATCATTTAGCCAGGGTCAGCTGTTCCTGATTTTGACATATTTGAAAATAGTTGTGAATTTACCTAATAATTGTAGCATTCTCCATTTAGCAGCACCCACTCCAAGTTGCTGTTATGTTCTGGTGGCTGGTTGTCGCTATCAAGGTACACAACGATCTTAAAAATTAACGTTTTCCTCTAATCTATTCCTGCTGCTGTTTTAACAAAAGTTTTCTTTGCCATAGAGCACATGTGTCAAACTCAAGGCCCGGGGGCCACATGTGGCCCGCCATAAGTTTTTCTGTGGTCCTCTAGACCTAGAGAGCCACATGTATAGAACTTTCAAGATTACTGTTCGATGCTTAAATATAATTTTATCAATCAAATCAAAGCAGTTTTTGATCTATATTCTGCCAAATTACATCAATTTGAAAAGATGTTCAAAATTATTTAATTTCAAGAAGTACTAATTGAATACAGAGACCTCTATTTATAATTATTTTTAACAGTTTGTTAATGGACCATTTTGTCAATACATTCTGCCATTTCATTCATAACATGAAAATGAGTTTGACACTCCTGCCATAGAGTAACACAGAACTACCCCCTCCATTAGCTAGCTGCAAGAAAAACTTCTATTTTTTTCCCCTGGTTTACAAGAAAGATAAATTCAGCTGGTATAGATGACATTTTTCCTACTGCAAAGAAACACTGAAAGTACGCTAAAGCAGTGCCACTGATCCCTCCCTTACTGAGGTAAAACTGTTTTAAAACTGCATCTGGCAGGCTAGAAGAGGCATATCCATTTGGCAGCAGACTGCAGGCTAGCCAACTGGTCAGCTCATCGGAGCTTGTTTTACCTGTGTCGCTCTACAAGGGGCCGAGCAGCAAAAACAAATACTGTTTTGTGTAGAAAGCACTTAAAAGGCGCCTCAAAATGTTGCATTTTATGGCTAAAAATCTAAACGACTGGGGTTATGTTTAGTGTAGTGAGAGAGTGGGCGACCCGTCCGTTAGTTCTTGACGCATCTGTCCATGGTTCGATTCCAGGCCCTGTGCTTCCTGTCTTTCCCCTACCTATTTCCTTTGATTACTCTCGAGGACATATGATCAAACTCCAGGCCCGTGGGCCAAATTCGGTCCTCTAGAATCTAGAGGGCCACATAAATAGAACTTCAAGATAAGAGTTGTGTCCTTAAATAGTTTATCAGTTTTTCAGTTTTTGAAAATCAATTTTTCTTTGTATAGTGCCAAATTACATCAGTATGAAAAGATGTATAACATTGCTTAATTTTAAAAAGTACTCATAACTGACCCTTTGAGGACATTCATGAGCTTGATATAGCCTGACATGAAAATGAGTTTGACCCGCCTGCTCTAGAGAAAAGTGATTAGTGTTACCAAAAATCTTTAAAAATTGGATTTTTAAGGAAGCACAAATTCTGAAATAGTTCTACAAACAATCAGAGTGACCTCACTAGAAATTCACAGTTGGATATTTCCAGTGGCTGTTTTAAATAGATGCTTAATATATTGAACATATATATTCACCCTCATATTAGTAGTATTCTGACCCCTAAATAAAATCCATAGCAACCAAATGCATCCAGACGTCACCTAATTGGTACATATCGTCCACTTGTCTTGTGTTTAATTTATTTCCTGCTACAAATCCAGCAGTTCTGTCTCTGGCCTAAAACATGGAGGTGGAAGCCTCATGATATGGGAGATGTTTTCTTCCACAGGAACAGGAAAGCTGGTCAGACTTGATAAGAAGATTGTTGGCGCTAACTACAAGACAATGCTGGGGCAGAGGGTGACTCTAAATCTGGCCCAGTCAAAGTCCAGACCGAAATTCAATTGGAAATTGAAGATTTGAAAACTGCTATTACCAGATGCTCACCATCCAGTTTGACTGAGGGGGAGCCTTTTTTTTTTTTTTTTAAAAAACACAGAAGCAGCTAAAAACCTCAGTTCCTAGATGTGCAGTGCTGTTAGAGATTAGCCAGTAATTATGAGAGTGGTTCACAATTTTCAGGTTTCATGTTGTCTTTCTATATCTGAACAGTTTCATTTTAGCAGTTCAGTGTGATACTTTAATGGGCATTAGTTAATGAACTTGAAGAAAATCTGAAGTTCAAAAAAATAACCCTGAATCAGTGATTATTTTATTTATAAGTCTTGCAAACTCTTCTAACTTTGGTGTTGGGCCATTACCTACATAAACAGTAGTAAAAGCCTTCCCTAAAGTCGTTTTTGCAAAGTGTTTTACCAGGAAGCATAACAAGCACTGTACGGAGCATCTAAATTAGGCAATTGATTCGATATTATGTGAGAGGACATTAAGAGTATTAGCTCCTGCTGGCAATGAATGTTGCCATCATTTTTCCTTTACGACGTCCACTGTTGACAGTAGGGTGACAGCAAGTGCCTTTGCACTGGTAATAATTACCTTGATGACTGTGATACAGTCTCTGCAGCCAGTTGAGGTCGGTGTGAGACGGCTGCGGGCTCACAGTACGAGTCCCATCATCGTGCTCGTCGTGAGAAGCGCCGGGTTTATTTTTAGCCTGCGGCACACCAGGATTTATTTGGTGGTTCTCTTAATGGCTGTTCCGCTTTCATTCTTGTCATCAGGGTTCAGTGTAGTCAGTAGTCTTTAATCACTACGCCTTATTAGGACTCATTTGTACCACCTTAATGTTAAAGTAATGCAGAGCAGTGGAGCCGATCTCAGTCGACACACAGTGTGTAGCCTTGACTCAGGCAGGTCACTGTCAGTGTAAACTTTTATGGATGTTCGAATCAAAATCTCCAATTCAAAACATATAAAGTGAGTTTTGATATTAGAACAATAGTACTACAAGCACTGTACAATGAGGACAGTGAGCTTCGTAATGTTGAAAGAGTTTTATTAGCTTATCTTAATGGTGTTGTAAAGGGACGGAGCCAATCAGTATTTCTTTTATCCCTGATCAGAGGCTGTTTAGTCCAGGCCTTAGTCCTGGTTCAGTCCACTACCTTTCATCAGTGTTACATGGTTTACATTAACATTGTGATGGTGTCCAACTTCGCTCATTCACAGTGAAGTTCCTGACACTGCAGGGCAGATATTTAGTCCCAACTGGAGTTTCTGCAGGTCAGCCTTAAGTTTTCTAAATATATCTGTCTTGGAACATACAGCTACAGTCCTAAAACTCATGTTTGCTCAAGTGCTAGGCTAACACGTTTACTTTCTTCTTTTTAAAAATAGCCTATTGATATTTAAACTTATAATAGGGCTGCATTTATAGAAAAACAGTTATAATCAGGATCATCTTGGTCAACTCTGATATCATGAATATTTAAAATTAAGTTGGGGGCAAAGAGGGGTGTTGCGTGGTCTCACAGTGGAGCAGGTGCCTCACATACGGAGGCTGTTTGTCCTCGATGCAGCCATCCAGGGTTCGATTCCTGACCCTAGAACTAGGGCTGCACCAATTGCAGTTTTCTAGCCGATCACCGATCTTTAAAAAGCCTGACCTACCGATTCCGATTTTGGCTGATACCGATTTTTTTTTTTTTTTTTTGTCTGAACAGTTTTTAAGTTGCCGACAAAGTTGCTAAGTTGGCAACAGAGGGGTGAGGAAGATAAGACTGGTGGATAAGATCAGCTTCACATGTATCTGCTGATCTCCCAAAATTAAGGAAATCGGGGGTGATTTATCGTGCACCCCCACCTAGAACCTATGAACCTATGCTTCATGTCTTCATCCCTTCTCTCTCTGCCCATTTCTGCAAATAGAGGCCGCGAGTGTCTGCCTGGTCTGAGGAAACCTTAAAAAAAAAATAAAAAAAAAAAAAAAAAAAAAGTTGGAAACAAAAATTCTAATTACCTTGCAACATCTTTCTTAACAGATTTATAACAGTAAGATAGTTATTTTTGTTTGTTTTTTTTAGTACAGTTTGCATTAACAACATGAATAGGCCAAAATGGGCAATAGAAATGTAGTGATTTATTTAAGACAAAGGCAAGTTTATTTCTGCTTCCCACTTTGACTGTAAGGGGATTGGCCAGTAGAGGCCTTACGCCTGTAAGCAGTCTGAATGCAGATAAAGCGGGTCTGGCTCGCCCTGTGGGAGCTTTGGGTCCGGCGAAAGGCCCGGGCCAGCACCAGTAAGTGCTTTCTTGGGTCTCCATAGGTTTCCAGTAGTACCTGAAAAGTAGCTAAAATTCTAGCTAATAATTTTAATAAAGGATATAGTCGAAGAGAAGTCGTAAAAGTTACATTAAAGACACTGCCCTGGCTCATAATGTATTAATGAATTGAATGAATAATCTGCCAGTGGGACAAGACATTTTAACGTATAATATGGGAAAAACGTCTTGTTCTACTGGCAGATTATTTCACTTATAACTTTTTCATTAATATTAAGGAATTATTGACGTAAAACAAGCTCCCATATCGTGCTGAAATGTTACTTATATTAGTTTTGTCTTATTTCAAGTATATTCAAGATATTTGCACTAAAAACTATAACAAAAATACTTGGTAAGATTTTGTGTTTTTGCATTGCACACTTATTCCTTCAGCGTTAACATCCTTTTTTTTAGGTTGACAGAAAAATGCACATGGATCATAGTGTAGTTTTGGGAGCCATAGAAATGAAAATAGGTTGTGATTTTTGAAAAGTGTGCTAAACTTCATGGCAGCGGAGAAAATGAGAGACAGTAGACAGAAACAGGAGTTGGATTTTGTCAGGGAATTTATATGAATCATGTGAAAATGTCTTGACTGCAGGCCCAATCGGATTTCTGGGATAATTGACCAATTACACAGGGAATTGTGTAGTTAGCTGTTTTAGCATGCTAAATCTCTAACAGATACAGTCCGTCAAAATTAGTCAATTTGACCTTTATTATTATTAAAAGACCCTTTCAGGCACCGTCTTCCCAACTTTAGTTCACCAGGAAAAAAGTAAACAAGCATACACACAACTATTATAACTGTCTAAAAAAGGTCAGTATTGCAGGCTTCCTCACCACTGATTCTTGTTCACATTGGCAAAAGTAAAGAAATGAGATCAAACCTGGCACTGTGGGGAAATTTGATTTAAAAAAAAAAACCCAACTGGCAGGTCAGTGAAAAGGCTGCTCATAGTATTCAGAGTCATGGCCATGATTCAGCTGGTGTAAGAGATAAGGGTAGGATGATGATGAAGATGATGTCCGCGAGCGTCCTGGGCATCCCTCTTTCAGTGCTGTCATGACGGATACGGCAGCATGAGGAAAATGCGCTCTGATTGGCCACCACGGGATTACTCGTGGTGACGCAACTGAAGATGAAGACTAAGCTGAGCTGCTGTGGAGAGAAAATCAGAGAGCAGAGACGTTACTCAGCATCAGTGATTACACAGAGTTTTGGGGTTTTTTTTCCAATCGCTGTTTGTTTATTTCAAACATTCACATTCAAGCAACATGATACATATTCACATAACCAAAGGGAGGTAGGTAGAAGTATAAACTTGTTTCACCCTACCTCCTTCCTTTTATATGTATCTTACTTTACACATTACTCATCATGTAAAGGAAAATCATAAAAACAGAACACTAGTTCTTTCACAATAAGAGACAAAGCATTCCCAAAACACAATTTCTTTCAATCACAAAACAGCAAAGCCAGACTAAGAAACGCCATAATAATCTGTTTTATCCAAATAACATGATTTCTCTCAAATATGGAAAGCAAAATAAAACATCAAACTCATTTATGTTTTCTATTTTTGAACATTTTTATTACTGTCCCAGTTTAAACAGCTCCTCTCCATCCATAGTATATGTAGTTAGAATTCATACTTTATAGTTTTTATTTTAACTCTTCTGTGAGACTCTTCCATAATTTAACCCCTGCTATTGAAATCCACTTCCTTTTTAAAGTCATTCACCATGGATTTAAATTATTAATTAGATCCTCCATCCCTCTCTGCAAACAGTTTCATTATTTTATGAAGAAGTCGTTTTTTTTCTCGCTTTAAATATTGTTTTTGCTTTTAAGTTGAACCAAGTCTGGATATTTCATAGCTCCCGTTTTTAAAGTCTTTATGTGGTCTTTGTAACCTACTTGATTTATTCATATATTTGCCCTTTTCTGTATTGTAGTTATAGTTTGGATATTACTAGGGTTGTGCGATACGGTTTAAAAATAAAGTCTCAGACTTTTTCCATACCAAACCTGATTTTAATTGATTTTTTTTTTCCTCTCCCTTTCCTGTCTTAAAAATAAATGACAAAAGATAAAAATAATAAAAAAAAAAAAAACAGCTTGCTTTAATTTCAGTCACTCCATCTAGGAGTTGAGCTGAATTCAAAGTCTAACTAAAAGATGATGGGCTGGCTGACATCACTCTGAACTACGGAAGCCTGAGGAGTGCATTGGTAAAGAAAACAATCCAGATTTTCCAAAAATTAAATCTTAATAGACAGGAAATTTGATTCATCGATAATATTGATTTATTGCCCATAGGGCTGAAACGATTAATCATATTTATCATGATGAATCGATTACTGAAGTGAAATTATTGAACATATTTGATGTGTGGTTTACAGCAGATTTTGTGGTCTAACATCACGTGAACAAATTTAATTTCATTCACCCTTTCAATGTCTATATTTTTAATATGTACATTTACTTCTATTTTTCTTGTTTTCCAAATAACATGCATTCAGTTTCATCTAAATTTATTGATAATTTATTTCTATCAAACCATTTTTTTATTTTATGCATTTCCTTTGTGATCACCTCCAAAATCTGCTGCAAATCCATCCCAGAACAAAAAACACTGGTGCCGTCTGCAAACTTAAACTTCAATACATTTGACTCTACATTATAAACACTTCCAGCTACACTGTAGTTTGTTAGTTTAAACCTTTTGATTTTCTTTTTTTAATGCATATTCAGAGAAATGCTGCAGCAGTAAGACTACACTTGTATTAAATACATAGAAAGCAAGTTGTACCCAGTGATGTAACCGAACCAAGCCTAATGATGCCTTCGTGTGTATGCTGTAAGGAAGGAAGGCTTGCCTAGAGGGAAACAAGGGATTTGCAGGGTAGAAGTAGGTCCTTCTTGTTGGCTTCCTGTGCATACTTGAAGATTTATCTTTTGCTGTAAAACCAACATCATGTATGCATGTTCCTGTAAATGTGTGAGAGTTTCCTTGGAGTAATCCTACCTAATGTGTAAGTGTTTCCCATAAATCAGAGAATTTAGAGATGGGTCTTTCTTAGCATCTGTCTGGTGACATATGCACCTCTTAGCAGGAGGTTCTCCATATGAGAAAGTCACATGTGGGTACAGTGTGCAGAACGCACAAGAGGTGAAAAGAAAAAAAATCTAGGTCATCTGGTGCTCTCTGCTACATGCCTTATGTGTCATTCTGTCTCTTTATATATTAATATTTACGAGTGTAACAATACATTAATCTCAGAGAGAAATTCATGCAGATGTGGTGGATGAAACTAGAGAAACACTGACAAACTGGCAAAATACCAGAATTAGAGGATTTCTTTGGACTGGCCAGTTAGAAACTCAAATAATCCCATGTTTTTCTGATCCTTGAATACACCATGCCTCAGAGCAAGCTGCCCCTTAGTGAAGACTTGTAAGTAAACTTAAAGCAGCGAACAGAACGGCTGAATTTATTACAACCAACAGGGTGTCCACGAATCCTTAAAAAGTCTTAAATTTATGTATCTAAAATTAAGGCCTTAAAATGTATTAAGTTTGTTAAAAATGTAAGTTAGACTTAAATACATTAATCACAGGTCTTACATTTTAACATGACAGGACTATTTAATCTTGTATATGCAATTTTTTTTTCTCTCGCTGGATTTTTCTGTCAGGTTTGAGTCGCACTCAGGCATCTTTAATTGAGTCCTGTGATTCGAGGCGGTTAAGGCTACTGCTAACTAGCTACTAACATATCCTTGCTAGCTAACTGGCTGTATTTTTTTGCGTCTCACCCCATGATGAGTGATGGGTTCGACACTCAGGGAGCAATGAATGGCAGTGACACGCGAAAGTCATCGCCACTCGTGGTGAAACCCAACACACGAGACGCGATAGCGACAACAACGGCAAACGTTGAACGTTTTTCAACTTTCTTGTGTCGTGTCGCGAGCCCGCGTGTTCACCTCTACATGTACAGGCGCAAAATTTCACGAGTGTCATTCATTTAAGGTGGCATTATTTTTTTAATTTTTTTTTTAATTCTTACATTTGACCAGCTGAAACCTGCAGATACCCAGTCTTTCATCCAGCACGAAGCTCCGAAGCAGACGTCATCTTAAGTTTCGTTAGCTTCAAACGGTTGGCCAGTATCTGTGTTCTCACAGTGTTTACAAATAGTTCCTACCCTGCGCAATATCAAAAAATAATAAAGAAGCTGGTCCTAGACCCCAAGCCGATTGCCCATAACCTCTGATTCCAAAGCAATCCCAAATTAGCTGCTTTACAGTCCTTGACCGTGTTATTAAATTTCTCTGCAGAGGGAGAAACCACACAGCAGTGCCTTCCAAGTACAGAAATGATTTAAATGTAATTCGAGAGAATTTTCAGTGCTTATGCTATCGAGAAGTCATTTAAAATAAGAGTCTGAAGGATAAACACATGATGTAAAGTATAAAGGCAGAAAACAATATTTTACACTTCATCCCACGAAGTCACGCAAGCAGCAACGCTTCTTAAAGCTAACCTCACTAAAACTATTCTCACACTGCGCCCAGAAGCGTTTTAAATCCTATTTTTCTGTCCGCTTGAGATCCATATTAGATTTTTTTTTTTTTTTTTTTTTTTTTTTTTTAAATAACTGCACATTAGGGTTGGGCGATATGGCTTAAAAATCAAATCACCAAGATTTTTTTTTTTTTCATACCAGATCTGATTCCTGATTTTAATCCATTTTTTTTTTTCACTTTTCTAAAAAAGAAATGACAAATGACCGAAAATATTTTCAAAAAGTGGCTTTTTTTCCCCAATCTTCCCTTCTTTGAGTTGTATGACGGAGTATTAGGGCTATGCTACAAGACTTTTTGTTTGATTAAGAGAATATAGTCATAATATTAGCAGAAGAAAGATGCAATTTTACCAGAAGAACGTCTAAAAATTATGAGAAAAAAATTGTTTTAATGGGGAAAAAAGCCTCCATAGCTATTGGCCACTCCGTGTGATTCTTTCTTGTAAATAGACACAGTCCTTTGCAAAATCGTTTCAAAGTCCTGTTACTTATAATTTGATGCTGATGAGTTAAAAGATTAAGTATTTCCATATATGTAAAACTGATACTGAAGTATAACTTCACAAGATGCTCAACATTCCTCATTTAATTTTTTTTTTTAGTTTTTGTGTAGGAGTTATCATAAAATTACTGCTTCAGTCTACTGATATTACGACTTTATTCTGGTAATATTGAGACATTATTCCCATATTATTTCAACTTTACGGTCATACAACTTTATTCTCATATTACTACCACTTTACTCTGGTATTATTATGATTTTCTTTTCGTAATTAAAAAAATTAATAATTTTAGCCTAGCCCTAATATTCTGTCGTAGAGTTGACCTGAATTCAAAGTTTAGATAAACAGAAGCTGTAAAGAAAATGGCCACCCTGAATGTGCTGACATCACTCTGAACTATGGAATCCCAAAAAGTGCATTGGTAAAAAAAAAAAATCCAGATTTGCTGAAAATTAAATCTTGAAAAACCAAAAAATTGATTTATTGCCCAGCCCTAGTGCACGCTTCCATAAAGTTCCTGGTTTCAGCCGTGTCATTTTACTCACCCTCCTCACCCTCTGTAGAGAACATTACTTACATGTGCCTGGAGCTAGACAAACTGACATGCTACTTCCTGTTTCCAGAGTCTGTCTCCTTCAAAATAAATCTCCACAAGTAACTGAACTCCTGCTTAGGCATTAACTGAACAATCACCAAGACAAAAAAACCATCCACAGTTCTGCCTGTCTCTTGGGGAAAGTTTTACTTAAAGCTCCATATTTTTGTTCAGCCCCTTACGTGTTCAATGGGAGTCACATCCTGGCGGTTCACATCCAGCAGGTTACCTCTCAGAAAGCACGCGCCACGCTCTCAGGAGCATACAGGCGTCCCTCCAAGGTCAAAGTGAATTTCTAGTCTCTTGTTCTGGCTGGCAGGGGTGAGGTTCGGGGGGGATGTTTCTTCTATCTGAAAGTCGGAGTGAATTGAAAAGAACAAAGAGCCCATTCACTCTGCCTGCTTTAGTCCAATTAAATGAAGTCATTCAGATAGCAATGGACTGCGCGTGTGGCTGAGCCATGAGCAGGCGTCTCTCTGGTCATTTATTTAGACTCGGAGGGAGAAAGGACATCGAGTGCTGTGTTTGTTTTTCCTTTATCTGCTCTGCACATTACTGCATGAAGGTTACAGTTGGATTTTCATGCCCCCCACCCCCTTCTTTTAGTTTGAGTTTCACTGAATTAGCTATGCAGTAGTGTTCATTTTTCCACCGAGAGCTGGTTCACTCTTAGCAGTCCCAGAGCATCGGTTTTCTGTTACAGGCGTGCGTATTCAGCTATAAATACCCACACCTGAGTGCTGCAAAACTTACTGATAGTGAGTGCTGGTGAAGCAAATGCTTCTCTTGAGGTTTGGCAAATAATCAAAAGCAACTATAAATTAAAGGGGAAGGTTACATGTGGGTTTAAGATGCTAAAACGTCTCCAAACGATTACTTATATTGACCTGGTAGCTGGTGACAGTTTGCTTCTGTTCTGACTCTCTTCTTGTGTCTTTGTGTGCAGGTTTTAGGGTTTGAGGTGGACTCGATCAACTCGGTGCAGTTCTCCAACCACACAGGTACTGGTTGTCTTTCTGAACGCATGTTTGGGAGCATATGGTATAGATGGATCGTGTGGGTGTGCATGAGTCAGTCAGTGCTGCTGAAGTCGTGATGAGATTTTAGAGCATCAACAGAGGCGGCTGCTGCTGGAGCAGGGGCCACCCTGAAGCTGGACGGGGGTGGGGGGGGTTAAGAGAAAAGGAACGAGTGGAGTTTTTCAGATCAGCAAACACCATGGCAACTCCCTGACACTGATGTACTCTAACGCTCATATTTTTACCTAAAACCCCCCAAACTGGAACTTTCTGTATGGCAGAAAACACTGGCCATTATTCTGAAAATACTATTCCTGTAGTTAAGCTTGGAGGTGGCATGTTGGTGAAAACTTTGGGCAGTAAAGTGTCTCTGCCATAACGTAGATGATATTACTGGAGTTAGTACTAAAAATGTTACCAGAACAAAATTAATTAAAAAAAAAATTTAAAAAAAAGGATATTTCTATCTTGAGTGAAACACATTAAGCCTATTATTTCTGTACAATATACATTTAAAGTGCTTGTTAGTTATTTGTACCCTGCAGTGTCAATTTCACAGCTTCTGCTCTCAGAAGTCACTTGAGCTTGTGTTTGTTGTCGAGTATTATAGACCTCATTCATGTTTGAAGTCTTGACAATTTGCTGTTTTAGATTTTCTCAACCATCTTGTTTATATATTTATTAGAGGTAAAATGTTAAAGGCTGAAATGGGATACTTCGAAATGTTCCCTGATATTTGATTTAGACATATGTTACTGAAAATATACAATTAGAAAAGTATATATCAGTCCTCATTGCTAACTTGAAAGTTTTCCTTGAATTGATTTTGTGGCGCAAAAACCAAAGTCAATATGAAAATCAGAAAACTGTTCTTGAAATACAAAATAGTTAAATAAGAAAACCTTTAGGTTCTTCCTTCCTCAATCATGTTCTTCCTTTCTTGTATTCTTCATTTCTTCCTTGTATTTTTTTCTTTCATGTGTCCTTCCTCACTTCTTGTATCCTTCCTTCCATCCTTGTATTCGTCCTTCCTTGTGTCCTTACTTCTTCTCTCCCTCCCTTCCTTCCTTGCATTTTTCATTCCTTCCTTGTATTCTTCCTTTCTTGTATTCTTCCTGCCTTTTATGGTTTCTTTTACTTGTATCCTTGTGTCCTTACTTCCTTCCTCCCCTCCTTCCTTGTATTCCTTCCCGGTATGCTTCCTTGTACCCAACTGCTTCTCTTTTTTTACATTTTAAAATTATTTTAAAGGTAAAAAGTTGTAATTCCAAGTCCAAGAAGGTCTGGATGTTTTACATATGGATAAAAAAAATAATCTGTATAAACATATAGATGTTTTTACTCTTTGAAGAACCTTGGATAAAATGAGTTACAACAGCATTTATTTACCTTTGGGATTAATAAAGTATTTTTGAATTTAAATTGAATCTGAATACAATATGTGTAAGAACTTTGTAGGCTGGTATAGTTAGAGATGGAATATATGGTTCTATCAGAACATAAAAAAGAATAAGATGATTTCAACAACATTTGAGCTACTTAACTGTATATTGCCGCCTATAAAGTGAAAATCTCAAATTTTTTACAGGCATACTTGTGACAGGAATTGTTTTTAATTCCTTAGAAACTTAGGCTAATGATATATCATCATTGGACGGCGCTGAGGGGGTGTCTGCATCATCCTGTCTGTGTCACTGTACTTGTAATATTTTGGTCTAATTGCTAGTCCTTTGAATGAGTAATCTGCACTGTCTGTTCGTGAACTGATAGGTGGCCTCAGCTGATGTTATTCATCCCAGCAGAACTAAAAGAATGAACCAACAGGGGGCAAAGAAAACAAGTAGTTTGTTCAGCTGTTCCCTCAGAGCATACAAAGCATATTCAGACCATAAACGTCCTGTCCTTGTTCCATAATCAAGTGGTCTTTTCCAAGATTAGTCAAAAATGCCCAGATGTATTGGAATTTCTTTCATCTTATCAGTGCTTACTGTAAAGGCTTTGATATGACATATCAGTATTGGTCAAAAATAAACACTAATATGGAGACATAACAAACATGACCCCAAATCCCAAGAATGTAGCTGAGGCATTAAATCTTTAATGCTTAGTGCCAAGATGTTGCTTGTCTATTATATCAGTTAGGTTAAAACTTCTGTTGTCATTAGGAAAGATGTTAGTAAAGTAACCTGTTTTCATGGTGCAGGCTGAGGGTAAGCATAATTGTAGGTGTTGTGAAGGATAGGTGTTGCTGTGTGGGCGAGCTCTGGGAATGAAGCAACCAGATATAGAGATAAATGATGGAGTCTGTAGTTGCGCTTCTCCATTGTGGCCTGTTTTCATTTCATTCATAATCATAAAAATGATCATCAATCAACATAAAAACTTATCCAGGATAATTTTAACTTGAGAATTAAACAGAGTTGATTGTTTAAAAGCTATCTCTTTATTGTCCCTCAGTTATACTGCCCTCATGCTTATCATATCTGCTTTGTGTAAAAAGATGCATAACTTTAATTAACAACTCTCCAGCATTGTCTTCCTACACATCTTATACTGTAGCTTAGATTATGTTACTCATGCTACACTGTGCCAACACTCTGTCAGCACAGATGAAGATACTCTCACCTCAGCATGCTGAATTCTTAAATTAGCTTTTGTTTAATTCATTTAATAACTGTTTAAATACTTTGGAGCACTTATAGACTGGGTCAATAGGATTGTACTTTCATCCCTAGACGGTCAATAAAGATGATGATGTCATAGTAAAACCCTGTCCTGACACAGAAGTATCCCATTACACATGTTCTATATAAAACGGCAACACAGGAAAAATGTTCCACATTCCCACATATACACATATGTAAGTGATTAAAAAAATTCAGTACTAAATATCTTAATCTTTTTTTCTATTTCACAATCCAACTGTAGTGGTGATTTAAGCCATCATGAACACATGTCTTTATTTACAGATATTTATATGTCTGTAGACAAAGAGAGCACTTGATAGTGTGTGGAGGAGCACCAGCTGTCCATGTCTTCCTAAATATGGTTTTGGTACAAGTTCTGAAATGTCCTAGAAATCAAAATCTTTAGAACCATTTAGATTATTCTTTAAACAACAAAACAGTTGCAAGAATCTGTGTTAATTTGACATTAGCTATTTTTTTGCAGTGCAAACAGGAGAAAATGAGGCCAGAAAAAGTAATTCATCTTTGGGGTGAATTTATTTAAGTGACCTTAACATAAAGATGCCAGAGACTCTCGCACAAATTTAATTAGATCTTGTGTTTTTGAAACCATGATTTGCAATTTCTTCATGGAGAGAGTATAATTTGGTGTGACATATTGAAGTAGATGCTTGGATCTGAGAGGCTGCACAGATCAAGTGTAAAAAAAAAAAAAAAAAAAAAAAAAAAAAAACCCCAAAAAACCCTAAATGAGAAATGGAAACGACAATGAATTGGAGACGGAGGAGGGATGACACAGAAGAAGATGGAGGGAGTGACGCGCCGCAGCAGCAAACGGCAGGCGTTGGAATTGCGACAGCAACATTTGATGACGACAGAAGCAGCCCTTATCTGTTTGCCTGCCATCATTTCTCTCTCTCTCTCTCTCACACACACACACACACACACACACACACACACACACACACACACACAAACACACGGGTGCAATGAATGCTCATCTGTCTTTTTTAGCCCCTTTGGCTTTCTCCTGGCCTGTTGCTTAGCAACCAGATTCTCCACCACCACCATGTGACTTGACTGTGACTCACCTGGAGCTGTGACATCATCAGCTTGCAGCAAACATGTCATGCACAGACACCCGTGTATGAACCCAGGCTTGGGTAGTGCCCATGTCACATAAATATGACAATTTATATAAAATCTCATGTTTAATGCATATCCAGGCAGGTGTCTGTGTTGGTGGGAGGGATTTTTTCCTGCTCCATCATCCTCCTCCATGTCCTTATCTAAGCAGATGTCATCATGTGCACAGTGAGTTTTTCATATGTGTGTGTTCATACCTCTGATCAGGTCTGAACCAAAGTCACGTTGACTAAAAAAGGTTTGATACTTGATGCTTGATGTTCATGCGTATGTGACCCCAGAGGCATTCCATACAGTGAGGCCCTTCTAGGCACTGGTAACACTAGCCTCATGCTAGGGCTAGAACCTCACCATGCCTGCATCACATTGCCAGAACTCTGAGTTATTATTGTTCTCTTAGTTTTATGTCTATTGTGTCTGGCTACTGGTCTGACTTCAACCAAAAGGATCTCACCAAGCAAATAGGTACTGTTGTGGTTTTCAGTTCTTTTACACATGGAAATTGAGTTTTGTTGGACCCCTTGTGAAAAATGATGAATGCACATCTCCAAATTGCTCAAAGATTAGAATATGCTGGTCACTGGTAGACCGAAGAAGCTGCGTGTTTTTATGTTGGATTTTTTTTTTTTTTTTTTTTCTTTTTAAATGTTGGATTTTAAATGAAAAATGTACCTATCAGGCTGTTGATAAAAAGCCTCTATCCATCCATTATCTTCTGCTTAATCCGGGGTCGGGTTGTGGAGGCAGCAGCCTAAGCAGAGAGGCCCAGACATCCCACTCCACAGCCGCTTGGTCGAGTTCCTCCAGGGGAATCCCAAGGCGTTCCCAGACCAGCCGAGAAACATAGTCCCTCCAGCATGTCCTGGGTCTTCCTATGCGTCTCTTCCCAGTGGGACGTGCCTGGAACACCTCAACAGGGAGGTGTCCTAACCAGATGCCAAAGCCACCTCAACTGGCTCCTCTCGATGTGGAGGAGCGGCGGCTCTCCTCTGAGCCCCTCCCATATGGCCGAACTTCTCACCCTATCTCTAAGGGAGAGCCCAGACACCCTATGGAAGAAACTCATTTCAGTTGCTGGTATTCGCAATCTTGTTCTTTTGGTCACTACCCAAAACTCCTAGCCCTTGATGAGGATATTAATGTAGATCGACCAGTAAATCGAGAGTTTTGTGTTTTTGCTCAGCTCTCCCTTCACCGTAACAGACCAGTACAGCACCCACATCACTACAGATGCAGCACCAATCCGCCTGTTGATTTCCCACTCCGTATTTCCCTCATTCCTGAGCAAGACCCTGAGATACTTGAACTCCTCCACTTAGGGCAGGACCTTGTGACTGACTTGGAGAAGCCACTCTACTCTTTTCCAGCTCAAAACTGTGGTCTCGGATTTGGAAGTTCTGATTTTCATCTTGGCCGCTTCACACTCGGCTGTGGACCACTCCAGCGAAAGCTGGAGATCATGGTCTGATCTCTGGCGTCATACAAAGGGGGGCCATGAGGTGAACACATTTCAGGTAGCAGCTTATAGGGTTCCAATAGGACTCATGGGAGTCTTTGGACAGTAAAAATGTTGCTCAGCAGTGTGCAGTCCTCTGCAGAAAAAACCCTTCACCAGCATCCTCTCATGCTGCTGAGTAAACTGATTTGAAGTAATGTTGGTGTTTCCTCATGGAGTCATGGAGATGGACATGAACTGGTTTAAAGGAGGTCTTAAGAAGTTCAATAAATCCATCTGTTCTCCTGTTCTTTTCACAGGTTATTCTCATTGGAAAGGCCAGGTGTTGACGGCAGACGAGCTGCACGTTCTTTATGAGGGAATCAAACTGAACAACGTACACCAATATGACTATGTATTAACAGGTGGATGCTTGTCTTTTTTTTTTTTACCTTTGCTGTGGTGTGTTCATTGGTAGTGACTTGGAAATAAGTTATTATTAGATCATCCTTTGATTAAAAAATAAAAATTTCAGTCAACCTAAGCTTGAGAAACACTTAGGATTTATTCTTCTCACTCTACTGTTTTAATGACACTAGCTTGATGTGGCATATTTTGAGTAGCCTTCCTAAATAAAACAGACCTTGTGTGGGATGTGTTCAGGGTATACCAGAGACACGTCCTTCTTAGAGATGGTGGTGGACATTGTTCAGGAGCTAAAGAGAGCCAATCCAAACCTGGTTTATGGTGAGCAACACTTTTTAAATTTATTTTAGAAATCAGATTTCACATTATAACCATACATTATAACTCTTATTTTATTTAATACAACTGTGTTTAACCAGTAAAGATATGTGTTATTTACCATTGTGTGTTTGGTCAATTGGATCTCCAAATGCATGCTCTCACGGAACATTGACGTCTTGAGTTTTTCCTCCTCACAGCACAAATCAGCACCTAAATAGTCATCTTCCAACTGCTATAACTACTTTCATCTTGGTTGGCCATTGGGCAATGCATTGATGCCCAAGTTCTCTGTTCCTTATATAACACCATTACTCTTCAGTAACTTTTTATATTTTTTAGCTGGTTCTGAATCCAACTCTCATTTACAGCAGGTGCTCTACAGCATAGGTCCATCTCATGGTCCAACAGTTTTATCCTCACCAATGAAGCATCTCGTAATCTCAAATAATCATGAACACATCATCATCTCCTCAGATAGCATGTCGTTGTGCTATAGAGGAGCCATTCGGTTCTCTTTGTCATATCTTTCTAAAACGTTTCTTCTCTTCTTTTGTTCTCCATATTTCTGGATCAGTTCAGATCTTCATTCCTTCCCTCACTGCAGTCTTTTATGTAATGTAGTTCTTCTCAGAGGGGTGTGCAGGTCTCTGATCAATGTCTGACTTTGTATGTTTATCCTTCCAGTATGTGACCCAGTCCTTGGTGATCATGGATCTATGGTGAGATTATCGACCACTGAATGCAGTAGCAAAGGTGTTTGTGTTCTGAATGTGTGGGAGAAGCTGTTTTTATTTTTCTTGTTTGTTCTGATCTGTATGTTTTTGCTGCATTTGTATAGTTTTTAATGTTGCTGCTATGGGGGGTAATAGTATTAAATGGATTATTGAATTCTGATCCATACAGTGTTTATATGATGTTTACATAAAGCACTTTATAAACCTATGCTAGTTCAAGGATTATGTTTTTTTAGCCTGTTTTTAAATGTTAAAGTGATTTTAACTTTTACATTTCTTTCCACAGTACGTTCCTCAGAATCTTTATCCAGTCTACAAGAATAAGGTGGTTCCTGTTGCAGACATTATTACTCCTAACCAGTTTGAGGCTGAGTGAGTGTTTTATCTCTTATGTAACAATATGTTTTTATCTGGAAATGAAGCAGTATTCTCTGTTATTACTCAGGTTTTCTCATGAGCTTATTTCATTTAGGGATGCACCAATTTATCAGCCCCGATTTCCTACTTAGCGACTTTGTTGCTATATTTAGCGACTTTTCAGACAAAAAAAAAAAAAAAAAAATCGGTATTGATCCAAAATTGGAACTGGCAGGTCAAGCTTTTTAAAGGTGGTGAACAGCCAGAAAGCTGCAATCGTTGCTTTCTGACCAAAGCCCTACTGGACTCAATAAGGCAAAATCAGCAACAGAGTTAGCAATACTCAACAACTATAAAACTGAAACCATGAGTGAAAGGTTGGTTCCAAAAAATCACTGAAGTGCAACCATGTAGATAGGTGTGTAATAGCAAGTATGGCCCTGTGGAGAGCAATACAACTGTTGTGTCATTGACGCATGGTTGAAGTTATCACTATAGTGCTTTATCATTAGCTTCCGCTAAATGCCATGTTGTTAGCGCTTTAGTGGAACTAATCTTTATGACTGGTGCTTCAGCGTTAGTGCAACTAACTCTTTAGTTAGCCGTGCATTGCACGGCTAACTGCTAACTAACAGACTCCACAGGCCTCAATTAGCATGATAAATGTTAAAGTTCATGATTGTACAGTCAAAACAAACTGAACAAGAATGGCTTGTTCAGAATATAAATAAGAGTTCTGGAGCAATGTCTTTTGTACAGATAAGACCAAAGTACTTTGGTCATAATGCACAGCAGGATGTTTGGTAAAAACTAAACACAGCATATCAACAGAAACACCTTGTACCTACTCTCAAGCATGATGGTGGAGCGATGATGAGTTGGGCTTCCATGGGCGTGACATTATAGTGCACTCATATTAAGTTGATCATGAACTCCTCTGTGTACCAAAGCTTTTTAGAGTCAGTTATGAAGCCATGTGTCTGACGGCTATCACCTAGCCCAACGATCACAGACACAGTCCCACATCTACAGCAGAATGACTGATAAAGAAAAGAGTCAAGATGTTGCAAAGGCTCAGTCAAAGTCCGGACCTCAACTGGTTAACAATACTGATAAAGTCTAACAAAAAATCCCTTCAGGTTAGTGCTTTCAGGAGCTGTTAAATCATTGGGTGCACTTAGTTTTTTTTTAAACACAGCTGTTTAATTTTGACTTGATTTACTGACTAAAACCAGAGTGGAATCTTTTATATGTTTTTCTACAGTTTGGGTTAAAACCTTGTTATCCAGATCATAATTACGCCCTGAAGTGTAAAACCCTAGAATTTCTTTTTCACCATTAAAAAAAAGTATATACCGTATTTTCCGGACTATACGTTGCTCCAGAGTATAAGTCGCATTAATCAAAAAATGTGTAATGAAGAGGGAAAAAAAACATATATAAGTCACTCCAGAGTATAAGTCACGTTTATTTAGAAATTGTCAAACATAAAGGTTCTGGTGACACAAACATACGGAAACTGTTGCCTTTGGCTTAGAAGTCTGCTAGCAGTTTCTGACGCACTGATGTCTGAGCTAAATCAGGATGGTCAGGAACGGCTCTGTTCCGCAGGTGTTCTGACTCCCTATGCTTTCACGGTGTCCGTAGTTCCCTTGCGGCGCGAGCACAACGCACTGGTTATGAGCGCTAAACAAGGCGGGCATTTTGTGTTGCATGGGTGGCGCAGGGATGCAGGGGAAACTGTTTCTGATAGGGAAACACAAATCGACCTAACACCTGAAAAGTGCACAGCGGAGCAGACACACCTGCAGAGCTCTTCCTCCCACTCTGGCCATCTAGCTTTCAGCCCGCGTTCAGCTTTCCTCGTGACTGCAAACAGTAATGTTTAATCCTTGGTTTATGTCTGTCAGTATGAATTAACACTTAACGCATCAGTGAAAAAATGCGTCATGAAGAGGAAAAAAACCATATATAAGTCGCTCTGGACTATAAAACGCAGGACTAGCCAAACTATGAAAAAGACTGTGACTTATAGTCCGGAAAATACGGTATCTGTACATCAGAAATTGGTGCAACCCAGTCTGGTTGTCGTGGCTTTATAAATAGAAACGTTTTGTATGTGTCCCCAGAGAAATGTTTCTGGTTCAGTTTGGTTGTCAGGTTTCTCACCCTACTGGTGTTTCCGTTCCACTTAAAACAACTTTGTTGCAAAAAGTTGAATTACTTAGTAAAATTTAAATCAAAACTCAACATTTACCTCATAAAACAACAGTTTTTAAATTTTTTTTAATTTTAACTCATTGCTAATTTACTACTCTTTGGTTTTAGATTATTAACAGGGAAGAACATCAGCTCACAGAAAGATGCTGTGGAGGTAACAAATCCAGCTTTCTTAAATATTTTTTCTGCTCACAGCAGGAGTTACCTGAACTCTTTCTGCCTTACTGTGTGTTGGTTTGAAGGTGATGGACCTTCTACACGCTATGGGCCCAGACACGGTTGTTATTACTTCCTCTGATCTTCCCCCGAGACTGGGAGACCGCTTCCTCGTCTCACTGGGTAGCCAGCGTCATGGTGGGTGGAACATGCTTGATTCCAATCTTTGATATTTGTGTGTTAATAAATGACACGTGGCTTGATAAAGTACTCACGCCCCTTGAACTTCTCCAAGGTTTGTTGAGAAACAACCTCAAACATCTGGGTATTTTATTGGAGTTATTTTTCTGTGGTACGCCAACAGAAGTAGTGTATGATTGTAAACTGAAAGGAAAATGTTTCACAGTTTTCTAAATGTTTTATTAATAAACACCTGAGAAGTATGGCTTGGATTCGGCTTGGAACCACCTTTAACTGTGCGTTACATCTTCAAGTCTTTTAAGATATGTTTCTACCAGCTTTGTGTATCTGGCGACCAAGATTTTTTTTATTTAGGGGTATCAGAAAAAAGGGACTGCAAACAAATGCACACCCCACTTCTCAGATTCTTATTATTTAAGTAATGTAGAGCAACATATAAAACTTTATTTGTATAGCACCTTTCACAAAATATGTTGGAAAAGCACATCAAACATAAGATCACATTAATTAAAAGCATGTCTGTACAAACATGTGTTGAGCTGCGTTTTAAAATAATCAGTGGAATCAACACAACGTAAAAACGATGGGCGGTGCAAGAGCATGAAACGACCGATCCCCACGGGTTTTAAACTGAGTACGTGGTGCTAACAACAGATTCTGATCAGCGGACCTCAAAGTTCTGGCAGAAGTCTGAGGCCTAAGCATGTCAGAGAGATACTGGGGCAGATTTGTTAAAACAGGTAAAAACATCGTTAGAATAGTCCACCCGAGACGAGACTAAAGCATGTAAATAACTCCCAGTTCACACCCTAGACTGAGTTTAGCAATATTTCTTAAATGATAAAAACAATTTAGTGATAATTGCTTGGAATGATGATTAAGAGACATGTAACTGTCAAAAATCACACCTAGATTTTTGAGATTAGACTGAACAGAGGATCCTAGGAAACTAATGTGCTTTCTGATTTCAGGAATCCTTTAATCAGGCGCAGTGATCAATGTTTCAGTTTTGTTGGAATTCAACTGTAAGCAGTTTACATTAAACCATTTCCTTATCTCCACCAAGCAATCACTTAGACTTGACATTTTCAAAAACTCAGAGGGTTTGAAAGAACAGTATAGCTGTTTATGGTTGTGATATGTAAAAAAGTGAAAAAGTTCAAGGGGTGTAAATACTTTAGCAAGGCGCTGTCACATACAGTGTCTCTGCTCTGCTGCTCAGTTCATCCAGATGGAAGCAGGACGACACAGAGAGTTCGAATAGAAGTTCCCAAAGTGGACGCTGTCTTCGTTGGAACTGGAGATCTGTTTGCAGCAATGTTGCTCGCATGGACGCATCATTACCCCAATGACCTAAAGGTGCACAGAGACACACACACAGAAATGCATAGTTATTCACACCCACTCTTTTCAAATCACAAATGAGAATAATTTGTTTATGTTTATCTCAGACGGCCTGTGAAAAGACTTTTTCAGTGATGCACCATGTTATCCAGAGGACCATATCTTATGCTCATGGTAAGACACAAGGATTTCTCTCGAGCTTATCAGTTATACACGCTTTGAATCCTGGATTTAACAAACAGAGTTGTCTTTTCAATATTTAGTCTATCCTATATCATATCTAAGTATGTTTAGCAATAAAGTTTTGCAGAATCAACATAAAATGGTTGTTATTGCGAGTGTATTACTGATGTGCAGCAGGAATTCCATCTGACATTGTCTCCAAACTGTTGTCACAGTGGAATCTGTTTCTCCTTTGCCCGTATCTCCCTCCCCCCATCTCTCCTTCAGAGTTGGCAGGTCCCGGTCGTAGGCCCAGTCCACCGCAGCTGGAACTGAGGATGATTCAAAGTAAAGCCGACATAGAGGATCCTGCTATAGTAACGGAAGCCACCGTCATATCCTAACATTAACATCCCATAAGACTCACACTAACTCCCCGCCCTCTTCACCCCATCAACCTCTAAAATACTGTATCTCAGTAAAAAATAACACCGTTTAGCTTCAACATGTCATCATTCAGACCTCTCAAACACTTTAATATTGTAACACCTCCCTCCTGTGAGCCTGAAACCTTTACCCCTTTAAGTCCTCAGTGTCGTAACTGCTTAAACTAGAAGCCCCGACCCGTAACTACCAAGTTGTTTTACCCCGACCCTGTTCTGGAACCAGAGCCATGGATAGACTGAATCTTTGATTTGGCAGGACTCTGTTTATGCTGACAGTGATGCAGTTATAAACCTCATTATCAGTGCTGCACTTATGTGGAAACTGATCATACAAGCACAAATACACAGTGCCTTGCAAAAGTGTTCACAGCCCCATTGTTGTTTTTGGCAGCCATTTTAGTTTTAATCTTAGTCTTTTTGATGAAAATTCTTCTTAGTTTTAGTCATTTCTAAATGTGATAGTTTTAGTCCAGTTCTAGAAAAAAAAAGAAATATAAGTCTTTACAAGTCAAATTTAACTGAATAATTAGTGATAATAGTTGAATTAATTACTCCAAAAAAAGCCAAAAACAATTTCTCTTTGGGAATTGGGGCTTTATTTCTCAAAAGTTTGAACTAAATGTTATTGAATTGAACAGCATTTGTCTGCTGCCTGTCTTATTATGGCTTGATAGGAAGTCAGGTTATCCTAACAGTTAAACCACATTAATAAAATAAAATTTATGAAATGATTACTGAACACTATTCTTCAAAAATACCAAAACTTCTAAAAAAAAAAAAAAACCCAACAAATTTACTGTTCATCTGTTAGCATGATTTGTTCTTTAAATTGTCATTTATCTTTGCTAATACTACTTTATTAATGATCATTCAAACTCAACATCCAAAACAAACTACAATATTCTACTAAAAACATATTAAGAAACTGCATCAATCATAACATAATGTTCAATCATATCAGTCTCAGGAGACGATTGTGGAAGAACTGTGATTCTGATGCTCAGGTCTTCTGAGCTTTATGTCTGCAGTGTTGCCCTCCTGATCCATTATGTCTGATATCAGCCAGCCCAACCTGAGAAATGCAGAAATATCATACATTTTAGATGCCTGACAGACCACTCAGTCAAGTTTCATCTCGTCAACGAAAATTCACAGACATCTCGTCATGTTTTAGTCATCAAAGAGCCATGTTGTTTTCATCATTGTCTCGTTACCATCATGACAAAAAGGGACACCAATTAAATAATTATGTTTAGCCAAAAACAGGCTAAATACAAATATATGCCACACTTCAAAAATTTCTAATTGTAAAAACTAGGCCATGTATAATTTTCTTTCTATCCCACAGTTATGCACCATACTTTCCCAGAATCCTAATAAAATAAATAGTTTTGGGGTGTATACATACCTTTTCAAGGCACTGCAAGATGCTACAAAACAAGAACTTATTTCAGTAACAGGTCGATTATCATTCTGATAACAGCCAGCAGGGACATCAAATTAAACTGATGCACACTGCAGTAGACTTCACAAAATCTGATATTTAATGTAGCATTCAGTAACAAAAACATATTCGATTCAGTTCAGTTTATTTATATCGCGCCAACTCACAACAAATGTCAACTCGAGGCACTTTCCAAAAAAGTCATTTCAATTCAGTCACACATACATTCCAACTGATCCTAGTTATTCAACAGTGCATTCAACTTAGTTAATTATTCAAATTAGTTTAAAAAGTTTTCAGTCTAAGAAAACCACAGCAGATCGCATTGAGTCATTGACTTGCAGCATTCATTCCTCCTGGACGAGCACGTATGGACAGCAGACAATCGCTTGTGTTGTGTTGCTGACTTTACAGCAGTCTCTCATACTGAGCATGCATGTAGTGACAGTAGAGAGGAAAAACTCCCCTTTAACAGGAAGAAACCTCCAGCAGAGCCTGGCTCAGTACAAGCAGCCATCTGCCACAACTGACTGGGGGTATTAGAACACAGAGGAGATACACAAAAAGAAACAGAAGAGCTGATGTAGGAGGACTTTCTATGTTATTGAAAAGTAAAAAGTTAATAGCAGGCACTCTTACCCAAACACTCCTGAACCTCTGTTGATCTCTGATCTGTACTGTTGGACCACAGTGATCAAACACTCTAGCTATGGCTCTGTCCTCCTGTTACTTTGACAACCCCCCCACCCCTAAGTCTTTCAGCAGTGACGTAATGGTGACCAAGTCTAACCCTCAACATAAAGAAGAAAAAAAAACAAAAAAAAAACGCACAATGTATAGTTGATGTATAGATGTTGTACTATAATTGTATTGGACCATCTGTATGATATCTGATCTGTCTGCTGGACCATTGTGTTAATGCTATTGTACTATAGACCAGATGCACAACAATATCACTAAGCAGAGACCATCTGGGCTGGTTGTGGCACAACTGGACAAGTCAAGTCATTGTAACTTCTTAGTAAATGTCCGATAGTCATAGTGTCAAGTTGAGCTTATTTCATGAAGAGAAAACTGGGTGGTGAGAGCTGTTCTGGCCCGATCGGCCTCCACGGTGCCATAACCACCCCACATCATGTCGGCCAGTTAACGGCCCAGTTCTGACCCAGAACCTTATATCTTATATCCTTATATCTAACGCTAACCCTCAACATGCTACCGTTACCTGAATAGATGAATTCGATTCACATATTGATACTTTTTGACTCAAATAATTTCTATTTTATTTTTGTTTAATAACCGCTGATAGTGTCTTTGTTATAGCTCTAAACATCCCTTCCTTTTAGTGTTATTGATGTGTGAGTGCAACAATCAGCTCCACCTCCGTTAATCACTGCAGCAGCTGAGATGAGGCAGATATAATGAGTCTGCAGAGATTGCTGGGGGGTTATTTTATTTGTCTGCTGCAGAAGAAACCCAGCAATCAAGTTAAAAGGTGTCATCCACACATAATGAGTTCTGTTTTAGCAAACTAAACAAGCATCTACATCAGAAGACAATAACCCATAACTATAAAGATGATGTGAGTGTTGACATTGTTCGATTATGTTCCATCAAAACTGATGGAAAGGAGTGGCTATATGCGGAGTAATCCATTTCTAGTTTGGCCAGTCTTGGTGTTGTAGATTTTGAGCAAGAGATAATCACAGATTTGTGATTCCTTAAAAACAGGAACATGATGGAGGGAATCCCAAGAAAGAACTGGGCTATGCCAAGGTCCCGAAGCACACTTTCTTTTGTTGTCCTTGTTTTAACCTTGTTTTAGTACATCAACATCAGTGTGATATCATGTCAGTTTTCAATGGAAAAATGAGTAAAGACCAAAATTTCTTTTTTGAATTTTACCAAAGTCAGCAGAATATTTTGGGGAGGCAAAATCTTTTGTGCAAGGGTTAATCTTTAAAATAGTTTTATTAGAAAAATATTCATTAAAATCCAAGGGTTTAGAAAGTTAAATGAACTTTAAGAAGCTTAGAGTTATAGCTGTTAGAGTCCCACCCAAGTTGATATAAGGTTCTGGGCAGGCTTGTAATTATGTACTGCTGTTGTGTCTCTATGAAGTGTTGTGTGATACTGCCTTTGGAAGCACAGATCATTACACCACAGCTCTGCTCATTCAAAGAGGTGGAGGGGGGAGGGAAGGACGCATGAGTTGTCTTAAATGTCAGTGCTTTTCTTTTTTTGTTGTTGTTCTTTTTTTTTTTAATTCATGCTCCTTAGTACGATCCAAAAGATCTTCTGTTCTGTGGTTTTTTCTTTTACTTTAAACTTTAAAACAAGCTTTATTTTAGGTTTTTGGGGAATAAAATAAAAATCTTTGACCAGAAGAGGGCAGTGTGTACAAAACTATTTACCTTACTTGAAACATAACAAAAACGCCATGTAATTGTTAGACAGGAAAAAATAGTTGCAATGTTTTATTATTTTAGCAAACTGTCTTTTTAAACATTGTAAAAACAACCTTTTAGTAAAAAGAAGAATTGGGATTTTTGGAGATATAACTGCTAAGCTTTTTTTTTCTTTTGGTACATACAGGACACCTATAGGGCTACTTGGAGAATACATAGCTACAGGGTACTTCAGGTTTTACATTTCACTAAAACCTGTTATAAAGTGTTACCCATGTGCATGTTTGTTCTAATGGAAACATCCAATTTGTCTGGGTTATTGTAATAAATATGGACCAAAAACAATATGGACAAATGTTTAATTCATAAAATAAAACTGATTTAGAAAATAAAACTGAATGAATGAGACTCATCAATTAATCTAGCGTACAACCTTGATAGTATGAAAGAACAGGATGTAATGGGTTGGTAAGTCAAAATTTATAGCACAGCCTTGGTACCCTGTAAGTACACCAGGTGCTAAGAACATAGCCTGTAAGTACTCTTTAAGTAGCCTGTAGGTAAATTCTAAGCACAGGCAATCAAGTTACCTCATAAAACAGCCTGATAACCTTCAAGTGACCAAAAGCTGTGTACCTTCTAGGTAAACCAAAGCCCCTTCTCCATTGTCAAGTCTCACTGCAGCCAGTTAATGTCTAGTTCGATTCTAGGGTGTGTCTCCATTGGCAGTGTGTTCTTCATTATGTGGGTGTGAATATGGGGAGGAGTGTGGTGGGCCGTGCGCAGGCAGGAGCTGTGGTTGATGCTCCAATGATGGCATTTTGCAAGAGTACCCTTGGGCGTTCGTTGTAGGTTGCCCTGTCCAGTTGACGCTGTTTGTTGCTGCTGCCACAACTGATAGAAAAGTTTGGACCTCAAGGTTTGACCATGGAATTATCCATTTACAACTCGCCATTTCGCCAACTACTATGGTCTCGTTGCATATTGATTGAGATGCTGGAGGAATCTAAGGGCCAATCAATGAATGCAGTGTGCTGCCAATCAAAATGCTTGTGCGCAATACCCAGCTTTTCATGGCTTGTGCCACCTCTTAGGTGGTTCCAAAAAAAAGTTTTCATCAGGGCTGACTGGAGGGGAACTGGTTAAAACCACACCCATGGAGAAGGGGCTTATGAGAACCTAATAAGAATTTACCACATAATATAGCCCAGTCCCAATAGGTATACTGTAAGTAGTTCCACCAGTATTTACCCAGTAGGTATCCTGTAAGTACCATTGGCCATAACAAGCTTGTACCATGTAGTTACCCTTTAAGTATTGTACGTGCACTTAAATTCACATAGGGTATGGTATGTTAACATGTAGATGACCTATAAGTAAGCCAGCAGGTACCTTGTGCTGGACTGTTTATTGTAGTCCATTTAAAAGACAATACCCCCTCTCAGTTCATAAACATGAGAAGGAAAATTTTGAAAATTGAATGCAAGAATCTGATTTTTTTTTTTTTTTTTTTTTTTTTTTTTTTTTTTTTTTTTTTTTATCCTTTCTATTTTCTGGAATTCAGGAAAAAAATCTTGACTGTATAAAAGAGGGCTTTTAATTGATAATTTGTCCCCTCTTATATTTGCTTTTTCATGAGCCTGTTAACTGTTTACATTTTAAAAGGATGAAATTGTTTAAATTCTTTAACAAAAAAGGAGAAAAATGCTTGATTTTGGTTTGATAAATAACTGCAAAGGATTGTTGCTTTTTTGTAAAGTGACACGTTTCTTTTAAAGAACTAAATCATATCTTTATTTCTTTTGAATCTCAGCCCAGACACTCAAAGATCTGGACACCTCTTTGACCAACATTAAAATACTAATTTTTCTAAAACTGTAGCAGTTTTACTGGATGTCATATTGTGCCACTGTAGAACTGATTGTCAAATCAGTAACAGACTGCTGTGTCTTTGTGGCTCTGGCCAAACGTCTCGGTTCTGCTGTGTTCTCGGATCAGAACCTGTCAGCCTGTTGTGTCTGTGTGTGTGAGAGTGTTCATACATGTTTATATTTAAGTCTTATGGTGACAGGGTTTAGTATGTATGAGTGGGAGCTGTTTATTTTTGCTTTTGACCATTCGCTTCAGTTGACTTTCCTTCCTCCTTGTTCCCTCCCTGCTAATAACTTTTGGTTTTCAGTAATTTTGATCTTGTAAACAGATTATTGACAAACGAGGTTCACTTTTTGAAATGTCTCATCACTTTTTTAAAACATGAATTTAACCTGAAAAAAACCTCCTTCCATCCCGACCTGTAACACAACCTGAAAGAATGTGGTTCCAAGAGACCAAATAATGACTATGTAGCTATGTGGTGCAGCCTGTTTTTCTGCAGTGACACACAGCTGTCCACTTATGGTGAAACGAGGTAAAAACTTCTCCGAAGCTGCTCCAAATGGGCCTTTCTGAGCAGATAAAGCAGAACACCAGGGTTCCTATACCGGTGTGAAACAGAAAGTATGACATTTTCTTCTAAAATGTCCAAATAGGTATGAATAAACATTTATATTTGTGATAGACTGGCGACCTACCCAGGGTGTACCCTTCCAATAACCTCTGGAGATGAGCACCATCTCCACTCCCATAACCCTGTTAGGATAAGTGAATATAAACAAAGGATAGACTTTATAATAGTCTTCATGTGCTTTTGTCCGGAATTTTATCCCTTTTGCATCTCTGCTCGTTGTAGAGCAACACTTGAAGTATAAGCTGGCATTAGCTGGTTCAATAGTCAGGGTATCTGCTCTGGTAGCAAGCCTGCAGTCTACTGCTGGACAGATATGCTGTGTGTAACTAGTTTCAAAATACTGCCGAGATGAACAAATTCAACTTTTCCTGTTGAATGCAGTGGTCTTTGAGGTCCAAATTGTCTAAGATGTATTTTTCTTTGGACTGAAAAAAAAAAAAAAAGTTCCCCATGTTCTTTGATAAAGTTTGTTGTTTTGAACATAACAAAAAAAAAAAAAAAAAAAAAAAAAAAAAATCAAAAAAGGAGGAATTGCAAGACTATGCCCATTTCTTTATAAAAGTGTACATCCTTAACCTTGGTCTGGTGAATGGTGATTTTTTTTTCTATACACGTAAAACAAAAATGGCCTCAGAGTTGACTGAGGTGTTTTGAAAGTTGAGATTGTAGAAAATGTGTTGGAACCCTGGTACACAAATTAAAGGCTGGAAGGAAATCACCACGGTTCTGCAGGAATAAATGCTTCTTCTCTATGCTAATATATGTTTAGATCTGATTAATATCTACATTTCTGTCAGTATTAGAAGGGCTTTGCTGCTCTTCACTGCTACAAGCTATAGTCAGAATTGAAAGAGCTGACAGAAAGAAGCGTTGTTAGCAAAAAATGCACTTATTTGTCTTGTGCAATAAGATTTCATATTCATTTATTGTATCTAGAGATATATTGTTCACACCAGGTGGGTAAAAGAAACTCATGGTCCCATGCACCTGTGTTCATCCATCCCCCACTCATACCTTCCCTTTCTCTACTTGTCCTCCCTCGCGCATTTGATTTTTAAAAAAGCTCCCACATCTACGTGACATATCACATTCTGTGATCCTCTCCTCTTCTCTCCTCTCGATCCACAGTTGCAGCTCCATCATCTTTTCTCAGTTCTCAGTGGCCAAAACAAATGGAAGAAATGTAATAATCATTGTTTGGTAACTGTTTTTAGTGCTATGTTTTTGGAGCATTCCGAGTATTTTCTAACATGTTACAATAAAAGATTGTAGTGTACAAATTCACATTTATAAAGTATATATATAGATATATATGAAAAATGTATGTTCTAATGCAATAAAGAGAGAATAAGACTTCTGAAAAGTTTATTGTTGTTGGGGTTTTTTTAGTTTGTCATTTGTTGTCTTTATTGTACAGCCTTTGTCATGTTATTGAGTGTTTTATTTCAATAATGTGATTCATACCCCTTGAATTTTTGGTGTATTCAGTATGATGTGCACATTCCCAGAAAAGGATTTCGGGAAGTTGGTTATCTATCAGCAAGGACTTTTTTCTTAACATTATTTCATAAGGACTCATTTTTGAGGACTAATAGTTTTGTCAGGAGATTGTACTACTGCTGGAAAACAAAAAGATAGTTTAGATGTGAAATCAATTTATTGTCTAGTTAGTGTTTAGGACAGAAAGGCGGCAGCATGGGGGATTCGCTCCACCACACAGCAGTTGACAGCACCACGGGGAGCCTCCAGGTCCCGGACAACGTGCCATGTCTTGGTATTTCCATCATAGCGCTCCACTTTAGAGCACAACTGATCATTATGTTCTGTGAAGCCTCCCACTACATAAAGCTGGTCCTCCAATACCACAGTGCCAAAGTTGCTGCGGGGGTGAACCATGGGGGTCACTATGCTCCAACATTTGGTCAAGGGGTCATAAGCAGCAACCTCTGATATGTGCCTTCTACCATCGTAGCCACCAAGCTGGAAGAAAGACAACAGAGAATTCAGACTCATCAGGATTACAGCTAAGCTCGAAGTATGAACAATTTTCTTTAACTCTACTTACCACATAGAGTTGATCATTGTAGGCGACGACACCTGCTGCCGTTCGAGCAGTTTCCATGTGTGCAATAAGCGTCCACTGGTTGGTGTCGGGGTTGTAGCACTCGCAAGAAGATAATGCGTCATCCATTAAGAATCCACCGCAAATGTACACCTGAGAATTGATGAGGAAGAATGGGGATTATTCTTGACAATACCAGGTGAACTGCTTCTACAAACACTTGTGAAGGAATAGGTCCCTTTTAAGAGCTCAGTGAATTTCAGCTTGGTACCAGGAGAGGAATGGCCCTGTGCAATATGTCCAGTCAAGAAGTTTCTTCATGACTGAGCATCCATCCAGGCATTGTCTAAATCTGCTCATTCTTGCAGGGTCGTGGAAGAAGGCTGATGAATACCTCACTGGGCGAGAGGCGGGGTACACCCTGGACAGGTCGCCAGTCCATCACAGGGCAGCACAGAAACACAGGACAATCAACCATGCACACATTCAAACCTATGAACAATTTAAAGAGACCAGTTTACCTAACAGTCATGCTTTTGGACTGTGGGAGGGAGCCAGAGTACTTGGTTAGAACCCATTCATGCACAGGGAGAACATGCAAACTCCATGCAGAAAGACTCCAGGCTGGGATTCAAACCCAGGACCTTCTTGCTGCAAAGTAACAGTGCTACCCACTGTGGCACTGTGCAGCACACTATTAAACATTCAGCGTGGTATTATACCAAAGTGGAACTGACTGGGAATCTTAGCAACTGTGCCAAAAAGTGTTGGCCACAGATCAGTGGACTGTGAAGGGCAGAATGAGCTAAACTCTTGGCCAGTGAAGACTTCCTCTCTGGAGTGACAAATCATGTTAACTTGATGGGCAAGTCTGGGTTTGGCAGTTGCCTGGAGAACTAATCTCACAATTGTGCTTCTTGAAGTGATCAAAGATTGTCATAAACTAATCCCGAAACCTTGTTTAAAGCCTTTCCTTCAAAGAGTTTAACCTGTTATTGGTGCAAAGAGCAGACCCACACATGAAACCCTTGACCTGTTTTGACATCACTCCTAAACAAGACACCAAGATACAAGAATACCTCCAATTAAAACAACAGAGACTTGCCATCATCTCAAAGAAAGCATTTAAGCACAGTCACGGTCTCTGATTTAATGGAATATAGATTTTCAGAAGTATAAATTAAAGGTTCTAGTGCTGCAGTTTCTGCTGTGTTTTATGCAATGCAGCCACACTGGATTAAGAGGTAGGGTTGAGAAGAAACTTCAACTTTCCAAGTCAGAATTCCAACTGCAGTGTGTATTCTAATTCTTTTTTTTTTGTTTGTTTTGCTAAGTTCTCAAAATTCTGATTTCTTCATACAGAAGGAATACACCAAAAGCTGCAAATGAATGGAGTTCCAACCTCTGAGGTACAGTGCTGTAAACAAGTATTTGGCCATTTTCCAGATTTCTTCCGATTTTGCTTTCTTGTCACAATCAGTCCTGGTTACTGTACTGCCAGATCCTTAGACTCAAGAAATCACTTGAACAGAATCTGAGGAAAGCTTATAGTTCTCAAAAAGTAACATACCAGGCCCTGATTAAGAACAGATGAGAAACAAAATCACTGAAATGTGTCTGTTTGGAAAAGGTCTCAAATTTGTTCCAAAAGCTTTGGGACCCCAGTGAACCACAGTGGGAGCCATTACCCATAAATGGAGAAACATAGAGCAGAGATGAATCTTCCCGGGACTGTCTAGCCAAATACAATTATCCCAAGAGTGCAATGAAGACTCGTCCAGGAGATCATGGTTTAACCCCAAAACAACATCTAAAGCCCTTCACTTTCCTCAGTTAAGGTCAGTGTTTGTGATTTAACAACACTTTGGCAAAAAAAAAGACCTTTCAGAACCACAGAAGTTTAAAGTTTGCTTTGTTTCTAATAACATTTAATCCACCTACCTTCCCATGAAGCGTTGCAGCCCCAGCATCAGCCCTGTGTTCATTCATTGGCGCAATCAAGGTCCACTGATTGGTGTCAGGGTTAAACCTTTCTGCAGTTTTGAAGGTATCATACTTGTTGCAGCCTCCCATTGCATAAATCTGGTCGTTGAGCACTGCCACACTGACATAGCATCGAGCTTTGTGCATTGTCCCTACTTCTTTCCAAGTTTGCGTGACGAGGTTGAACCTTATTACGCCGCTCAAGTAGTGATCAGCGTGGCACCCTCCGATACAGTAGATGTTTCCTTTGAGGTAAACACAGCCGCTGAACTCTGGGAATGCTGTCGGATTCTTGTAAACTGTCTTCCAGCGGTCTTTTCGGACATTGTACAGGTCAATCTTGTCAGAAGGATAATTGTCTTCAAAGCCCCCGATGGCCAGAAGCACATGAGAAGGCAGACGGGTGAAGGTCCGGGGTAACTCCAAGCTGGACCCCTGGAGGATCTTCATTGCACTGATTACCATGTTTACACACTGTAAATTGTTTCTAACCAGATTATCTTTGCACATAGTGTCAACCAAGTAATCAATGGGTATTAGGAGCAGGCGGACCTGGATAAAGACAGGAGATTTTTATGTATACACTTGCAATTGCATATCTGGAGTTTGGGGAAATCCATACCCTAACATTCACTTACTTTAGCGAAAAGTGTCCCCATGTAACCCCTACGTTCCTCAGGAGCAAATTTGACCCAGCGGAGGATGGCCTCAAACACAAAACTCTCCTTTCTCACATTCAGCTCATCCTTCCCAACAAGATCTACTAGCTGCTCCACAGAGAGCTCCTGGAAGTCAGCAGAGAGCTCCACCACGTCCTCAAAGTGTTGCAGGAGGTAGAGGTAAGCCACTTCCTTCAGGTCAAAAAATTTGTAGTGGTCTGCCAGCTTCCACGTCTTGATGCAGTTCTTAGGGCAGAGCGTTTGCTGCAGGAAGTCGCAGCAGGCCTGAACAACACCAGTGACGGCAAAGCGGTCAGCTGCGGCCAACAGCTCCACCACATTGTCCTCTGTCACCACAACAGAAGAGGTGTAGGCATACTCCAGAATGAGCTCCATGACGTTTTGTGTCAGGTCAGGAAAGCTGTAGACTTGCTGCCCAGTTGACTGGTCACTGAGGAAGAGATCTCTGTGGGATCAAGATTGGAGGTTTAAGAAACGTATGTCAAGTCACTAAAGGAGTGAAGTACAGTGCTTACACAAATGTTTGAACCTTTTTCCCATTTTGTCATGTTACAACCACAGACTTCAGTGTATTTTATTGGGATTTCATAGACCAGCACAAAGCAGTGCATAATTCTGTAATGTGTAGAAAAGGATACATAGTTTTAATGTTTTTTCACATTTAAAAATGTAAATTGTATCATGTGTTTATATTAGGCCACATTTACTGAGATACCGCTAAATAAAATCCAACCACTAACAAGCTAACTCTGCTTTAAACTTCATCCCTGACCATCTACTGTGTTCCTTGCTCTTTATGATGCTGTTTCACTAAGGTTCTCTATCAAATCTCTGAGGCCTTCACTGATCAGGTGTATTTATACTGAGATAAAAATTACACACATATACTCTATTCAATGATTAGGTTATTTGTACAATTGGTGGCAATTAATTTTATTTAAGAGTACAAGAGTAAAGAGGGCAAAATACAAAATGCATATCACTCTTTTCAATGTTATTATTTGGAAAGTTTGAAAAGCATGTTTAATTGTTCTTATGTTTCACAATTATGCACAACTTAGTGCTGGTGTGTAAAATAAAATCCCATTAATCAATGGAAATATATACTTTTGCAAGTTTGAATTTATACAGAAACTTAATTTCAGCTAACTTTACCCTTTTATCTTTCTGAATGTTATAGATTTTCTTCATTTAAACCAAAGCATGGTGCCTGATGCAGGCTAAGCTACCGGAGCTCCACCACAGTGTAGCCCAGCCTGCACCTGTCACCATGGAAACACAGATTTGTTGACATTCCAACCAGACAGATGAAATGGGAAATAAGTCTGGGTTGCAACATGTTACGTATGCAAAAAATAAAAATTGTAAGAAAATCAGAGATTAGTACTCAGTGTCAAAAACTTAATAGACAAATGAATAATTTTAACAGAAAAGGTTTGTATGATATATGATATGATATGATATATGGATCTGAAACAACTTCCTTTAGCAACTCCAGTGGAGCAGAGCTGTATCAATCACCACTTAAAGCAGTTACAGAAGAACAATTTCAGGGATCTAATGTTTACTGAGGAACTCTTAAGTAAAACGAGGTCTGTGGTTGAGTTATATTTTTACCCTGACAATCCCCATCCCCCCAAAAAAGATGTCAAAATCACAATTTAGTACCTTTGAAACCTCAACATTTTTGCAGTATGCCATATTGAGATCAGGAAAACTGATTAAACAGGAAATATAATGACTTACCTGAAGTAGCCACTGGGGTTGCAAAGGACGAACCTGTGAATTTTAAACTCTGCATCTTTGACTCTGATCACAGCATCGCACAGTGTTTCCTCCAGAAACATCTCCTTCCACACGTTATTAGAAGCAGTGCTCATTTTTCAAAGCTTTGAAATAGCTCTAAAGGATAAAAATATAGACTTGTTAAAAATAGCACGTTTAAGCTACCAAGAGGGCTTTTTTTCTGCTTCCAGATTTCATCTGTTTTTATTCAAATAATGACTCTGTTCTATTTGATTCTTAACACGCCTTGGTTGTATGTTTTTAAATTAGATTTTCTATAGAAGCAATTTCAATTGTCAACATAAGTTTGTATATTAAAACAAATAAAAGATAATGTGTAAAAATTAGGACACCCTCAATAACTAACTTGGGTTTTTTTTTTTTGGTTTTTTTTTTTTTTTTTTTTTACATATTTAGATTTTTTATTTTCATTTGAGTAGTACTGATAAATAAAATATAAATAAACAAATTGTAATAAAGATGGCATTTTTGGAAAGGAGTAAATTACCACACTTTTTCTATGAAAATCATTACTCAGCATTTTGAAGGAAGTGGAAGAGAGCAGTTAAAAAAGTAAATTTTTCTGGGACCGATAGTTGACACTCAGATGGCTGCAAGAGATTTCTCACTGAGGTTATTTCAATTGAATGTTCAAAGACTGGCTTTTAGTTGTAGTGTCCTAACCTTCACTTCAGTTAAAATGTAAATTTTTGTTGATATCTTTTGTTAAAACAGCAGATCAGTTTTATTGTTATATTTGGTGTTGTGGAGACAGAAGTCAGAATTCATCCTGGAACAAGTCCACAAAATCAGAAACAACAGAATAGTTGCCTTTGTGTTTTTTTTTATTATGCTATAAGAGATTACAGGTTATAAACAGTTATATTAGGACATTTATTGGACCATACACCATCATATTCAGCTAATCACAGTACTCATTCCACAGAGCTGCAAACAGGAAATATTGAAGACAAATGTCTGAAAAACTCTATTATGCTCATAAAATGTCACACAATCTCCAAAAGGGTCAGATATTAAATCTGAAAAATGTCAGTATGTCGAACACAGTGAGAGGCTAAACTTACTTTAAAGGATCCGGATCAGCCTGTTCAGTCTCTTTCTGTCCCCAGCAGAGATGCTGCTACCCCAGCAGACCACACCATAAAAGATAGCTGATGCCACAACAGAGTCATAGAAGATCCTCTGGAGTGGCCCCTGCACTCCAAAAGACCTGAGCCTCCGCAGCAGGTACAGCCCGCTCTGCCCTTTTTTGTAAACTGCCTTTATGTTATGAGACCAGTCCAGTTTAATATTCACATGAACCCCAAGGTGTACTTGTAGCTCTCCACAACCTCAATGTCCATACCTTGGACGTTCAGTGATTGCAGTGGAGGATGTTTGTGCCTTTGGAAGTCTACCACCATCTATTTAGTTATTCCAGTATTTATCTGGAGGTAGTTCTGCTTGCACCAGTCCACAAAGTCCTTAGTCAGTTCTCTATACTCCTTATCATCCCCATCAGCAATGAGCCCAACAATTGCAGAGTCGTCAGAGAACTTTTGTAGAAAGCCATTGGTGGAGTTGTAGGAAAAGTCTACAGTGTAGATGGTGAAAAGGAACGGCACCAGAACCGTTCCCTGTGGTGCCCCCATACTGCAAACGGTCCTGTCTGAAACACAGTCCTGAGTTCTCAAATACTGTGGTCGGTTTGTGAGGTAGTCCAGGATCCATGAGGTGAGGTGATGGTCCACTCCTAGGTTCTCCAGCTTGTCTCTCAGAATTATGGGTCGGATGGTGTTGAAGGCACTGGAGAAGTCGAAAAACATGATTCTCACAGTGCTACCGACGGTGTCCAGGTGAGAGAGGGAATGATGTAAGATGTGGATGACGGCATCATTCACCCCAATGCCAGGTTGGTAGGCAAACCGAAGTGGGTCCAGTGATGTGCTCACCAGGTGGCGTAGCTGCACGAGAACCAGTCGTTCAGGGGTCTTCATCAGGTGGGATGTCAGAGCCACTGGCCTATAGCTGTTGAAGTCCTTTGGATGTTGAGTCTTTGGCATAGGTACCACATAAGAGGTTTTCCAGAGCTGTGGTACCCTCATATACCAACGTTTTCAAGAGTTGAAAGGTGTTTATCTCAAGGTCAAAGTATTTTTCCAAATAAATAAATGTCTTTAATTTAATGAAGGAAACACTGCGTGTGTAGTTTGATTGTGCTTTGCTTTCCTGCCGCAATCAAAATGTGCCTGGCATATTATCAACCCATTCAAGGGTTTGAAAGCATAATTGTCCCTCGCAGCTTCCCGTAGATAAACTGCTGTTTTGTTGACACTTTTCTTCATCAGCTGACTACCCGCAGAGAGACGATGAACAGCTCCGCACAGACTGACCTTCTCAGCTTAACTATCCCCGGGCTACGGCACCTTCCAGAGCTGAGGAACCACCGGCAGAGTTCAGGAAGCCTCTCTTTTATGTTGAGGAGAGCAGCCGCTGAGAATGGCCGCTGTTTGCTAATGAGCCACTGACCATTAGCCAGCTAGCAGCTTTAGCTCCCAGCTAACAGGCAGCTTTTTTAACCGATGTTTGGGGAAGTCATGGAGGGGATTTTATACAAGTGGACTAATTACATGACAGGTAAGGGCTCTGTTTTTATATATCTATCTATCTATCTATCTATCTATCTATCTCTCTATCTATCTCTCTATCTCTCTCTCTCTCTCTCTCTCTCTCTCTCTCTCTATATATATATATATATATATATATATATATATATATATATATATATATATATATATATATGTTTAACGTAATTTGATTTCAGACCTTTTAAAATGATTTTTCTTTGCTAACGTTAATTGCGTTACACATTTTCCTGTCAAAATCGTAACTAGCTCATATCAATAAAAGGCTGTTTTAGCGATATAGAACGCACAATATAAACGATATAACCTCAAATAAATATGTAGATATTTAAAATATTTTAAAAATGCCTTTAAGCGTAAATGTCAAAATAATTGCCGTAAAAATTACAGGTTAGCAGTTTGTTTCTGTTTACCCTACAAAACGTACAATTCAGTCACTCCAACTGCCTATTAATTCTGTATTTTTGATATATTTCTATTTGATCCTAAATATTTAATTAAAAAACAAAAACAAAATCTTTATTTTTGTCCCTTTTTTTTTTAAGGTTAGTCATAGTAACTGGAAATAATTGGGAAGTACCTCTTAAAAATAACCAGCTAACAAAAGCACTTTAAGATTATAGGAAACGGAAATAGTTTGTCATAATTGTTCATGAAATTATTTGCTTATAATTTTAATACTATTTAGTCACTACGGTTAAAGATAATATCTAAACTGTTTGTCTGTGTCTCTGTTTAGATGCTTAATAAACATTTCTTTAACGTTTAAATATTCAATAGGTTCTGTAAATGAAAATAAATACTATTATAGGTGTTAGTGGTTCCTATAAAAGTCTATTTCTGTTTCTAGATGCTGTCCTAATACAGTCAGTCAATTCAGTTACTTCATGAAATTATAATTCAAGTAAAATATAAACAAGAAATGCATTTACTTTTTATAGAGTTGTATTTTTGTTTGTTATAATCAGACTAACTCACTTGAAGTATTTATCTAAATGAACCTGCTATGTGTTCAGACATGACGTGTTGGAGGCACAAAACAGTAAATGAGATCAAGTCATGTGATAAATGGTTGGGTTTTTTTTTTTTTTTTTTTTTTTTTTTTTTTTTTTTTTTTAAGCTGTTTAGCTACATAGAATGGTGACAATTCAGTCAGTGCATATGAATAAATAATGAATAATTATGTATGTTTAATATATGTAAAGTGTTTATTTGAAGAAGTATCTTATTTAAGCAAACAAGAACTTAGGGGCGCACCGATAGCAGTTTTCTGGCCGATCACCAGTGTTTAAAAAAAACTGACCTGCCATTCTGATTTTGGTCTATACTTTTTCTTTTTTCTTTTTTTTTTTTTTTGTCTGAAAAGTCGCTAAATATGGCGACAAAGTTGCTAAGTTGATAACAGTGGGGTGACTATTGTTAACTGTGCAGATGTGACCCATCTGGTGGGTCTGTCTATCAGCCCTCTCTCACCGCAGAGCAAAAGGAGACAGTGGCTGATTTTCAGACCTTTGTCGGCCAGTCGCCAAACTCCCAGAATTAAGGAAATCTGGGCCAATTCATCAGCTAGCCGATGTATTCATTTATTCTATTGGTTTTAATCATACGAACTGACATAAGAATTATCTGAATTAATATGCTTAATATAAGTTGTAGGGAAGGCAGACATTTTTATAAGCACTGAAATGCACCACTTTTTATTTTGTTTGTATGTCTAATCTTATTTATCCACAAAGTAATTCAGTTTGCAAATGTCCAGAATTCTTCATAAGCTGATTTGTCTACTTATCTACCACCCTGAACATGAACCAAATCTGTTTTTAATAGAAACAAAAGCAGCAGCAGCAGACAACTACAGAGTCCTACTCGGCTGTAGGAAACAAAGACGAACCCTAGGAACGGGGACGTGAGGAGTACAGTGTTTGACCTTTATAACGGCAGCGCAGCTTGTCTATAAATAATAGTGGCTGATAATGAGACTGGGATTTTTCCCCACTCTGATCCACAGGGCATGATGTTCTGCAGGCTTCAGATCAGAAACTTAGCTTTGGCAATAACTAACAGCATGTCAGGTTCTGCGAAAGCCTGTTTATGGTGCGGCAATGTGTGGCGAAGCAGGTAAACGTCTAAAAGTTGCGAAGCATTCTGCCCCAAGGACCAGCGCTGGGACACACAGAACCAACTCTGTCATCTGGAAATCGGCAGATTTTTTTTCAGTTTTACAGTACTGTCCACTTCACACTTGTGCGACCAGTTAGCGATTCTGAGAGAAACACTGACAACGATGTCAAAATGATGATGTGTTGCTTTTGTTAGATTGTTAGATTGCTAATCATGTCAGAGAATATAAGGACTTCAGAATGTCCTTGATGTGACAGATTAATTTCCCTCGAGGATAATAGTTGATGCTTTGTCCACAGATAAAATGATAGCAATGTAAACAACATGCATTTGTATAATTTGTCACTGGCTTAGTGAGGGCTGAGTAACAGCTTTTATGCAATAAAGGTTTTACAGCTGAACAGCAGAAATCTGCACTGGAAGAACAAACAGTGATGTTAAACAAATATGAGCAATATTATATCAGCTCCAATCATTAAAGCAGGCGTAAATCTGTCTATAAAAGCAGCTTACTGAGGTTTTATAGCATGTAAAGAGCTGCAGCCTTTTTCCAACTCAATTATTGGTGTGCAGGAAACATGATGCACAGAAGCATTTTAGCAGAGTAGAACAGAAATTAGATCAGAAAATACTTTTATTCAATGTTGTGTCTTCAAACGCCGTTGTGGGTGGTGATGCTGTGGGCAGGAAGGAGGTCAGGTAGCACCTCTTCATAAGTATTCATGCCACTTGAACTTTTCCACGTTTTGCCATGTGACATCCACAAACTATGTGTGGCTAACCAATTGCATAGAATCCCAATAAAATGCAGTCAAGCTTGTGGTTGTAACAGGCCCAAATGTGAAAAGGTTCAGGGGCTTGGAATGCATTTTACAGGGTGCTGTTTTTCTGAATAAATTCAGCTTTGTAGTACAGATTCCAGACAATTATTATTGGAGAAATTTGTTAGCTTATCTATTTCAGATAAGCTTCTTCTTTCTCAGAGCTATAGCTATTGTAGATTGTCAGAGAAGGTCAAAGGGTTTATAAGGGCAGTTGGATATTTTAATTTTATTCTCAATCCTTCAAAACTAATCTGCTACCGATCCCTGTATCTGTAAGGTTTTTCTTTTTACTGTAAATTCTCCTTTGTTTTATCAGGGCTTTATGTTGGGACAGACTGTTCAGGATCACTGGAAAGTTCATATATCTGACACACAGATGTTTATGTGAAGGTTTTGAAATATTAAAAATGATAAAATAGGGCTGGGAGATAAATGGATTTTTATAGATTAATCAAATTTTCTGTTTTTGAAGATGTAATTTTTTGGAAAATCTGAATTTTTTTATTTATTTATTTATTTATTTTTTTCACCAATGCATTTCTTGGGTTTCCAGGGTGACGTTAACCCACCCAAGAACTAAGATCTTGTTGGACAAGCGTGTTTTACAGCTATGTTTATTTTCACTTTGAATTCAGGTCAACTCACAGAAGGAATTATTGAAATAAAAGACAGTTTTTAAGATATTTCGTGTCATCTGTCTTTTTTTTTTTTTTTTTTTTTTTTTTTTTTTATTTAAAATATTGAGGGGGAAAAAAATCACTTAAAAACGGAAATCGAATTTGGTATTATTTTTAAGCCATATTGCCCAGCACTATGGAAAAAAATGTAAAAAGCTGGCCCTAGACTAGATACTTTTGGCCCTGAGCTGATTGCCCATAAACTCTGGTTTCAAAACCAGATTGTTACTATTCTCCAATACTAAAATTCTGTCTGATAAACTTATAATGTTCTTCATATATTTCAAACTTGTGTTTTTCTTTTTGGAGAAAACTGTGAGTTTTGCAGAGAAATCTTCAAGAACCAATCCTGTTATTTATAAGGTTAAATGTAAAAGCTTAAATTGCACTGCAAAAACAAAATCTTACTCAGTCTTTTTGGTCTAGTTTCCAGTGCAAACATCTTGAATGCACTTGAAACAAGACAAAACTAACTTACAAGTAACTTTTCAGCAGATATAGGGGCTTGTTTTAAGTAATTCCTTAATATTGATGAAAAAGTTCTAGTTATAAGTGAAATGTTTTGCTAGTGGAACAAAACCTTTTTGCTTTTCGCTTATAATATGGGGAAAATGTCTTGTTCCACTGGCAGATTATCTCACTTATAACTAGACCTTTCCCATTAATATTAATTTTTGACATAAAACAAGCTCCTATATCATGCTGAAAAGTTACTTGTAAGTTTTTTGTTTTGTTTTGTTTTTTTTTTTCAAGTGTATTCAAGATATTTGCACTTGAAACTCGACCAAAAATACTTCGTGAGATTTTGTTTTTGCAGTGTGTTCAGAGAGAACAATCCAAAAACACTGAGTCCCAAGGTGATGGTGATGCCTCTATCAACAGAGCTCCTCTGTTTTGTCGGACGAATTCGATGACGTTAGGGTTTTGAAGTTTGGTTTTTAAAAGTCTTGTCGGTGTGTGTTTTCTGTCTTCAGGCTGGCAGCCTCGCTGGTTCGTCCTGGAGGACGGCGTGATCTCGTACTACGACAGCGAGGATGACGTCGGTAAAGGAAGCAAAGGTTCTATCAAGATGTCAGTGTGTGACATTAAAGGTTGGTTGAAACACACCTTGTCTGTTCCCAGTCACATCACTGTGGAGGTAAATCCATCCAATCGCTCGTTGCGTTTCAGTTCATCCGACAGATTCGACTCGCCTGGAGCTGATCATTCCCGGCGAGCAGCACTTCTACGTGCGAGCCGTTAACGCCGCAGAGAGGCAGAGGTGGCTGGTGGCTTTGGGATCATCCAAAGCTGGAACTCTGGAAAGCCACAAAAACAGAGGTACAAAAAACAGGCTAGAAGTTGTGCTGTAATTATTCAACTTGATAAATAAAGCTTCGTTGTTGTAAACAAACTGATCTGATTGGTGTGTGTGTGTTGCCAGGTTCAGACTGTCTGAAAACCAAAATGTCTGAACTTCGTCTGTACTGTGATCTCCTCGTCCAGCAAGTCCAGACGATCCAATCACAGCACACTGCAGACACAGAAGACCCGCCCACTTCGGAGGTAAAAAACAAAACAAAACAAACAAACCCAAACCTATTTGTATTAAACCCATTCAGTGTTAGGTAAGAAATAATTTACTGAGCTGGTAGAAACGAGGGTCCATATGTCGACACCTTAAGCCAGCAGTTGAGAGGAAATTGGACATCGAGAGTCTTTGTCCTTAAAAAACCCACTTAGCATGTTGTATAATCCTGATTTAACTGTGATGCAGAGCTTTTCCACAAACAGGGATGTTAAATATGATGTTCAGGAGTTTTCATCATCAACTCTCTTCAGGCCTCATTGCTCAGTGCCACCTGTGAGACGTTCATCAGGACTTTGGAGGAGTGCATGAGCCTAGCCAACCAGAATTTGACCCCCGACCTTCGACCCCCTGAAAGGGTAATTTCATTTTCGTATTTGAGCTTATTTATAACTAACCTGACAGTATTATCCCCTTACTGGATGGAAGGATTGTGTTTTTCTGAAGTTAAATCAACTGACTTCCTTGTCGATTATTTATTTATTTATTTATTTATTTTTAAGTGGTTAAAGGTTTGTAGAATTGTGTCGCTCATGGTGGTGACATGTTGAAGCAGCTCTGCTCCGTTAGTTCTGATTGGTTGTTTTTCATTGATTTTTGGTTGAGGCGTTGCATGTTTGGACAGTTATTCCCTCTGGTTTTGGATGCTGTGCAGTTGGAAGGATCTTTGATCTTACTTTTTACTTTAACACTGTTGTTATAATATGTAACCTTGGGAACAAGGTTTTGTTTTTACAACTGGGAGCAGGTGATTCCCATCTTCAAATCTCAAATAAAACCTGAACTACGACCCCAGATCCCAGAGGAGTTGAAAAAGAGGCTTTACGGATGCAGAGAGAGAAGGAGGAAGTTGAAACGTTCTCTTCCATCGGGAGTCGGGATCTGACTCCAGCATCTCTCTGCCCGGCTTTCTAACCTTATGCCCTTCCTGCCCACCACCAGTGACAGCAGGAGGAGGGGGCATGCAGGGTCTTAATACCCCCCCCCTCAATCCCCCCCAAGCAGTGGTGATGATTATCGATTCAGATTTTTACAGCTTTGCTTCGTTGTTTTTCTGCTCCAAAGTCAGATCAAACCCACAGCGTTCCCACAGCCTGTTCTGTGTGCTCTCACGTCGAGGTGCGAGGCCGGGGGCGCGCACCTGTCCCACCCTCCCACCGCGCCCATCCACGTTGGTCTCGCGCGCTGCCGTCTGATCTGAAGCTTTGCACCTCGGTGCGGATCGCGCGCACCACCGTTCACTCAAACTGGACGATTTGGAAGAGGTTCTTGGAGAGCAGGTTCACCTGCATTCGTGTAATCCCTGCATGAGGGCTCATTTCCAGAGAATCCTGCACCAAGGGAGGCGTCAGGTGTAAAAGCCACACCACTTGCTCGACTCACGTAGTTTCAGGCGAACCCCAAAAATGATTTAACATATAGTTGCGCTTTTAGAGGTGCGCGTTGAGCGAGCAGTGAGAATGATATAGCTTTGAAAACAACGAATAATGTGAGGCGTGTGTGTTTACATCTCTCACACACTCACTCGATGCATGTTCTGGGAACACATGACTGTGTCTGCGCTGCAACTTGATAAAGTAAAAGTAAATGAACCACACCAGCAGTCAATCACCGACTGGTGTTTTTAATCTGAAGTGTTCCTTGCAAATCCTGCGTTGACTTTCATAAATAACAACCAATCACAACCAGCAAATCAAAAATACTGCACCAAGCAGCGGTTTTTAATAAACACAGAACTTAATACAAGAAACACTTGAATTTTGTTCCCCAAGTATATTTAGCTACTTATCATTGTCAATTTTTTAGGTAATAGTTTTTAAAATTTATTTTGCTTTTAAATGTGACCAGGTCTGGCTCAAGATTTTTTTTGGGCCTTAAACAGAATATAATTTAGGGCTGTACATATCTTGTTTTAAGACAAAGCAAATAGCTGATTACTTAATTAGGATTTAACTGAAGTGCAAAAAATTTATATGATTTATGTTATTATATTTTTTGTGTTTGTTTTTTTAAAGACTCTATTGTTGTGTTTAAGGATTGTCAATTTCTTCCAATAAAAGAATTTCACAATACTTAGCCATTATAGTCTTGGAACATCAAATCCACTGTATCTATAATAGTATTACTTGTTGCATCAAAACTTTTAGGACCCCTTTATAAAAACTCAGGACCACCCTTTACCCCCCCCACCACTCATAATTCTCTGGAGCCGCCACTGACCACAGCATCACCATCCACCACTACTCTTTGAAGATACTTGGATGATACGAGTTACGACATTTCATTTCCCTTTGGGATTAATAAAGTATTTTTGAATTGAAAAGAGAATATTTGAAACTTGCAACTATTAAATGTTCTGTCCAGTTGTTCAGGCTTGTGGCTCTTGCATGAAAATCTGTGATTTAAAGACAACACATTTTCAGAGCTGCTGAATGTTCTGAGTTTTGATCACTTTTGCACAATTTCTTTTCTTTTTGTCCGTCTGCACAGATGAAGCGCTCCATCAGCCATCCTGGAACATACAGCTTTGACAGGTCAGTTCACCGGTGAACCCACTGCAAACGCACTGGAGACTTTTTGAAATGGAGGAAAAAAAAAAAAAAAAAATAGTTGCTCTATGAACATATTGAAACTTATTGAAGCTTCTTTCTTATCATTAAATTCAGCCTGCTGCATAAAAACCTCAAGCTTTTATCCAGATTTCTGTGACTGCTAGACTTTTACAGACCTAAAACAATGGGGTTGGTTTTATACCTTCAGGAGGCAGTAGTGCTGCATCTCGCTGCCTTCTGTAGCCAATGTGGAGATCTTTGGTCAGTTTTTTTCCTAAACTATGAAATCCCTGCTGAGATTAACTTTAATCTTCTCACCAGGAGTAACTCAGGAATTTTAAACAGGGATCGAAAAAATTTTTTTTTAAATATTCAATAGGAGAAATGGAAACAGAGAACCTTTTATTAGTAGTGCTCGACAGACATGAGTCAAGCATTAATTAGTAGAAAATATAACAAAAACCAAACAAAGGTTACACTTTGAAATATTTTGGTTGGTAAAGTATTAATTTTTAATTTTTTTTTTTTTTTTTTTTTTTTTTTTTTAATTAAAGGTGACCTATTATGCTTCCTTGAACAAGCTAGGCTAGGATAGGGCTGTGGGTCATACAAAACATGTTCATTACGTTCAGTACACAAACTCATCCTCAGATGATGAGATTTCACTTGATAATTTCTGCCTATTTTCAGCGACTTTCAGAATGAGCGGTTTTAGGGGTATGTCACTATTATGTAAATAAGATGCTGCTGGCCACGCCCTCACAACTCATTGTTCACATTAGCACTTCAGACACATGAAAATGGCTACAAGCAGATGCATAGTGGTAGAACTGTACATCTTTGACCCTGAGTAAGACCCAGAAGCAGAAGTAGAGGCTCTTGCACAAGCATCAAAGATGCAGCAGCGGTTTCTGAATGGTAGGTCATGTTTATACAGTAAAAACATTACGTTATCATCATCGCAATACGGCATTTACATAATATTGTGGCGCTATGCCAGCCGCAGCTGTGGTTTCCAACATTTTTTTAAAATATGTATTTGCAAAGTTAGAGGAGAAGCACGTCGCTCAGCATGTCCAAAAAAAAAAAAAATTGGACAATATCGGTAATATCAGAGTGTCTGACATGTTTTCACAAGCAATGCACCTTCTTAGTGTAGACTGTCACTTTCAGTTTACTACAATTCCGACAGTAAACGCGCAAATATTGTGGGTAATGTAACGAGACACAGGACAAGCAGAGGCTACTGTTCAGTGTTAGCTTGTGCTCAATGACAAATCATGTTCGAAAAACAATACAAAACACACAAGACATCATTATGTACTTACATCGCCAGCATCTGCTGTATTTTGACGAACAGTAGGGACAGAACCTTCCTTTAATCGAAGTCTTCTTGCAAATCCTGCCGAGCACTGTTGGTTGTTTTGGAATGACTCCTTCCTGAAATGATTTGCACAAACTAAACTTAAACTGTCTTTGGCAATATCGCAGGGACATTGCCATCACAAATAAAATCAAGCCACACAGCTCTGTTCTCCGTGACTGGCAGTACATGCATGGACACATGTTTTCCCTTTACCAGCAGCCATTGTGCAGCGGTAAAACCAGCAGAGCAAACGTGATGGTCTTCTTGTAATGAAGTGGGTGGAGTTCCACTTGGGGTTGTTGAGGTAACGGAATCGTGCCACAACAATTTAGAGTTTTAAAAAGGGAATTTTGCATAATAAGGTTCCGTTTAAAACGGTCTCAGTTCTTGAAAGAAGAACCATTGTCTCAGCAATATATGCTGACTTATGCATTTTATTAAAGATGCTAACAGAAACACACTAGCAGCAGTTCTTATTTCTTGAAGATTAACTTTTGCACTTGATAATTTCCAGCAGTTTCTGAAACTATCATTTGTCCTTTTTTTTTTTTTTTTTTTTTTTTTTTTTTTTCTGATACAGGTTTCCCTTTTGCACAAGCAAATGTCTGTCGGATTACATTCAGTGCATTCTATCCCATATAGGGAATCAGGTGTGTTAACGAGGCTTTATCCCCCTCTAGGTCAGGTGTGCTAAAGGAGTATGTGAGTGGAGGCCAGAGGTCAGCTCAGCGCAGACATCGGACGTCCTCCGACAGCTCCGTCTATGAGACTGAACGTAAGACTTGGCCATTTTACTGAATGTTTAAATTAGTTAAGGAGAGACTTTCTACAACAGACATAATCCAACAGGAAGTAGCAAAAGTATTAATACCCCTCAAACTTCTTTACATTTGATCACATTAGAGCCACAGACGTCAGTGTATTTTAATTTGGATTTATGTGACAACTAATAATGTTAAGTGAAGAAAAATATTTAAAAGTCTTTAAAAGTTTAAAACTCTAGGTGTGCTAACCCTAAATCATAAACACAAAAGCACTACACCTACACGGTATTTAGCAGAAGCTAATGCTAAAGTGCTACATGAACTATTTAGCGGAAGGTAATGCTAAAGTTCTACATCTACATGGCATTTAGCGGAAGCTAATCCTGAAGCACTAAACCAGCACAGTATTTAGCAGAAGCTAATGCTAAACCGCTACATCGATGCTGTATTTCGCAGAAGCTAATGCTAAATCACTACACCAACATGGTATTTAGCAGAATCTAATGCTAAAGCGCTTAGATCAATTGAAATTACATCTGCCCTTTAAAAGACTAAAACCAATTTAATTTTCACTTTATAATGTTAACAGTGGTCTTAGGTATTGTATTTATTATTGTTTTCTTCCCTGCTGTCTGTTTTTTATTTTGTTCCTGTATGTTTCTTGTTCGAAATAAAGTTATTGGGAATGAAAAGAGAGAGAACATGAGGAGAGGAAACAGAGTTGCTGCGTAAACAGTCTTCACCCATTTGAGAATAAAAGCATGACTATAAACGTCTTACTACTTGAAGAATTCTTAAGTTGATAACCAAAACTTCAACACAGATGTTGAACTTTATTCAACTGAAAGTTTACAAAATTAGTCCTTTTAAAGGGAAGATAAGACACAAGATTATTTGTCATTATGTTTCTAGAACATAACAATTCCAACATGAAAATTCCAGTGTTACCCTCAGTAATAAGTAAATAAATAAAATAATAAAGCATATATCTGTTGCTGAAGTCTCATTCAGTTAGCTACACAGCATTACCGGTTACTGTGTTATTATCGATGAGTGCAATATTGAAATTGCAAAGGACTGCTTGGATGCACTGTATTGTATTACATTATACTTCAAATGAAATGCAAGGAAAAATGCCAGTGAAATATTTGGAGTATTGGATAAACTTACTGCCTTCATTACCCGCACCGGGTGGATATTTGTAGTTGCTGGGATCCTTAAGGGTGGTAAGAAAAGGCGATTAAAGAAGAGAGAAAAATGTGCGTCAGTCACAGTGTGGGTAAATATTAATCAATATTGCCTTTGAAATACTCATAAATATTTTGTTTCCTGATATTGTGCAGCCTTACTTTTACAAATAAAAATCTAAAAAGTCTTAAGCGGTGTTACAGACATGCTGCCTGGGGAGGCAACATGATAATTCTGGAGGAGCTGAAGAGTTCCACAGCTTTGAGCATGTTGAAAGATTCCTTCTGTTTTTCAGGTTTGCTGCCCACCCTGAACGGCGACTCATCCTCCATTCCTGAGGAGAGGGGGGGCAGTGCGAGCCCGAAGACCACGCCGACGGACACAGACACCGACCTGTCCATCTGAGCGCCTGACGCCCACCCGAGCGCAGATGAACATGAAGGAAAGGTCATCCTGGCCGCCATTCAGTCTCGGATTTTTACGATCGTCCCTGCTGTGTTTTCTCCACAGAATCAGCTGAGCACTTCAGAGTCATTCAGTTTCTTTCTGTCAGTAGTTCATTTGTACACTGGAGAGGCGGAAAAGGCCACAGACTCTTTCTGTGAAGCTGAGCTGGGACGCCTTAACACTCTGGGATTAGAAGAGCTCACATCAGCAGAGCGCTACAGTACCGTTCTGGATGTTTGGGCTCCGTTTCATTAAAAACCCAGCTGATTGTATCAGGCAGCCCGATGGCACAATGTGAACATAATTATCTGTGAATTGCTGGTTCTGGACAGACGCTGCTTTAAATGGACCCCAGAATGTAACTCTGTCCGTTGGTAAGTGTTGGTGGCAATGATGGTCGTGTCTTCTTGGACAGTAGAACTCGATCTGTCTTTGTGACGGCTCCGATCTGAAGCTTCTTCCTTATAAAACGTCCTCATTGGTTGATGTATCTCCACTGCACTCTGCCGCCTGTCTGACTGCTCCACCTTACTGTTACGGTAAAAAGAATTCTGCAACTGTTTGACGTTTCTTTAAACCAGTCTCAGTGAGCATAACATGTTTACAATTAATCACCTAAATTTCACTCTTAATAAGCAGGTCCAGTCCTGAGGAGTTATATGAGCTGCAGTTGGATCAGAAGGGCGCTGAGTTATTACTGATAGCTTCAATGTGAATATGTGGTAGATTTTTGCATTGTAGTTTGCGCATTTCCTGTATTTTAGTGGTGAATTCCAGTCCAGTATCACTCCGAGGCCATGATGAAACGTGACTTTTTTTTTTTTTTTTTCTATGAATGTATGTTGGAAACAGATTTGGTGAAAAGGTGGTGTAGCTGACAGCAGATGGGTGCCGGCTTACTGTATATCCATCTTTAACCTGGTTATGATGTTACAGAGTCTAGATTTAAAACTTTAACTGAGAAGTGTTTTTTACTGGATTACAAAAGCAAGAAGTAGTTTTGTGTGTGTAGCTTTGTTCCAACCAGCGGGATGTTTTTCTGTACCTGCTTAAACAACTGACAATTTAAAGTCATTTTCTACTATCAACTTATGGTTTACAGTAAGTAAACATAGGTATGTGACTCCAATGAAGAATATCTGCAGAGTTATTTTGGTTTAAACTGGGGTCATATCCTGTTTTTAGTTCTTATGCATCAGCTGAATCAAATGGGGATGAGAACCAAGAAAAACCCATGAAAACACTGCAAAGACAAATAAACCAAGACGGAATGGTTATGCATACAGATGATGAATGGTGTCTTTATAGGATAGGATAGTGAGATGCTTGAAGTTTCATCACCAAAATTACAAAATATAGAGTTGGAGTTCGATTGGTTTAAAGTCACCTGACAGATTAGGCATGATGCCTTTAATAATGATGCTTGAAGTGCAAATCACCTTCAAAGTTTTGACACTAGGTGCCGCCAGAGTTTAAGCGTTCAAGGCTTGGAGAGCTGTTGGCACGTCTGCAGGAGTGCGTCAAACCCTCGAAGCCTTGGCAGCACAGCGCTGTCCGCATCTTAGTAAACAGCAGTTGGAAAAATGAAAACAACTGACTATGATGGTGGTGGAAGAAAACCCTCTGCTTTCCTCAATTCCATAGTTATGCTTCTCTTTCACTGAGAAAACTTTCACAAGGGACGTGTAGAATGCAGATTTGATACTTTTGTACTTTGAAACAAATACACAGTTACTCTACAGTTTAGAGGGTCTTTTGTTCATCAAAACCCTCTGAGTTCTGATAGATTGTGATTTGTCCAGAGTTTACCCCTCTGTCCCACCTATTAACCGCTGGAGGTGGAGTACAGCGCCCCTGTAAACCCGAAACCTCAGCAGGTGTTGAAAATGTCCCAAACGTTTCTCATACTCACCAAAACCACATCATGCTGTGTCTGTATGTTCATATTTATATCTAGTAAAATGTTTGAGACAATCTTAAAATTACAGTCCAACCTTTTAAAAATGTGACCCTGAGACAGAATAATGTAGAAGAACTCTGCCTGATGATGTGGTTGTGATGTCATCCTAAGTTGTACATTCACCTGGTTTTTGAAAGCATTGCTCCTTTATCCTAATAGTAATTGGCTCTCAGATCTCCATTGTCAGGATTAGTTCAGCCAGACCTCTCAGAGGAATTTTGTTCCCGACATGGAGCGGCTGTTGGAAAGAGTGTAAAGCATGTTCCATTCTGTAGATCACCAGGAGCCTAAACTATTTCACATAGCTGTTTTATATTCAAGCAGGAAGGTCTTTGAGCCCCTTTGCATCATCGTTGGCCATTACTGTATTGACTTGGTGTGGATTGCTTTAAATGGTCCCTTCATCTACGTGTTTTTTGTTGTGGCAGTTAACATGACGTAATAATGAGTGTTCTTTTTTCTGTGACTAAGATATTTTGATCTGTTTGCACGCACCTGACTGACGCCTGTATCGTTACTGCTTGTTACCAATAGATTCACCTTCTACACTCTTGTAAAGAAATCATCTGGAAACAGAAAAAAAACCCACGACTGTCTGATCGGACTATGTTTATGTTTTGGAACTTTTTGAAAACTCAAATGTTAACTCTTGCCAAAATCTGAAGCTGTTGTATTTTTATATTTCTGTGGGCAAACATTTAAATATCAGCCTTTTTCTTTTTTCCTATTTTCTTTTTTTTTTTTTTTTTTAAGTCAAATAGATGTCTCCACTCAAAATCACCACAGTTTGTAATTTTCCCACAGGAAAATGAAGATATTCAGTCACATTGTATTACTTTCTACAACATCAAGTTTTTAAATGTGGTTGTTTTGCACTTTAAAGTGATTCTATCAGTGTTACGGCTCTGAAAGTGGATTAAAGTGACAACTTTGCAATGTGACATATGATGCTAATTGTTATGTAGGTGTTGTTTGGAACTTCCTGTTACAGGAAATGTTTATAAATTCAGTAGAAACGAATATTCATATGCCTCTAATTTAAATCTGTGATCAGATCGGTTTAGACACTGCTTACCTTAATGTTACGTTGCTGACTGTAACATCGTTTGCAACAGCATGATGAACAGCATTTTCATATTTTACTCATAAGAACATGAGCTAAGTGACAATACCAGTCAGGTTTCATTAATGTGATTTAGCCAGAACACGGATCTTATGTCTGAACATTTGAAGAGATGGATATTAGGAGAAACTTTTATTGTATTAAAAAAAAAAAAAAATCTCATTTCAAGATGACCCGTTAATCTTGGAGTTACGTTTTCTTTGCAATCTAATCCTTAAGGATATCTTTATTGCAATGTTTAATCACTCAGTATTTATTTTGGAACCAAAGGAAATATTCTAATTACTTGTATCACTCATTTGTTGGGTAAATAATTGGTTCAACAGTTGCTGAATAGATGTCTTTTGGACCCTTTAGACAGGGTTCCATTAGCTTTGCCCTTCTCTTAATGTGGGTTTTATTAAAGTTAGTTTCCAAAATGTCAGACTAAAGCTGAAGTAAACGATTCTTGATTTATATATTTATAAAGTAGGAAAAAAAACATTCATCTCCTGAATTCCTTTTTTGTTTTTATTACAGCCTGTTTATTTTAGCCAAATATCAGGAGATGCCTTAAGAGTTTCACAAAGTGTCATTGTTGTATCACCTCTGATTTTTATTGTCTGAATAAAGTTTTTGAAGCTGATTTGGAGCTCTGAATATTCGACTTATGTAAAAGCTGCAAAATGTTCAACTTCTGTCCTTTAAGGGCAAGCCTCTGATGCACTCATACCAGTTGTCTGTCGATGGTCATTTACATAAACCTGGGCCGCTTTGCTCATACTCACATCACACTAAATGCAATACTCTCGCCTCACAGAAACATAAGAGACAAAATAGATGCACTATGTAGGTGCCACTTAAATGTTCTATACTAAATTGGGTACATATTCGATAGTTCAGTGCACTGTTGTGTGAGGTCTACATTCTTCTTCTGCACATGCGGGTTGCTTTGGGGTCGCAAACTGTTTACACAGAAGTCTGATTGCGGTCGCATTTAATTAGTATAAACGGCCCGGCATAAAAAATTGGATTTCCACAAAAAATCAGAATTGAGCATCAAGACCTACTTTGTGAATGTAGCCATACTTTCCCTATTGTAATGTGCAGAGTGCAGATTTTACAAACTTCATCCCAGTACACACACACTATACAAAAATTGCGCATCATAAGTCACAAATATACTTCATATACTTTATGTGCTTTATGCTGCATCTTATGTTTTGCATTGCAGATGCTTGGATGCAGCTGCTCAGCCATGGAAACCTATCCTATGAATCTTCATACACATTGTTTTTGAGCTAATCTGAAGGCCACAAACAGTTTGAAGGTCTGTAGTCACTGACTGCATTTTGCACCTCAGCATTCGCTGTGATCCCATTTTGTGGCGGGGTTGCATTGTGTCTCAGTCACTTCCATTTTGTGCATATTACCTCCAATATAAAGTCAATCGACTTTTTAGAGCAGTTTATCATGTTATGTTATTCCCTCATCAAAAACATACCTGGAGTGTTGCTCTGATTTATTCATGTATGTTTGAGGAATTCTTAAATCTCCCATGGCTGCCATTCAGGGCTGCCTAAATGCTTCCTAAATGCTTGCTCATACAATACGCCACCTATTTACACAAAGCTCCTCCTTGGAGCTCAGTCCCCAGCTGAACTCCTACTCCACAGAGCACCCCTTCCCCATGCCTCCCCAACACAGCTCCTCCAGACTAGCGACCATAGCAATTAGCAAACATCTGCTGGGCTTCTCAGTCCAGTGCTCCTAAGAACAGTTGTAAACAGCATCATGAAAAAGCATTGTTGTGATGACATGCTGAAGGGGGAGAGTTGGAAGGGATAGGAGCTTTTTAAAGTGTAACTAACCCCCCCCCCCCACCACCACCCTGCCCTCAGCAAAGGACGGAGCCAAGAGACACGGGCATGGCCAAGTGTGGGGATGAGGGGAGTGGGTAAGCGGAGCTGTGGTCAGGATGAAAGATGCTAACTTATAAAGTTTGTCACCATATTTAGTGACTTTTCAGACCCCTCTGGCGACTTTTTATCAAAAAAGCTTGAACTTGAGCTTCTCCTGCTTCCTAAACCTTGCAGTCAGTCAGACATAGCCGTCTGTCCTGCTGAATACCATCGCCAGCAGTAGGAGCAGAGGAGACCCATTCATGTCCATCGTGCAAATAAATCACACATTTGTAAAGCTGAGTACCAAACATCAAGCTAGAACCCTAAATAACCTATTTAGACAGTTTATCAGGAAAAAACTTAATTTGGGGGTTAGTTACACTTTAAAGAGACAGCAGCCAATTTCAAGGTGTCATGATGCAAAGTCAAATTTCTTTGAAGTTATTTTTGTTATATACAGCATTTTCAAACTGAAGGTAACATAGGTGATTGCGCTATAAAACGGGACTCAGGAAAATACATAATACCCCCCTTTAACAGTTGACTTAAGAATATTTAGTAGCGAGGAAATTTCCCCACTGGACTTTGCACAGGTGGCATCTCATCACGGTGCCAGCCTGGAATTCGCTAAACTCCTGAGAGTCACCCTTTTGTAGGTTTGTAGAAGCCGTCTGCATGCCGAGGTGCTGGATTTTATTCACCAAAGACAATGGAAGTGATCAGAAGATCTCATTTCAAAGATTCAGAGGGATGGCCCAGTACTTTTGGCAATACCTCTGTCCCATAATCTGAAGGATTTCACTCTATCTGTAGATTTTTTTTGGGATGCAGAAAGAGATGACCTTGGAGAACCTTGTATGAAAAATTGTTTTCTCTATATAGCATTTTACTGATCTCACATTTCAATTGATCAAGTGAGTAGAAAAATATTGTCTTATTTATAGCTGTTTTAGAGAAATGGTAGAGCTTTACTAACCTGCTGCTTCTGCCCCTAATACTGTATTTTGAGAGAACATTTCTTTGTATTTTCAGTCTTTTATACTAGAACTTATGCTTAGCCAGTTTTTGGTGTAGTTTTTCTTTCAAATAGCTTCTTATGATGCATTTATTTTAACTAGGAAATTGATACCTGGAGTAAAAGGTCTCTTCACAGGATTAAGCATGTTAAAAGCTAAAAACGTACCTATAACGAAGACTTTGGGAGGATTTCACTTTTTTCACATATTTAAAAAATGTCTAAGAAAAAAATTGTTAATCTAAACTGTAACCTTCTTGTCTGCTGAATGTTATTTTTAAACTAGAGATTACCTGATTTTTTTTTAAAGCACTCCTGCAGCAACACCAGTTGCACACAGACTTTGGAATTCCCACTGCAGAGTGACAGTGAATGCAGAATGATGAAGCGTGTATGAAGAAAGGTAACCAATATGTCTTAACGCTGAAGTTGTGTATGTGATGTTCAGCTGTTCTGCCTTTTTTCTGCTCACACAAGCGAGTTTTCTTTCATTCCGTCTTCATTTTAGATCTACTTACTGTCCTTCTGTGACGCATTTCCAGGCCAGAGGAGACTCTGAGTTCAGTGTGTTTCACTCACTACAAGCAGAAGAGCTTCAGGCCTTATGAGTGGTGGCAAATCCTCAATCCTCGGTGGAGTTGTAGGCAGAAGCTACACCAGCAGCAAAGACAATTTCCTGTAACATCCTGGTAGAATTACATCAATACCCAGATGATTTTTTTCATTCTTTAAATGTGATGATTATGAGAAACTGATGTGGTTTCATAACGTCTTTTTCCTTCAGATGTTAATATTTTATTTGAATCAAACTATACCAGAAGAAGGAGAGGCTATGAGAGCGTGTCATTACTTTGGTTTATCCCTCACATACTATTAGTATACAGCTGCATCAAAATCATATTTGGCAGTGTGACATCATGCCCCATGCTGAGGGGGTCGACCATTGTGAGTGGAAAATACAGGAGCGTGTTTCATGCGGACAACAGAGCAGTCTTTCGTGCATCACCTTTACTGAGTGGAGATGGACCGTTTCCAGCAGAGTGAAAACAACAAGAGGCTCTTTGTGCGATCTGAGTGCAGCTTGTTCCACCTACTGTAACTATTAAACCTCTCCAGATGTCTCTGCTGAGAAGAAAGTGTTTCCACTACGAGTGCCAACACAGATGCAAATGCACTCTGATGTCATGGTGGACGAACTAATGCAGGTTGTTTTCAGCGGAGGACAGGAGATAGAAATCGACCACAGAACAGCCGAGAGTCGGAGACGAGAGCAGAGAAGTGAAGCATTTTTGTTTTTTTTAGCAGGTTTATTAAAGAAAATGGTGAAAGAGAAATTTTGGGGACTGTAAAGCAGGGGTGTTAAACTCATTTTCATTTTGGGTCACATCAAGATCGTGAATGTTCTTAAAGGGCCGGTTGTGCCGGAATGTATTGATAAAACCCATTTACAAACTGTTAAAATGTTATAAAGAGCTGCATTCAATGAGTACTTCTCAAAATTAAATGAAACTGAACGTTTCACATCGATCAGTCCCTCCAGGATTTCGCGATTGTTTTTGTGACTTGTCAGGAATTTTGCAATATTTGCGCTTATTATGACGGTAACCGTGACTTTTTGTTACTCGCCACGTCGATCACAGACTACAACACGACATCAAGTCAGGTTGAGGCAGCAGCGAAGTAGAAGTAAGAAATACTGCCACCTGCAGGTTGGAGTTAGCATCTCTTAAACCCAATGTTTTTGACTATTTTTGCAGGAAATTTGGAATAAACTCACAATTATGCATTAGTGCAAAATAAATAAATAAATAAATAATAAAAAAATAAATAAAAATAAAATAAAATGCAGGGATCTGTTGATTTTCAGTGAATTTCTGAAACTGGAAGAACTGACTGATGTAATTTGCCAGAATATAGATAACTGTTTTGATTTGACTGATGAACTAATATTTGAGGACACAACTGTTTTGTAGAATGTATCCCTCTGGAGTCTAGAGAGTCCACATTCCCATATAAACACCTAGCTAATTAACACTCAGAGCTAAAATAAACTTAACTATTTTCATTCAATACTCTTGGGTGACTTCCATTATGAAGAAGAAAGATAAAGAATTTTGGTACAGAGGGAGATTGCTAACGTTGCTAGCTAGCTTTGCTAACACCACTTACACATAGCTTACCTTTCTTTGTGCTTCCTTTCTAAGTGAGTCGTACTCAGTCTCCATCATCTCTTAAAGCAAAGCACTGCAGAATTTGCAAATCGCTGTATTGTTTCTTCTGGATGTTGTTTTACAAATAGATTCTTTATGATTTATGACGCTGAATTGTATTAATGAAGAACGCAGTGGTTGTCCACTCCTAGACAACCACTGCTCACTTTCTTGGAATGCTAATGAAAGGTGGTGGGATGGGTGACAGTGGTAACAAAAATACATCATTAACACATTAACACTACTGTCCAGGGTGCACCCTGTCTCTCGGCCAATGACTGCTGGAGTTAGGTCACAGGCCCCCACGAGGCCTGTTGTGAGGGTACGGACAGTGAATGGATAATCAGATGTATTAGATGAAAGTGTACTATATTAAAATGAACTGAGCTGTATCTAATTTTATTCTGAATTTGTACTGAATTGGATTTGAATTCAATTAAACTCGACTATACTAAAATCAACTGACTTAATCTTTACAGGATCCATCTGGGATTGAATCCCAGTCTGCAATTGCTAAAATCATATATGAACTTAAGTGGACATAGTGAGGTGTATTGGATTGTTTAAATAAAATTAAATCTGAATCTACAAAGAATTTAAAAATAGACTGTATTTACAAAGATTGGCATGAACTGGACACAATGCTAATTCTGTGATAAACCAGATTATAATTTGATTAAATTGTACAGAAATAAATTGTTAGGCATTGCACCCACTCTCTTCCGCTTGGGAACATTCACTACCACCATATTAGCATGAAAATATCCATCTATCTCAATTTCCTGTACTTTGACTTTTCTTCTCTTATATCTCCATTTTCTTGGCTGCCATTTATCCTCGCTGTCTGTGTCAGGGAAAAACTTTGGTCACAGCTGTAGGAGCTTATTTTGGGAGCAACTCTACCCTCTGTGACTTGAATTCTTCACATATTTTTGCTGACATTTATAGAAATAGATTCTTCCCTTAGAAACCTTTGGTATCTAAGGTAGCTATAGCTACAACAACTTGCTGGACTTTAGCTGTTGACGTTCAACCAAAGCTTGATTAAATATTCCCTCAATTTGTGTTGTCTGTATTTTGATTCCATCTGAAGCAGGGGTCTCAAGTCCTTGAGGAATGAGTTTCTGCAACTTTTGGACGTGTCTCTGATTCAACACACCTGACTCATTAGCTCATTAGCAGATATCTGTAGAGTTCATCTGCATGGTCAGGAGGCAGTTTAGCTTTTTGAATCCAAGAATTTGGGCTGGTTGGATATATTGAAGAAAATGAGAACTTCTGGAACATGATGGAAGAACACCTTTGTCTAGGGGATCTCAACGCCAGTCCTCAAATTGTCCTGCTACTTTTAGCTGTGTAACTTGTCCGACACACCAACCCAATTCTTGGATCTACCTTCACTACTTCTGGCCTTGCTTCTCTCCCAGCTGTTCCCAAGTCTCATACTCCTGCTGTTTCTTCTCTCTCTTTGTCTTAAACATTTTCCCCCTTTCCTTTCTCCTTTGTCTTCTCCTTCATTCCACAGATTTTGCCAACAATACTAGATGCTGACGCTGACTGAGGTGGTATGGAAATGGGCGATTCCCATATTTACTTTGGGAAAGGTTGTATGCCAGATAACCTGTCTTGTGGGTTTGATATGCTAAGTTGAACTATGTTTTAGTGTTGCGTAAGAGTTGGTCACAAAAGCTACCAAAAAAGTCATTTTTCTATCCCAAAGACAACTCCATAACATATACGATTACACAAAATAAAGGATCATATTCAGAATCAGTCACACTGAGGTCTAGTTCCTGATGATTTATTTAAGGGAAAAAAGCACAAACTAATAAAACAATAGAGGCTAACAGCAGTTTTACAATCTACTTATTCAAACAGGAAGTGAACTTTCAAAGTTTTATCGAAGCTCATTGAAGGTTTAACTTTTATCATAGTTTTCAGGGCCTAGTTTGGATCTCTGATATCAAATGGCCATTTTCAGGAAGAAATGTTTGGGAGAAGAAATATAGTAAAAAACTGAAAGGGGCACCACGTGGATCAGTGGCTGAGCAGGTGCACCATATACAGAACCTACAGAACCTTTCTTATCAAGCTACTGTTGAATAAAGGCCACTAGTGCCATAGAAAACTTTAAAAAAAGGTTTTCAAGACCCCTTGATGCATCCGTTTCTCAGCTCAGAACTGCCTTAGAAGTAAAAGCAGAATGCCTTGCTGTGGTCCAGACTTTGATGCGTTACCTCTTAGCAAATCCATGGTTCTCACTACACTGTTTCCTGATTCTCAGCACAACAGTTTGTTAACCTGAAGGTCTACACATCAGAGGTGTAGCGTGAGTGTCAGCAGACCCAGTTCAGGAGCTTCCTAGGACACGCCAGATTAGCCTATCATACGTGGGCTTTCGTCTAAATCAGAAAAGGGGACTCTATTTCCCTTTCTTTGTGGAGGAAGCATTCTTCTACAGAGAGCCAGAATGGGATATACACAACTATCATTGTCTCCTCATCTCCTGCTGAACCTGCTTCCATGTTCAAGGCTCTCAACATGTAATCATTCCACTGAGTAAAAGGACGTTTAGATTTTTGAGTGTAACGCATAAATCACTATTTATAGTTAACAACTCATGGATTATTTTAAAAAGATTTTCCAGAACTCCTAAATTAGCAAAACAAAAATCATTCACATGTCTGCAGACATGCAAAAACACAAAATCTTGCCAAGTATTTCTGGTCTAGTTTCTAGTGCAAATATCTTGTATATACTGGATGTAAGATAAAACTAACTAACAAGTAACTTTACAGCAAGAAAAGAAAGCTTGTTTTAAGTCTAATTCCTTAATATTGATGGAAAAGTTATAGCTATAAGTGAAATATTTTGCCAGTGGAACAAAACCTTTTCGCTTATAATATGGGGAAAATGTCTTGTTCCACTGGCAGATTATCTCACTTATAACTTGTACTTTTGCATCAGCATTAAGGAATTACTGACTGAAAACAAGCTCCTATATCATGCTGAAAGTTACTCGTAAGTCAGTTTTGTCTCATTTCGAGTGTACTAAGATATTTGCACTAGAAACTAGACCAGAAATATTTGGTGAGATTTTGTGTTTTTGCAGTTTTCTCTTGAGTATTTCAACACTTCAGGGTCATAAAACATTCATGTTTTTGTTTTAAAATCCCGAGGCGCCATCAGCATGGAATAGGACGTTGTTTGGCTGCTCTGAAACGTCTGCCATGGACATTTTCAAGGTTCTTGCAGAGAACAGTGTGTGAATGTGTGTAAGACATGAGATCTGAGTGTTTGTGGTCACAGCAACCTTCCTCATTTATCGAGTTCTAGGAGTACACTGAGTTGTGCCCCAATCCATCAATAGAAGCTGGACTGAAAAAAAACTAACATGACTTACAATCCACTGAAATATATTGGAAAGTCCTGTATTTATTTGAACTTTGTGTAAATAGATTTTATTTAGACCATCTTGCTATTTCTATTATGTTGTAAGATGACTGTCGACCACTGGCGCCTACTTAACAGGATTATCTGAACTGAATTGAATTATAATGTTACTCAAGCTACATAACGTCTTCTCTAGCGCCTCCTTCGGGTCAACATTTGAGTCTGATCAATACATTTCTCTGCTAATAATAACAGTTTTGTTTCTAAGTTAAGAAAATGTTCCATGATGGATGCTTGTTGTTATCGTCTTCTGTCACATCTCTCCCATTGTAAAATCAATGCCATACTCATAACTGATTAAGGGCTGCAGCTTTGACTGAGGACAAAACGTAGCTCTAAGATGTAAACGTGCGTTGCAGAACATCACAAGACAACATGAACAACACAATCTCACATTGTATCAGATGGTGGTTTGGAAAATGGTGCAATGCCTTGGCTGCTGTTCTCATCTCTCTAAGTCTGTCAATTAGTGATAATGGACCCCATCGGCAGAGAGAAACCACTCCCTCCCTCCATCTCTCCGCTTTCTCTCCCTCCTTCACACAACCACACTTTCTCTCTCTCTGTCCGTCTTTCTTTCTACCTCTCAGTCAGTAATAATGGAGCCCGGCAGTCCAAAGAAGATCCAGTTTGCTGTGCCTCCTCTGCAGGGACAGATTGACCCACAGGCCGCTGAACATGTGAGTTTATCTGCATGTTTTCTAGAGTTTCAGATGTTTGCGGGGGTAAGAGGAGGTTCATGCATGTGAAGGGCTGAATGAGGCTTCTTTATAGTGAGTCTTGCCTGGAATTTTCTGTGTGGGTGCAGAGCAGCATGTGTGGTAAAATCAGTGCTATGACAACTGATATTTGTGCATCTGAGCATGTGTGTGTGGGGTGCTTTTGTAGTTTTGTTTGTATGCTTTTCAAACTGGTGCGTGTTTATACCAATTTCCATGCCCAGAAGATTTAAATATTTCCACCAAAATCCTTAGTAATTTTAATCAGCTCTATGCTGATTTATTCTGCTACTTCCTCCCAACTCAAACAATCTCCTTTGTTTTCCTTACATGGAAACAGAAAGTTTAAGCCACAAGATTAATGTCACATTTACTTGATCGAAGATGGTTTACCTCTTTATTGAACAAACAGGAACTCTCCAAGTGTAGAAATCTGGTGGATGACCAGAAAAAGGCCAAACGTTGTGTAATATTTCTTTAACTTGCATCTGAATGGAGGCTCCAGAAGGAAGGAACAGAAGCTGCTCTGTCATAAAGCCACCCAGTAGAGATTTAACTGGTGGCCCCTGTTTGTCTGCCGTCTTTACGAGGCATTTGGTCGATGGAGGCCGGATGCCTATGGAAGCTGCTAATGAACACTCAAGAGTTTAGGGTCCCTGCTGGGGTTGCATTTGGAGGCTACCCTCAACATTTCCACGAGTTACTAAAAGCTTTATCTATTGCCATTTTTTCTGACTTTTACGGTAACAATGACCATTTACAGTCCAGTGGTGTATGACATAAGCCAAACCTGGTCTTTATATGAGTGAGTCACTGATATTGTAGCATAGATGAGGTAGTTTATTGGCTAAACCAATGAAAAAATTGTTGAACAAAGTCACATGGAGAAGATTTTTTATGACAGCAGTCCTTAGAAAGTCTTCATCAGGCCTTTGAAGCCATCAGATGAGAGTAAAATAACCCAAACAAACAAAAAGCAGCTTTTTATATGAATCTATAGGAAACAAGGTATCCTAAATGTGTAAACCTAAAATTTCTTAACAAGAGAAGGTCTTTGGTCAGCCAACTTCATATATGCTGAGTCTCTGTTAAAAAAGCTAATTTCTGACTAAGCATGCCAGCTATGCTAACATATAAATATTGAACAAATTTATTGGCACCCCTGAAAAAGATTAGCAAAAACCCTTCAAACAAATGTGTATTTGGTTTTACAAAGTCAGCAGTGGCACAATTATTGTGACCTCTAACATTTGCCTTTGAAATATAACTGAAGGATTTTCTTATTTATAGTTTACTTTCTGCAAACTCTTATGCCTTGTTTCCACTGAGCGGTACAGCACAGGTCAGTACGGTTCAGTATGCCATTTTGTCTGTTTCCATTGTAAAAACAGCCCATACAACTGGCCAGTACTCCATCATTCCTGGGCCCCCTTCAGTTGTAGGTCTATAGGTTCAGTGGTATGGTCGGGTGAATCTACTTGCATCACACAAAACAGTCCATTGATTGGGGGTCAGAAAGAAGTCATTTGTTGCAACAAGCACGAGACATACTTGTGCGTCATGTTTGTCATTGTACGAGTGTTACGCAACGTTAGGTGTTTGGGTTTAACCCTGTCTGCCCAGCGAGAGTCCAACTGGCAATAGAAACACTCTCCTGAATATGCCAGACCTGCTCCATTGTCAAGTCTCCCTCTGTTTGGTTCAGTTCTAGCCAAGTTGGGTGTATCTCCATTGGCAGGGTGTTCCTCACTATGTGGGCGTGAATTAGATTAGGAACATGGATGGGAATGTGGGAAAATGGGTGAGCTGTGAACTGTGGTTGATGTTCTGATGATGTCATTTTGAGCGTGTACCCTTGGGTGGCTAGCTTCTCTGAAATCTCTCGGAATATTTGTTTGTTGTGGTTTGACCCTTCCAGTATGTGCTCTTCTGCCACAACTGATAGAAACCTCATGGTTTGACCATGGAATTATCGATTTACAGCTCGCCATCTTGCCAACTACTGCAGTCTTGTTGTGGACTGAAAATGGTAGCTGAGATGCTGTTGGTCAAGGAGTTTGAAAGTGCTGCCTTCGTTCATCCAGTGACATAAAACCATGGGCCAATCAATGAATGCAGTCTGCTTCCAATTAAATTGCTTGAGTGGAATACCCGGCTTGTACTACCCCTGAGGTTTCAAAAAAAGGGGAGGAACCATGCAGAATCTGAAAATGGAGGCAAATCTAGCCGAGGCTTACTGGGGAAGAATCGGATAAAGCAACGCTTATGGAGAAGGGGCTATAGTGTCCAGAACCACACCGACCCATGCTGTACCACTCAGTGGAAACAAGGCAAATACAAGATTGAGCTTTTTATCAGCCAACATTCAAGGTGGGTTTGGTGTGAAACAAAGGAACATTATGTGGAAAAGGACCTGGTGGCCACTGTTAAGTAAGGTGGAGGATAAGTGATGCTGAGGCCCTGTTGTTTCTTCAAAGACCCTGGGAACCTGGCGAGAGAGCGTAGCATCATGAACTCTTTGAAATTTAAAAATCTAAATCTGGTAGACTCGTCCAGAAAGGGCTTGTTATTGGGTCTTTCAACAGGATAATGAATAACACTTGGCCAAATAAACAGATACAGTCAGCCAGACTCAAAACCAGCCTTCTTCTGTGGCCATCTCAGTCCTCAGACTGAAATCATATAGAAAGTCTATGTGCAAATAGTTGTATTATGCCTTTTCTATATTTGCTCAAATTAAAGGTTAGAGTTTTCTAAATGCTAAGGGTAAGATTCTGCTGCTCAATAAAAGAAGATTTTTAATTAATGACTTTGTTTTCAACTGTATATGCGATCAAGAAAAAAGAACGCTTTTGCCAGCTCAAATTGTGATTAATTTTAATACTTTTAATTCTCCAAATGTGTGTTTGCTTCAGATCCGTCGCAGAAGACCGACCCCAGCAACCCTGCAGATCTACAGACACCTGGTCAGGTGAGAAAATGCAGAAAGCAGATTGTAGGAAGCAGTGAGATGGAAGGAGAGCAGAGCGGGAGCTGCAATAATGGAAGCTTTATTAGATTACTTTTTGTAAAGTGATCTGAGTGTCCAGGCTGGACTGATGAATGCAGAACCAGTGAGGGTCTGTGTGTTGCTCTCAGCTCCTGCAAATCCTTCCACAGAGGAACTGACTGATTCAATAATCTGCCTGATTTCACTCAGAGTTGGGTTCCAGCACTGCTGTGCTCAGTTCTGCAGCCCAATTTGTTTCTATGACAAGCTTGCAGCACAAAACTGAACACAAATGAGCTCCACCATCTTTAAATCAAAGACTGAAATGTATCTCCGGAACTTCAAGCGCTTTTTCTCCTTGTTATTGCAAAGATCGGCATTTTGAACACCTTCAGTACTCCTTCTGCTGGCAGCTGGAAAAACAAGAAGCATGTTCATGTTCTCAGTCCAGAAACAAACAAGGTCAGGAACTTCGCAGCTGTTACTTTATTATCATTTTGCTGAGATAGCAGCTAAAATAACTTTAGATATATATATTTTTAAAAGTATCTGATTCAAAAAGCATTAAGCTTTATTGCATATTGTATTTTTTAAAAAATGCATTAAAATTTCAAACTTTTTACATTTCTAACTTCAAGGAGGAAGGATGTCATTTAAACTGAAGGTCTGTTTGATACATTTAGGACAAAGCGGTCAGTAATTATATTTAAATTGCTTTCAAATCACAGACAAAACAAAAAAAGTGTGCAAGAAATTCCACTGAAGTACACAATTTTGTTCTTTTTGACTGACTCAGTTTCACTGTTACAATAAATATTGATAAAAAAGTGCACTATCAGCAAAGGTTAAAAAGATCTCTCACAAATGTGATTTTTAAATGTCATTGGCAACTTTTCCCATAAATAATATCATTTTACTGCTGTTGCTGTTTCCTGTCTTACTGTGTTTATTTGCATATCAAAAATGCCTCACATATGAGGAAATGAAGATCAGTTACCATCTGTCACTTTGTGACAGAATATTTAGAGTTTTTAGGTTATTTAGGGATAACGAAAGAAGCAAAACCAACCATGTGCTTTCTGTTGCAGCTGAAATTTATGGTCAGAAAACCAATCAGATAATGAAGTTGAACAAAAAGGACAAACAAAATCTATGAATTGATTCCTGAAACATAAAAAGAATAACTTAAAATGAATAAATTCTGGGAAAATGAAAGGTAGATGAGTTGAGAAAAATGTGTTCAAACAAAAAACAGACAAAACAACAGGAAGACACACAAAAGTAGAATTTAATAGTTTGTGCTCTGAAATAGACCTTAAAGCCACAGTATGTAACTTTTTCAAAAATATGTTTTTTGCTTATTTGTTAAAACCGTCATGATGTCGTGACAGTTTGGTATGAGAGAGATAATTGGTGAAAAGATGGAGTTCCTCCTCCTCCTCCCTGAGCCTCTATTGCCTTCTCAACAAATGAACCGCTCCCGACCTAAACAACCAATCAGAGCCAGGAGGGCCTTAGTGCTGTAAATCAACCTCATGTACGCACTACTAAATGTGCTAATGGTGAAGAAACAATTTACCGTCCAGGAAAACTGTTTACCCACCGTCATCAGTGGCCATGCTAACTAGCTTTAGCATTGGTGGCAGGCTATAGTGTGGTGAACCAGCTGTGGCGTAGCAGAGAGCAAGGGGAAGTGTGTGAGCAGCACCTACATGATGGTGATTGGCAGCACTAAGCCCCTCCTCCTGGCTCTGATTGGTTGTTTCTAACTGAGTGGTGTATTTCTGCAGTTAGTACTGGGAGCACTGGGAGAAGGCAGAGGAGCTTGATTTTTTCACAGATTATCTGTCTTATATTATACTGTCACGACATATTGATAATTTTAACAAATATGCAAAAAACATATTTTTCATAAACGTTACATACCACAGCTTTAAAAGACAGCTGGGATATGCAGAACTGCTGGGTTTGTACAAAAGTAGCTCATGTTTAAGCCTGGACTATCATCCGTATCAGTGGGTTTTTTTTTTTTTTTTTTTTTTACCTTTATTGTCATTATTACAAGAACAATGAAAGACACAGTTTGGTAAGAAACAGTTTCTCACTTCTCATGTCTCACCATGTCCAAGGATTACTGCACCTGCTTTTATGAAAATGTTTTAGACAGAAGAGTAATCCAAGCTTTTAAGGCCATGGAGGACAAAAATCAAGCCAAGTCACATGAACATTCTGGTCTGAGGAAACAAGGAGCAAAGCAGCTGAACAGAAAAACAAAATGCTGGAAGGACAGGAAGGTTTCAGTTCTCTGTGCTTTAAAAAGAGCACAACAGCAGATCAGTGTAGAAGGATGGAATCTGTTACTGGTTTGTTTGAATATGAACCACTCACTGCTGCTGTCTTGTCTCTCCCACAGATGTTGGAGATCAACAAAACGCCAGCGGGGAGCCACAGGTTTGAAAAAATGCTTGTAACGACACACACAGTCAGAAGATATGCAACGGTGGCAGAGCTGCAAAATCACAATTCCCTCTGAAAACTGGAGGTCCGTCTGAGGTGTTCACATTCAGACGTCGACTACTCCACCTTAAACTAAAACTATGTCTGTAAACTGTCCTGCTGAGAGGCTCTGAACTGATTTTGAATTTAAAAGCTGACTCGAATGTGAAAAGATAAATTTATCAATTTCCTGATCTTAAGGAAAAACAGATAAGGAACAAATCAGACATATATCCATGTGGAAAAGGTTACAAATCCATTTCAAAGGCTTATGGACCCCAGCGACCCACAACGAGAGCCATTATCTACAAATAGAGAAAACATGGAAGAGTGGGGAACCTGTCTCAGAATGGCTGACCTACCAGAATTACTCTGGGACAGTGACAGCTGGTGAATAAAAATCATGCCAGGACTGAAGTGCCAATAGAGTTCCCTTCCTTCCAAGTCCAGTATTATGATTCAAATGAATGGTAGGAAAATGACTACAGTTGCACAATAATATACCAAAAATAACATCAAGGGTTAAATTAGCTTAAAGTAAAAGGTCTGTTCAGAAACTTGCAAAATATAAAGAATTTAATTATTAAATTAGTGTCAACAGCTAACACCGAATCAGACTCAAAAATGTGAAAAACACCAAAATAATGTATGATTGGCTAGAAGTTTAACTCTGAACAAACAACAGGCTCAACTCAATTAAAACTGAAGAGAATCAACTAATGTCACCAAGCAACAGAGGCCTTTCTACCTAAAAGAACTAAAACACACTGGTATAGGATGAAATAATTACGGCTAACATAAAAATAACCCAGGAATCAGAAGGACATAACCAGGTTCTCCTGGAACCACAACACCAAGCAATCATCCTGGATTTATGTGACAATTAGGCACTCAGCAATATCTTACAGATATGAATGTTCATTGATCTGAGTCAGCAAACAGGACTTCAGCTCCTCCTTGTACAATATCACATCAGAACAGCCAACTGACCCAGCAAACATATCAGCTTAACATTAACATTAGAACTGCAGCAGAAACTTAAAAAAGGCAACAAGAGAATCAGCGTTATAAACAATTTAAAAAAAGAAATCTTAGCAACATTTATCCAGAGCAACATTAGCATTATGCTAACTAGAGCAGCATTAACATTATGCGAACCAGAGAAGCATTAGCATCAAATAAGCCACAGCAAAGTTCATAATTGATTATCAGCAAAGAGCAACTGATACCATCTGAACAGAAAAAGTAAACAACAAAAAAGAGCAGCGCAATATGAAAGCTAAAACTAATAAAACCAAAGCTGTAGCTTAGCTACCATCTGTAAAATCCTCTGCATTGTCATTAAAGATGGAGAAATTGGTCTAACTATCCCCCCTTCTGCCATGGTCGACATCATCAACTTTATCACCATAGTGACCCAAATTTTTCCAGCATTTGAACCTCAAAGATATTAAATTCAGCACTGCTGATTGGCCAGATGTTTATTATTTTTCCCTAGCAACCACACACAATTGGCTATGTATGTCCACTACTGGGTCGCTATCAGCAGCACCCCGAAGAGAACTGACAGGAGTCTGTGGGGGGAAATTAACTGTTGAATGAGTCAGTTAGTGGAAATGTTGTGTAAATAATACATATTATGTTTAGGCACACAGTATTATAGTAGCTAATACATTTTCTAAATCATGTTTATAGTTCATTTATTGTTAGACTTTTTTTTCTGCTGCCACATTGTGGAGGACGGTGCTCCAGTGCCCCCTACAGACATGCCGCCACTGCTCTAAGAGTGCATTAATAACTCATCCAGGAGGTCACAGAAGAACCCAGAACAACATCTAAAGTACAACAGGCCTCAGCTGCAGCAGTGAAGGTCAGAGTTCATATCAGCAATGAGAAAGGGCTGTGTACAAGCAATCAAACACAGTGGTGGTAGAGTCATGGGCTGGGACTGCCTTGCTGCTTCAGAACCTGCAGCTACAACTTGCTCTAACCGGTAGAATCATGTTCCGAAAGTCTTAGAAAAACCCTGTCCACACAGAAACGTGTCATTAAAGTTGCTTCTAAGCTGCTCTGATATTTCTTTAGATTGGAGCACGATGTGATACTTTGTGATATCTTTTATCTTACTTCATGTTGTTCTTGATTCTCCAGGTTAGGCAGTAATCAAAGATAGGCCTGGCGAGTGAAACTGACACACCCCCAAACCCCCCAGAAAAAAGTACCTGATCATAGTTGATTCCAGATTTAACAAGCTCTAGATTTCTGTTTTCACATAGGCCCAGGTTGGTTTGGAGAGCTTTTTCCCCTTAATTCATAAAACTGCTGTCAAAAACTGCATTTTGTATTTATTCAGATTATCTTTGTCTGATATTAAAATGTATTTGATGATCTGAATTATTGAAGTTCAACAATACAACAGAAATCATTTTAAGGAGACGAAAACTTTTTCACAGCAATGTATTTTGGTTTGCTGAACACGTGCAGCCCTGACATGGTGAAATATTCCATCATGGCTGCCTCCTTCAGCACATTGTAGTCTCTGTTGTTACATTATTTCCAGATCTTATCAAATCAGAATAAACTGTTGCATTAAAAAAAAAAAACGAAGTCATAAAATGAATTGCTTTCAGAATAAAAGGCATTGATAGTTCCAGGAAGTTAATCAATGGAACTCAAAAGTAAAAGTTCATATTCTTAAAATGATTAGAGTAGGAAGTGTGCCAAGTCATTCTGTCCCTCATTCCCATTTCAAATGTTGAATCAACTCACTGGTTTATAATCCCTACTGGTGAAATGATACCTCATACGAGCTGAAAAACTTATTTGGATCTGTAGTTTTTTTAAATGGTTAAAGCCTCGCAACAGTGTGGAAAAATAAATAACTGCAGGGCAGGTTTCCCCCGAAATTTTTTTAGAATTGTATATTTAAATGAGCTCACAGTCACTTTTAGTTTTCCCTTTCTTATGTGTAAGAACTCAAGCAGAAGTGAATGTTTCAGGACCATTTTCAGCAGTTTTGGGGTTTTGTCTTGCAGGCTTCAGATGCCGCTCAGAGGAAGCAGAGCACGTACGCCCCTCCATCAATGAAAGGTAAACAGGTTTTACTCTGACTTTACATCAGTTTGAAAAGTGTGCAACATTCCTGTAAAAATGGATGGAAACAGTTTTTAGCACTGAGAGAATGACTAGAAGAAAAAGTTTTTTAGTTCAGTTAAGGGTTTTTTGCTGCTCACTGTAGGGTCAGGATTAAAATTTTAAAAAGTTGTAAGTAGGGGTGCACAGATAAATTGGCCGGCCGATAAATCGACCCCAGTTTCCTTAATTTTCGGAGCTCGGCGATCGGCCAATACTTACATGTGAAACCGATATTATCTACCAATCTCATCCATCTCTGCAAAGGCCTGAAAATCAGCCACTGCCCCCTTCTGTTCTCTCATGAGAGAGGGCTGAGTGGCAGACCTGCCCACCAGGTCACGTCTGCGCGTGTGCGGTTAACAATAGTCACCCCACAGTTGTAAACTTAGAAACTTTGTCACTACATTTAGCGACTTTTCAGACAAAAAAAAAAAAAAAAATGGTATTGGCCACACTCGGAATCGGCAGGTCAGGATTTTTAAAGATTGGTGATCGGGCTGAAAACTGCAATCGGTGCACCCCTAGTGGTAAGGATGGGAGAAAGAATGGATTGAGAACATAACTCATGTGAAACACATCTCATGTGAAAAAAAGGCTCAAAGAGAGACAAATGGTTGAACACAAACAGCCCACACTGCTCAGCACCTTTTCTGCTTTGTCCTCTTTCTTCGTTAAAGTCCCATTTTACTGTTTTCAATAAGTTTATTTGTAATAGTAGTTTTACAAGTTAACACCTTGACTGTATTGAAATCTTATTTTACTGAGAGTTTTAAATAGGCTTCTCTGGATGATAAGTTTTAAAGGTTAACTTCTAAAAGCCTAAGCAGTGTCTGGGCCTCCAGCCTTTAGCTGGAGGGCCTACAGACTGGGCAATGGTTTCTCTGTAACGTTGTTCTTATGTCTCGTTCCTGCTCAAATACATTTCTAGTGATAATGACTGGAAAGCACTTGGTATCTCTGATAAAAAGAAAGATAGATTTTTTTTTCTTAGAAAGAAGTGATTAAATTCTCTGGAAAAAGGAGATCAAATGTTTTAACCCACATTATTCATTGCTGCCAGTTTAAATTCCATGTTTCTGCTGAGAGTTTAACCGTATTTCCCTGCAGCCTCCTCAACAGATAACGTCTGATGGTTGTTTTTATAGCTGTGCACACGGCTTTCTTCCTTTTAGGTTTGGTTGTGTTTTACATTTTGTTTGTTTTGCTTGCCATGCCATGCTTTCCGTTGTTTTCATAGCTTCTGGTTTTTCAGGCTGGATCCGAGCTTTTTATTTTCCTTTTTTAGCCTCTGGTCTTGTTGTTGTCAGTGGAATCCAGCTGGTGGTGTGAAGCTGGGGAGGAACTTATGTCCATAATCACACAACTTATTCAGACTGGCTTTATTGTCATGTTAAGACTTAAGTCAAACACTGAAGAGAACCCAACAGCCTAAACCCAAAACAGTTATTATCTCTCTACACCATAGCATGTAAATTTTCTTCTTTTGACCTCTGACATTAGTTTTAGAAACTAAAGCTCCTTGGAAAAGTATTGATACTTCTTGAGTTTTCAACCTTTTGTCATTATACGGCCACAAACTTCAAATTTTCTCCAGCTGGATTTTATGTAGAAGACCAACACAAAGTAGTGCATGGCTGTGAGGTGGAAGGGAAACAATTAAGTCAAAAAGTCAGTGTGGCTTGGATTTGTATTCAGCCACCCTGAGTGAATATTTTGTAGAACCACTTCTAGTTTCTACCAGCTTTGCACGTCTAGAGACTTGACTTTTTTCCCCATTCTTCTTAGCTCAAACGCAGAGTGGAGTGCATCTGTGAACTGTAATTTTTTTTGTCTTTCCGTAGACTCTCATTTTGATATAGGTTGGGACTTTGACTGGGCCATTTTAACACATAAATATGCATTACTCTGAACCAGTGTTGTCCAAAGTGTGGAATAATTTTAACGTGGCTGCCGCCCACAATTCAAGGCAGTTAAACAAAAACCAGGGTGAGATTTTTACTGATAAATTTAAATCTTCTTAAAATTGAAAACCATTAGGTAAAACAGACAGTGTTTATCTTTCACTAACCTCAGTTTTTGCTTTCCTTTAATTTGGATATTAAGTGTGACCACAAATATCCAGTGACCTTTACTGAAAAGCAGGCTTAGGTGCATTCATATTAATGGTTATAAATACAACAAGTGTTTTCAAAGAAAGGGGGACCCAGATCCTGTTCTTGTTGCTGACAGACTTTCTTTTGTAATCTTGTAATAACGCAAATGTGAAAAACTCTTTTTACATTTCACAGCTACAGTGATTTGCAGATCCCCTTTTTTACAAAAAGCAGACTGCTTTTTTTTTGTTTAACTAAAATATTGCTTGTTTAGTTTTATTTTGAGCAGGGTAAAAAAAAACCCATCTTTTTAAAATAAAACAACAAAAATCCTATTCTTTTGGCCCAACAGTACATTGAACTTGAAGAGAACTTATTCTGTTGGACTTCTGGCTGTATATTTAGGGTTGTCCGAGTGGAGGGCGAACCTCTGACTCCAGTCTCAAGTCTTTTCCAGCCTCTAACAGGTTTCCCACCAAAGCGTGCCTTTAACCGGTCCTTCCTCAGCCGGCCCTGGGGAGATTCTTCTCCATTTGCAGATCCTGCATGGTTCCTCTCTGTTTTTTGGAACCACCTCAGGGGTGGTACAAGCTAGACCGAGCAATTTGATTGGCAGCACAATCCATTTGTTGATTGGCCCATGGATTTACGTCACTGTATGAGCCAAGGCGGTTCTTGTGGAAGAGCGCATACAGCGTCAACTGGATGGGTCAACCTGCAACAAACAAACGCACTGAGAGATTTCGGAGAAACTGGCCGCCCAAGGGTACACGCGCAAAATGACATCATCGACCACAGCTCCTGTGCGCTCATAACCCCCCCAGGTTCCGGCATTCCTGCTCACATTCCTACCCATATTCATGGCCACATAGTGAGGAACCAGTGGAAACACACACAGCTTGGCTAGAACCGAACCAGACATTAACCAGCTACAGTGATACTTAACAATGGAGAAGGGGCTCAACACTGACCCGCTTCATTGTCCCTGCTCGAGACAGTCATCCCCTCAGCATGATGCTCCCACCACTATGTTTCACTATAGGAATGGTGCATTCAGGGTGATGTGCAAATTACTAATTATGTGACTTCTGAAGGTAATTGCTGGCATTGGATTTTATTTTAGTGTTCCACAGTAAAGCACAGTACTATTGGACAACATGTTCAGTTTGTAGTTCATGCATATCAAACTCAAGGCCCGAGGGCCCAGTCTGGCCCGCCAAAGCTTTTTATGTGGCCCTCAAGACCAGGGGTCTGCAAACTGAGGCTCCAGAGCCACAAGTGACTCTTCGGGCCTTCCACAGTGGCTATTAATAACTTTGGCTAAAATGATAAAGAACGAACTAACACATTAAAATATAGAAATTAGACATGTTCTTGAGATCTTATCACAATATTTTGTCGTATTTATTGTAATGTTGATAAAAACCAGACAATAAAAAGTATTTAGAACTTCTTTTCAATCTTTTTAAGGACACTGCATGTCACTGTAGTCAAAGCTCCACAAATATAAAATATTGCCCTGCATTTAATCATATTTTCACATTTATTGACATGCTTATGGAACCAACTCTAGGGAAAATAGTATCAATAACAATTCCAACAGTACAGACAGTTTTTAGGGTTTTCAAACATCGTTAATTGGAACTTGTTACGATAAATCAAAATTCATTTAGGAAATTTTTCGCAATAACGACAATAAATGCCTCTCACTAACAGATATAATAAAAAAAGGAGGTTTTAGCTGTTTTTATCTTCTCCGTGGAATAATTACATTGAATTTCCACAACAGAATGGCACTAAAAGTATGAGTAATAATTTTTAGAATTTTTTTTTTCATTATGTCGAAAACTTTTTTTTAATGTCCATTTCCACAAATATTGACATCTCATTGAAGAAAATGTATCAATCTTTTTGTAAGAGTTTAAGTAAAATAGTGGTTTTTTTTTTAAGTATGACAACATTTCCTATAATAGATACATATCAGAAACTTTTTTATAAAAGCTCATGTAACATTTGTAGCTCTAGGCAAGTTTTATTAAGTGAACCGAGGGTAAAAATGTCTCCTTGGGTTGTAAAGGTTGCAGACACCTGCTCTAGACGAGGGAGACACATAAAAGGAACCTTCAAAAAACAGTCGTGTGCTTAAATATTATTTTATCATTCAAATCAAAGTAGTTTTTATCTGTATCCTGTCAAATGATATCAATGAGAAAAGATGTTCAATACTATTTAATATCAAGAAGTACTCATCGGATCCAGAGATAGCTATTTATTAACATTTTAACTGTTTGTTAATGGGTTTTATCAATACATTCTGCCACAACTGGCCCTTTAAGAACATTCATGATCTTGATGCGGCCCAGAATGAAAATGAGTTTGACCCACCTGTTCTGGATGGTCAAAAGCTGTGGAACATTACCCCAGAAGACAGGCAGCTCTAATTACTGCAAAACAGATTCAACAAAGTATTTGTGGAAATCATGTGTAATTTTCCTCCTACTTCACAATCGTGCACTAATTTAAGTTGGGCTTTTTACATAAAACCCCAATAAAATAGCATAGGAATTTCTGGATATAACATGGCTGAATGTAGAAAAGAACAAAAGGATACTTTTGGAAGACAGTGTAGCGGCTCGTTCCTGATGGAAATGGTGGCTCGAAATACACACAGAGAGAACATCACAGTTTTATCACATTTCAAAGAGCTTCAACTTATCTTATGGCAAAAAAAAACCAATGCAAAGTGCACCTGTCAACTCTAAATAATTGATCAAATTGTTTCTTGAAGCAAAGCAGAATTGTTTCCTGCAGCACAGTTCGAAGGAGTTTAAATAAAAAATGCTTCATGTTTTCTATTACACATTTGACTTGAAGTATGGGTAACTGCATGTAGGAAAAGGTGCATGTTTGAAGAAAAAAAACAGAGGAAAGAAGATGCGTAACACATGATTAGACGCTAAGAGCGCTGACTTGATTCTGGGAAGAGACGAAGTGTAAAAGCTTTTCTTTAATCGATCCCAGCTGGTTGAATGCGAGCATGTGAATCTGCTAAAAGCCTCTTGAGTAAGTGCCGATGCACCAAACACAGAGGAGGACTAGATAATGGAGGATAGAAGATTGGCTCACAATGCAGAAATCTGAAAGCATTAAACAGAAACAAAGGATTAGGAGCAACACGTCTTGCTCTTTTGGATGTCAGTGATCGTAACATTTTTGTCTCATGAAGCCTGAAGCTTCTGACAGAGGAATATTTATGCTCCAAAACAGGAGGTGAAAACGCAAAACAAATCCACAGCTGGATTACTGGATTCTTTCATTTCTTCCTGTGTTTTTTGCCTCTTTTTGGTTAAAGTCTCCGATTATCATCATAGTTATTACTTTATTGATTTTTTTTTTTTTTTTTTTTTTTTTTTTTTTTTTTTTTTAATAAAGGAGTTTTCTTGAAAAGATTGTTTTGCAGCAATGTACCTGTAGTTCAAATGTCTCTCCACTAGAGGTGCTATTCTCTCCTCAGACCTTCAGCTGGGGGTGGAGCAACATCTTCTTGGGGCGGGGTTCTGTGAGACAGACAGCCAGCTGAGCCCAATCACAGCGCAACTTTATGCAACTGGTTACACGTGGGCCAATCACAATCAGCCAGAGGAACCCAATGGGAATGAGGCGTGTTTGCTGTTAGCCAATCAAGAGAGAGGCGTGGCAGAGAGCAACAGCTCAGGGGGTAAACAGTTTTTTTAGATCAAAGAAGGAAAATCATTTTTTAAACTGTAATGTTTTCGACAAATTTGTTTGATAAGGAGAATTAAGTTTGCATGATGTGTTTTTGACGGAATTATTCTCTAAGCAAAAAAGAAGTCATGATTCTACAGGAGGTGCAAATACAAACTCAAACTGCTGTTTGAAGAGTTAGGTGTTAATCAGAAAAAACAGTTAATTCACAACGTTAATTTCTAAAGCGTTATTTAAAAATAAAGTTATATTTCAACAAAAATAAATATATAAAAATTTCACAAAGTAAAATCAACAATTAAGCAGTTCAGTTCAGTTTATTTATGTGGTGCCAATTCACAACATATCCAGAATCTAACTCTGTTAAAGCTCAGGTCAGATCAGTTTAACGCATCTCAATCTAATCCAATCATAGAGTCTTATTCATTCCTAATTTTGAAAACATACCATCAAATTCAGTTGAACATTTAATACCAATGTGCATAGAAGCCACATCAATTGAGTCATAGACATTGCAGCAATCCGCCATCCTGAGAAAGCATGTAATCACTGTCTAATTAATATTATTATTATTAAAGCTGCAGAATGCAACTTTGCACCGCTCCCGACCTAAAACAACCAATCACAGCCAGGAGGCGGGGCTTAGCGCTGTCAGTCAGCCTCATATACACATCGCTCACACACTTACTGTCTGCTACATTACAGCTGGTTCATCACAACATAGCCTGCCATGTATGCTAAGGCTAAGGCTAGTTAGCATGGCCACTGATGACGGCAGATAAACAGTCTTCCTGGAACAGTAAAGTTGTTTCTTCACCATTAGCACATTTTGCAGTGTGTACATGAGGATGATTGGCAGCACTAAGCCCCTCCTCCTGGCTCTGATTGGCTGTTTTAGGTCGGGAGCGGTGCATTTGGCAATAGTAGCTCAGGGAGGAGGTGGAGCAGCTCAATCTTTTCACAGATTATCTATCTTATACCATACTGCTAATATTCATGGTAATGGTTTTAACAAATATGCAAAAAACATATTTTTGTAAAAGTTACATACTGCAGCTTTAATAGCATTCATATTTGTCCTGATGAAACGCAACTGCTGGTACTAACTCTCTGTCTCTCCCTTCCGGCTTCCCTTCTCTTGTGGCTTTGCACATTTCCCTCTCCTCCAACCACCTTCTCAGATTTGTCCAGCACCAAAACTAAGGAAACGCCCAGCCCTGACTCCATCTCCCGATAGCTGCTTCTCATCTAACTTCTGTCTTTTTGTCTCATTAACCAACTGTTCTTCTGTCTGCTTTTCCACTTATTCCAATAATGCTCTGGTTTGCTAATATTCAGCACTTAAAAACTATTTTGAGTTTTTTTTTTTGTTTGTTTGGGTCAGTCTGAGTTTTTAAAATATGGCTGTGAATAAATATAAATATATACTAAGGGCAAACCACAAATGTCTGAGTGTTGTCTTTTTAAACAATAGGTAGATTTAAGTCCTCCATTTTTTAGAATAATACAAATAAAAAAGTTTGGATGAAACTGAAATATTCTAATGTTCCACTGTTATTCCTTTGAAATGATCTAAACGGAGTGGGATGAACCAAACCACTGGGAGAACCATTAAGAGATTCAACCATTAAGAACAGGTACCGACTGTCTGAATGACCCAGTGTGCATGTTGCTGCATTAGCACTTGAAATAACTTTGGGTTTGTCTGAGGAAGAGTATGTGAGGTGCAAGAAAAAAATGCCCTCTCTGTGTTTGTATATACATGGCTCCCAAAAGAAAAAGAAACGGGATTTACCAGAAAAGATGGTGGAAAAGAACCTTAAATTCACAAACCACTAAATGTTTGTGTTTAATCTCTCCTTCAAAGGACTGTAAAAATACCTTTTCTATGGCACATAAATGCTATTGTTTGTATTTGCCCTTTACTTTATGTTTCCCGTACATTTAGTCCAAATACAGTATACATATATTTTTGGGTCTTTTTAGGCATTTCCATCTAAATTTTGATCTTGATTCCTGGAAAACAAGCAAAGAATTGTTGACTTGATCTGTACTTGTGGGACTGTAATGAATTTAAGTAAAAATCCCCCAATCCTCACTTGGGGGATTTTCTCAGGCCTTGTGTGAACAAGATATCTTGATAACACTTTTGAAACTTCTCACTCTTGGGGTTGTCATCATGTTCATGCCTCGTCCTGATTGGTTCTACATCCCGGAAGTGGCAGAAAATTCCAGGAGTGGGAGAGAGACTTACAGTGTAAGCAAGATGTGCCTTCCACAAGTCCAGCCTGATTGGGCAAGGCCAGTGAGAGTTTGAAAATCATTCAATTTGTCTTTATGAACATCACCTGTTTGTCTGACTACAGTGACTTTTCTGAGCTACTCATGTTACCATACATCCAAATCTGTTGGACATATTTATTGCTTTGGCTACTTCCTCGGAGTAATGCAGGGCAGTTCTAGGATTGATAGGTTCAGATTCCTTTGACAGAGAGGAAAAAAAGCTGGACTGTGATCCTTCTTGATTGCCAAGAGTCTTATGCCTCGTTTCCACTGAGTGGTATGATGCGAGTTGGTGCGGTTCGGTGCGCTATTCTGTCTGTTTCCATTGTAAAAGCGGCCCATACAACTGACCAATACCACACCATTACTGGGCATTGTTCAGTTGCTCATAGGACAATGGTACAGTTAGGGTGGAGCTACTGGCATCACACAACACAATCCATTGATTGGGGAACAGAAAAACGTCACTGTTTGTGACAAGCTTGAGACATACTAGTGCATCATGTTTGTCATCGCACTAGTATGTAGACATTTGAGTTTAACATCACCTGCCCACTGAGTCCAACTGGTGGTGGAAACTCTCTCCTAAATACGCTATCCTAAAATAGTGTTCCAAACCAAACTGATCCGTGCCATACCGCTCAGTGGAAACGAGGCATTAGATCCAGAGAGTGAGCAACATTCCACAGTCGTTATCTGGGAAGGACCTTTTGTGTTGCATGCTGTGAAAGTGAATAGCTATCAGAAGTGAGAAGTTCAAAGACCTTTCCTGCCCCTTTTTTTCAGATTAAATGGAGATCTTTTAAATATCTAATGAAAAGCTTTATGTCAGGATAACCTGGAGCCTTCTAAACACTGGAAGCTGTTTTTTTAGCGTTGGTCTTTGTTGTTAGCTTGGTTTGGTACTTGTATTTCTAATCAGTAGATATGGGTAAATATAATAATACATTTACACTTCAATTCCATTCGTAGCTTAACGTGATTTTCTCATGATCTTTAGATGACTTTTGTCTGAAAATAAATTATACTGAGAGATAAATTAGACTTCTGTCCTTTTTGTTGGCTGTAATTGTTCAATGGGAATGAAAACAACTCCTGTAAAAATTTACCTCATTTGCTCAAGTCCTGTTTAAATTTCACAAATGTTTGTTTTTCTTTGCTTAAGTTGTACAAACAAATTATGCATTCCACTTTTCAACCTGAATTGCTGAAATAAATTAACTGAGATGCACCTTTTTATGCATCAGCTCATCAGGGCAGAAGAGAATGGAGTAAAAATTTGTTTAGTGATGGTGACCATGCATTTTTTTTTTGTCTTTAATGAAGGTAAACTGGAAAGGACTGTACCTGAGGAAGAAGAGGAAGAAACCAGCCATCAGGGATGACTGATCCACACCAGCACCAGAGACACATCAGCACAAAAGAAGCAGCCAATCTATTTTGATGACTGGAAAAATCAAGATGACACATACGTCAATCAAAGATAGTACTAACATGACAGGAAATGTATCAGAGTGAGAGCTTACATAGTGTTAGAAAAGAAAAACTTTTTTTTTTATATCTGAGCAGGTGAAGAACTGTATTCAAAATTAATACCTGCAGAAATTTTCTAAAAGCATCTCATCATCAGCATGGTCGCTACACAAGTTAACAGTTTACACTCTTACTGCTCCATCCTTACCGCTGTACCTTGAGATTAATCTGACATACAGTACAAAATGAAATGGTGTCCTTCACTTTTTACCCTGTTCCTTCATACACTGTTAAAAGTTTATTTTTAAATGCAGACTCTATAAGACAAATAGGCTTCTAGATGCCTTTAAAACAGTTAACGAAAAGAATTCAAAGCTGTAAGTTGATAGATTTTTTTTTTTTTTTTTTTTTTTTTTTTTTAAAGTTTCAAGCGTACCCCAAAAAATAAATGAACAACAAAAAAATTTTAGGTTATAAAGTGTGCATTTTTGGTACAGTAATTAGCCGGTTTCTGCAACGGGACAACCACACTAGCTAGCCACATTTAGGAAGGTCAAAGATTTGAATAATGGATGAACTGACAAAAAAAAAATCTATATTTTCATGATATATATATATATATATATATATATAATATATATATATATATATATATATATATATATATATATATATATATATAAACAGGAACGGTAGAAAGGTTAATAAAAATACACACTTAAAATCTTTTTCCTCCATTTTCAGCTTCAGCTAATAATGTTTACATACTAGCTTGAGCCGATATTAGCTTAATTAGCAAGGAGAGTGGGGTAAATTGAACCATTTGTTTTTCTTATGCTGTCATCTAGGCAAGCACAAATGATACAGGACTTCACAAAAATGTTTACCTTTATTTCAGGATGTTTGCTTTCAGTGGAAATGCAAAGATTGACATAAGGGGGAAAAAAAAAAGACTTCCTCAAAAAAAACTGGTCTTGTGGTTCCTGCTTAGGGGTAAATTGAGCCACCTGGGTTTGAATGAACCAGTTTACTTTTACCAGTTTAAACATGAGCAGTATTTGGAGAAACTTTAAATGATATAACAAGTCAAATATAAAGATATTGTTCAAAATATCTGAATAAAAATGATGATACGATTGAAGACTGTCAAACAGTGTGACAACTGTCACGAATTCACACGGTTTTCTCAACAAGTAACTACTCTGCATTCCACTCCTCAAGGTTGAAGGGAAACATGAAGTGCTGCTCTCTCCAAGCAGTTCCTCCAATCTTTTGAAGTTGTTTTGTCTTCTTTAGCACATCGCTTTGTGACCAAAGTGCTACATCATCTTCCTTGAAAGCAGAAGCTGGGTTCTCTTTGGCAGTGCTTCCTCTGATTCTTTTGAAACATCTTGCACTTATGTTGTCGCCCCCAAGATTACAACCAAGCCACTGTTACTCCCGGCTCCTGTTTTTGGTTAGTCCTATAAATGCTTTATAACATCCTACCAGCAGATCAATTCTTTTCCTAGATGTTGGGGACAGGGATCTTGTTTCTGTCTGCCAACTCAAATGGCAAATGGAGTCAGACTATGGAAGCCCTGTCTCAATTTACCCCAAGACAACTGGGTCACTTTACCCCAATAACCTAGCTTAGCATAATGAGCAAATCTTCAGCTAAATGGTTTATATGATTTAATATGCTGGCAAATCATCAACATGATCTAAAAATCTACATTTTAAGCCTTGGGTAAATTTGCTTTCACATAACAGTCATTACAGCTGAAATGTAAAAATTTTACAAAAAAATTTTACTTTGACATGCAAAAGCTTTTTTGTAAAAAAAAAGAAAGCAACAAAAAGATATTTATCACTTTACCACATGCTTCATTCAATTTAAGGGACAACAAGATGGAGGGTAGTTGTAGAATTTATGGTCACACAACAACAAATGTGGACCGATGCTTCAATCCAGGGGGTGGCTCAACTTTCCCACTGAGTCATCTTTTTTTGTGTCTCTAGTGGCCTTTGTTTGATAGTAGATTGACAGGAAAGTGGGTTGTGAGAGATGGGGAAAACATTTGGCAAAGGTCAACAGGCCGGGACTTGAGCCTGTAACAGCTGCAAGGAGGACTGAGGCCTCTGTACGTTGATCGCGCACTCTACCCCTGTGCCACCGCAGTCCCCCCACTGGCTTATCTTACCCTACTCTCCCCTAAACAACAGTTAAAGTCAACAAGTATCTGTTGACTTCTGACAGTGACAGTCTGCTAGAGTGAAAGCCACTAATGTTTGTATTCCTGTTCACTATGAAACTAAATTGAATGGAAAAACAATGTGGTTCATGAAGGACTCAATTCATGTTGTACCTAACGTTTCCATTTTAAGATTTTTATTTGTAAGTGAAACTATCCCCTAAAAAATAAAAATAAAAAATTGTCCTTTTCCATCAACTGGCTGCACTGGCAAATTTCTGCCATTCTTAAATTGGGATTGGGGCTTTACTTCGGACACCCCTGGTGTAGTGTTTGCTAATTCAGATTTTAGGATGTACAATATGCTACCATCTTCTGTCTGATTACATTGGGGAATAAGATGTTCCATTTTTACAGCATCAAGCAGTGCCATTTAACAGCACAGTGAACAGCACAAACCAACTGTTTCACTGATTCATTTTCTTTCCAGTCTGTTTTGTCCAAGAGACAATTCTGAACATACAATGTACCTCCTTCTAACTTCATATCATCATCAACACCCATACAAGTATCTCATGGCAACACTGAAACAAGTAGGCAAAATGTACACAAGTGCCAATGTTAGCTTTTGCATCATAGCAAGAGTTTAACTAGGGTGCCCCCTGCTGGCTACTGCCAGACATCAGGGCTGAGTCAAACAAACAAACAAAAAAAACAAAACAAAAGAACCAGTCTTTTTGGATTTCTTTAAAACAGTTGGGTAACTATTGCTCTATCCATTAGAAATAACCTTCTTTGAACTTTGTGAAATCAAGAATTTAGGTAATAATGACAATAATATTTTGCAGTATTTGACATTTCTTTTTTTGTTTTTGGTCATTTGTCACAATTAAATGTTTCAGATCATGAAACAAATTTAAAAATATAAATAATAAGGTAAGGCAAGTTTATTCGTACAACACATTTCAACAACAACAACAACAAAATGTTTACAAGATGAAAATCCATCCGTCATCTGTACCCGGCTTTTGTTGCAGGGTCGGGTTGGGAGGGGGGCTGGTGCCCATCTCCAGCGGTCACTGGGTGGGAGGTGGGTACACCCTGGACAGGTCGACAGTCCATCACTGGGAAACATAGAGACACACAGGACAAATGAGCATGCACACACACACACACACACACACACACTTGAGAACAATTTAGTGACACCAGTGAAATTAACAGTCATGTCTCTAGACTGTAGCAGGAAGCTGGAGTACCCGGAGATAACCCACGCATGTACAGGGAGAACATGAAACGAGTTTGGAACCCAAGACCTTCTTGGATCAAGGCATCGGTACAATGAACTGCACCACAGTACAGCCCTAATATGAAAATATTTTACATATTAATAGTATATAATATGTATTTATTATATGTATTAACATAATAATAATAATAATAATAATAATAATACAAGAAGCTGTTTTTGTATTTACCTTATTCCTGGGCCCCATAAGGCTTTGTGTGAATCATGGGTGCAACTTCTGCTGCAAACCGGAACCGGCTTTTGTTTTGTCCCCTCCCCCGCCATTTTTTGGAAAAATTTAAAAATATAAACATATCACAATCAACATCAAAAAGGTACCATAATATGTACATTTAGTGTTAACACTATATACTTACAGAGAAGAGACAATCCCCCCGCCTCCACCCCCACCCCACCACCCTCCAAACAAGTATCACATGTAGAAAATAGATGATGAAATCCTCAGTTACTTTCTCACAAAATGCACACTTATCCACATCTACTTTGAACCTGTGTCTCAGAAATTCCTCAGCTGGATTAATTTTTTAAAATAATTTTAAAATGCATTTCTTTTATTTTGGAGGAGAGTGTAAAAGATAAATATTTAGATTTAATCTTCTTAATTTGTTCCTTGTTAAAGTCTCTGAGGATATACTCCCTTTTAAGCGCACCTGTGGCCCAGTAATAGTTATCCTATTACTGCAGCTTCTTATAAACTTGTTATTGCATGGATTCAAGCTGACGAGGAAAGGCTTTCCTCATTTGTTTATACTTTGGCGGGGTGCAACATATTTGAAATTTGTCGCAAAACTTTGAATGTTGTAATATGTTTACATCTGCATCCATAAAGTCCACACACCTTTACATTTCAATTAGAATTTTAAAATAGACTTCCTTTACTTTTGGAGGTAGAAGAAAAGAAATAAGTTTGTCCTAATTTTAGAAATGATATCTATTCCAAAACCCTTCAAAATATACTGCCATTTAACTTGACCAGGGTACAGCTCCATCTGTAAAACTCTCCTAGTGAACTTGTTTGTCTTTTTTATTTTTACCTTTAAAGTCTATACCTTCTATATACAGTTGACTCAGAACAGGGGATGTTCGGGAGTGACACACATCTTCTTTAACCATAGATTTAAGAGGTGTTGGAATTACTTTTATCAGCTTGTTGTAAACCTTGACATCAAAAACAAGATTGAATTTCACATAAAATTCTTTGAATGATAATATATCACCATTATCATTCATGAAATGGAATATGGTCCCTATACCTTTTAAAAACAAGTTCTCTATAAATATACATTTTCTATTTAACAAAATATACCTGTTGTTCCATACTGGAGTATTATGTGGTGTGAAATCGTGTTTGTACAGAAGTTTCCAACAGAGCAGGACCTGTTGATGAAAATCTGACAGTTTGATGGGTAACTTATTCCAGTCAAAGTCACATCTAAAGAGAAAATCAATTCCACCGACAGTTTGAAAAATAAAATCAGGAATAACAAACCAGGAAGATTGTAAACAGTTATAAAATGATTTCACCCAATTAAGTTTTAGCCAAAGTCAATTACATGAATACCAGCTTCCTCCTCATATATATATATATATATATATATATATATATATATATATATATATATATATATATATATATATATATATATTTACCATAAATTCCTTTCTAATATAATGACTTTTGTTCTTCCATACATAACAAATTAAAGTTGATTTTGTTTATGGCTTTAATGTCTGGTGACCCCGGCAGAGAACACTGGGTAGATCAGTGTGGATAAGCTCTCCACCTTGGTGAGGAGGATTCTTCCAGTGATTGTGACATCCCTCGGAATCCATTTACTTAAAATTGCTTTGCATTTTTCAATGTTATTATGGATATTTTTCTTCTCAGATACTGCCTCATCTTTAGATATCAATATTTCTAAATATTTTACCTCGTTCCTTACTTTTATATTATGCAGTGGTTGCAAAGGATAATTACGAATAGTCCGAATTTCACACTTGTTTATATTTAATTGCAAACCAGAGGAACGTCTAAACGACTTGAACCATTTTGAGTGATTTTCACGGGGTAATACCGCCATCTGCTGGTAGTTTTGTTCATGGCATCTCTGTGTTGGTCGTCTGGCTGGTTAGTAACGGACCCGTGTTCACGTGCAGTCCCGTTTCCTGCTGCGTATTTGTCCACCAAAGAAACAAACACCCAGTTAAAAGATCGATTTTCAACCAGTTTTCTGCACCAATTTATTGAGAATGCTTGAACACCCTTTCACTGAGGATCTTTACAGGTGAACATTCAGTATCTGCAATTTTAAACTGAGATTTGTTATCAGTGTGACCGTATACAAAATACACCAGGGTGTATGTGCTCATTTATTTACTGTAATTAGAACAAATCCTGTGTGTCCCTTAGGGGTCTCCGTAGTGATAAACATACCATTATTTGTCGATTGCGGCTGAAGACTACTTTATTGGTTGAATCATGTTAATATTATATAGATGGGTTTCTTTTTCACAACAGGGTGTGTATATACCCACACACACAATGTGAAAATGAATGAAAATAAATCAATAGTCAGAGATCCATGTTTACTGTCATTCCAGTTTCACAAATATAACAAAGTGCTGCATTTCAGCAGAACATTGCATAATTTTACAAGGTATTCAAAAGTATTTCTCCATCTTTTTGTAAAGAACTAACCTGATCATTGTGGAAGTGTGGATAAGCTTTTACTGTTTGCAGGTTTCTTTATAACTTAATAAATATGGATTTTGTAATAACTAGATATAATATTCAAACAGGAGGGGGGAGCAGTTCTGTTGTTTCTCAGGAGCATGCAACATCTACAAATGAAATATTAATCTTGTGTCCCGTTTTACATCTTTCATTTAAATGAGACCAACATGCAAGAGTGAAAACGAAATGTCCAAAATTATGGTGCCAATTTTTTGTAGATTTAGGTTTAAATAATCTTTAGGTTTCTTCTGACAATACGTAATATTAAGATTTGGAAGTGGCCCAGCCAGAGTCCTGACTAGAATCTGTGGAGGGAGCTACATATTAGGGTGATGGCAAGGAGGCCTTCCAACCATAAAAACTTGCAGCTCATCAAAGATGCATTGTGTCAGAATACCAGTTGAAACATGCAAACAGCTGGTCTTAAAGGGGCTTGATTGCTGGAAGGCCAGAACAGATTTTTCTGTTGATACATAAGGAAGGTGTAAATCATTTTTGGCATGACCATTTTGACCAAAATGTAGGGGAAAAAAAAAAAAACTTTTTTTTTTTTTTTTCTTCAAAACTGATACTTTCATATTGCTTTACATTTTGAGATGCCAGTCGTATTTCCTGTCAGAAACAAACTTTATTGAATGAAAACTGATTAGGTATTGTACTAACAGGTAATCTAAATCTGCCAGGAGTGTGAATAATTTTGAACTTAATCATACATCTTAAATCTGAAGGGATACGGTTAAGGATCCAGAGGGAACCTTGTCTTTCAAAATCAGCAGGTCAGCAGACAGAGGATGCCTGAGCTGAGACTGCATCAGCAGCACTTCAGGGAGGCTGACGGGGTTACGCTAGGGCTGTGCATGAGGCCGGCTGGTTATAAGGTGCAATTTCAATGCAAGAGGGCCTCCTGGACACATTGTATCATCCCAGGTAACTGGAGGATAGCGCCACCTGGCTGGGTGAGAACCCAAAATGCGACCCCTATCAGCTTGTAATCAATCTATGAGCTATTCTCTATCTGGTCACCTTCACTTAATGTTTTCAGAGTAAAGGTTGGACACTAGCAGCTGCCTTCAACACTCCACAAATGCTCTCTGGTGCCAAACGTAGGCCTGACGTCCCTTTGTAGGTTCCTGGTCTGCACTCGCATCAAACTGCATCCAAATCAGAAGATTCTTTCTGGATGACAAACGCTTTTGAATTACTAAACAGATTTTTTTTGCTACATACCTCTGCTTTACAGGTCAGTGCGTCTATCAGAGAACCTTGCTTTCATGAACAGTCGGTCCTCAGGAGCTGGTCTCCTGCATGTTTTAGTTCTTTTCCTGGTTCAACACAACTGAATCAATGATGGCTCATTAGCAGAGCCCCTGGAGAACTCGGACATGCCAAGGAGGAAGTTGAGAATTCGAACCAGCTGTGTTGGAGCAGAGACGCATCTACAACTGGCAGGACACCGTCCCTTCAGGACTGGACATGGACACCCGTTTTAAAGCAGGGCCCCTAAACAGCATTAGCTTCTGGCCAGGGACCCCCTTGGCAAACCCACAGACAATGCTACAAAATATGTAAAACATTGAATTTTAGAATTTTTTTCCTCACTTTTATTCACTATTCAGTGATTGTTACATTTGTTTAGCATAATTGCTGCGTTATACCTTCTGAGTTTAGTTGGCCATGATTTCTGTGGTGGAAAATTTTATTATCAGGTAATATATGACTTTATTAATCTGATGCTTACGTCATTATATATTACCAGATTAAAAAAAAAAAAAAAAAAAAAAAAATCCACCACCATGCTCTTTTGATAAGAAAATATGTAATATTTTATATCAGTCAGTTTATATAATGTACTTCACTTAGTGATAAAGTTTTTGAAATAAACAGACTTTTTAGTTAGAGGCTGCAAGAGACTTAAGACAGAAAAACAAACAGGATTTAGCATATTCATGTGTTAGAATGACCCAGCCAAAGTCCACAAACTAAATCCAAATGAGAATCTGTGGTAAGACTTGAAAATTGGTGTTCACAGACACACTCAGTCCAATAAGCTTGGGCTGTCATGCAAACAATGGGTTTCCAAAGGAAGGCGTTTCTCAAGAGCCACACCTGATTGGACGACAAGAATGTCATCGTAGGCCGTCATTCAACTTTTTCTTTTTTTAAAACATCTTACTTATCTATAAATACCTTACTTCTCTGGCATCGGACTTTTATTTATTTTCACGAGCTGGATGTTGGAACCGAGGGTATCAGAAAACGTATTTAGCACTTTGATATACAAACTAGTAATAAATATAGTAGTTTTTAAAACTTGAGTTTCACCGCTGTATTCCCTGGTTGTTTAGGAACCAGGGAATACAGCAGTGTATTCGGACATGTCAGGTGAGTGAGACATGTCAGCTGCTGGAACTAGCCAATAGTGTGTGCTCTTTAGAGACGCCCATTTTGAGTCTGCAGAGAACCCCACAGCATAATCCTCCTACCACTTCCTGTTGTCTTCATCTTTTTCGCTGGTCGTAACATCTGGTTGTTGATCATGTGACTCGTGTGATGCGGAAAAAAGTGTTTCCATTGCAGTTTTGCGAATTTCGACATGGCCGAAAAACCACCTCATCCTTGTGCAAAAATTTTTTTTAAATAAAAAAAACAAAACAAAACAAAACAAACAAAAAAAAAAAACAAAAAAAAAACAAAACTTTTTTTTTTTTTTTAAAAAAAACTGGTGTGTTTTTACTAAGCAAATTATTTTCGTAATTCCAATTTGCGCAATATTCCGGTCAACGGAAACACAGCTACTGTTCCATTTGTCATGTTTTAACTGGGAAACACGATAAAGATTAAAATAAATCAAATGTTGAAGACGTTTTTTGTTTGTCCGAATACTAAACTGTAAACTCATTAAAAAAAGAATCCAGTGAAAACATCACCAGGAGTGTATACATATATATATTTATTTTGTCTTATTGCAGCTCCAGGTTTTTGTAGTTTCACAGGTCAGAGATGGATAGCGATCAAGTTGCTTTTCAGCAGAGGAACTGGTTGACTTTATTTCCTGTTAATAAAGTTAAGCACAATGGATTAATAAAACCTCGGAGTGTGGCTTTGGAGAGCTTTACGAGTGTAAAAGTGGGATGAGGAAAACACCGAATTTGCTTCAATTAGGCCCTCAGAGGAGGGAACAGCTGAGGGGGGAATGTCTGCAGCCGTTCCTGTCGCTTGTTCCTAAAGTTTTTGTTCCTGTTAACAAAGCTGCCGCACAGTCGCACTTGAAAAATGGCATCACACACCATTAATAATCAAACACTTCACCACTTCCAAGCCCTGATACACAAGTTTTTTTTTTTAGTGTCAACACATTTGGCAAATGGTCATCATTGTCGTCATCATAAAAATAACAAAACAGAAACATTAAAAACAGACAGGTTCAGTTCACATCAAAGTAGAATACAGATAGCATATCTATACCCACAAAAAGTTTGTGTTACGACTACCTAGAGAAAAAAAAAAAAAAAAACAGAAAAACGCATCACCATGTTATACAAATGTAAGGTTTTATGTGATGAAATGTAGAAAGATTGTAGGGTAAGTATCAGCTCGGGATGTCTGTCGGTGTGTGGAAACCTACGAGTAACATGGTTTTCAGCGTTGACGCGGGAATCCTCGACCCGTCGTCCTCGGCAACAAAAAGCTCAAAGAACCCCCACAGCACATCAGAATCAATGCATTCCCAAAAGTAAGCATCCAAATCACCAGATAAGTTTCAGCTTGACAATAGAAATCTCAAAACGTCTATTAAAATAATAAAAAAAGGAATATTTCAGTGTCAGCTTTATATATATACTATATCTTTATATTTTTGTTCAATAAAACATCGTATATTAGGTGTTGCAGTGATCATGGTCCCCGGCAACATCATGGAAAACAACGATAGAAATAAAGACACTGATCCCCCCAGTTCATCCAGCTGTACGTGTGTAGGTGTGTGTTTTGGTTAAAGTGATTAGCGGCTTCTTTAGTGTGTTAACGTTTTCGTTTACATGTCGATAGTGTTGGTTTTTAGAGAATTCAGCCGAGACATCGATGGACTAGCGTGTTCCTGTAGTGTTTGTGTCTGTATGTACATGTCGGCGTCACGGCTGTGAGCTCGCGTGTCTATGCGCTGGCGCTGATGCTCTGTTTGTAGACGGCGTGGTAGGCGTTCCGCAGCAGGACGTAAGGAAAGCAGGACTCCAGCAGATCCATGGTCAGGAAGGGAGACTCCTGCACAATCTGAAGTAGAGAGAAATGATAAAAAAAAAAAAAACCAAAACATCAAACTCAGACAAGTAAAGAGAGACATTTCAGTCGCTGATGTTTGAGTAAAGCGTTCATACACACTCAGTCGGGCATGAATGTTGTCCAAAGTTTTGGATTTGTAATGATTTATTTGAAGCCCTTGATAAATTATTAAAACAAGAATTGGTTGCACAGGTTTGAATTTATTTTGGATTTTCTGTAATCCATGTAGGCTCCAAAGTATACAAGCTCATTGAGACCCACTATTACATGGTGAAATGTTCCACAGAGTTGGTAACGTTCATTTAAATCAGTTGTTTTCCTGGCAAAGACCATAGTTTCCCTCAGTTTTACAGCCCCCTAAACACATTTCTTATTGTTTTGACCAAACAGTTTCATTGTTGGCCCCAGATACATGATTCAAGATACTTTTATAACTAAATAGTACACTGCAAGAGACTTGACACAGGGGTCAGATGTTCACCTTCTAGCAGGAAAAACAACCCTAAACCTAGAGCCAGAGCTACAGTGAGAGGATTTAGATCAGGGGTGTCCAAACTTTTTGTGATCTGGGCCAAAATTGTCAGTAAAAAAGAAAGTATATGAGGGCCAAACAGATATAATTCTAAAAAAAACCCCCAAAAGCTACAAAAATCATCTTGTGAATTTTTTTATCTGCTCAACAATATTAGGAGCATCCAATATTTTTATTAAATATATTTTCTTCTTGCAAGGGATGCATAAACCCCCGTAGAGCCAAAACTTTAAAAGGTTTTTTTTTTTGCATGTCTTATTAAAAGAAACGCCTCAAACATAGAAACATATAGTCTATTACAGGCAATAAAAGATGATCTGGGTCACTCTTTCTTTGCTAAATACAGCAAATGTTTTCAAAGTTAAAAATAAATAAATAAAAAGCAGATTTATGTGCACCAAAGTCAGCATTTGCATAAAAGTTACTGAATAGATGTGGTGGTTTTCACTATGAAATTAAAGAAAATGCAATAAGTGTGGCTATTAAAAGATGAATAATTGGTGTTAAATCTAAACTGTTCCATTTTAAGGTGATTTTAAGTTGCCCCAATAAGAAGTCTGGGCTCAATCAACAGTGATGGCAAAATTTATATCATTTCTGAACTGCCTTTTTTTTTTTTTTTTTTTTTTTTTTTTTTTTTTTTTTTTTTTTTTTTTTTTTTTTTTTTTTTTTTTAAGTAAAAGAAATCCTCTGACTCTGTTGGTCGGATTCCAGAAGATGGCAATCTTGCTGACATTAACTTCCTTAGGAAGAAGAACCTGAGAATGGCTAAAGCAGTGCTAGGCTACAGATTCTCTATAAAAATCAGAGCACATTTTTGAGTTATTAAAGTCTTCTGCTTACCAAAGGGTTTAAGTGGCAGAGTTTGGATGTAAATTCACGAGCAGTTTCTCGATGTAACGAGATACAAAACTCGTTATATCGAGCAAACGTTCTTTGTTATGATGAGATTTCTATCTCAATAAAAACTAAATGTTTTCTCGTCTAAATAAGAAAGGTTGTAAGTAAAACAGAAACACCTTTTGGGATGTTTTAAATGTCGTCTAGAAGAAACAGGGTGAGGATAAGGAGAGTCAGAGGGAGCACCATTCCTGGGCCTCCTCCAGGTGTAGGTCCATAGGACAACGGTACGGTTAGGATGGCGCTACCGGCGTCACAACACAGTCCAATGATTGGAGGACAGAAAGACGTCATGCTTGTCGTCACACTAGTATGGCATCACGTTAGGCGTTTGGGTTTAACCTCACCCACCCAGTGAGAGTCCAACTGGCGGTGGAAACCCTCTCCCTGAATATGGCGGATCATAAAACAGCGTACTGACCCGAGCCGTGTCGTACTGCTCAGTGGAAACGAGCCAAAAGTGATAAACGGCATATGGCAAGTGAGTCTGTGGATCATTGTTTTATTACTATTGTCTGACATCCAGTCCAAACATGTACACCAAAAACAGATAATCAAAATCATTACTTTGAAATCTGTGTTCATAAATATGTAAAAATGTCTCACCTAAAACCCCATTTGCATGTGGGTGGGAGGTGAAAAATACTCATTTTGGTAAATATGTGTGCTAAAGCGGACCAAGGCGGTTGGAACTCCACACACATTAAACATAGATAAATATTTCAGGCTGTACGCTTAATTTCGACTGTTGGTTTGAAAAAAAAAAAAAAAAAAAAATCCACTATACATTCAAACGTGCACCAATGATTCTTGTTTTTTTTTTTTTTTGGGGGGGGGAAAAAAAAAAAAAAAAAAAATAAAAAATAAAAAAATAAAAAAATAAAAAAATCGCTGTATAATCAATTATACCGTTCTTTGAAAGAACGGTTAAAAATAATTCATTATCAGCCCAGAATGAATGAGATTCATGGCCATAATGAACGTGTGGCGTCTCCTGTCTTCGGCTTCCTCTCACCATGTCCAGCAGCAGGTAAACAGACTCTCGGTTTCGTGTGGTCATTTTGTCCGTCTCTTGGCCGATCTTCAGGAGGCTGGACGAGGCCAGCTGCAGATGTGGACACGGACAGACAGCAGTTACACACAGCTCACATTTCCAGGCCTAGCAGCCAAATAGACACTTGATATCTTCCTGATTAGAAGAATTTTGTGTCGTCTCTTGCATTAAAAACATTTGTCTGCTCTGGTCCACAAGAGGAATGTATGAGATGTGACGACAGAAAGGAGGCAAGTCAATCAGGAATCATCAGAACATTTTTTTAGCAGTTTCATAAAACATTTGCAACAAACAGATCTGCTAAAATCAACACTTTTTTTCCCTCCAGCATAAAAGAGTGAAACATGATGCTCTGCGCAGATACCTTACTGAGACAAAAAAAAACAAAACAAAAAAACAAAAAAAAAAACCTAAAGGAAGAAACATTAAAAATAAAAATCAGATAATTTCTCCATCTTACAGCCAGGAACTCCTTCAGACGGTCCTCTATGCTGCCCTTATGGATGGTGAAGAGAGCTGCAGCGATCTGATTGATGGCTTTGGCCAAACAGTGGATGTTGTTGCAGTGGCCTGCAGGGGGCAGCAAATACAAACGGTTATCAAGAGGTCTTTTTTTTAAAATTATTATTTTTTTTTTTTTACATTTTTTATTTGAAATCCATCAAAACAGCTCAAGAGTCTAACTTTCAGACCTGAGAAATCCTTCATGAGGAACTGATTGAGCAGATCAAAAACTATGGATTTCAGTTGTATGTTTAATAGAGATAACGCAGCAAAAGTGAAATGTGAAGCGCGAGGGTGGAATTGTAAACTTGCAGGAGAGCTAACGTGGCGGTAATGAGGCCATGTACAAAGAAACGGTGTCAGTAAAGCCAATTGTTGGCCGAGACACAGTCTGCATACTAACCAGAGTTGAGCTTCTGATAACTTATTATCCTCTTTAGAAGCCCCTTATTAACAGGACAGCCTTTCATTTCAAGGTTGTTAGGAGGCGGCGTCTTCATAATTCATCCTCTGAGTGACAAATGTCTTTGATAGCTTATCAAAAGCCTCATTTAAGTACAAGAGAGGGCCTCTACTTGGGGAAATGTTCAGTGGACTTTAACTTGATTGGTCCTTTTATTAAAATACACAAAATTTAATCCATCAACCTGGATAAACAGGCATCTGAAAACCAAAGCTAATATAGAAAAAAACACTTTCAAAAGATGAAGACCCTCATTTTCTGTTAAAACAGTTAAATGCCAAGAACACAGTGAATGCTTCTCCTTACTGCTTTCAGCCTGTAAACTGCTCCGAACTGTAAGGCTTATTATTATTATTGGCATTTAAAAAAAATAACATGGGAGAGAAAAACATTTGCAGTCTAGAAATACTGTATTCAGAAAATTTGATGCTTAAATGTTCAATAATTTTCATATAAAAGTATCAACTGAAAATTAAAATATATATATATTTTTTTATTCTTTTTCACTTAAAATATTTGGATTTTTATCAAATCTTAAAAAGCTTGACATAAGGCTGTGTTCCATCAATGTTTTTGATGCGCAGTTTAAAGTATCGCATTAGAAAAGGTTGATGGAAATGGCAAAATTCAAAATAACTTTCTCAATTTTGCAAAAAAGCTTTTTTCACTTGCTTTAAGTTGTTTTAAGCCTTTCCTGAAAAACAGTTAATGCTCTAGAGGGGAAATAGAAACATCTGGTGAATAAGTTGTGAGGTAGTGAACCTTCCCATCCAGTGGGAAGTCTGAAATTTTTCCGCATTTCGTGCCTCTGGTAAGGCACAAAGTCCAAACCTCCAGCTTGGAAGGAAAGACTCTTCATCTTTCTGAGATGTGTCGTCCATGCCAGTTTACAATCTCAACATCTTGTTTATTACAGCCATGCGTAGCATCAACATCTGATGAAATCACATTTTGCATACCCTGGTCAAATCAATCAGCAGATGGAAACATTTTCGTTTTTTGTGACATTTCAAAAGTTTGCTCAAAATTCGCATGACAGTTGGATGGGAACGCTGCTAGTGTGGGTTACCCGCATGGTGCAATCATTGCCAAACGTTTCAGCAGTGACACAAATGTGTTTATCTTTACCCTCGATGGCGGGGCTGTACTGTGACATCACATTGCTGGCGAGCGTTGGCAAGGAAACGGCCACAAACACCATCAGCAGGCAGGCGATTTTATACTCCTCCTCTGGACTGATGTTCTCTGCAAACCACCAACCACATGATGTTCTTAGAAAACAGGCTGTGCTTGTGCTGACGTGCTGAGTTTGTTTCTGACTTACCGCTCTTCTGGGAGGACAGCGCCACCACCAGGGCCGGGTCGATCTCGCAGGGTAAACCGGCTGCCGAGGACAGCTCGTACACATTCATGGCCACCTGGTAACAGGACATATTCCTTCACATCAGTAGGAGAAGGAAGAGATGGTGGCAGTACTTTGAGTGTGAATGTACTCGACCTTCATGTCGGTCTCTCGGGGGATGTGGTCCTTGAAATCCTCCACCGAACTGACCAGGAAAGGAATGTGGCATGACAACACCTACAAGGAGGAGAGGAAAGATCCAGATCATCTCCATTCATCTCCTATCGCCGCCGCGGTTCTGTATGTGTGTGTGTGTCTTACATCTCTCAAAGCTTCCTGAGCGAGAGAGCGGAAGGATAAAATGACGCCAATGATGGTCATTCTCTTCAGAACACTGTCCACAGCTACAGAAACACAAAAAACAATGAAGCTGAACACACTGGAAAGGTGAAGCTAATGTTATTCATTGCAAATAAATTCAAGGTACAAATATGTAGAAAAAGTTCTTGACAAGAGAAGAAACAAGACTTTGAAAGATTTATCGTGATAAGCTAACAGACTGTCTTCAGTAGCACACAAACACAACACGGAGTCTATAGTAAATATGAGGAGTGGAAACAAAGTCATCTCTCAGTATCAATGGCGGGGTTAATATGGACTAGGTCTGAAATGGTTAATCGTGATGAATCGATTATTGAAATAATCGTCGACTAATTTAGTCATGGATTCATCGTTAACTGGAGTATACATACTCAAAAAATGGCCATTTGCTCAAACAACATATTCAGAGCAGTAATTAACCCAAAACTGCACAAAAATATGTACGTGTTGCATTTAAGATTAAAAAAAAAAAAAAAAAAAAAAAAAAAAAAAAAAAAAAAAAAAAAAAAAAAAAAAAAAAAAAAATCCTTTGCAAACATGTTTTACCCAAAACTCTTCAAGTGGCATACTTTTAGCTTCACCCCGTTCAAACTCTGTAAAAACAAAAATCACCTTTTGCTATCCAATTATTAATTGGTAAATCAAAAATACAAATAATCAACAGATCCGCCCTACTCTGTATTGATGTTAGTCAAGCAGAAAGGGCTGAGCTTTTCACATTACAAGTATGTTTTTAGCTGCAGATGCATCCTTTGCTACAAATGACCAAGCGTTCACTGAAGGAATGCTGTGTTATTGCATTTTAGACAAGAAAATGTTTTCTTATTTAAAAAAAAAAAAAAAAAAAAAAAAAAAGGAACTGAATTATTTATTTGATTTTATAATGTATTTCTATTGTATAAAAAAGGCTTAAATGAAAAATCTGCAGAATGAGCAAATTTTTTAACTGATGAACTGATTGTCGAAATAATCGCTAGATTAATCAATAACTAAAATAACTGTTAGTGACAGCCCTAATATGTACACGTGTCTGTGCTTACAGGTGAGTTTCTTGAAGAGTGCAGCCATGTGGTCTGGTTTGTCAAAGCTCGTCCTCATCTGAGTCAACACCTCCATGTTTTCCACCACCAGTTTCTGCAAACAAGATAAGTAGAGACAAAATAAGAACAGCTCACACAGCGATGTACAGTTACCATTCCAAGTACTGGCTAAGACATTTTTAAATGATCAGTTTCTGACTAAATCCAACTTCTGATTAGGGATGCCGATTTCCTTCATTTTGGGTGATCGGCCAATATTTACATGTGAAACTGATCTTATCCACCAATATTATCTTCTTCCGCAAAGGTCTGGAAATCGGACACTGTCCCCTTTCGCTCTGCCATGAGAGATGCTGACTGACAGACCTGCCCATCAGGTCACGTCTGCACATACGCGGTTAACAATAGTGTCCCCACTTAGCAACTTTGTCGCTATATTTAGTGACTTTTCAAACAAACAAAAATCGGTATCAGCAAAAATTGGAATTGGTGCACCCCTACTTCTGATGCATGAATTTTGTGTTCTGACTGTGATTTTAAGTTGGCCACCTGACCAGAGAAGCACGGAGGAGTGTTTTGGACAGCCAACGGGTAAAAATAAAGTTCTATTTTCGCAAGACTGCAATACAAGTTGTGCCTGTTATTTTGTTGAGCTAACAAATCTAGGTGTTTCCAACATGTTTTTCACTCTCCACAATAGGGCTGCACAATATATTACAAATGTATATATGCGTCACCAACATCACAGAAACTACCTGGACTGCAACAGTTAGATAAATGTGTAATTGGCATCCAAACATTTAATTGCCAAAACACCAGATGGAGTCAGACGCAACTTTTTCAATGAACAATGTTGATGAGATGGAAACTATTTTCCAGTGGCTGGTTAGACTTATCAAAATCTGGGGTCTACAACAATAAAAAACATTAAAACACTGTTTAGTAAAAAGAGAGACTGTGTGTTGGTGGTCTCAGATGTTCACAGACAGCCAACCAGCTGAATTGAGAGCAGCTGAACACAGTCACTAAACTTTAAGACATTCAAGACAAACCAGATGGACAACAAAAATGATCATGACTCATAGCATGGCAGAAAGAAAACATGCAAATGTTAGCCGGGCACTTTAAGAAACTTATCTGTATGAAATCATGGCGAGTAGGAGCAGGATGTGAGTTTACTGGGTGATTGTTGAACTCCTCAGAACAAGGGTAAAAGAGGGGGCTGAGGAGCTACAGTAACAAGGAATTCAGACTAAAGCCTTGCAGTTCCACTTTATATAAACCACAACTGAATGATTTAAACGTGAAAAGAAAGGATTTAAAAGCATGATGTGTCCAGTTTAAAAAGTAACTGAGCGAAGGAGATAAGTGGCATGGATTTTAAAGAAGGAACACTAATGGCAGCTGTTTATTCTTCAGTAAGTATCGATTAGTATTGGGGACAAAATAATCTTGACCAGAAAATTCCTATTTTTCTACTCTGTGCACCGATCCAAACTGATCATCATTCATTATGTGGATTAGGAAATGGCTTCTTCTAGTTAAGTTTACCTCCTGCAGTTCAAAAGTAACATTATGAAGAGGTGAGCAGATCGATCCAAAATATCGATACCAAGTCAGTATCGATACTGGAGCGATACTTGCATGGTAAGATCGATACGTTAGTTTCCGTTTCCTTCATGAAATTTTATTTTTGTGTTGTAGTTTCTCAGCTCTACCTCAAAAAAGATTTTGTTTTGATTTTCTCACAACGATAATTTTTTTGCACTGTATATAAGAAAAACGCACACAAATGTGTTTTGTTCTATCGTTTCTGTTTATCTTGATATGTCATTAAAGTATTTTGTAGACACCTATATACTTTGTTCAAGTTCTTTCTAAGGTTTTAACAATATAATTCAATGGAAAATCCACAAAAACACCTAAACGTCATAAGTTTAATATATCAAACTTAAATAATGAAAAAGTATTGGTATTGGTAACTGTATCTGCAATACTTGCCCTATATTCATTTGGTATCTGAGTAATACCAAAATATGCAGTACCGCACACCTCTAACATGCATGGTATACCGCAGTGCTTTTTGCTTTCATATCCAGAAACAGAAGTGGAGCTGTAACGCTCCACTTGTGAAAGTTAATATGTTGGGCTTCACCTTGGCACTCAGACAACAGTTCTGAGTGCCACACTGCCAAACAGAACATGTTTAATAAAAAAAAAAAAAAAAGAATTCAGAAACTCAATGCGGGTTTAAAATTACGAAATGACTGAAACAAATACGTTCCAATCTTGAAAAGTAGCTTGTGTAACAAAGGTTTCTGTGATTTTAATTACCTTTAGCTCAGCAACTTGTGATGAGATGTGCCACATCAGACTCTCGCTGAGAAACTTCATCCCGTACGGCCCCAACAACTCAGAGAGGGAACGCATCTCTGAAGAAAAAACAATAAAAAAAATACAAATTAATTTATATATTAGCTAAAAAGAAACTCCACATACGAACACACAAAAGAATCCATACAACAAAACCCATGAAAGCAATGTTAAGACCCCAACATTAGAGGGAAAGCGTGAGTGTACCGGAGATGTCAGAGTATTCCTCAGCATTGAAAGTCAGTTCGTTCTCAGTAGGCAGGTTGACGAAGGCCTTCATTGCGGGGAAGTAGGCAATGTGTCCATTACTGACCTGACGGAGCAATGTTTCCAAGTACCTGCATAGACACAGAATGAGTGAGTTTAGTCCTCGCTTCACTTAACAAGCAGAATAATAATGAGTCTAGAACTATGTTTATTTGCTGAGATAGAACCTTGAAAACCAGCACAGAAAATGGATTTACTACAACAATTTGGTTTTGCCTTAAAAGATTCCAATCCTGATCGGGGTGGAAGTTACGTTACAGGCTAACATGTTGATGACTGGAATAGCCTTGGTTGTAACAACACTGAATTGACACTGGTACAAAATCCAACACACCAGTTTGTGTATAAACTGGTGATGGTGGGCTCCCCGTGACTGTCCAGATGCTGTGTTTGCTGCAGGAGGACATTGTTGAAAACTCGGGTAATGTCGATTGTGACGTAGTTCTCTATGGACTGCAGCACCGTCATGTAAGCTCGGACGCTGGTCAGCAGCTCGCTGGGCTTGGCGATCTCCTGAGTGGCCTGGTTGTACATGGTCATCCCAACTATAGACCTGGAGACAGAGCAGACGGTTGGACAGTATAGAAAACGGTTAAAAGTTAAATGGGAACAGTTTTCTTCTTTGTGTCATGACGCTTTATTGAAATGTTTATTCTATTCTCTTTTTCTTTAAAGCAATATATAATTAAATTGCTCAAATAATCTGTACTTCTTAATTAATTAACTAATCATGAAGAAACTCATGTTTGACCATTTACTGAATTTTCTCATTTTAAACATCATAGGAGAAAGAAACTGCAGCATTTTTATGGAAGAAATATTCTTATTGAAACTGGACTTTTTTAGACATTGAATTTATGACTTTGAATTGTCATCCTGTTTAATTATGAACAATATATGATTTTTTTTTTTTTTTTTTTGGTTTGGAAATAACCTTATAAGCTGTCCCAGATTTAAAGATAGCAACAATATCAATAGTTAACCCACAGGTTATCACTGATATCTTTCCATCTTGGCATTGAGTTTACACACACCTGGATGTCAAAATTTGTGAATTAATTTAATTTAGGTTAAGTTTTAATTCATCTAAGGTTGTAATTCAATAACTTAAAGCCATATAAAGTTGCTTTTCTTGACTGTGTTTAGACTTTGTAAACAAGCTGCAGGTTCAGTAACTCTGAACTGGACAAAAGTAGTAGGTCTTTTACCAGAGTGTCTACAGGTTTCACTAACTCAAAATTAAGACTTAAATTCCATTCATAAAGGTCTTAAAGACCTGTATCTTCACAGAAATGTACGAACCTCATCCAGCCAACTGCAAATAAATTTGCACTTACCCATGATAGACGCAAAAAAAGCTAGCAAGCTAGCTAGCTAGCTAGCTAGTAAGAGTATGTTAGCGGTGAGTTACTGGTAGCCTCAACCATCTTGAGTCACATAACGCAACAAAGATGTCTGAGTACGACTCAAACTTTTGCCCAACTCAAATAAATAAATAAATAAAATACATACAATATACGAGATTAAATAGTCCTGCCAAGACAAAATTCAAGACCTGTGACTGATGTATTTAGGGAAAACTTACATTTTTTTTAAATCAATTTAAGACATTTTAAGGCCTTAATTTTAGATACGTGAATTTAAGACTTTTTAAGATGCAGGAACACCCCGTTTACAGTTTGCTGTGGTTGTGTATCATTTTACTTGGTAAATCGGATCTCCAGGTGCGAGGTGAGGTACTCTCTTGGTGTGAACGTGTGCTCCCACACCACCAGGTTGGGAACGTAGTTGATGGAGAAGCAGAGCTCTGATAGAGCTGTGTGGAGTTTATCCAGACTGGGAAAAGCAAAGAAAAGCAGGAAGTCAAAAACAATCATTACTAACCATATTAAAGCCAATATTAATTGCTTATTGGCTGAACCATAAAAATATAATAACTGGAATATAAATGCCATAAAAAGGAAGTATGTGCAGTAGATAGACAGTAGTTGCTTTTGGTACTGACTTGGTGACCATTAGACGGTTCTTCCTCATGCTCTCCACTCCGGGCTTTTCTCTCTCCGGCTCCCCCTTCTTTCCTGTTGCCTTCTTGCTTTTCTTGTTCACAGCCTGGCTGATGGTTTTAGCGCAGTGTTTGGGCAACAGCTGAAGAAGAAGACGGAACATAGAAAAAAAAAAAAAAAAAAAAAAAAATAGACATGACATTATTGATGCTACGCTCAAAATGTTGCTGCTTCAATATTAATGTACCATTTGCTTCAGAACCAGAAGGCCAAACGGGTGATTGAAACCGACTCAGACTAATGTTAGAAATTCAGAAAAGCCCCACTAACACTAATACGCTACACCAACACCGTATTTAGCAGAAGCTAATGCTAAGTCGCTGACTTCAATTCAAATTATATCTCCTTTGAAAGACTACAACCCTCATACATCAATTTAATTTTGATATAATTTACATGTTCTATAATGTCCTAAGATATATTTATGTTTATATCTTGCTCTCTGCTGTCTGCATTTTATTTTGTTCCTGTATTTTTCTTGTTTGAAATAAAGTTACTACGGGGAAAAAACAAGAACATAAGGAGAGGAAACAGAACTGCATAAACAGTCTTCACCCTCTTCAAAATAAAAGCATGAATATAAATATCTAGCTACTTGAAGAATTCCTAAGTCGGTAACCAAAACTTTAACACAGATGCCGAACTTTATTCAACTTGAAAGTTTACAAAATGCCAAGTAAATTAGAGCTTTAGAATTTATCCAGAAAAAAATTATTGAGGGGAAGATAAGTGCACTAACGTTTTCAAAGTTAGCGAAAGCATTAAAAAAATAGCTCCGATATTAGCGCATTAGCGGAAGTGTGCCCACCACTACTGTCAATGTACCCAGATGTAGGCTGCATGACTCTGTTTCAGGTGAAATAAGTGACTCAATGGAATATTAAACAACACAGTTTTATGACTGATGCAGATAAAAGCAGGAATTGGAAACTTCACAAAAGGAGAACCTTATCGTTCATATTTTCTGTCTTTATCTTTGTGTTGTGAGGTGGCGAAAAACCCCTGTAAGTCATCATGATTTAAGACTAACATTTAGCACTAAACATTTGGTAAATAAACAAACACAAGAAGTCGAACCTATGACTTTTGCTACAAATGTTGACTTTGCAGTCACTGAAAATAGAAAAACTAACAATTTCAGCATCTAATTTGTGGAAAGTAAAAGTGTTCACATGTCAGAACTGGTGATTTTGTGCAAATGAGTCAATAAAAGGTTTAATAATCAACTTTGCGTCCTAATTTTGGAACCACTAAATTGTACCAAGAGCAACAGCTTCCCGTTTTTAGTCTATAAACTGCTAAACTCACCTGGGGCAGGTTAAAATATTAGCTGCTGCAGTAGGTGGTAAAGATACTGATCTTATCAATCTCTGGGAAAGAAAGGAAATAAAACTATTTCCCCAGCTGTCGAAGTGTTCCCACCTGGTCGCTGAGTGTACACTGCTCAGTGCAGATGTCAGTGATCAGGTTTCTGGCCTGTTTGGCCATCTCATCCAGGAACATGTTGCACAACGACAGGCTTCGATCCCCTATGTGGTGACGCTGGAAACACAGGAGAAAAAGCAGTTTGATTTCCACTACCATGCAAAAAAAAAAAAAAAAAAAAAAAAATCATCCTCTGTAAACCTTTTATTGATTTTTTTTCCTCAATATAAAAAACTGTTGATTATGGCTGGGCGACAAATAGATTTTTGAAGATTTAATTTTTTGAAAATCTGGATTTTTTTCACCAATGCACTCCTTGGATTTCCATAATTCAGAGTGATGCCAGTGCTCCCAGGGACACTGGAATTATGTGGCCTTTTAATTCAGGTCAACTCTACGACGAAATATTAAGGCCAGGCTACAATTTTTTTAATTTTTATAATTCTGATAACAAAGTCATACTATTACGACAATACAGTAGTAGTAATACGAGAATAAAGTTATACGACAAGAAGTTGAAATAATGAGAATAAAGTGTAATAAGAGTAAAGTTGTAATAATCTGAGAATATAGTAATAACTTTATGAAAACTCCTTGACGAAAACTAAAAAACATGAGGAATGGATTTATGAAGACAACAGCCTGAAGAAATATGTTGATACATTGATGCTGCATTTCAGGTAAAAGCACTGGGGAGAAGGCTGTCATTACATCTTCAATAAATGAAGTTTACGTTGACGTTTTTGACACTTTTCTTATCCCATCAATTGAAAGGATGTTTGGAGATGATGAAATCCTTTTTCAAGATGATAATGCATCTTGCCAAAGAGCAAAAAGTGTGAAAAGATTCCTTGAAGAAAGACACATAAGGTTAATGTCATAGCCTGCAAATAGTCCGGATCTCAATCTAATTGAAAATCTGTGGTGCAAGTTGAAGAAAATGACAAGGCTCCAACCTGCAAAGCTGATCTGGCAACAGCAATCAGAGAAAGTTGGAGCCACACTGATGGAGACTACTGTTTGTCATTCATTAAGTCCATGCCTCAGAGACTGCAAGCTGTTTTAACAGCCAGAGGTGGTGCAATAAAGTACTAGTAGTCTGTTGAAGTGTTCTTTTGTTTCTTTTTTCATGATTCCATAATTTTTTCCCTCTGCTTGAGCAAAGCAAGTGACTGTTACTGACTACCACAATGTTTTTTTCTTGATTTCTTTCAGTGTTTCTTAAAGCCACAACGTTGCCACTAAAATGACTGTAGCTTTGTCATGTCTGTGATTTGCTTTTATTCAACAAAATTAAACAACTGAGACTGGTGATTGCATCGTTTCTGCCAGGAGTTGTACTCCGTCATCCAACTCACAGAAAGGACGATTGAAATAAAAGCCACTTTTTGAAAATACGTTTCGGCATTTGTCTTTTTTTTTTTTTTTTTTTAAATAGAAAAGAAGTGAAATAAAAGATCAATTAAAATCATATCTGGCATAAAAGAGATTTTCTTTTTAAGCCACATTGCCCAGCCCAACTTCTAATATATTCTGGGCTTTAAACCTCTTCATATTCTATTCATTTATTAACCCCAAACTGGAGACTGAGCTGGGTTTGCAGCTCCACAGCTCTCTCACCTCTTCAGGACAGAGCTCATGTGTGCAGGACATGAAGTGTGCGCAGAGTAGAGGGAAGCAGATGGAGTGTCTGCTTTGGGAGGGAAGCTCCAAGCACTGCTGGAACATTTTTTCAAATGCACGGCTGTAGAAGCTGCAAACATAAGAAAAAAAGGGGGGTTGTGGGGGGACAGTTATATGGAGAATATTTTTAATCATCAAAAGCATTTAGTTGCTGATTTCGGGTCTCACCAGAAGATGGATAAGTCGGATGTCTCCACCAGCATCTCCACCAGAGAATCGACCATCTTTGTGTGGAAGATGATGGTGTTCATCATTTTGCCAAGTTCCTTGTGGTCAGCTATGCCGAGACTTGCTTTAGAAACACTGGTGTACGCCTGGGGGGGGAGGGGGCATAAAATAAAACAAATAGTATAACGGATCCAGAAAAAACAGTAACAAAATGCTTTCAGAACATTTTTGGTTGAACTGTGTCCCAAAGTGCAAAAGTCTTTGCTGGGGTGTTTTTACCTGCAGTCTGAACCAGTCCAGTCTCATCCCCCTGAAGTCAAACACATCTCCATCCTCCACTAAAAGGCATCAAACACGTATTCACTCAAAAATAGGTCCAACATCCCTTTAAAAGCTGAGTTCTGTTTCACACTTGTAGAAATCATAATCTAAAAAACATCAGACTCAGTTTGTGGAGGAGCCATGTTGTTAGCCTTTGCATTGTTTTCCAAAGAACAGAAGACATTTTAAAACTCATTTAACTGACGTGAAAACCTTTGAGTTCCACCTATTTCAAACACATGGAAGATGATGTGGCATCTGGAACCACAGACCTCGACTACCTTATGTTTTCAACAAAAGACTAGTTAAAAAAAAAGAAAGTAGTGAGCAATTTTAGTTTTTCCCACAGAAGAAATGGGTGAGTGTCATGAGAGTGAGGAGACTGGATCTTCCCGTTGAACACACTTTTTGCCTCTGTATTAGACAAATGGAAGGAACAACCACACAACACAGTCAACACCATGGCCACGACAGATGGCTTAAGCAGGTGAGTCAGCAGTGAACCAACCAAGGTGGAAGCGGATACTATTTGTTAGCATAAAGTTTCTCCAGTAGGAAGAGGTTTTATTTTGGCTGTTTTTAATTTGTATGTGTTATCTGTGTACCAAACGTCTGCTGATGTCCGTTATGTTTTTCAGTAAATCGACAGTGGATGTTTCCCAATGTTCTTCCAGCATCTTCACCCATGATAATTAGCTGCAGCAGCAACTTCACCTTTTCTCAGTGTCTGAGCCAAATGAATGGTAGAGTCTGTGTCAACATCTTGGCTTCCCTTCCAACCTCTAGCTGAAATGACTTGGCTAACGTAAAAAAAAAAGACCCGTAGATGAGAAGACTTAAGAGAATGGAGAGAATAGAGACTGCGTGGACAGAATAATGTTTTGACGGACATTATTCAGTCCCCCCTGAATTTTGCAATTATTTTTGTATTTTTTTTCCAATCAAAATCACTGATTTTGTAGTAATACGTTAGAAAAATTTACGATATTTGTGCTTAGGTATGTTGGTAAAAATGACTTTTTGTTACTCGCCATATCAATCACGGATTATAACTTGACATCAAGTAAGGCTGAAGCAGCAGTAGAAATAAGAAATACTGTCACCTCCAGGTGGGAGTTAGTATCATTTATATCCAATGCTTTTGACCATTTTTGCGTAAAATTTGCAATAAACTCATAACTATGCATTAGTGTGAAAAAAAAATGTAGGGAGCTGTTGATTTTGCAGTAATTTCTGTAGAATTGCAAAAAACTGGAGGGACTGATTACTGTAATCCACTTAACATCCAGGAGTAAAATCGGACTGATTATGTAAAGAAAAGTTAAACTTTGGGTGCTTCCACTCAACTGCTCCTGAAAGGCTCTTTAATATAATGGGCTGTTATTGTATCTTTCATTGTCAACAGGAACTAAAATTTTGTCGTTTTTACTATTACAGGAATTGTGGTTTATCGTAATAACAAAAAGCTGTAATTGACGATGTTTGTAAAATTCAAAAATTAAGATTATAGTTGAGTTGTTTTTTTTGTTAATTTTTTTTTGGCTCTAGTGGCCTTTATATGAAAATAATCCGACAAGAAAGGGGCAGACAGAAGGGGGTATATGGATGCGGCGAAGGTACCGAGGTCAGAACTCGAACTCAGGATAGCCGCGCCGAGGTCTGTAGCCTCTGTGTACAGGGGCGCCCGCTCTAACTATCGCGCCACACGACGCCCCATGGTCGGGTTTTTCACTTTTACAACTTTTTCCACACTGTTGGTTTCCTGACAGCATCAATAAATATCAATGTATTTAAAAGTTTTTGAAAATATGAGTAAATGCAATTATTTCAGTAACAACAGCACTACTTAATGCAACTTATACTGCAGTAGCCTGTTTGATAATGGGTATATCTTGTTTTAAGAGCAGTATTTTGTACTTGCAGGACCTTTTCTAAATGAAGGTAATAGAGTCATAGTAGGTATGCATGATATTAGAAAATCTTACAATAATATTGATAAATATTGTGATGACAATATCAGGTGTGGTATATATGCCTGTTTTCTTTCCTCTCTTTATAATCTGTGTTTCCTACTCTATGTGATCTTTAGCATTTTTGGCAATGTCATTTGTGTTCAGTTTGAGCATTTGCTGCAGTGAGACTGTCCTACTGGCTTAATATTGCATCAGCATGAAAAATACAACTTAAGAACTCTTAAAAGATATTGGCCAACAATTATTGCACTCCAAACAGTCCTTTGCGATATGAATTAAGTGCATACTGATATTGGGATGATATATTTACAATATATTGTGCAGCCTTAAGTTATAGCCATATAATCTATTGCCAAAAAAAACATTTTGTCAGTTTGTTTTCTCTATCTCAATTTATCATGACAACATTCTAAGTTCATATTGCCTGTCCCTAGTGCTGGTGGTGTGTCATATATGAGGCTTATAAGCTCACATTCAAGCAGATGACTTCACAACCTACTTTCTTTTTGGGCTACCACTCTTCTGCAACTTCTGGTTGTTTTCTTTCTCTCATGCTATTTTTTTTAACCATATCTCAGTACTTCAGACATCAGACTTACCTTGTTTGACGCTCAGAGAGGTCATGGTGTTGACAAATGAAGACATGATTATAGATTCATCCTCTGGACAGACAGACAGGTTCTGTTTAATAAAACCCAGACAGAGAACTGAAGTGAGAACAAATGTTCATCAAGAAACACCGACTGACCGCTAAACGTGTGGATATAACGAAGCAGGTACGGCTCCATACCAGGTAAACGATGCTATAGTTATCATCCAACATTTTATTCTTACCTGCACCATCTCATTCAGAACCACAGCATCAAACCCAGACAGGTACTGAACGTAGTACCGCTGCATCACAGGGCCGTACTTCCTGACATGAGCTCTGAGCTCCTCCATGTAGAAGATCAGCTCTGCAATGTGCCTGCAAAATATATGTAAAATCATCAGCCTTATAATGAAAACAAGAGCAGATAACCAGCGGTAAGACAAGCAACTCAGTGGAGGCGTTACCAAGAGTCTGGGTGTATGGTCATTCAGCTGTGTGTTCATGCTTACTTGTCTATGAAATCATCGGTGCTTTTCTTCTGGATGTTGTCTGCATGTCGTAGCAGCCAGATGATTTCGTCTCGGGCGAATGACAACGCCATGAACACAAACAACGCCTAGAGGACGGAAACCAGAGAGAAACAGAGGGAGGTAGAGGGGAATAGAAACCCATCAGAAGGGGTGCAAAAAAACATTTCCAAGACAAATTATGTTAACCAAGCAAGACTGAGTATCTCATATGTTTATAAATAAATCGTTACTTATAGGTGAAGTCTTCCAAAAGATCTGGAAAAGATCGACTAAACTCAACTCCTGATATGGCTGCAGTTGGAATAGCACGTTGCTTGGACGGCTGGCAAAACCAACCTGGCACATTATTTTGTAGATTCTACAAATCGTGGTTTTCCCAAATGATGGCTTTTCATGATGACATTCACAGTAAGGAGAGACTGTATTGGCAGCTGCAGCTTCCTGGAACAGCACTGAAATATGTTCTTAGCCAAATGATCAAGGTGTTGTTTCCTTACAGACTAATACAAAGCAGCAGAAGCCATGGCAGAGTTGAACGGCTCTGAATTCACCGATTCTTCGGAGGAGAAGATAATGTTGGCTGAGAATATAAATGCCGTTTCACAATCTTTGTAGGTATTTTGTGAAGAATAGTACAAATGACAAGTTCTCCTCAAAAGTACATCGCCTGTGGATACAAAGACCAGATAGTGGAAGCGGACTAGCTGAAGCGAAATATCAACATGGCTGTCCGAGTGGATTCCTGCATAAAATCACTTCCAGAAACTTCTGGTCAATCACAGAACACTTTGCGTGGAGCTCTGTGTGAAATAGTTCGACCCGGGCCTGGTGTTGAGAACTACATGACACAATTTTCCTCACGCACCTATGTCAACGAGAGGCGATTTTGACACTTCAGGTGAAATATCGGAGAGTCTTAAGGGAAGATGGAACATTTTCTGGAAGAAACAGGTTTGGTTTTCGCAAAAAGCAAATCATTCAGGTAACGCTTCAATTTATGAATGCTTAACAATCCCAATCAGCTAATCTTTGATTGATACCTGAAGCTTTGAAAAATGGGAGTTAAACACTACAGGACATTTAAATGGACTGAGTTTACATTGAGCTTTTCAACTCATGCCAAATACTAGAGCAGAGGTGTCCGAGTCCAGTCCTCGAGAGCTAATATCCTGCAACTTTAATACGTATCCCTTCTCTAACACACCTGCCTCGAATGGCTGATAACTCCTCAGCAGTCATTCAGCTCTGCAGAGGCCTGTAAGTGTGTTGGAGAAGGGATGCATCTAAAGTTGTAGAATAGTAGCTTTCAAGGACTGGACTTGGGGCCCCCCTGCACTAGAGCCACATTCACCTATATACACTCTCAAATGCGGGTCCACTTATACGCAGATTGGTAGGTCACATTGGGTTAAGTGCCTTGCCCAGGGGCACATTGACAAACCACAAACCACTAAAGGTGATATTTCAGTGTTATAATCATCTCTGTAAGGTGTATTGGGTGCCAAAAATCCCATTTTCAGATTTACTCCTTGTTTAGTTCGCTTTAATCAAACTATAGCTCGTTTGCCTAGAAAGTCTGGTTTATTTGGGGAGGTATGAACGCGCAATCAAACTCTGATGCGGACCAAAAAAAAAAAGAGAACCCTGGTCTGCTTAGAAACTGATGTCTCGGTTTGGTCAAAGTGAACTCTGGTACGGTTCAAATGCATGCGAATGCCAAGTGGACAAGAAACTGCGCCAAAAGCAGGAAGAGGACTATAGTGCAGTGCATTCTGGGTAAATACAACCAAAACAAATACGTGTGTCTAGTGCTAGCACAAGAAATGGTTCGTGTTCTTTTACCAAAGACAAAAGAGAAATCCCGCAACTGCTAAAATCTGATGCCACTTCATTTTTGTTTACATTTCATCAAGAAGGAAGTTGTTCTCTGTGTCCTCTTCAGAGGTTTTCATGTTGTTTCCTTCAGTTGTTCTTGGTGCAGCGCCCCCACAGGCGAGGAGGTAAACAGGTCGCTCAAAGGGTTTGGTTTGTTTAGCACAGTGCAGTTTGAAAGCGAACTGCAACCAGCTGAAAATGTAATTGTTGCATTTTTGGTCTCCAATAGGACCGAGTCTACTATTCGGTGTGAAAACATCCTTAGTATTTTATTTTCACTCAAGAAGAAAAAAAAAAGAAAAAACATTTTCTGGATCTGTTTATAGTGTTGGAACACTTTGCTGTTTCAGAGGCAAGAGTCCGTTCAGATGGAGTTAAAACAAAAGGATCCAATTTCAGGTACATTTAGGGTATTACATGCCTTTGGGCCTAGAAGTCCGGGCTGGTCGGCTAAAACAGTCGCCAGCTCCTTCAGAGCTGATCGGAGGAACTTGCGTCTCTCTCTGTGCATTGAGCCTCTGCAAACAGACACACAGACAGAAGGAGGCTGTCAGAGCGGCACGCTGAACACAAGAGGCGTGATTAAAACGCTATTTTGACACTTTCAGGACAATCCCAAAGAGGAGAGAGAGTAAGCTGAGGATGAGCGACGGCAGAACAATGAGAGTCGAGATGAAAGGGAAACATGGCATAAGTAATAAGGATAAAAGCTGTGATGAGACAAAGAAAGGAGGATAAAACGGAGTAAAGAAGGTGATGTTTCAGAGTTAGGCTCCCAGAGGAAGACTCAGCGGGGAGGAAGAATAGCTGCAATGACAGGTTAAAAAAAAGCAAAGCCATAAAGAGAATAAGAATATAAATGAATAATACGGAAAATGTAGACAGTGGGAGGGAAAATAAAACTAAAGTGTAAGACTTTGTATGTTTAAAGTTTCAGTTAAGATATGATGAAAGGAATCCTAACAGGATTATAGTTCCACTTACGCATGAGACAGCGCCTGTTCTTTGCACTCTCTGATGTCGTTGATGCGTTTGTTATAACTGACAAAAAACAAACAGAGGAATCAAAATCTTCAGACTCCTCCTTTAGTCTCTGCAAGAGTCTGAAACTTCTAAATACTCATCAGATGTGAGCATGTTGCAGAGCTCCTACCCTCTGATGTTAACAAACAGGTCTTCTGCAGCCTTGTGGATGTGGAAGACTTCATCCCTGAACAGACAGAGGCAGGTGGAGCTCTGCAGGGCCAGCTTCCACAGAGACAGAGCGGCCGCGTCGCTGTTCAGTGCGGCATGGCAGAGAATGAAGCCGACTGCAGGGAGAACAGAGAGGAGGGTCACATCGGGATCACTTCAGGCTGGGGTGGTTCCATAAATAAACTTTTGCTTCACAGAATTTTGCACCTCTTTGTTTTTTTTTTAGTGAGAAAAAGTCAAACACCAGCAGTGATCAAACGTCATTTGATTCAGTTTTTCCATTTCCAGAGGTCCTGGCCTGTTTGCTAAGAAGCTGAGAGAAAACATTTCAGGACCTCAAACAAAATGACCCAAAGTTATTGCTGAAGATATTTTGACTAAACATGCAATGATCGGAGATTTGTACGAAAGATGATGAAGGCCACTTAAAAAATAAAACCATAAACATAAACAAAGTGGATAATTTAATAAAGGGAATAAAAACTGACATTCAGAACTCTTGTCTCAACTCTGTTTTGGAGGGGGCCATAAGACCTGTATTGCCACCGCAACATTGCCCAGCCAACTGGGGATAAATTCGCACTTACTCATGATAGACGCAAAAAAGCTAGCGAGCAAGGGTGTATTAGCAGCTTGTTACCGGTAGCTGCAACCGCCTTGAGTCACAAAACGCAATGATGTCTGCATGCGACTCAAACCTTCGCCTGACAGAAAAGTCAAGCGAGAAAAAAAAAAACATACATAGAATATACGATATTAAATAGTCCTGCCAAGACAAAAATTAAGACCTGTGATTAACATAATAAAGGCCAAATTACTTTTTAAAATGAATTTAAGACATTTTAAGGCCTTAATTTTAGATACATGAATTAAGACTTCTTAAGGATGCGCAGACACCCTGGTCCTGGCATGGCTATTTTATTGGCTGGTAAATTTTCAGAACACAACCTTGGGTAAAGATTGTTTTTGAACCTTTAAATGTGTGAAAATATATTTACTATAATATTCGGTACGTTAAGGTTCGATTGTACTTACACACAATCCACTTCTCCATTGCGTCCAATGACAGGTATTCACAAGGCATCTAAAGATGGAGGGAAAGCAAAGCCAAAAAGGGTTTTTTGTTGTACTCTTTGTAGAAAAGTTAATTTTTATGACCAAAAACATAATTGCATTTTTATTAAAGCTAAAACTGTCGTTAAGAAAATACGTTCTGGCAATACAAATCTTGAATTGTTTGCGAACTAACAGTGTCTGATTGAGCAGGGTTGAGCATTGTGGAGGGAGCAGAGATCAGCGAGAGCAGCTGGGCGTTCCTCCACTGGTCGGCAGACAGATTCCTCCTCGGATAGACCATCTGAAGGCTGATCAACGCATCCGACAAGGACTGCAAGGAGACAGAGAAGAAAGAAAGGGAATGGTACCAAATGTAACAAATCAAAACAATGCATGCACGTTTTAAAAGTCATACAACAAATCCTGGGAAACCAGTGATGCACCACTTACTTGGCCTGCAATGAAAATAACATTTCTCTTCATATATTTTTAGTTATAATATTATATTGTATAAGAGCAGATTTGGTACCTTTCCATGTGGAATAAACTCCTCCATCATCTTCTTCAAAGGGTTCTCGTAGTCGACGATCATTTGACCCAGCCTAGGATATTCCCTGTCACTGAAACACACAAACATCATGGGTTACCATGGCAATAATAACCACTATTTGGGTTTATTAGAGTTGGGTGTTATGGAATATCATTTCTAGTAGGGCTGGGCAATATGGCTTAAAATACAAGATCTGATTTTAATCCATTTTTTTTCTTCTCTTCTTTTCTTAAAAAAAAACAAAAAACAAAAACAAAACAAAAAAAACCCCCCACAAGATTTAAAACTCCACTAAAAGTGGACTTCATGCAGATTCAAGGATACGATTAAAGCTTCACATATTCTTTCTGACCCGGTCTTTAACTGCACGTGAGCAGTTCTCTAATCCGCTGCATCTTCATTCCCTGCGTCGCTCACCTGGCGCCATGGGTCATCTCATGAGCGTAGTTGTACAGTCCTATGATGGCCTTTCTCTCCTCTATGCGGGAGAGGATTATCATCAGAGTAGTGTATGTCACCACCAGGTCCAGATAGTTCTTGGTCAGGTCAAAGTTCACAGTCTGACGAACAAAAACAGAATAGGCTTAGGGAACAAATCACCATTAATGAAACAGATGTGACTATAATACTTTTGAAAGTACAAAAAGACATTTGGTGGGGAAAAAAACGTCTCCTCTTTGGGACGATAACAGAAGCAACTCGGCTTACAATATCAAAGAAGACCTGGCAGGCATCAATTGTGTTCAGCAGCTCACACACATGGTCCTGTTGACATGCAGTAAAAACACTGTTAACATTTTTAAAATAAAACTGGCTCTTTAATATTACGTGATATAAACATATACATAGACAGCGGTGGTATGTATTTTAACTATGCTTCTTTGCAATAACTTACATAATGTTGGAAAGCCTCTTTATTTCCCCTTAAATGTTGCCAATAATCAAGCCAAAAATTCATTTATGATTCCTATGTGCACAACTGACAGCCTGTTTGTTAAAGAATAAATTGTTAAAATTGCCAATGTGCCTCATGTCTTTAAACTTCAAGGATTTAATCCGATGAATGACACTAAAGTCAATAACAGAATAAGCTGTTTGGCGTGATTTTCACTGGCAAACCCACAAATGCATCGTCCTCACAACTGTGAGGTATTCGCAGATTCTTCCGTAGAATTTAACTCAAATTATTTGTTGCGATTTTGTCTAGTCGCATTTATTTTCGTACATCTAAAACATCTGAAAGAAAATGCAGCTAGGGAAGCAGAATTACTGAGGCGCAACGCTATTGGCTGGTGTTTGTGAAGCAGCCAATCAAGGAGCGGCATTTATTTTCCTCGATGCTGATTGGCTGTACCCGTAAGAGCGGAGAGAAGGAACACTGTAGCTATTAGCTACAGCAGTAGAGCTACATTGATACACACATTTCCAATGAGGGTATCAATAATAATAGAATATATTTTAAGTTGAAACTATTAAAATAGTTGTAAGCGTTTTTAGAGGGGGGTCCGCTGTATAAGACTGATTGCTAAGAAGATGAACCATGGTTGCTTTTTTCCCACCTTGAATTCCATGACATCCACAAAGGTAAAATAGTAGAGAGCCAAGTTCTTCAGAATCTCAGACTTCTCCTTCTGCAGCTGAGCCAGCTGTTGCTGTAAAAACACAAGAAAAAACATGAATTTGCGATATTGTTTAGATATTTGTGAATACTTTGCTTGCTGGGAAAAAAAAAAAAAATCATCTTTCCATACAAGCAACAGATTTTTGTGTAAAGATGAAATTAAGCTCAAGGCTAGGCGTATATCGTATGAGATTCTCACAGGACAACAACCTTTAGTAAAAAAAAATAAAAAAAATACCACAGCTTCATGGCATTCACATAAAAGCTTTAAAGAAAAATGTAAAATATAATCCAACTTTAACTTTAGTGAGTGACAGGAAATTGAGAAGCTTTAATGCCAGTAAAGACATAGAGCATGGTTTATAGGTGGTATAAGAACTATTAATCCCACAATGCACTGGATTAACTCACTTTCAGCTTTAGCAGGAAGAGGAGGAGTTTCGCTGCATGAATGTGTGACATGTTAACAAAGGCAACTAGTCGAAGGAAGTCGTCCTCTTTTACTGCAATGGTGAGACCCGGATAAGCGCGACACCTGCATCTTTGCTGGCGAAGGGAGGACTGCTTCTTCCGGAAGCCGTGGATCCAAAGTACATATCCAGCCCACCATTTGTGCAACCAGTGACTGTATTCCGGCCTGAGGAATAAACCTTGACCCTGGCTTATTCATAATTTTGCAGGAGGAATCTTTGAATTACAGATTCCCCCAAACAGATGTTATCTGTATTGCCGTCGCTAAACCAACAGAGGGTGAAGAACCGTGGCTTCATCCACACTGGTCGCATGGCCCAGGACCGAATGGCAGCACTCAGAGCCGAGAGGAGGAACCACGTTCCCACACGGCGACCGGCTTTGGCTGACAGCCGAGCGGCTAACCGTTCCCTGGTTTTCCCCAACCGAGGAACACCGCCTGTGTTCTTCCCGTCCACTCGCCGAGCAGCCACCCCCCCCCCCCGCCATATATGTGTAATGCTTTGCTGTTTGAAACGCAAGGCTGGACTTGCTCCTTCATCTACTATTATTTTAATACCTACGTAAGTCAGGCAGGTACTCAGAACTATTTGGTTATTTTCCTGCTCATCGGGTGGTGCCCCGACTGTCATTTTGATCTAAATTACTAATTTTCTTCACAATAGCCTTCAGTGTTATTAATAGTTATTCATACCCAAACCTACTGTTGCACAACAGTACTTCACTTATTTATTTCAGGCTATGAGCATCTTAGGATTTATTTATATGGCTTTTTCCTGCTGGAAGCTGAAGAGACACTTAGATTTTATGTACATTTAATAGAAAATAAATATATTATGATTGATCAGATTATATATTGTTTTGAGGTGACATCTGTTGTCAATTGCTGCTACATAAATAAACTGAACAGAATCTAAAGCTTGTTCAGCTCAGGACTAAAACAACAATCCCCAGCCATTTATGCTAAACGTAACTATAGAGACGTTTTAAATAGACACTGTTCAAAACTCTCTTAAACAAAAGTTTATTCAAAATTTTCAATTTTTCCACATTCAGTTTTTCTCAAGAGTTTTATATTGAGTTTAAACTTTGAAATACACAACATTCACTTTGAATTTATGGCAGATAATTCTACAATGGGCGGCCTTTAAATATGGAACCTGGAACACCAGAAAAACCAGAAGGACTGGCTGGAAGGAATGACGAGATGCAAAAGAACGAACGACAAGAATAGAAGGACAGATGAAAGAAGAGAAAGGAGGAAATGAAATGAGGGCACAAGGAAGGAAGGAAGAAATTGAGGGGGTAGGATATAAGGAAGGAAGGACGATTGTTCATTCAATTTTCCGTTTCAACAGTTGACGAGCGGTTTTAAGTTTATGACATACATTTGTGTCATACAATAACATCATGAAACCACAGCATTTGACTTCAGGCTGTCATTCAGGGAGAATCTCATACCGCTCCGTGGGAGGTTGCTCATGCTGGAAAGACTTTCCCAAAAAGCAAAGAAAATAATCTGGTGGAGGCTCCAAGAAAAAGCTGCTGAATATTAACCATCAAGAAAGGAATGAGCAGGAGATGGTGTTGCTTCAATAAAAAAATAATTTAAAAAATGCCAATGTTGTACATTTAAGCCTGTTCCAACACCATCTAAGGTCAGAAATGGAGCTTAAAGAGCTAGCACCAGCTTTACAGGAGAAACATCCATGAAATAAAAGGTAGAGGGTGTGTGACACAGAGCTGCTGCAACAAGGAGCCAAAGCTCAAATACATGAGCAAAAATAAAACCATTATTGATGTTTAGTTTTTAAAACAGCCTGGATGAAGCCATGCTTAAAGATTGACATCTAGCAGACATCAATAAATGCAAACTTATTCATACCCCTTAAACTTCTTCACATTATATCCCATAATAACCAGCATACCTTTACCCTACAGAGCAACACAAAGCAGCGCATAACTGGGAAGTGGAAGGAATACGATGTGGCTTTCCAGAATCTCCTGAAATTAAAAACTGGGAAAGCGTGACATTTGCATCCAGCCCCCTTCACTTTCATGCCTCTAAATAAAATCTAGTACTACCATATAAACCACCTTTTAGGAAACAGATCAGCTGAGTGTAATCTAACCTCAGTATAAATCCAGACGTTCAGTGAAGGCCTCAAAGGTTTGTTTTTTACTTTGAGTTTAATATCACTGAAGTCAGGCCACAAACATCCAGCAACTTTTCACTTAACAGACTTGGGCACCCACTCATTAAACTTGGCTAAAGAAAGCGAAGATTTTAGAAGAAAGTTCTCGTTTTTGTTGCCAAGATTAGACTAAAAACATTTTCTAAACCAACAAAATAGAAAATATTCCACCACAGAAGTTAGAAACCGGTAAACCAAAACTGACATGAGAAACCAATCTTATGTACCTCCACAAAAGTCTGAAAGTCAGCCACAGTCCCCTTTTGCTCTGCCGTGAGAGAGGGCTGAGGTCACGTCTGCACATCCGTAGTTAATGACAGTTATCCCAATGTTGGCAACTTAGCATCTTCTCAGACATTAAAAAACAACAAAAAACGCTATCAGCCACAATCGGTATTGGCAGATCACACTTTTTACAGATCGGCGGCCAGAAAACCGCAATCTGTGCACCCCTAGTGCCGAGTCTTGAAAATCGCTGTTCTCAGATGTTCTCCATCCAATCTGACAGAGCTTGAGCTGTTTTGCAAAGAATGGGCAAGTATTTCAGTCTTCAGATGTGAAAAGCTGCTAGAGACCTTCCCAAAGACAGATGCAGCCGATATAGTAAAGAAAGGTGGTTCTACCGGGGGCTAAACAACAATGTACACTAGATATATATATTTTTTAAATTTGCAAGTCGTGTATCATTTTCCTTCCACTTCACTAATATAAACTACTTTGCTTTGGTCAAATCACATAAAATCAACTGCAGTTTGTAGCTGTAGTCTGACAAAATTTGGAAAGATTCAAAAGTTCTAAGTCACCATGAGGTACGCATTTAACAAACAAACAAAAAAAAAGCACCAGCACATGTGCTCTCTAAAATTCCTTATTGCAGTCAGCATGTCACCCAGTCACCCAAACAGGAACCAGTTGGTCACCAAGTTACCAACCAGCAGAAAAGCACCTGTCACACCAGGCAGTTCACCAGCCAGTCAGTCACACAGTGGATGAAGGAGAGAAAGTAAAAAAAGATCGCTGCCAGCAACATGGGGAGAAAGCAGAGCAAAGCAAAACCCACCTCAACTCAGCTTCAAACACAGCTACAAATAAGTTACAGTACAAAACTTAAGGTACATCAACTAAAAATCCAAAAAGTTACAGAAACTTGGTTCCAAAAAAACTTACCAAAAAGCACAAGTCCGGAATAAGCCAAGATTAGCATGCAGAACACAAACAAACACAGAAACAAAGAAAAAAAAACAACAACATAAGAGACAATCGTTGCACAGTTATACTGAATAAAGCAGTTAGCATTGCACACACAAACACAGAGTTTTACAGATAAACAACGCTGTCTACTAAATGATGCTCACAGTAACAGCAGGGGCCAGAAGGTACAAATTAACATGTAAAGCTGACAGAGTTATTAGGATGAGTACAATCTGAGCTTAATTCACACAATGCATGAACACACACACGTACATTGTGGAAAACTGCACTTATTCACACATATTAAAACTCTCCAGGGGTCTAAAACAGTGGAATACGCTGATTATTTCACATTTCTAAACCAAACAACATTGTTTCCAATGGTAAGCTGTGAGGCAACAGATTGTCTGGACTGTCATTATTCTTTCAAAGTGTGAATAGATTTGCCTTTTTGAGCAATTACTGAATCTGCAGAATACAAATGCAGGGGATCCAAAAACAAGTTTCAATTTCAGGGTTAGGTTTGTATAAATAAAGCCCAACTATCTGTCTAACACCACCAAAGCCATTTCACAAGTGAAAAGAAAAGCAGCAACAAGAATGAAGCATGTTTGAGGCCATCATACCTGTTTGTGACTTCAGACGGTGGCTTTTGCCGTTGAATGCAAACCTATACATGTCTTATGTCCAGGTTTGTATGAATTATCAAAGACAGATTTGCAAATATAGTTGCGTCACTTAGACTTTTTAAACTAGCGGTCAACAGATATTAGTTTTTATTAGGGCTGCACTGATTGTAGTTTTCTGGCTGATCACTCATCTTTAAAAATCCTGATCTCCCAATACCAACTTTGGCCGACGCCATTTTTTTTTTTTTTTTGTCTGAAAAGTCGCTAAATATGGCGACAAAGTTGGTAAGCTGGCAACAGTGGGGTGACTATTAACCTGGTGGGCGGGTCTGTCAGTCAGGCCTCTCTCACAGCAGAGCAAAAGGGGACAGTGGCTGATTTTCAGACCTTTGCAGGGGTAGATAAGATCGGTTTCACGTCCAAGCATCGGCCGATCACCGATCTCCCCGGGGCCGATTTAACAGTGCAATCCTAGTTTTTATGCAGCAGATAGTGACATTAGTAAATCAGGAAAGTCAACAGTTGATTAATCATTAAAATTATGTTTCTTTCTGGGGGTGCACCGATTAATCGGGTTCAATTTCCTTAATTTTGGGAGATCGGCCGTTACTTGCACGTGAAACCGATCTTACCTGCCGCCACAAATGTCTGAAAATCAGCCACTGTTCCAATTTGGTCTGCCATGAGCGTGCGCTGACCGACAGACCTGCCCACCAGGTTAACAATAGTCACCCCATTGTTGCCAACTTAGCGACTTTTCAAACAAACAAAAAAAAAATTGGTATCGGCCAAAATTAGAATCGGTAGGTCAGGCTTTTTAAAGATCGTGATCGGCCAGAAAACTGCAATTAGCGCAGCCCTATTTCTTTCTGTTGATTGTACCTCTAAACCTAAGATGAGGGGTGCTGCATGGCTCAGTGGTAGAGCAGGTGGAGCAGATTCAGAGGCTGCAGTCTTCAGCACAGTTCTCCCTACTTCGATTCCTGGCTCTGGGCCATTTACTACATGTCGTCTTCTCTCTCTGCCATTCTTCCTGTCAAGCGACTGTTGAATAAAGGCCAGGCTAAGAAGAATTTTTCCAGTTTCTTTGGGTATGGACCATGTTAATACAAGTAGCAGCGTCTGTCTCCTTCTGTGCGTCTTTAGATTTGGTGGTGGAGACATTGTTGGTGATTCTGTTTACAGATCTACTTTACCTCATCCGGCTTTAAAAACACATTCTCTAATGTGGATAACAACCCCGGAGCTACTTGTTCCTATGCTTGAGTCTCCCAGTTGAAGCTCATTGGGTAAGCTATGCGACATCACATCTACATCAGCTACGCCTACCGACAGAAAGCTCAAGGTCAACTCCATCGTCTAGGATCTGCTTGATAAGGAACAGCAACACTGTGCTGCTCCTCCCTTATTACAAAAACGATCTTGTTGAAAATGTCAAATATTGGCCTAATTTATGTGGCTAAGAAACACGCTAGGCTATTTACAGTTGACGTTACCTACATGATGGTATCAGATATCCTGCTGGCACAAGACATTCGCTGCTGTCAAACAAACACTGCAGTGTCTGCAACATCATTGGTTAGCAAGTCACTGCTAAGGAAATCTATTGTGGTATTCAACTGTTTTTAACTTTGTTAACTGCAGATGACTTTGATGAGTATCAGGAACAAGCACTTTTTTTAAAATACAGTAAAAAGGGTAGAGTGGACCCCCAGTATTCGTAGGGGTTGGGGCTGCCCACAAATAGCTAAAACCCACAAATACTTGATACTCCCTCCAAAACAGCTTATAATTGACTGTTTTAACAGCTCAAACACCAAATGTACATTAATATGCATTAATAAGCACAGTGGAAACCTTCTTATAACTACCACAGAAGCTAACAACTACAGACTTCCTCATCTCTGCTCTTGGGTGTTCAGCCAATCAGTGCCATTGAAAAATGAACGGTGCTTCAGGATTGGCCGCTTTCAAAACAGCAGTCAATAGCATGCCTAGTAGCATTGAGCCAAGGTATTTCAGCTTCCAGATGCATTTTCTTTTCAATATTTTAGATATCGTCTACGAAAAAAAAAAAAAAAAAAAAAAAATCCAAAAATAATTAGAAGTTACATTCCACAGAAAATTCTACAAATAGGTGAATCCGGAGACTGAACTGTGAAAAGGCGGAGTCCACTGTACTACGATTTTCCAATTGAATAAACTGACTTTGTTTTAGGTCAAAATAGGGCTCAAATTACTGATCCAACCTGTTTGAGCTGAAATATTTACACTGTGATAACTGACAAAATCTGTTTCGATCAGCATCTCAACACATCCTCTGGATGTAATATTTTAACTCTCACTATCGCTGGCATGGGATCAACACAGGTTATGGTTATAGCTATACACTTGAAGACATAAGCCACACACATACAGCACGAAAAACCCTCTGTACACACACACCCTCGAACACTTACGTTGTTATTACGCGTCTCCACGGCAGGAAACTTCCTAACGATGAATTTGACAGCAGACTCCAGGTTCTTGTCGACAAGATAGGAGGGTTTGGCCTTCGGATCGCCACATGCCTGTGAAGAAAAGAGCAAAGAGGAAGAGGTGAGGAGAAACAAAAAAAAAAAAAAAAAAAAAAAAAAAAAAAAATGTTAAAAATCTACATACATGCAATATTTCCACTGAAACAAATGGCCTGTTTGCACTTTGTTTCAGCTTTTCCGACATGCCTTTCCTTGCAATCAGGCATGTTAGATTCAGTTATTCAACAGAAATGGTTTAGTGCTTGTGGTCAATCCTGGTTTATCCACTGCCAGAGTTTAAACAGGAGTGTGGTGAAAGGATATGTTGACATTTATTATGTTTGATGAAGTTTTTTGACCACGACACTTAAGTGACCTGTGCAGTTCTCATTTAGAGGCACATATAGTAAAGATTCATAGTTTATTGTTTAAAAGTCTGACTTTCATGTTTGGATAAACCAGGTTTAGCCTAAGCAAGAGCTTAAGTGGTTCTCAGCTTCTGAACTGTGGAGCAGTTCAAATTAAAGTAGTAGGTTAATAATTAGGAAGAAATTCATATTAAAAAACAAACAAACAAACAAACAAAAAAAAACAATAAAGCCAAAAGATTTATTAACAAAAAAGGTGAGAACCACTGAGGGAGCTCCAGAGGAGAGAATTTCTGATTCAATGTCTGTCTGAGTGGTTAATGCAACTGTGACGGGTGGTGATTTACAGGCAGAATTGAAATGAAACAGGTGAGAAAGCAATGTACAGAGAAGAAGTAGGAATGTAAGAAGAAATAAGGGTTAAAAAATGATTTTCTTCCACACCATTTTATGTCATCTGTAGCTACATCAGCAGAATTTGATTCGAAGCGGAAGCATTTCACTCATTCCTTTAGAAGTGTAGCAGCATCTGCTCGACTCTGGCAAGAAGCAACCGAGTTCATGCATTATGGCTATTGTAGTATTGAATGATGAAGACATGGCCCATCCATGCGCCCTAAACAGTGTGAAGGTGCAAGATTTGAGTAAGGACTGGCCAGTAAATCGATTTTATTGATTAATCGAATTTTTGGTTTTTGAAGATTTAATTTTTGGAAAATCTGGATTTTTTTTTTTTTTTTTTCCTGTCATTCAGAGTGATGTCAGCACGCCCAGGGCGGCCATCTTGTTTGACATGCATGTAATTAGTAGTAGAACTCTAACACAAAAAATAACAAAAAAAATTATTATCTAAGCTTTAATTAAAACAACTTTTTTCTTGTAAGTTTCAAATGTTCCTCTGGTAAAACTGCATTTTAATTCTGCTAATATTATGACTTTATTCTCATAAATAAACAAACATTCTCGTAGCCTGGCCTGATATTCCGTCATACAACTCAGAGAAGGGATGATTGAAATAAAAGCCACTTTTTGAAAATATTTTCTCATTTGTAATTTTTTTTTTTTTTTTTTTTTTTTTTTTTTTTAGAAAAGTGAGAAATTTTTTTTATTAAAATTGGGAATCGGATCTGGTATGAAACAAAAAACAAAACAAAAATCAGAAATTTTATTTTTAAGCCATATCACCCAGCCCTAATTTGACGACTAACACCGAGACAGAGGCCACTGTCTTTGCATGTTTCTTCATGTATTAAGGTTAAGTTTTATTTAGAAAATTTAGACAAAAAAAAAAAGTTTAAGCGAGTACCCAACATAATATAGAAGAAAACTAAAACTATATCTGCACTGACAGATAATAAACCAGCTGCCAAAACAACACCACAACAGCCTGGACCTAAACAGATCACACTAGTTTCCATCAGCTCTCCCAGCAATTAGCAACCCAGGGTTTTTTTTTTTTTTTTTTTTTTTTTTTTTTTTTTAAACCCCCCAAAAAAAGGAAGGCTGAAAATGAAGCTTCTAATATAAAGCTTTGGGTGTTTTCTGATTAAATGCTGCACACAAACAGATCTGGACACAGAGGGACACTCATGGAGAATTCAGTGTAAAAAAATCTAAATCAAATGAATGAAATGGCCTTTGACTTTAAAACCTACTAAAAATGCATATGATTTCACATCTGGATATCGTTGTGGCTGCATTCTAAAGCTAAAATGCTAACAAGATTACTTGGGGGATGTGTGTCAATCGCTACAACACCCAAAACCCACTTCAGGTTGTCTTTAAAGCTACAGTTTGGTGACTCAAACACCATGGCCAAAGTGGGAAACAGTCACCACTGCAGGATCCAGTGCAGCACAAACAACCAGGACACCAGGAAGAGATCTGAGATTAGAGATGCACCGAGAAAGTAACTGGGGACCAAAACTGAATGATTCTCTGCTTGTTCGGCCCTGGCTGGTCAGAAACGTAAAAAAAAGTCTTGCTCTTTTTGCCAAGTCGTCCTGGAAACACTATTCAGTGTGAAAATTGTTACTGTGAGAACACTCAAAGTTAGGCCCATTTATTATTGTTGTGCAAAAGGAACCTGTATTATCAACGCCGTGGTAACACCTGTCTGCTGTTCATTCAGGCTGCAAGACAATGAGAGAGAGCAAGACTTTCAGCAGCTAACAGAAAGGCTGAACAGAGTACAGCAAATTTGCTCTGTTTGACCTTTCAACCTCTATTGGCATGCGCACCAGAAGTGCAGTTTTAGTAATGCTGACCCAGCTAACTATGCTTATTGATAATATAGCAATTTAAAACTGATTTTAAAAAAACACCCCAACACATTAGCAAAACTCAGTTTAACAGCGACTGCTCTATCGTCGACATGCTCTATCTCTGCTCCTAAAATTATTACATGGAAGGGAGGGTAATAAAAAATGCTTTAAATGCTGTTCATGTGTCTTTTCAAAGTTCTTAATGTTACGGTCACACTGTTTCTCATCTTGCCAATTAAATTGTTGTATTAAAAAAAATAAATAAAAAAATAAATAAGTAAATAAAAGCATTTTGTAGGTTTAAGCATAAGGAAATAAAGATGCTTTGTTCCCCCATTCTGAATAGTGTGTGTGTGTGTGTGTTGGGATCAAGGTTGTGGAATTCAGTGTCAAACTATATCAGGACTTAGTATGTTACTTTTGTTGTGATGTCACAGTCTCATACTTGTTTTCCCATATAAATTGATCAACTGACTGGGAATGATTTTTTTAATGCTCTGAGTGCCCCTAAATGGTCTGATAATTCAATAATAAAGTGACCCATACTGTCAAGTTTCAGTTTTAAGCATTGAGGATCTAGAAGTGGGAGATGTATCTGGATAGCCTAGCATGAGATTTAGCAATGTTGTTAGCAAGTCACTAGGTGTGTTTCCATTACAAAAGGTGCACAAATCCGTCGATTTTCTGCTAAAGTCGAAAAAATACAATTTTGCAATTGCAGTGCTTGTATTATATAAGAAATAAAATTAAAATCACAAGTAGATAAGCTTAGTCACACAATAAGTCATTAAAGACATGTCGTGGCATGATCCTCCAACAAATTCCTGTTTTCATCTTCTTCGTGGTTCGTGCCAGTGGCAACATCCGGTTGTTGATCATGTGACTCGTGTGACGTGAAAAAAAGTGTTTCCATTGCACTTTTGCGAAACAAACCAATTTCAATATGGCCAAGAAAAAAAAAACAAAAACAAAAAAAACAAAAACCCATCTTAGCACCAAAACTTTCTCAAAAATGGCTTGTTTCCATTCAGCAAATTCATTTTCATCATTTCAATTTGCCTAATTTCAAGGTTAATGTAAACTCAGCTACTGTTGTGACGTTTGAGTTACAGTTACATCATCTTTGTAGTAGTTGTGCACGTGAGATGCACAAAGCATGTTGGAGCCAGAGAGCTCATGCAGTGGAGTTTTCTGACATGTCCAAAGAATTCAATTTATCTGGTGACATAATTGCACATGCTGTAGAGTCAAATATAAAGTAATGGCCTGCTGGAGCATTATTATTATTATTATTATTATTTTTTTTTTATTTTTTATTTTATGGTTTTATGTTTTTCCATGACATTAACTAACATGAAAACCAGATATTAAAAGAGAAATCTAAATCTGCCTATATCGGTACTGGCAAGTTAAAGCTTTACCAAAAAACGGCCACGAAATTCCTATCGGTGCATCTCCAGATCTGACATACACAAACACAACAGAGAAATGAGTTTTGCCCTAATGAATGACTAAGCATTGGGTATCAGTGTTTCCATATTCTCACAGCTGATGAAAAACCAAAATCAGTAGCTATCAATGTTAATGTTCTGCAACACCACAAACCTAAATGCAACACTTCTAGCCTTTCCTAATATACTAAAGAACTCAGGGGTTTTGCAATGCTTTAACTCAAAACTACAATTCCTACTTATTTTTTTCCCTTTTTAAAAGAACAAAACAAAAAACAAACAAACAAAAAAAAAACAACAAAAGAATTAAATGTTGACCAGTTGAGGGCAAATTGGGAGTTTTAGCCACTGTTCAAGGAGCTAATGGTGTCAAAGCTACAACACTAAATTCAAAATTTGAGTTTTGTTGTGGGCCTATTTCCTGTAAGTGAAACTTAAGTTATCTACATCTGTGATGTATTGTCATACACGTTAGCATGTAGACACTGAAGGTACAATACAAAGTGTATTGTTCTTGACGAGGCCAACATGTTATTAAAAAAATGTTATTGTGTATTTTTGCTCAAAATAAAAAGAATAATGCTTATTTCACATCTTGCATACAACAGAATTAAGACAAGGTTTGAACTACAACAGAGACAGAAATGCCACCAGCAGACTTTACCTAATGACGGTCACCATGTATCTGGTCTTAAGTTTGGCTTGTTTCCAATCTGTTTGCTAAATCTACTTTCTAAACAAGTCTGTGGTGTGATTTGATGTGATTTCTACAAAGGAACATCAATCAATCATAATCAAAAACATCTAATTGTTGGTAGTAAGATTTGCTAGTTATATGGCAATACCATTACAAAACGCCCAAAGATAGCACCAGTAGCACTAGTTTGACTATAGAGAACAGAAAGATCTGCTGCAACTTTATAGTGTAAACGCTAAATCAACTTGGGTTCAAAATATTTCAGACACCTAAAAATAACTTTAAAAAAACCTAAATCTTTTAAATAAATTCCGTTTGATTATTTTGCACAGCAGATGAGAAACCCTAGAATGTCGATTCTGGACACAAAATGAGGCTCTGGGACCCACTTCTCTAAAATGGAAAGTCACAGCTGATACATATGAGCTGTGACTGGTGTTACTGGTGTTCAGTTACACCAGAACAAGACTAGAGATTCTTCCCTTGAACCATTTATTGGTAATTTGTCAAATGAATGTGTGGCTGCTTTCCGACGGTACAGAAAGGAGATCACCTTCCCTAAAGACAAATTAAGGCTGCATTCACACCAGCCCTGTTTTGTCTGCTTTAATCGAACTCTAGTTTGTTTGCCAAGAAAGTCTGGTTCATTTGGGGAGGTGTGAATGTGCAATTGAATTCAGATGCGGACCAAAAAAGCAAACTCTGGTCCACCTACAAACCTAGGTCTTGGTTCAGTTTAAGTAAATTCTGGTGCCGTTCGAATGTATACGTGAATGCATACAGGTCCAAAAACAAGAAGTGGATTAAAGTACAGGGCATTTTGGGTAAATACAGCCAAAACAAACGTGCGTCTAGTGCTAGCAGGAGAAATGGCTCGTGGTCTTTTGCCATAAACAAAAGAGCAATCCTACAACCACTAAAATCTGATGCTACTCCATTTTTGCTTACATTTCATGAAGAAGTTGTTGCGCGCAGTGTCTTCTTCAGAGGTTTTTGTCGTTTCCTTCAGTGGTTCTTGGTGTAGCGCCACCACCGGCGAAGAGGTTAACTGGTTGCTCAAAGGTTTTGGTTTGTTTGACACGGTGCAGTTTGAAAATGAATCGCACCAGTTGAAAATGTAACAAATGCTGCAACTTTGGTCCTCAACTGAACCGAGTCTACCGGCCTATCAGGTGTGAAAACATCCTAAATGTTGGGTGAGATTCGAATATAAACTGAGGCAGAGGGCAGATTTCTCCTCAAGCGTCAAATACAGTTTCCTGTGTTGTGAAAACGTTTAGCTCCAGGTTTATGAAACAATAGGAAGCTTGGCTATAAAGGAAGGAACAACCCAATGCTGAGTGACAAGTAGTACATGCCACTGTTACAAAAGACAATCAGTCAGCAGCTCGATCAGCAAGGCGACCACAACTTTTTATTTGCAGTTTCTATGGTTTTACTTTGGTTGTTACTTTTACATGTCTTCTAACTGTACAAAAAGTGTGTGCTGATGTCCATGGAAACGTCATCAAAAGAAATAAACAAGCGCTCTTTCCAAACTTTGCTCAAGCATATTTAATCTCAACGATAATCTTCCGTAGTGTCTGAGCCAAATGAATGACAAGTGGTTAGAATTTTGATTTCCCTTACAGCAACTACATGTGCAGCATTACCCAGAAGTGATTTTATTTTATTGACATGCTATGAGAACACTCTATGTGAGATGTTGTCGATGAAATAACATTGACAAGCACAAGATTACTCACTGATATAAAGAGAGTGCTGACACGTGTGTGTAGAGAAACAATGTTTATCAAAATTAGAGCAAAAATTACAAAGTCTGCATAAATTTAGTCAAAATATTTTTGGTCCAGTTCTTATGCAAATATCTTCAATACACTTGAAATAAGACAAAACTAACTTACAAGTAACTTTTCAGCACAATTTAAGGGCTTGTTTTAAGTCAATAATTCTTTAATATTGCTGAGAAAGTTGTAGTTATAAGTGAAATAATCTGCCAGTGGAACAAGACATTTTTCCCATTTTATAAGTTAAAATGTCTGGACTAATAGTGTATGTGCAATCAAACTAAATCACATACTCACAGCTCCTCATTTGATTTGACCCAGTTACATTACTAAATCTTTGTTCCAGGAGTGCACACCTGGTCATTTAGCATTAAAGTGTCATTTCTTATGGTGTGGCTGTAGCCATTAGTGCTGGTGAAAGCTGGTGTGATAAGCTGGCTGGCTGGGTTTGAGTCAGGGATGGAGAAATGGATGAAAGAAGGGGTACAGTGAATGAAGGGATAGGGGATGAGAGAAAAATTAAAAGCAGTAGTGGACAGGAAAAAAAAAAAAAAAAAAGGGGGGGGGGGGCAGTTTCCTGGATACCAGAACAGATCACATTCTGGCCTCCACCATCATTTCAACAACTATGGGTACCAATTAACAGCTGAGTCTCTCAAGGGGTCCATACACCAACAGGCACATGCCAGGGAATCCCAGAACGCACAGCAGAAAGCCAGGAAGACTTCATACATCTGAAAAGTAATTAAGTCTGCTAATTACTAGATGCGGTTTATGAGTCTGCCGCAAACCACCTCCTCCCTGAGGTGAATTCGTTTTCGTCTATCATTTCTCACATGGTGGGACCTCTGATTTTCACTTAGTCAGGTTAACTGCTGGGAAAAGAAAAGAACAATAACAGCTCTGAAAAATGGATGGTCTCTTCTGATTAGAGACTGAACCACTTGACAGGCATTAGTGCACTTATTCTAAGCCAAACTATTTTGAAAAAGTGCTTATGCTTATGTTTTTATCTGGTAATGTGCTGCTCCAACTACAAATGTCCTGCCAAACATCAAATAATTACAGAAATGTACTCAGCATAGAATTTAGAACACTAGTAAAAGGATAAATGTAAAGGTTTTGTACACCTATTTGGTTGTGTAAAGGTCTCGGGTTTCCAAATAAATACCTCTAACTCGAGTAGAGTTGCCTCGATGTTGACAAGAATAATCTGTTCACATCAAGTCTGATCAATTTTCAGGACTTTATCTTTTATATTTCAAAACAAACATGGCCAGTGAAGTGTCTGATTAATCCAAAATGAGCCATCCATGTTTTTGAAGGATGACATGGTCTCACGTTTGGAAATATTTTTAATCAGGCGATGATAAACAGAGTGTTTGAACATCCTGTTTTGTTATAACCCAGAGAATGCTTCGAATGTTACTTCACCCTAGTTTAATCACATTTAACTGTGGAGAAAATATGAAAATCTAAATGAATCAAATCTAAGCCAAACCAATTCCCAAATAACACATACACTTAATAAATACAAGCCATTTTAAAAAAGTTACACTCCCTGTTATACAATTAACCAAAAAATATCAAATATAGACATTTTCCTTAGGGAGACCTATCTTAATTTCATCATATTTGACTTTTTGAATATTTTGGCCTTTTAGTTTGATTTGAATTTTTGTAATTATTATTAATTTCCCTTTGGGATCAATAAAGTATTTTTGAATGGAACGGAATTGTTTTTCATGCTGGAGGTAGAACTTCTACTTCATATTTTAGTATGAAGCAATAACATTCTATTTTGTGATACGTCAAATATTGTATTTTTTGTTTGAATTATAACCATTTAGAATATTTGATTAACTGAAAGATTAGTTGCTAGGTTAACTGGGAAAACATGTTGGTGGAAGCCCCACTTTAGAGACTGAGGAAGGGATTTTTATTTTACTAAGTACCAAATTATTTTGTAGATAGGTTAGGAAATAAAAGAACTGAAAGATTTTTGTGTACTAAGGCTGAATATGATACTGACTTTGGACAGCTGGACACATAATCAGTCCAGGTTTTGCTAAACCTGAACAAAGAAGCAACACTCGTTAAAATAAAGAGCAAAAGGAAAAGGCCTCTAAAAAGTTACTTCCACTTCGTTTCGTTAATGTCCCTGGAAAATAACATTTTGTATGCTGTGTGGTAAATATCTTCCTTGTGTTTAGGTTTTGAGAAGGTGTTTCACAACCATCTACACGATTAAAGTATGGGCTAGTTATCAGTATCAAGTTTCCCTATGGTTTCAAAAAGCTTATAGTTTCTATAGAAACCTATTACATACTTTCCTGGCCTAAAAATGAATATGCATGGAACTTGAATATTACAACTGTAATAATATGTTGTACTTTTCCAGCAGCACCAGATATGGAAATTATTTGCCACAAATTAAAGCAATTCAGTGATTTATTTTTTTATTTTGTATCAATACATTTAAAAATGCCCTATTTGTAATCTTCTCTACACTAGGGGTGGGCGGATCGATCCAAAATATCGATAATATCGATACCAAGCTGTAAGCCGGTAGGATCAATACTTCAGATTCAGATTCCCTCTAGAAATTTCAACTCAAACAAAAAAATATTGTTTCAATTTGCTCTCAAATTATACATTTTTTTGTACTTAAAGAAAAAAATGCACATAAATTTGCTTTGTTTTTCTGTTTCTGTTTGTCATGTTAGTATGGTATCAAAGTATTTTGTAGACACCTATAAACTTTGTGCAAATTCTGTCCTAGGTTTTAACAAGATAATTCAAAGGAAAAACTATAGAAACACTTAAAGGTTTGAAGTTTGATGATATATTAAACATAAATAAAAAGTATCAGTATCTGCGATACTGGCCCTGTATTTACTTGGTATTGGACCAATACCAAAATATGAAGTAACGCACTCCTCTACACTGTATAAGACAGAGAGCTAAAAAAAATAAATAAATAAATTTTAAAAAGTGTTTAACGTGATGTAATACTATGTTGTAAAATTATAGTAGTTTCGGAACTGTACCTTTTTAAAGTTGTTTGAAACTGGAGCTACAACTAACGATTATTTTAGTTATCGATTAGTCTGATGATTACGCAAATATTGGCACATTCTGCAGATTTTTCATGTAAACCTTTTTAATATAGTTTTAGAAATACATTAAGAGATGCAAATTAACAAATCATTCAGTTTCTTTTTTTAAATAGGAAAGTAAACATTTTATTGCCCAAAATGCACCAACATCCTTTAGTGTATGCTTGATTATTTGTAGTAAAGGATGGACAGAGTTCTGGGTAGAACATTTTTACAGACAAAGATTTTTTTTTTTTTTTTTTTTCCTTGTCTTAAATTCAAATTGTTTATATTTTTTTGTACAGTTTTGGCTTAATTACTGCTCTGAGTTTGTTGCTCTTTCAGCAAATGGCCATTTTTGAGTCTCTATACTTCAGTTAACGATTAATCGATTGCTAAATTAGTTGACGATTATTTCAATAATCGATTCATCACGATTCATCGTTTCAGCCCTATTTGAAACCAAAAACTGCTCGGGGGCCGGGAAGCGAACCAGCGACCTTTGGGTCACAAGTTATCTCGCTGTACTCCAAACCAAAGTGAACATGAAGATTTTGCCGTAAGACGTGGAGACATGGAGTCAAGTTTTCAGCAAACCATCCAGACCTCCATCTGGACCTGTGTGGTGATCACATTGTTTGATTGCCAATTATGGCATTTTTGCTTGAATATGGTTTGGCTGTAAAATATACAGCATACAAACCATCAAACTAAGCTAGTTATGATTAATACATTTTCGTTTTTACTAGCTTTTCATTAGATTTAACTCAATATACTTTTTTTTAACATTTAGGTTAATATATTCCCATCTCACATAAGGAAACATTGCTAATTCTTCAATGAGATTAATGTTGACTCATGCCCAACTGAAATATTTAGATGACATTCACATACGGTCTAATTACTGGGCATAATTTAAACTGAATAGCTTACTCTGTCGAACAGTGCTGAAATAAAATATGTAAACAAATGAGGAACAGAAAAGAATCTGCATCAGTGGACGATAAACTTGACAGTGAATGGAGCTCAGGCCTTACTCTCAACATTACAGACTCAAACATGAAGAGGAGTGAGGTACGAAGGAGGGGACCAACAGATCAGTACGGGTAGCCAGGAGGACGTGGGGGAGGAAGAAGAGGCAGTTGAGGAAGGGTGAAAGGGAGGAGGACGGGGTTTTATCAGTGGAAGGTGATAAATTGTGCAAACCTTCCAAACTTGTCCTTGCTGCATAGGAGAGAGGGGGAAGCATTGGAACGGAGAGAAGAAGAGAAAAAAAAATCAAAACAAAAAAGTCCACCTGAACAAACTGCTTCATCACTAGTAAGTCCACATACACACACACTTTTACAAACAGAAAAACACACACAGGAGTTCTCAAAAAAAACCACTGCTCTTATACATCTGAGAGCTTAAACAAGGACAGCCCTTCTGGCAGTTATTTTCAACACAGCGCATTAAAAAAAAAAAAAAAAAAAAAAAAAAAAAAAAAAAAAAAAAAAAAAAAAAAAAATAGAAGACATGCTGCGCCAACATTTATCACATTAACACTTGCAGTGATGCACGGCGTCTTAAAAGTAGCACAAAGTGTATAATCCCCACCTACGCACACAGACGGTGAAAATATCACATCCATGTTGAGGGTGTGGAAAGCCTGAAATAACGTGGCTGGCACTGCGGTCGGCAGCAGCAGCGTCTCACACCACTAACGTTGGGCACCTGTTGTGTTCACCACCTGCAACATGTCTGCGTCATGGCTGTTGCTTAGTAACTGATAAGAAAGTATTCCTGAATTTATGGTGTCAATTTTAATCCCTTTTGCTCTAAGATATAAACCTCTGTAAAGGTTGTTGGCTGATATATATCCGAAGCACATCGTTTTATAAATTAGGTCTGCTCTTTTTAGATCAGTGTCTGAGGCTGCAGACTTTCGTTGCAGAGGAAAAACATTCACCCAAAAGGATTAGAACCGAGCGTTTAGCTACACATCAGTAGCTCGCAATGTGACAGCTAATGAGACAATATATGATTCTGAAGAAACTACATTTTAGCAATACTAAAAAAAAAACAAAAAACAAACAAAAAAAAAAAAACCCATATTGAAGAATCCCTAAATTTTATTCTCTTCCCTTATCGGGTAAGTCGGTCACTCCTGGTTAGTAAATATATTGCAGTTTTCATTCTTGTTTAAATGATTTAGACAAGAATGGAAACTACGGCTGTTGAGGACCATATACCATGTTGTAACACATGTTTAGTCACTGACATAGGGTGGGCTGGCCTGGTAAAAACCAGGCCCTTGTTCTATGCTTTACTTCGTCCAGAGGGTCTGGACCCCCGGCTATTGAGAAACGATTGCTTGCTGGAGGCGTTGGAAGTTTTAAACGATTGGATCTGATTTTACCCAGTCGCTAACATGTGGCCGTGACGTATGCCCCGCGACTGCCTGGCTCAGAGCAGCGAGCTATAGCATCTTCTTCTTCTTGAGTTGGCGATTACACTCCCTTGGCAGTTGGTAAACACTTATGCGCATTATCACCACCTACTGGTGAGGAATGTATATTGTTCAAATATGCTTTAAAATGATTCAAAAATGATGTTAATCATCTTAGTTTCCACAAGAAAAGGAGAATTATTTAAGTTTACATATACTTTAAGTTTTAATACAGCACTGAATATTTAGCACTAGTGTTATTGTGCTACTGTTTTATTTTCAGATATTTTATTTTTATGAAAATATCCCAAAATTACCCACAGGGACTTTAATGAATTATTTGTGTACTTCTTATTTTGAAATTGATAGATGCATTTAAAGCAATGTCGAATCAAAATAAAATTGTGACCCAAAGAACTGAAATCGAATCGAATTGTGGGGGTCTTAACAATACCCAGCCCTAGCTTCAACGTTAGCTAAACTAATATTTATGATTCGCGCTTTAGCACAACTAACTTTTACCAGTGCCCACCACCATCTAAATCTAAGAAAGTCCTAATGACAACAAAAACATTAAAAAATATTCACCTTTTTAGGTCTCCACAAATATGTAATTGTTCATGGTATAATTATCAAGTTCAGATAGTTCTAGTATTGTAGGTTGTGAACAAGAAATGCTATCCAATGCTTGTGATTTCTTTGCATCTCGTCTCTCAGGATGTCGGCCTTTTTCATCCGAAATGATCCCACCCAACAGATTTAACAGCGTGGAGAACTTCTTCACTGCCTTTCTAACAGAGTTGCCTGTTAAGAAGTCTTTATTAGCTGGTGTAATCAAACCAACAGCACAACCCAGAGCTACTTCCTTTCTTATTTCAAAATAAGAGAATCTTAAGCTTATATAAACTGTTTGTGGTTTTGCTGGGAAGCAAATACCAAATTAAGTAGATGGTTCATTTGAATATAGAACATACAAAAGAAGATAAATTTTGCTATTTATTAAGCAAATGAGCAAACTCAGGATGTCCAGGCATAACTTCAACCACTAGAAAATGGCATCCAACATGATCTCTGGTATGTGTAGAATATCCTTCAACTGGCTTTAATGGGATACAAATAAATATGCACCCTTGGTAGTTTTAAGCCCCGATGACATACAAGATGATTTTGTGATAATAGACTAGGAGGGGTAAAGCATTGTCCTTCTTATCCAAGACTCATAGTTATCAGCCTCTTTCACAAAACGAGTCTATCATAAACTTGTAAAGACACGCCCTTTTTTAATACTACCTCTGGTCATCATAAATATAGCCGGCGATACTCTGCACACCTGAACTTTCAAATATCAGTCTGGCATCATAAAACCAAAGGAGACATGGAATGGACCCCAGTAGAGTAGACTGTAGAGCATTATAAATAGAACAAGGGCTTAAACACATCATCGGCATATAACACGTCTTAGGTTTTGTTCTAGGAGCGAGTATTTACCACAATGTCGTCATCGTGAAAAATGGCTTCTTTTTTTAAAAGCAATACTTGTGTTTGTGGGTCTATGATTGCTATGCAATGCAGTCACAGCCATACAGTTACCTAAAAGAAGGGGTTTTTTTATTATCATCATAAAAATCATCATCATCATTGTCATTTGTATCACAACATGACAGACAACATTGGTTTCATAAAAATGAGATATTTAAATACTTCAGTTTTTTAGCAAGTCGTACCTTTGTATAATTAGACTGAAGGTTTCAAAAATCACAAATTGTGTTTTACAACATGTCAATCATTGGAGAATTTTCCAGTCTCACTCAGGTTTGACCAGTAGAAATATTTTAACTTACTGATTATGAAATAAAGCCAGATTATTTAAAAAAATAAATTAATTAAAGGTAGTAGTAGTGAAAGGTCCGTTACCTTAGATTTCAAATGCCTCGTTTCCACTGAGTGGTAGGGCATGGGCATGCTACTTTATGGTCTGGCATATTCAGGAGAGCGTTTCCACCGCCAGCTGGACTCACTGGGCAGGCGCGGTTCAACCCAAACGCCTAATGTGGCGTCAAATTAGTGCGATGACAAACATGATGAACGAGTACGTTTTGTGCTTGATGCGAGCAGTGACTTTTTCTGTCCCCCAATCAATGGACTGTGTTGTGTGACGCCAGTAGCTGCACCCTAACTGTTAATGGTGCGGTACGGGTCGGTTGTCAATTTACAATGGAAACAGACAACATGGCACGCCAAACCGACCAGCGCTGATTTAGACATACTTTTTAACCAATATTGTGCATCTTTACCATATTTTGATTAATAAAAACATACCATTTTATTACAGCAACACTAATAAAGATTATGGGGAAGTTCCAACAAAAACATTTCCTTCGATTTATTGTTGAAATGAAATATTAACGTACAGTTTTTTCTTATGCAGAAGTTATTTACGCTTAATGCACCACTTGGGCCAGCATACAGTGGACAAACCAATGCGAGGGTGTGGTTTCAGCACAGATGCAGAGATGAAGAAGAGGGACATTGAAGGAAAAAAAAAAAACATTGTTGACAGGGTACAAGTAAGAGCAGTGAAATGGTTTGACAATAGAGGGGTAATCATTGCTCAGCCTGTATCCAACATCCAAAGATGGGACAAAAAAGTTGAAACAGAACATTACAGTGAAATGATCAGGCATCATAAGCCTGGACAACAAGTCCATGGGCTGCGTCGATGCTCTTGACGCATCGACTGCATATTACTGCATCCAGCTGACGTCCAAAAAGGACCATCAAAAGGTTCTTTTTCCATTTTGTAGATACAGTCATTGTAAACAGCTGGCTGTTGTATCGATGTGATTATGAATCACTGGATGTTCCACAAAAGAAGCAGAAAGGCCTGCTTGCATTCAGAACATCGGCAGCACAGGCACTCTGCATGCAAGGCAAGGATATAATCCCCAGAAGAGGGGGCGGCCTTCATGTGAAACAGAAAGAAACGTCAAGGGCCAACTAAGACCACACTACGTAACACCGTTTTTCAATTGAGAAGAAGGTGATAGGAACCCCTACAGCAAAATGCTTTTATCATTTTTAGCTGCATTTAAAACACATCAGAAAATTAATTGTACAAAACATGTTAATTTTTTTCCTACAGTATTCCTGTTCTGAATAAGTTTATAGGAGCCCTAGCACTGGCCAGCAAAAGGATTTTTTTGTTGTTTGCTTTATTTTAAATGCTGCTAGTGAAATAGGAATTAGTTGTATAAATAGGGGTGGGCTTTTATCGTATCATATCATTTGACATGCAAAATTACAATAAGAATTTTCATTTATCATCTCGAGTATCAAGATTTTATGAACACGCATTTCAAATTTATTGAATTTTCAAATATTGATACTCTTGAGAAACAAACAGTGGAGAAAATAGCAAAAATAACATTTCCAGTAATACTATCAGGTTTTTTTTTACAAATATTATTCATTAAAATTTATCGAATGCTTTATTAAATGCTCTTTTCAACACTCCGCCTTCGGGAAGTCATCGCAACATCGCTCCCTTATTAACACTTTAACAACATTTTTACCAGTGTTTCACTGAGAAGTAGCTCATATAATGATCTCAGCAGATGTGCAGTTCCACCAGGTGTTTGCTAATTGCTGCTGGCTAGTCTGAAGGAGCTAAGTGGGGGAGTCAAGGGGGCGGGGTGCTCTGTGAGGCGGAAGCTTGGAAGCTTAGAAACTGCAGCTCCAAGGAGGAGTTGCGTCTCAAAGGTGGAGCTAAGTCCACCAGGTGTTTTGCACAGCTGAATGGCAGCCACGGCAGATCAAAGGATTTCTCAAACATCCATGAAAGGATCAAGGCAACACTCCAGGTATGTTTTTGAGGAGGGAATAATATTATAACATGATGTAAAGCTCAAAAAAGCTATTTTTACATAACACTGCCCATTTAATAGTTCTTTAGTGGGCTTGGATGGCCATGTTCACGGTTGGTTTGAATGTCATCTACTTGTAGACCATTTTCCCTAGAATGGAATGGATAATTTCACCTGTTTTTGATACCTCTTTAAATCCCTTATCAGACTTATAAGCTGTTGAAGTCTTCTTTCTGTAGGTCTCAGGCAGCTCTATTCGATCTCACCATGGTGTTCACTCTAAATTCAACAGTCAGGAGCACACCAAACCTAATGTCTGAAGTTTTAACAGGGCACACCTCCTTTAAAACGCTGAGTTATGATATCCTACTGGTGTGCAGTTGATGTGATCTATGTGTAGACTTCATTTCAGCCATTTCAAATGGGAATAAATGCAGGGTCTTTCTAATTTGCTTCGCACTAGCAGATGCGTTTTTTATTGCATTTTATTGATTCTTTTCTTCATTTTTAATTGTTTATTTCATTATTTGAATTTCTTAGTTTTGTTAGAAAATGAGATTAGGCATCCACACTTTATTAACTTGTCTTGTCTGACAAACAGAAACCTACTTTAGCAAATAAGCTAAACATTATTTTATTTTTTATTTCATTTTTAACGTGTCTTGTCTGGCAGTGTAGCAATCAGAACTGTCTGCGTGCCAGTGAGACACCCAACAGATTGATTTTCACCAGTTAAGTGTTACAGCTAAATGTTATTAAAAGGTGGGGGAAATTAAAACCCTGCACAGCAAAACAGGATGTAAACAGAACCAGAGGCAGGAGGACAAAACAAACCAAGAAAACTTCAGCCAAATTTCATTAAAGTGAAAAAAATATGAAAAATAGATTTTACCGATAGGATGAAAATGATGCAAACAGAAGAGACTACAGCTATATTCTTATATGTTAAAAAGCCTGTAAGAGAGCATGAGTTACTCTCCCAAATGTAGAAATCAAATCAAATAAAGCTGCTTTTGATTTTTTTTTTTAAAGTCAGAATTACTACTGATGGCGACTAATTAAATCAAAGATTATCATTCCAGTTTTAACTCCTGCTTTTGGGATACAGTTGAATATTCAATGTTGTTTATTAACACAGAGCTAAAGGATAATATGATCAACTGCTCAGAAGAAAAAAAATATTCAGAGGACTTGTGGTTTGTCGGGTCAGGATAGATATGAACATGATGAGTCGGACAGAGAGAAAAGGGAGGAAGGAAGGGAGGAGAGAGGAAAGGAAGGGTGCAATCAGAGGTTGAATCTTGATGTTGTCTGACTGCTCATACTGTCTTATAACGTTCTCCATATTTTTTTTTTTTTAAACATCTCGTTAGATAATACAGAACAACTTTTCCCAAAGGATTACAAATTATTTGACACTTTGGTGGAAATAAAGACAGAAAGAGTTCCAAATAACGATGTACGGTACTGCCAAACTAAGGCGACGAAGTAATGTGTCTCAAACGGCACAGTTAACAGTATGAGCTTTCAGATTGTTTAACTTCCACTCTGCTCCCCCAGAAACTCTGTCAGACATGACTGACCTCTTTCTCTTCCACTCCCTCGTCTTTCAGTTCATCATACAAACCCAAAGATAAAGGCAAACCTCCCAAACAGACCGACCACTCTTCCTGACACACAAACTACGGTTTCAAAAACCGAGCAAAAAGATTTTCACTTTAGTCATGTTACTGTTTTGTTTTTTATTTCAGTGTAAACAAGGGATATATTTGTTTAGTTGGGCCTAATAGGGAAAAAAACCCCAAAAACAAACAAAAAAAGACTGCATGGATTTACCATAATTACACAAGTTATTGGATGGTAGCTCATATGAATTAGATATTTTGCAGAAAATTAGTTTGCTTTATCCCTACATGCTGAGAAATAACTTAATCAGAAGCTGGTCATTTGACCTTTTTGTACTGTAGCAATTTTTGTCATTTCATATCCAACTTTTTCAGAGCATGAAACGCAGTTGTCTACCCCAGAATGGTTCGTACTGGCTTTTCCAATCAATGATTAAGGGTGCTTTTACATCAGGATAGCCTGGGTTCCTGTACTCTATGGCAACTAATCTCAAAAGAAGAAAATAAATAAACAAAAATAAAAACAAAAAAACAAAAAAAAACAAAACAAAACATTTGGCTTGGTTCACGTCCACACTGCACTTTTGAAAGTGGACAGAACCACCTTGAGACAATATCATCCAATTACAACAGCTGCATGTTTGGGATGCCATCACAAGGAGCTGCCCAGAATTAGCTGTGAGTGAATATGGCAACCCTTTTAACATTTAATCACAAAAAAAAAAAAAAAAAAATCGAAGTAAAAAATCTAGAATGAGAACTTTTCCTGTTAAGAACCCATTTTCATCTATGTAGAAGGTTTGTTCTAAAGAAGGATGTCATTCTGGCTATCTAAAATGGTATTTTTTACAAGGAAGAATTAATTTAAAGATATTTAGATATTATTAAAAATGTCATAAACACAGCAACAATCTTTTCCTGGAGAAACGGACCCTGGTAAATTAAAAATAGACCAAATCACTTTGAAGTGAAAGCACCCTTAACTTTGTATTTTTATGTCGATCACGCGGTACATTACAGACTTTTTAAAGGGGTAAAGTAATTTTCTACAATCTGTTCATAGTCTATTGAAAGGAAATGGCATTAGGCGACGCTAATAAATAATAAATCCTATCTATCAGAAGGAGGACACTCAGAAGGCCAATTATGTCACAACAATGCGACAAAGGTTGTCCAAATTCGAAGGATCCTCCAAATGCGTCCTTCTTTCCTCGGATTTGAAGGATGGGTCTGCTATAGCCTTTGCGGTCCAGCCTGTCACAGGACTCACTGCGGGAGATTTTTGTTCTTGTTACAATGGCGGACGAAGCGGGAGAGGAGGACAGTTTTAAATATATATCAGATCTGGTGGTACAGCAGTTAAAAGCTTAAAGTGGTTGTGCTGTTTGGCATTTGTTGTTTACATAGAGATGTTTTTAATATATACATATTTTTTAAAAAGTACTCAATTCATTGATGTAATAAATAAAAAGGATTAAACAAGTTACAAAAACACTCCCAGAGATACTTTAATTGCTCAGGGATCATCTCTGATATTTCATAAGAGTCTAGTGTAGAGACAATTACAGCAGGGTGCAACATAAAGTCTATCAAGATTATTAAATTTTAACAAATTGTGGGATATGATCATTTTTGCAACTATCTTTCGCCATAATTTACCCAAAAACATGAACTCCCAGGAGTAATTAAATTAATTGCTATGCAACAGGTAGGTACTTGGGTACAAAATAGCTTTTTGTATGAAATGGAATCAGGCTGCGGCAAAACAGTAATGACTGGGTATAACAAGGGGGCACACTGAGAAAGAAGCAAAGTGACTCATTACCATCACCTCAAGGGAATGGTTAGACATGATTAGCATCGCACGATAATAGTTTTTGTTGAAACGCTGCAATAATCATAGTGATTTTGGTGAACCTGGAGTTTCTGACTGTTTTTCTTGATGCCATCATCACTTTTTAAAAGCTTATAATGCAAAAATGTATGGGTAAGATAAGCAAAGAATGAATGTACGGAACTTACAGATACCAAATATTGTATCCAATCAGTACTTTGCAATTGGATGCAGCTCTAGACATAATACACTAACACAATTTCACACTTACGAGAAAGTGTGGTGAAAACCTTTGTGCCCACAAAGTTTCAGTGGTATAATCTTACTGTATGCTCCATGTGGTCACAGGCCTTATGGTGTGGGATCTGATTTTTAATTAGGAAGTTTTTCCAATGTTACCATTCAAGACTAAAAATGCTAGATAATTGTTTGTCTTTCAATGCATGGATGCCTGGCGACCAGAAAGTCACTGATGCAGCTTAGTGGCAGGTTTGTAATCTAGCCCCTAAAGATAGAATTTCTCTAGGGGTGCACCGATAAATCTCCCAATTTTCTTAATTTTCAGTGATTGACCAATACTTACATGAGAAACGGATTTTATCCACCAATCTTATCTACTTCTGCAGCAGTCTGAAAATCAGCCACTGTCCCCTTTTGCTCTGCTGTGAGAGAGCTGACTGAGAAGACCTGCCCACCAGGTCACGTCTCCATGTGCGCAGTTAACAACAGTCACCCCACTGTTGCCAACTTAGAATTTTTTTTTGCAATATTTAACAAATTTTCAGAAAAATCGTCATCGGTATGTCAGGCTTTTTTAAGACTGGTGATCGGCCACAAAATTGCAATCAGTGCCCCCATAAATTTATCCCTATTAAATGTGCTTTAAATTAAAATATATATATATTTAAAAACTTTGAACCTTTTGGTTGTAATTTGTCAAAAACCAATTACCTTGGGACATTGTTCTGTCTTGCCTTAAATTATTAAATGCATTAGGTAACCAAAAAGTCTCTGATAGTAGACATATCCCACAATCAATGTCTTTTTGGAACTGGTGTGTTAAATTTATTTTCTGTAACACACCGGGGTCACACAATAGTATTTTTCATGCAGCAATTAATTTTGGAATTTGTAGCATTGTTAAAGTACATGTCACACATCCAATAATTTATCACTAGGTGAGATAAGACACCTGCTAAATATTGGTTTTAGCAATAACAGCAGCTTGTTTTTTTTTTGTGTGTTTTTTTTAAAACATGCTTACTATTCTATTGCTTCTAGACAAAATAATAAATAAGCAATAATTCTGATAATTTCATGATTGTTAATTTTTATCATCACTAATTAGGAACTGAAAACAACAGACTACAAGTCAAACAAAATATAGGGTTCCTACACAGTCCTTAAAGGTTTTGAAAGAAGAAAACTGAGGAAATTCAAATTAGTAAAAATTCAATCTGTAGAAAGCAAGCTTGAACAGGAGTCTCTGGTACAATTTTAAAGTTGAGTTATTGTGCAGTTTCCTTTTGCATGTTTAATCTGCTGTTCACATAAGATGACATAAATCAATAGGCCAGAGATCCTCTAGAACTACTTTCTTTTTAAATTTACCATAAACTAGATAAAGGCTAGAAACAAACAATTTGATCTAAAAATGGGATTACTTCACTTTCAGATGGATTTCAGGAACTCCACCAAAGAAAATGTAGACATTTTCCCCATCTAATCTATTTTTAGGCGTTAGAAAAAAAAATCTTATTGATGGGTCAAACATAATGCATCTCATGCCTTAAGTTGGAGGACCTGAAACTTAATGAATACTCGCCAAATATAAAAACATACATTATTAGAAACCCTCACACATCTTCACCAATATATAAAAATATATTTAATGAAATTTATGCATATTATTGCTAAAATGAGGAGAAAACGTTGAAGAAACAAACGAAGTCTCTTAAAACCTAAAGAAATATAAACTGTGTAAAAACCACTGAAAATAAGATGGGTAATGTCTTAGTTTTCCTATTTCTTTCATTTGTGTGGCAAGCTAAATGTTGCTAGTTGCAAGTTCGGCCGAAGAAAAGCAGCCAGGTTCGGCCTTTTCAACGCCCTAAGCCAGAACTGGCAGACGGCTAGCGGGGGTATCTGTATCTGGGTGTTTTGGTGCTTCGTGGTCGGGGTTTCGGTGGAGCAGAGACGACGCCCCGACTGCTGGATTAGCCAGGAGCCGCCGCCATTACCAGCCGACGCTAGCTAGCAGTTAGCACCAGCGAAGGCCTTAAGGTTTGACGAGGACGCTCATTTCACTTTTATTTGTGGCTTCTAATAGGCTGGGGTTAAGGAAATGTTCACAATAACTGCTCATATCTGAATTTATCTTGAGCGAAAAACCAGTTTAAATCTGAAAACCGGTGGACGACTTTTACCGCAAGCTAACGCGACGGCTTGTGCTTGCTGTACCCACAACCAGGGATGCTGGGAGGGGATACTAAGGTACGTTAGGGTCCGTGAATACCCGTACACTCTCATTTTTCGAATAGAAAACATCATTAGAAAACATTGGTAATACATTGATAAAGCTACAGTTCCCTGTAAAGTGATCAATCAGTTGATATTCGTTTCATATTTTGCTAGGGCTAACAGTGGCAGCAGTTTGGGATACAGGTGAAGTTCATTTAATTACTCTGTTCACATAATTCTGCCTAAAATCACGACACATCTGTGTATGTATGTGCGAACCTTTTTGATGTTGTAAACACGCGTCAACATCCCGATGCCTCTGTCGTTGAGGATGGTGAGTTTTTCTGCCAGTTTCTGCTGGCTAGGCTGCATCACTCCCCGAGACATCTTCTCGCTTTAGATTTCCAAACCTGATCCAGAAAAAAATTATGGGAAATATCCGCAGCTTCTGAATAATAAAAAAAAAGATTAAAAACGAGAAGCCGTGATTTCTGTAGTGCTTATATTTTGCCCATGTTCAAATAGGTTTTCAGGGACAGCAGCTTCCTGTACTCCACCCCTCTGTCTCCCTGTCTGTTTTTTTCGGTCACAGGGATGAGGAGTTGTCCTGGTTTTTACAACGAGGCTGGTTTGTGGTGCGTTCAAAGACCGTCGTAATTTTTGATTCAACGTCAGGTCTTTTGAATTTTAAAAGCAGGCGTTTTAATATTTACCTCAATGGAGGAGACGTTCTCTTAGTAAAGTTAAGGTTAATCAACGGAACCACAAAATTACAGAAACATAATCCAGTTTATATTATTAAAACTGACATAAAACACTTTGAAGCTTTATAACGAGGAGACAATGAAGACACACAATGTAAAATATCCATGTAGAGAAATATTGGCCAAAGTTAAACATATAATATAGTACACAATACTGCACAGACATTTGTAATAGTAAATAACATTGTGGTATAAATAGGACAAGAGATAAGAACAAATATATACAAAATTTATACAATTTCCAAACAGAAATTGAATGTGAATACTATTTTTTCTCTATGAAATTTTAAAAAGCGCTGATTTGTGGCGTCGCGTGTTGCAGTGGTTAGAGCGGCCGCCTCGTAAACAGAGGCTTCAGATCTCCACGCGGTTCGATCTCGACGAGTTCCAGTCCAGTCCGCGGTACTTTTGCCGCATGACTTTCCTCCTTCTCTTTGCCCTTTTCCTGTCGGCTTACTTTCAAATAAAGGCCACTTAGTGTCGAAAAAAATACAAAGATTTAATATTTACAACATAAAAACAATAATAAAATTATTCGTAGCTCCAGTAGCACATTGAACCAAAATAATAAACCCAAAAAACATCAAAGCTAGTTTTGGAATGGATAAAACAAGCTAACATTAGGTTTCTAGAAGACTCTTCCCAAAGCCCTGATGTAAACCCTACTAAAACGTATTAAAACATTTCCTATCCTTAAAAGAAAGGGTCAGCGCAAGGAAACCAACCAGTCTGAATCGATTCTGACAATTGACCCAAAAACAGTGGTAATAAATGTAGCCAGAATGATGCCATCATCTTCCTGATGGCTGCAAAAAAGTGTGATCAAAAAGTGACCTTCTAAGGAATGTTAAGCTAAATGTTATTGGGGGTGGATGTAGAAAATAAGTATTTGATACGCTGACGATTTTTGAGGTTTCCCCACTTCCAAAGAATGGAGAGGTGCGTGATTTTTATGGTAGGTACACATCAACTCAGAGAGACAGAGCCTAAAAACAAATTCAGAAGATTACATTGTATTTATTATGTTTGGATAATTAATTAGCATTTTATTGCATGAAATAAGTATTTGATACAATAGGAAAATAGAACTTAATATTTTATACAGAAAGCTGTGTTTGCTTGACCCAGACAAGACCCATCTTCAGTGCTCTCACTGAGGGAAGGAGGTTGTTGCCCAAAATCTGCCAAATGCATATTAATTATTTAAAAATCATACAGTGTGATTTTCTGGAATTGAAAAAAATACTCTCTCTCACAGTTGAGGTGTAGCTACGATGAAAATTACAGACCTCTCCATTTCCCTCTTTTGAAGTGGGGAAAGTTTAAGAATTGGCCATGTATCAAATACTTATTTACCTCAGTGTGCTTGACTTTGCAAGTAGAACTTTAACCATGTGTGGATTAGAGAAAAACCTCAATAAATCCAAGCTTGAACAGTCAAGTCTCATTAGTAAAATTCATTCAACTTGCATGTTCAAAAAGGAACAGTTCAAATTAATGAATAAAAGGGTTAGTAAAAGGTTAGACAACCTGAATAACTGGAAAGATCTATCTATCTATCTATCTATCTATCTATCTATCTATCTATCTATCTATCTATCTATCTATCTATCTATCTATCTATCGATCGAAGTGCACCAGCCCCTTTTGCAGCAAAACACCCCACAATATGTAGGATCTCATGAAATCAATTACATTTTATTTAATTCCTCTTTTTCTACTTTAACCATATTTATTCAACCGGAAAGTGTGTGATCACTCAGTGAATGAAAAATAATTAAACAAATCAATAGCCAAAGAGTGCCACATTTAACGCCTGTTATTCAGCTTTCACAAATATAAGAAAGGGCTGCAGTTCAGCCGACAACAAACAAAACAATCTTATGTAGCTCACATTTAAAGAAGGAAAATCGTAGGGTTTTTCTGTGATTTAAATGTTTTGGTTTTTTCAATTTTTTGCAGGATGTTGGTGTCTCAGCGAATCTTTTCATCCAGGCTTAGCTTTTTTTTTTCTATCTGTGTGGAGAGCCAAGATGACTCCCCCCTCGCCCCCCAACCAGTTAACGACAGATACAAGAGGCTGGATCATTCAAAATACTTTAGAAACTACTGTATATCTCCCTACTCACCAATTTCAGTGAATTCTGTGAGGATCCACGTTTTGTAATGGATTCCCTTTTGTTTGATAAATTCCACAATTCTGTCCGTGTTTACCACCTCACGGCAATCATAGGCCTGTACACATGATCCTGCCACCCCTGCACTCCACAGTTAGGATGATGTTCTCAGGCTTTCAAAGTTTGAACATTTTCTTTCATATGTAAATAGCCAAACACTTAAATTTTACTTCCATCACATCACATGACATGTCTCCAAAAATTGAAGTCTTTGTCCCTGAGTGTTTGGAAACTGTAATCTGTATTTTTATGTTGCTACTTCCTCTCTGAGTGGAGCTTTCCAGCTCATGTCAGCACAGGACTTGTTTCACTCTGGATAGTTACATTCTCTTCACAAGGCCTTTTGCTTTAGCTCTAGGGTTGATACACACATCTCACATCAAACCATGTTCTCTGGGACAAAGCAGCCACCTGCTTCCTGAACAGGATGACAGATAGTTTGGTTAGTGTATGTAAACTTCTAACTTCTCTAAACAAGAGCATTTGTTTGTCTCTCTGTCTCCCAATGACAGCTTGACCTCCATGTTGCCTTTATAGAGGCATAACACTTCCTTTGTAGATCTAATATATCCTCTTGTTTCACCTGCATCCTGTAGAGCCAGGTGTGATGCATTCGCTGGCTCAGGAAATCCAGGGTTTCTCCAAAAACCGCCTAAAGAAGCAGTCCACCCGCGTGACCACGGTGACGGGCAAGAAGTTGTTGGAAAAGAGGAGTGATGGAGCAGAAGGAGAGGTGGAGCAGGTAGAGGAGCTGGAGGGGGAAGGTGGATGTGGATTTGTAGAAGATACCAGCCTTGATCTTCAAGTTGGTGTGGTCAGACCCTTCCTGTTGCTAGGTAACATTTTTGATTATTACAGCTGCTTTTATATCCAGTTTTGACTGAAACTCTATCCCATTTCACTACCAGATGGCTTCTGCGACTGTGGTCTGAATGTGGTCTTGGATAAAGCGCTCTTTCCTGAATAACTTTTGAATAATTTAAAGAGCAAAACTAAAGCAAACAGCTAAAATCTAAATTATCGCTTGGATTTCAGGGTTTCCCCCAGAAAACTTGCTAAGCTCGGTGGTAGAGGTGCTAGGGAAGTCCACCAGTGGCCCACCGTGTTATTGTTTTTAAAAAAATGTTAAAAGTTGTCAGGAAATTTTGAAATATGACTTGGCAATGATGTATTTTGGAAGACATTATTAACAATACTTAAGCACCAACTATAGAGTCTTAAAAAAGGCAAACAATAAAATACAATTAAAATAAATACAGAATTTTTGCTCTGCAGTTAAATCCTAATTAAGTAATCAGCCAGTGGATCTTAAAACAGGCTATGCTATGCTGGTCATATTTAACAGTAAAATAAATTAAAAGAGATTTTACCTAAAATGGACAGTGATGATTACTTAAACATTTGTATGCGAGTGAAGCCTGGCGGGCAGCCAGGCTTATAGTACACTGGAGGAAACCGTGGAATTGAAAGTAGCATAAGTATTGAGTCATCTGTTTTGAAAATAGCACTTTCCTTAAGTCAAACTACTGTCTGTAATTTCCTGTGATGATAAGTTGAGATGTTCTATGAAAGAAGATTATTATGTGGGAAATTTTAACCCATCACAAGGACAGAAACCTTGTAATTACCTTGTAATTATACCATAATGAATTTTGAGTGAAGAAAAATTTTTGTCTATTTCCAAACCGTTTCTCTTGATTCTCTAAAAACTCTCTTGATCCATCCATCCTGCACATAAACCCTGTGATAAGAGAAACTAGTAAGCTGTGGCCTTTGGGGGCAGCTGTTTTTTCTGTAATCGTTGTTTCTAAAGTCAGAAAGCAAGTTGAACTGAAAAACAACTAGAGAGCGAGAGACTAGAGACTACACCAAAGAAATACAAAACAGACTAAGAAGGTAACACATAAATCCCAGATAAACTTGTCAAACAAACCAAAACAAAACAAAACAAAAAAAACAATTTAAAGAAACAACTGTAAACCCCAAGAGCTACCGCTTGCTCCACTGCTAATCCAAATTAGTTAAAGGTGCTATTGCTAGCTGGCAGGTAGAACACTTGCATGTCGTACATTTGACAGTGTAGCAACAAACAGTAAATCCTATTTTTTTCCATGTGAAATCAGAAAATTCAATATTTATTTTCTATAAACTAATCTGAGAGACAGAATTAGTGTTTTTATTGCTTTTACAAATCAATAATGATCAACAAAATTTGACTTTGGTTGAAATCACAGCACAGAGTCTGTGTGGCTAGGTCTCAGTCAGCATTAAACATCTGGATGCTGCAATTTTACTCTATTCTTTCTGCTAAACTGTTAAAGCTCTGTCAAGTTTGTGCAAGGATTGGCTGTGAACAGCTCTTTCAAGTTCTGCCACAAATTCTCTATGGGACTGTAGTCTGGGCTTTGAATGGGCCACTCCAGAATTGGAATCGAACATGATGGAACCCCAAAAAGAGGAGAAGGGAGGAACAGAAACAGTTTTAATATTTTCACATTTCAGACAATGACCTCAAAAGGTCAAGATCAAGAATATGACGTAAAACAATTTTTGTAAACAGTATGTGACATGAATTTGAGGGTACGCATGTGTAACTTGGATCCAGTTTATAAAAAAGTGAAAAGTCTTATAATAACAACAAAAAGATTAAAAATAAAACCCTAAATAAAACAGTGATAATTTGAAGGATAATTTGAGTTTTCATTCCATTTAATTTATTTTTCATTGTTTTTGTGCATTGAATTTTGTAATAAGGGGAAACCCACCTTTTATCTACCTCAGTGGTCTCAAACTGCATTCCTCTAGGGCCAGAGTCCTGCAGCTTTTAGATCTCTCTCTGCTTCAGCACACCTGGCTCCAATATTGCCTCATTAGCAGAGCTCTGTGGAGTTTGACTGCTTGTGAGGCAGTTTCACCATCTAATTCAAGTGTGTACGACAAGGGGCACAAAAAGTTGCAGGACTCTGGCCCTCAAGGAATGCAGTCTGAGACCACTGATCTACGTGTATATAGTTCTACAATCAAATTTTGAGATGCAGATAAGTATTTTTTTAGCTTAGAGTAGGGGTGTCCCAATCTGATATTGATATTGGTCCGATATCAGCCAAAAAACGAGTACCGGATTATGTTGGCCTGCATCTGAAAATTCCAAAATAAGCACACCGATAGAAGCACTCCGCTCCAGCATTTAGTCTATCCCAGCATTTCTATCCAGCAGCCATTGTATCCCGCATGCAGACCCATTGGTTAATAATAAATGGGTCAATTGTTCTCATATCTGTTGTTGACTATTGTTCTCTGTCTGAGTAATATCACTTGATCAAGCCTTTTATAACATTCCACACCAAAATAAGTAATAAAAGTGTGTATGATTCGTGCTGATATCATATCGGCTCAATATTGGTATCATCCAATACTCAAAACTGCAATATCAGAATCAGAAGTGAAAAACTTGTGTTGGGATACTCCTAAGTTTATAGTGTTGTCAGATTTCTGAACCTCAAATGAATCTGTTGAGTGTCTATATGTGGTTATTAAGGGTGCACTGATAAATCAGCCCCCATTTATTTAATTTTGGGAGAGTGGTGATTGGCCGATACTTAGATGTAAAACCGATCTTATCCTCTGATCTTATCTACCTCCGCAAAGGAATGAAAATCAGCCACTGTCCCCTTTTGTTCAGTCTGACAGACACACCCACCAGGTCATGTCTGCATGTTTCCTGTTAACAATAGTCACCACACTGTTACCGACTTTGTCGCCATATTTAGAGAAATCGGTATTGGCCAAAATATACAACTACAATTGGTGTACCCCTAATGGGCGCGTCTCATTACTGCTGAAAATGTTTGGATGAGGATGAAAGCAGGATGGAAACATTGTGAAGATCAAGTGTGCAGGCTTTTCTTCATTTACTGTCAGCTTTTTCAGCCCTACACTTTCATCTGCTGATGTGCACCTAGCTATTCGTCTTGATTCGACTAACACTAGCACGATTACCATGTCTATAAATATAACTTTGCATGCTGGAAGGGTCTCATGGTCACTCTTGAGATTTAATGATACACTTGATCTTTAGTCTTGAAGTCCACAAAGGTCATTGTTTTTGTATTAAATAAATATATATTCCTAATGACAAATAAATCAATGTCATTAACTTTGAATTTGTCTCAGAGAGAGCGGTGGCCTGTCCTGAAGCTGAAGGACGCAGGTTGATGTCTCCACATGTCAGCGGGCATCTGTCCGCTCTGAAGTGTCCCTGAGCTCAGCACTGAATCCCCAACTAGTTCTGGTGTGCTGCTCATTTCTGGCGCAAATGCCTGACCTCGCTGCAAGAATCAGAGAACAAATTCCTCAGTTGGGATTAATAAAAAAAAATGTACACCTGTTTGGCTCATAGAGGTGACTCATACCGTCATTGTAAATGATGGCGTAAAAATGTTAATTCTGTGGAATTTGGTTGGCATTAATGTAGCCGCCTGCTCATTGCTTTAATTATCAGTCTGGGATGAAACCATTAAGAATGAACTCTTTGAAAGGGTTGCAGATAAAAAACCCCACTATGTTAACCATCTTTTTTGAAAATATGGTTAATATTGTGGTTAACTTTTATGAAAAATATGTTTTTTACATATTTGTTAAAATTATCATTATGTTGTGACAGTATAATATGAGACAGATAATCTGTGAAAAAACCAAACTCCTCAGCCTTCTCCCAGTGCTCCCAGTACTAACTGCAGAAATACACCACTCAGTCAGAAACAACCAGTCAGAGCCAGGAGGAGGGTCTTAGTACTGTCAATCACCCTCATGTATGCGCCACTCAGACACTCTCCCTTGCTCTCTGCTACGCTACAGCTGCTTTACCACAACATAGCCTGCCGCTAATGCTAAGGCTAGTTAGCATGGCCACTGAAGACAGCGGATAAACATTTTTCCTGGAACACTAAATTGTTTCTCCACAATTAGCACATTTCGCGGCACGAAAACGAAGTTGATTGACAGCACTAAGACCCTCCTCCTGGCTCTGATTGGTTGTTTTAGGTCGGGAGTGGTGCATTTCTTTAGACAGCAATAGAGGCTCAGGAAGAAGGTGGAGGAGATCAGTCTTTTCACAGACTTTTCTTTTGATGCTGTATTGTCACAACACAGTGACAGTTTTAACACATATGCAAAAAACATATTTTTGTAAAAGTTACATACTGTAGCTTTAATTCACAGCTTTAATTAGTCTTAATTTATGTACAAAATTAGTAATTAATGTTAGTCATTAATTAATAATTATAATAAATTAATAATTTATCAGTTAATTAGGCTTCTTGGGTGCAAAGCAGGACCAAAGAGCAGTAAGACAAGGAGAAAATTCAAACCATCTCTTCTGTTGATCATATCCCATCTCCAACGTCTCTGTCCGGTTTTCTAACCACACGGTCAGATGGGGATTTAAAGAGGAGCGACAAAAGCAAATGGGGTGGATTAGCAGTGCTTGCCAGCAAGTACTGGTTCCATTCAGGAACTGTTGCTCTGCTCCCCGGATACTGAGCTGTTATACTGAGCAGGTCATGACAGTCATGAGGCAGTCATATAGCAACAGTCTTCAGTCAGAGGCCTCTGTAGTCACATTGCAAGATTGACTGCTACCGGAGATGCTTCCTGCCCTCAGCATCACCGTCCACAATGATTCTTTAAAGATACTTGGATGATATGAGTAAAGGGAAAATTTAATTTCCTTTTGGGATAAATAGAAAATTTTTTAATTGAATGCCTTTTATTGGGATTTTATTTACAGACAGATACAAAATAGTGCATAATCACTTTGCATAGAGAGTTTGCGAATGTTAGTGTTAGTTTTTGTGGACGGCCATGTCTTGGTAAGTTTCCAGTTGTGCCATTCACTTTTCATTTTGGGTAATGGTTAACTGACTGCACTGGATTTTATTTCAGGGTATGAAATTGAAGGGGCCTGAATACAAATCCCACACTTTCCCAGTTTTTAGTTTTAGGAGGCTTCTTCTACTTCCCCATTATGCACTACTTGGTGTTGGAATTAGATGTCACATAGGTGACATCTAATTAAATGACCTAAGTTCGTCACCTTACTCCTTACGTTTGTTCCTTACTACTGAGGTGACATCTGAAAGCTACCGGTTCTTCTTGGTTTTATTTGAGGATAACAGAATTAAAGAGCCTGAATTTATACGCACGCCACATTTTGCAGAAATGTGTTTGTTAAAAGAAAACCATGTTCTATATTTCTTCCACTTCAGCATTGTGTGCTACATTGTTTTGGTCTATCACCTAAAATCTCATCAAAACTCACTGAAAGTTCCTGGTCGTGATGTCACAAAACTGAAAACAGTTAGAGGGGTATGAAGACTTTTGAAAGCCACTGTGGATGACCAATGTCATCCCATACCCCTTACATGGCCTTATGGTAAAACAGGCTTGAATATGTTGTCATAGTTTCCAATTTGAGAAAATCTGTGCTAAATTCACATGCGGATTTCACAGATGCACATCCTTTATGAGAGTTTCTCTTTATGAAGTCTTTTGATGTGTCATTCAACATATATATTTCAGCGTTGCACTTTTATAATCTGATTTGTCAGTTTATTTACATCTGATGGTGGGATTGGTGGGATTCTGTTCTTTTTTCTGTTTTGTCATATTAGCACCAACATCTCATATCAACTTTCAAGTACGGTGGTGGAGGAGTAATGATATGGACATCTTGCAGTTGCTGATTCAACCATGTATACCAAAGTATTCCAGAGTCGTATGTAATTTGTCCAACAGGTGAAACTTTGCTGAATTAGTTTTCTTCAACAAGACAATGATCTCAAACACAGCAGCAAATCTACAACAGAATGACTTAACAATCAGAAACGCAAAGTGTGGCAATGGCTTTGTTGAAGTATGGACCTCAACCTGATTCCAAAACTGTGGTGGAACCTCAAACGAAAGTCTGCAACGTTAACATGTGAATGCATGTGATTAATCTAAAAAGTTTAATGCGTTAATATTACATAACACAGATTAGTAGCATTACCTAATTTGACCTAAAGCCTCTCTCCTGTGGAAGGTTACTTAGTGCAAAGCACCGCCTGTCACAATCTTGTGCTGAGTTCAACAATGCAGAGTCGCAAACCGGAGTGAAAAGACGAGCGAGGAGAGTCAGACTGGGGCGCTCAGCGGCAAATTTCGCTTTAAAACACACCGCGGTAGAGCAGGCGCCCCATGGACGGAGGCTATAGACCTGGATGCGGCGAGTTCGAATCCTGTCGTCAGTTCCTTCCCCCCTTCTCTCTCTTCCTGTTAGATTACCGTCAAATAAAGGCCACTGCTGCCAAAAAATTCTTAGAAAAGCAAAACCAAAGAAACAAAAAAACAGAGATGGACATTTGGATCAAACTAAGGTAGTATGTAGCCCTTACTCATTGCAACAGTGAATTATCCTTCCACTGAAGCACAACCAGTTTATAGTTAACATTTCTAAAATATTTGAAACAAAATGACTTCTTTTAAACCTTCCAGAATATGAAAACCTGGAAAACTGAGATGTTTGGTTATAAATAATAAAATAATAAAAAATTTTCTTAAACATCTTTTGAAAACGTGCATTTTTACATTTCAAGCTTACGAAGTTATATAGTGATTAATCACAGTTAATCACAGCGCTAGAGTGATTAATCTGATTAAGATTTTTGATTTATTGACAGCACTACTGCAAACAATGAACTGAACAAGCTGCCGAATCATGGTGTGTGTTTTTCACACACACCTTTTCAATCATGGCTTCATCTTTAATAATTAACGACAATGTGGAAAGTGTTGTTTTTGTTCATTTAAGGTTAGATTTGACTAACTTTAGAACCTGGTAATGACCATCTTAATTCTTTCTTGCTTGCTTGTTTGTTTGTGACTGTACATCTTGGATATCTGCCCTGAGATCAATCAAATCTTACACACAGTGGCTTTCATTTGAAAGATTTCAGGCAGAGTCAGCATTCTTAAAGAAATTTAAAATTGAGCCCAAATATATTTTGTTGATCTTCTCAAGCCAAGTTCAGTAATACAAAAAAAGTTACAGCTGTCAGTATTCTGCAGTTAAGAAGAATTAAAGACCTCTTCGCATCTTTTCATAGATATGTCACTTTAAATCTTTTCCTTCTCCACTAGTGAAACATAGCTGCCTTATTTCCCGCACTCACATTCTATCACTTGGATTTAGATTTACTTCCCAACACCATGAGTTTGGCATTATGTCAAAGTGTCTTGGCTTATGCAGAGAGTGCAAATGTTGCACTTTGAAGACGTAAGCTGCCGCAGAGAAGCCACGCAGGAAACCTGGAGGAGCTCCTTCCATCATACTCTGTTTCCTGGCGCTAAATCTCCTTCCAGCTCCACTACTCAGAACTACTGCTGGTGTTGTCATGATGAGCTGTTTGACAAATGGAGGAAGACTGCTTTCTATTTAGCTGTCAGTGATTTCTGCCTCTCTCAGCTGAAATAGTCACTCATTTATTTCACCTTACTTCCCCCTTTTCTCTATGACCTTCTTCTTCAGCTGCATTAGTCATTCAAGCGCCATCATGACAATGCCTCTGCTCAGTCTTTTCAGGAAAAATCATGAATGTGCCACCATGCAGTTGTAGATAGTACTGAATGTTTATCTCAGCAGTTCCCTATAAGCCACGTCTGGTGTAACTATACAAATAATTTGATTTCTAACCCTTTTTTTCCTCCTCAAGCTTTAAGCTATTCCACTGTTGGTTTCTGCTGACTGATATCTTCCCCGCTTGCAGTTGCAGCTGTTCAGAAAGGGTTTTGTGTCTGGATGTTTCCCACTAAGGAATAATGTTGCTGATACTCTGCAGTTTTTGCTTTAGAGCTAATTTTTTTTTTTATTTTAATTTTTTTTTTTACATTTTCCAAAAAATGAAAAATCATGCAGTCTTTAAAGTTGACAAACATTTGTTAAATGCCAGGTGTTTGTGATAAACGAGACCAAGATGGAGCATTTCAAAACTTCTTCCACACCACACATAATACCGCATTTATCCTGTAAGATTCAACTAAAATCAAGTTAAATTAGTTTTGGAATAACTCGGTAGAGCAAACGTGCATCTTAAACAGATACTTTGTCGAATTATATTTTTATTCAATGTTCCATTTTCTTTAGTTCACATCTATTCTATTGAATCTGATCAACCTTAAATAAAGTTCATTTGTTCTACTTTACACTTTCCCTTCTTCATTCTTCATCTACAAATATATATATATATATATATATATATATATATATATATATATATATATATATATATATATATATATATATATATATATTGAATAAAGTTTGACATCTGTGTTGAGGTTTTGGTTATCAACAGTTAAGAATTCTTCAACGAGCAATACCTTTATATTCATGCCCTTATTTTAAAGTGGGTGAAGACTGTTTATGCAGCAGTTCCAGTTTCCTCTCTTTACATACTCCACCCATGATATGATGCAACAAATGACGTTTAAATTATTAATTTCTTCTTATTATTAATTAATGACTAACATTGATTACTAATTTTGTACGTAAATTAAGACTAATTAAAGCTGCAGTATGTAATTTTTACAAGAATGTGTTTGTTCCATATTTGTTAAAACGGCGACATGTCGTGACAGTATGGTATGAGAAAATGATCTGTGAAAAGACTGACCTCCTCCACCTCCTCCCTGAGCTACTGTTGCCATCTGAAGAAATGCTCCGCTCCCTACCTAAAACAACCAACCAGAGCCAGGAGGAGGGGCTTAGCGCTATCAATCACCCTTGTTTACGTGCTGCTAAATGTGCTAATGGTGGAGAAACAACTTACTGTTCCAGAAAAACCATTGATCCACCGTCGTCGGTGGCCATGCTAACTAGCCTTAGCATTGGTGGCAGGTTATGTTGTGGTGAAGCAGCTGTAGTAGCAGAGGCACTCACACATGCGCCTTGTGTGAGCGGCGTGTACACGAGGGTGATTGACAGCGCTAAGACCCTCTTCCTGGCTCTGAATGGTTGTTTCTGACTGAGAGGTGTATTTCTGCAGTTAGTACTGGGAGCACTGGGAGAAGGCAGAGGAGCTTGATTTCTTTTCACATATTCTCTGTTTGGTATTATACTGTCATGACATAATGATAATTTTAACAAATATGTAAAAAACATGTTTTTATAAAAGTTACATACTCCAGCTTTAAGATATATGTGATAAGAATCAATCAAATTTTGTTACAAGAACAAGTCTGAGAAGCCTGCTACTTGATAAGAAACAGAAAACCTTCTGGTTTGTTATCCTGAAAAACAGAAACTAAGAACATATTTCATTTTTTCTGAGTCTACTTTGTTGTATTACTGATCCAAAACTGTCAGAAGATTGTGAAGAAACTACATTATATTTGCACAGCCTTGTTTTAAGTAGATCCAGCTATCTATGAAGCATAAAATCCCAAAGAGGAAGCAAAGAAAGATCAATGTTGTCTTTAACTGAGTGTAATCAGATTTTAAATGTTTAGAAACTGTTGAATATGCTCTTAAGGGACAAGCTCTGCTGTCTGTCTCCTGATCAAGTTGTTTGTGTCGTTTCAGCCTCTCAGGATGCAGCCCACGACATTGACACCCTGCAGAGATTTAAGGTCAGTACAAGGGGATCAATAGTGCAGGCGTGACCTTGCCTTTGCTGTGATAGCATGTGCAGTGACATGAGATTAGAGCCGGCCGTGTGGACGATCTTTCCTCCCGGAGCCCTGCGAATTGCCTGAGGAGCTTCATGACTCATGCAGTGACAGTTTAGCACAGCAGAGGGAGTAAATGATTACAGTACCTCTCTGCGCTGCTCCTCTCTGCAGTGGCTGCTCCCAGGCATGAGCATATTGCTGCCTGTGCAGTCTCAGGATGATGAATTAGAGAGATTACAAACACCTTCCGTTCCTGTTTCTGGGATAAAACCTGGCTGCCTTAAGTAGCTTTCTCTGCTAGCTGTTAATGCACAGGAGATGTGACGGTTCGCCTACAGGCACTTTATAAAAATCTTTTCCTGCTAGTCATGCGATGTATCTGAACCATGGTGTGTTTTCACAGTAGAGGTGAAAAACTAAACAGGAATGCATTGCTCTAGAAATTTAGTGAACAGTGGGATTTTTGGGTTGTTTTTTAGTAAGTCCTAATTTTTCTGCGTTTATTTTCTTTGGTTCAGATGCATTTTATGCTGATCAACAGACAACAAATTGTTGTTTATAGTACTTTACATTACTTGTTAATTTCTTCAATATTAAGGTCCATCCATCCATCCATCCATCCATCCATCCATCCATTCATTCTATCTGAGATTGAAAGGCAGCTCTGTGATGGAACCCAGACATCCTTCCCACCCCAGCTTATTCTGTGGGATCCTAAAGATAAACTGTCCCCCTCGCATGTTCTGGATCCGTATCTCTTGACTTGTGTGAGAATTTAAAGTTAGATTCACCAAAAAACGAGAGCTTTGCTCATTGTCACAGCTCTGACGGTGCCTAGAGTTTTGTGGTTAAGAACCCTAACCTCAGACCTTTGTGTTCAGGGTCATTCACACCAGCCCTGTTCAGTCCGCTTTAATCGAACTCTGGTTTGTTTGCCTAAAATGTCCGTTTTTTGTGGGGGAGGAATGCACAATAGAACTCAGGTCCGGACCGAAAAAGCAAGCCTAGGTCACAGTTCAAATGCATGTGTGAATGTCAAGCGGACCGGAGACCACTCCAAAACCAGGAAGCGGACTAAAATGCAGGGCATTCTGGGTAAATACAACCAAAACAAATACGTGTGAGTGCTGAAGGTCATGGCTTAAAGATATCAAATTACCTACAAAAAGCATATTCAGACTGATTTCAGAGAACAAGATAACAGCATGTCATCCCTCATCACATTTTAATTGAAAAGTTGCAGGATTTTAGGGGCTTCATATGATCTTAGGAACTTTGCTTCATTGACTGTAGCAATAAACTGATAACAAAAATGATCATTTAACTGTTAGCCGCTGATGCAGGTCAGCCAATATGCACTTAAAAATAAGCATCAAAGATAACAAAATGGTAGTTTTTACAGAGGAGGCAGAATTCTAACTTAATCAGTGCTTGTTTTTCCTGGATCGATGAAGTGCATCGATCCCTCTGGTTCACCAGTCTCTTTTCTGCTAAGGTCTGAAGTCAAATTTGATGAATATACTGAAAATGGCCAGTCTGGCTGAAAAAGGGTCAGAGGAAGAGTGTCTTTTGCTGCTTGTTTGATTCCAACACACATTTGCAGATCTTTCAGCAGAGAAAAATGAAGTTTGAACTTTTTACAAATCCCCTTGATGCTGATTTGGAAAGATCTGATCAAACTTTAAATCGGTGACACACTGGAGGCGATGTATGACTGTGTGTTAGCTGCTCAGTATCACTGACACTGAATGCACCATTTTCACTCGCTGTGTTTAACAGAGCGTGTACGTGTGAGCAACTTTTATGTGTGATGAAAATTATCGAAAAACCCCACAGGAGTCGTCTCGCTGATGCGCGAACTCACTCAGTCGTGAGAATTTACACAACCAGAGACTGATACCAAACACTGACAAACTTACAGGAGAGGTGGCAGCTACATCTGACTTTATTTATTTATCAGGGCTTCAGAGTATCAATGTTTTGTTCTTGTCTATTCTCCTATAATTTCAACATAAAAAATAATATCTATGATTAATTTTTTTCTTGAGGGGTTTTCAGTTGTTTTAGTGGCCTGTGGTGAAATGTTTTCATCTGTATAAAAAATGGCTAATAGGGTGAAAGAATTAAGAAATTATTTTTTATTAACCTGCTGAACATAAATATGTATTGAGAAACATTACAATGCATTGAAAAAAATATTTACTCTCTTAAAGATTTCCTTTTTGCTTTTTTCAAATGTGATTGTTTCAGAGCCACCATCAAATGCTTTTATGTAAACTGGAATACATGCAAAAGGCAGATTTCACAAAAGGACATTTATTAAAGGAAATCAGCTACCCAAGCTAACCTAGCCCAGTTTGTTAACCCATGAAGTAATTATGATTATTTAGATATTTTTAGAAAGTTCAATTTCACCAGGAACAGTCAAGCCTGATTACTGCCAGACCTGTAGAATCAAGAAATCACTTAAATAGGACCTTTAACAAATTTTTCTGGATGATAAATTGTCCCAGAAATTATTGCGATAAACGATAATATTGTTGTTTTGAGACAACTTTTAAGTAATATATTGATAATGGGATAATAATGCAAGTATACCCTCTCAAAGACCAATAAACTTTAATTTTGTAAAGAGCACTTAACACTGGAACTGAAAGATATTTTAAATAGCCAAAATAAAACACAACCAAAAACAATAAATAAAATGGAAATTAAAAACCACACACAACAGAAACCATGAATAAAATCCACTATGACTTCTCTGTGAACCATCAGAATAGAAATTATTGAGCTCATTTTAATTTATCATGGAATACTTGATTAATTGCTTATTGGGACAGGCATAGTTACGAAGCCATTTCTAAAGCTTGGAACACCAGCGAACCAAACTGAGCGCTAATATTCAAAAACAGAGAAAACATGGAACAGTGATGAACCTTCCCCGAAGTTGCCAACCTACCAGAGTGGATCAACACAGTCAGGGAGTTCATAAAAGAACCCAGAACAACATCTAAATCACTGTAGGTCTCACTTGCCTCAGTCGAGGTCAGAGTTCATATCTCAGCAATAAAAAAAAAAAAAAGACTATAAAAATGGCATCCATGAAAGGGTTTCAAGGTAGAAAACACTGCTGAAGAAAAAAAGTCCAGTTTTTGGCTAAATACATCTAGCTGTTGCCTAAGACTTTGGGGAAAATATCCTGTGGAGTCACAAGACGAAAGTGGAACTTTTTAGAAGTTGTGCAGCCTGTCACATCTGGTGTAAAACTAGCAAATCATTTCAGAAAAACAATTCTTGAAAACCCTCCAATGTGGTTGAATTAACCCAATTCTGAATATGAAGGGCAGGCCAGAAGTCCTCCACAGTGATCCAAAAGACTTGAAGACTTCAATAGAATCAAATAGCTTGTATAATGAGCTCAGCAGATGCAGAACACCAAGGAGGAGCTGCGACTCGAAGGCAGAGCTCGGTCCCACCAGGCGCTTTGCACAGCTGGATGGTTGCCACGGGAGATTAAAGAATTTCTCAAACATGCATTTAAAAAATCAAGGCAACACTCCAGGTATGTTTTTGATGAGGGAATAACATTATAACATGATGTAAAGCTCAAAAAAGTCAATTTTATATAATACTGCCCCTTTAACAAAATAAACAGTCATTTTAAAACTGTATGTAATCACTCAGGCTATTTTTGTCTGATATTAAAATTAGTTTGATAACTTGAAACATTTAGGAGTGACAAAAAAGTAATAAAAAAAGAAATCTGTGTGAAGGAAAATATATTTTGATTCTTTTGTTACATTAAGTAAAAAAACAAAAATAGTAGTTTTGCTTCTTCCTTTTTCAAAAAGTATTGACCAAGCTTGACGCCTCGTCTGTGATTTATATTGTTGATCGTTTATGAAACCCAGAAATCATCTTCCTGCAGGTCTGCATGTCATGCACCGGCTCGGTCCGGCCTGCTCTTATTGTACTTATTGTACCACAAGTGGAAGAGTGAGTCACTGTGGCGTCTGGTCCACCATCAGTCCAACAAGAGAGAAAAAAACTGCCCAAAGGACATTTGTTGTTATTATTTTCCAGCCTGTGATTCCAGTCATGTTGAAGAACGAGTGGTTACTGACTGAAACATTAAAAGCAATGATTCCTAAAGCTGTTGGCAAGCTATCGCTGGAAACCAGAATAAGCAAAAGATGCAGCTGTTCTGGGTTTGCTCTTCCATCCACAACTCTCTCTATTTTCCTCTTTTGTGGATTTGTTGTGATGTGCTCTGAAATGTAACAGCTGTAAAAAAACTGGAAAGTAAATGTTCTGTTCAGATCATCATTTGGAAAGTGTTGACCGTGTTATTTTAATTTTAAAATGTATTTCAACAGCTCACATGACACAGTGTCTGTGTGTAAAAACATAATCAAGACCACAAAGATCCCAGAGCAAATTATTTGTCATAAATCCACCTTTATTATCTGTGGATATGAAAAGATGGTCCACAGTCTCTGCTGCGAGCTCTGATCTAGCACTTTAATTCTCAGCTAACAATGTTTGGCAATTTGCAATTGGTTTAGAAAAGAAAGAGCCTCCAAAAGAATCCTATTTATTATAGTTTATTTCTGTGCTGTGAGGGAAAAAAAGGGAGAACTCCGGGAACTCTTTTACAAATACCAAGGTGTCCTGTGTTTTATCAAGTTCTGTATAATGGGCCGCCAATGCGCTCATTGCCTCTTTTGGAGATTTTCTTCAAACTTTTTTCTATGGTTTATTGAAAGTTTAACTCATGAAGATCTTCTGCATGAACAACATTATGCGTCGCAAGCTGCACTAGTTTTGCTGCGGCTGAACAGTGGTGCAGTTGGTAGCACTGTTGCCTTGCAAGAAGAAGATCCTGAGTTCAAAACCTGACCTGGGGACTTTCTGCATGGACTTTGCATGCATGGGTTCTCTCCGGGTACTCCAGCTTCCTCCCACAGTCCAAAAACATGACTGTTGGTTTAATTAGCCTCTTTAAATTGTCCTTAGGTATGACTGTGTGCATGGTTTGTGACACAAATGAATTTAAGACTGTAAAAGACATATTTTCCTCCAATTTTGGTTTTGTTTAGTGACATTGTTACAAGACAGGACACAGTAAAAGACATAAACAAAACCTGAAATGTAGCTTGTCATAAACATAAGCAATATCAGTCTTATTATTTTATTAGTATATATTCCAAACTATAACTAAAGTATTAAACAGTATTTATAAGTCATATTTTTTAAAAAAGCTGGATAAGTTGCTGTGCAACAGCTCTAAGATGCTTATCAGTGTGTTACCCTGCAGAGCACCAGGTTCAGTGCAGCTGTTTTCATGTAATATTGTTCAGAACAGAAGACACCAGCATGATGCCACACATTTTCTTGGTACAGCAGAGCTCCTCCAGCTGATCCAAAGCCTCACGTCTCCCTTTCTTCATGACAGTAGCGCTCTCCCATGGCCCATGTCAAAATTAACACGTCTCATAAAGAGCATAGTCCTCACAGTTAATCCTGAGATCATTACAGCTGTGTAAAAATGTTGTCTTTTTTCCAGTGTACTTCATCCTATCAAATAAGTAGATAAATATACAGTTTTAATTGTTTCTGCTCAACCATATTATCAAGAACCTATAATGGAAAAAGAACTTAACATAATCTATGGTACATTTTTGCAATTAGCCTCTCTAATCTTTAAAGTAAATTGATGAATAAATCTCATCAATCAAATATGACCCATAACAAACACATCAGAAATCTTGTGTTAAACCTCCAACACCAGCTGATTTCCTCTGCTCCACTCTGCCATAAACCAGTGGTACACAATCTGAGACCTGGCCTGTGATTTGAATGTATCCAACACCCAGGTTGAAATGGATAAAACCTGACATTTGTGTGAAAATGTCTGTACAGCCATTTTTCTGGCATGTGCACAGTTGATAAATGAGGACCACTGAGGCCACAAACTACAGAGCGTGAAAAAAAAAAACGACCTAGGTGTTGTGAAGGGATTCCTGTCAAGACAGGACATATCAACTGCTGTATGCTTTTATTTTCTGTTGCTTACATTGCAGTAATAGTTCCTCATCCATAATGCTGCTGCCAGCCTCCTGAGTAACACTGGGAAAAATGGAGCATATCACAGCAGTCTTTCAATCACTGCACTGACTGCCTGTTTGGAGAATCTTTGCATCAGTCTGTACTGCAGTGAATGATCATAGGCCCAATTATATCCCAGAGCAACTATGTAGACCCCCTCAGGTCATCAGAGACCTGTTTAGTCAGTCTTCTGAGAATCAGAACTAATTACAGTGACAGAGTCTTTCGATTCTATGCTCCTCAGCTCTAAAGTCAACTCTGTTAGTTTACTAATCAGTCCCTCCATTTTTTTTTTTTTTTTTTTTTTTTTTTTTTTTTTGCAATTCCACGATTGCAGAGTCCCGATTTTTTTTTTATTTTTGCACTAATGCATAATTGTGATCTAATTGCAAATTTTTGTCAAAAACACTGGGCTTAAGTGACTGCTAACTCCCACCTGCAGGTGGCAGTATTTCTTACTTCTACACTGCTGCCTCAGTCTTATTTGATATCAAGTTATTGTCTGTGATTGATATGAGAAGCAAAAATCGAGCTAAGTTCCTTAAAGAATGAAAATGTTTGTGTCCAATCTTGTTATTTTTTTTTCTCATCTTTTTTCTTGTATATGTAGATTTTATAAGGAGATTAATGAGGAAAAAATATTGCAAAATTCCCATAAAATATTTCTAACATTGCACCACAAAATCAGTGAATTTGACTGCGAAAAATCACAAAAACAATCACGAAATCTTGAAGGGACTGACTAATAGCATCTTGCAAAAGCAGTCATTCCTCTTGAAGTTTTTCACATTAGTCACATTAGAACTACTAATTTAAATGTATTTTTATTGAGATTTTATGTTATAGACACAAAGTAACATATAATTTTTGAATGGAAAATTACATTAAAGACTTGTTATCATTGAATCAACCTTCCAGACCACTCAGGTCTTCTGGTTCTGGTCTACTCTGCATCCCCAGAACCAGAACCAAACATGGAGAAGCAGCTTTCAGTTTCTTATGCTCCACTAATCTGCAAAACTGCAAAACAGCCGAAACACTGAGTTCCTCTAAATCAAGGCTAAAAACCCACCTGTTTAGAGCTGCCTTTGATTAGTAGTAAGTGGAACATTGACCAATATTTATGAATGATATTTGCTTGATGATCTTTATGATTTTGATGCAATATTTGCTCGATGATTGTGATTGATTGATGTTTAAACAATGTAAAGCACTTTGAACTGCCTTGCTGCTGAAATGTGCCGTACAGATAAACTTGACTTGACTTAGAAGGAAAATGGTTCATTATTTTTGCAATGTTATACAAATGAAAATCTGATAAGTGTGTGATGCTTTGATTTACTCTGATGCTATTACATAAAATCCATTGCTACCAACTGCATTCAGAACGGCACCTAAATAGTAATCCGAGTCAGCCTATGTGTAATTTAATCTCAGTATAAATCCAGCTGCCCTGTGAGGGTCTCAGAGGTTTGTTAGAGAACATTAGAGAACAAATGGCATCATGAACACTAAGGAAGACAAGAGGCAGGTCAGGGAGAAAGCTGTAAAGAGAATTAAAGCAGGGTTACGTGATGGAGTTCAGTTTACCATGTGAAAATGGAAAGAGTATGCCACAGCTGCAAATCTACCAGAACATGGGCTGTCATCTAAGCTGAAACAGCCAACAGGCCCATGGTAACCCTGGTGGAGCTGCAAAGATCAACATCATAAGTAGGAGAAATCTGTCATCAGTGCAGCTGTTAGTTGTGCACTCTACAAATTTACTAAGAAGAAAGTAATTGTTGTAAGAAAGCCATAAGAAATTCTGTTTGCAGTTTACCACAAGCCTTAGAGGACACGGCAAACATGACAAAGCAGGTGTTGTAGTCAGATGAGACCGAAGTTCAACTTTTCGGCCGAGATGCAAAATACTATGTGGAAGAAAAATAACACTGTGCATCACCATCCCCATATTAAAACATGGCGGAGGCAGCATGATTCTGTGGTTACTTTTCATCACTAGGGGTAAGTTAAAGTTGTTAGGAAGATGGATAGAGCTAAATTGGACAGAGGTGTCCAAGCTTTTTGCCATTTGAGGCACAACTGTCAAGATGAAAAGTAACTGAGGGCCACAAAAATTTTGATTTTGATTTTCTTTTTTAATATAAAATTTCTTTCTTTCTTTTTTGGCACAATGTTTCCTTTTTACCTGCAGAACTATAAACAAAACATAATATTTAAATAAAATAATGAAATGATTTCTGTAGGAAAGGGAGCTGTAAATCAGTGTAGATCTGAAACATAACATCTCACAGGGCTGCCTTGTTTAAAAAAAAAAAAAAACAAGCAAAGAACCCCCTGCAAATATTCCAAAACTCGATTTCTTTCTATTATCTTTGGGTTTTTTTATGATATTTCTCATCAACAAAAACAGAATATGGGTCTTGCTTTCATAAAATAAATAAATAAATAAATTTTAAAAAATCCTGTTTTATTTGGCCGAGCTTACTAGCCTAATAAATCTCTGCTGCTGTCCATTTGTACGGTCAAGGGCTGCATAAATGGCCCCCTGGCCACACTTTGGACACCCCTGGTTTAGATCAAAGTGTATTTATGTGGTAGAATGGTCCAGACAAAGTCCAGACCTAAATCTAAATGAGAATCTGTGGCATGACCTAAATACTGCTTTTTGCTGATGTTCTCAATCCAAATCTGACTTAGTTTGAGCTATTTTGCAAAGAATGGTCAAATATTTCAGTCTGTACACATGCAAAGCTGGTGGCTTTTAATTTTTGCAGAAAACTACATATACTTTTTCTTGCACCTCACATATGTGCACTACTATGTGTCATCCTATCACATAAAATCACCATAAAATTGATGTAAACTTAAATAAACAGTGTATGATTGAACTATTTTAAGCTGCAGAATTACTGACTGTTTATCCGGTGTTACCATGTGGTCAAAATACCAACTGTGTTTGGGTTTGATGATCACAAAGCAGTTTTGTGCCTCGGTCACATTACTTGTCAGCAGGAAGAGTTCATTGTTAGTTCGGCCTTTAATGGGATTTGCTGTCAGTAAGGTAAGCATTGTGTGGTGCTCAACATATCCCCTAACATGCGGCAAAGGATGTTAGACGATACGAGAAGTCTAAGATCACATTAGTGTGATGCCAAGATGTAACACAGGAGAGGACTTTGCCCTCTGAGGTGAGCTAAATTTAAGTGAGAGTAGACAGATACTGCAAAATGAATTGGAGCCATCTGTCTCCTTTCCTGCCAACCCATGACTCTTTCCTTTTCATCTTTCCCCCCTCCTCCCCTGTCTGCTCTCTTCTTTCTTTTCAGCCCCTCTCTCTGTCACATTCAGCTCATCTCGTGTCATCAATATGGCTAACCGAGCATCCCTCTTTGTCTCTGACTGGAGAGAAAAGAGCCTTCAAAGCAAGTCAATGCTCAGGGGTCATTTGTTCAAGGATCTTTATGTCTCTTTACCACCCCCCTCCCTGACCCTTCTCTCTTCCTGTCCCTTTTCCAGGTGTCCCATGTGCTAAACATAGCCTATGGAGTCACCAACCTGTTCCCAGATCAGATGGTCTACAAGACAATTCAGATCCTGGACCTTCCAGAAACCGACATCACGTCACATCTGGAGGAATGCAGATCCTTCATAGATCAGGCCAGAGAGCAGGTACACTTTAAACACACAACATCTCACTCCACTGCCACACAAAGGTTACCAGCACTGAGTAATGCTTCAGGCTGTCACATACTTGGGTGTACTGTCCGTATTCTGTAAACTGTGTGGACTCTGCACACACTGTCTGTGGACGATTGTGATTTCATAGTTGAGTGTACTGATTGCCTACATTTCTTGTGACAAATTCCTTCATATTCCCATAATCTGAATAGATAGTAGCAAGTCACCCAGCCCTGTTTCTTCTCCACCAGGACAACCACCACACAACTGTTTGTGCGGCACAGAGTGGCAGTCACGCAGCACGTCCTCACAACTGGTTGAACTGACTCACTTTGATCAGTGGGTCTCACTGTTTCCTGCCAAGCAGTTTACTGTGCAACACCGAGTACGCGGTAAAAAAAAAATTTACCGTTGCACGGAGGTGTCCGGTGACCAGCCGCATTGAGTCCGTGTTGAGTCCACCTCCAGTAGGCAGGGACCTCTGCAGAATGAAGTACGCCTGAGTATAGGGTGTATTCACACCAGAAATGTCCTTTAGTCCCCTTGTATGGTCCAAACCAAAAGCAGACTTTATCGTTTTTATTTGGTGCTGTTTGCTTCACATTGTACTTTTTTGCAAGTGAACCGTACCTTCTCTACTGTAACACTGTTGTAAACAAAGCCACACGGCTGACGATCTTTGCTCCCATTGGATAGAAACGACGGGGGCAGTATAGAGCATAGACCTGGAAAGAAAACAAACACGGTGAAGTTTTTCCATTTAATTTTCTTGCTAAACATGCTGAACACAACTTCATTCTTGCGTGTCTTTTCTGGCAGTTGGGTTATGTGTGTGTCTACCCAAATATCGAGAAGGCACAGTGTCTCCTCATTGCTCCAGGTCTGTCCACGGCATCCATGCAATAGTTGAGTTAGCAACACCGAAGGGCTGATTTTTAACCTGTAGTTGGTTTGGATCAAGACAGGTCTGTATTCACACCAGAAGCAAAGAGAAAGAGAAATCTTTTGGAAGTGGGCCGAGACCACCTCCAAAAGTGGGTCTCAGTCCAGTTGCTTAGTCTGCTCCAGGGTTCACTTGAGTGTATTCACACCTCCACAAAAGGTCTGTAACAACAGGGGGAAATGAACTCTGGTCAATTTAAAGCGGACCAAAAGTGGCAAGTGTGAATACACCCTTAAGCTCTATTCTGACCTAGGGACCAAATGTTATTTGTAATAATTGCAGAGATTGGCTGTGTTGTTAATCCCATGCGAATCAGTCAGTAATTTGTGAAGTAAAAATTCCCCCGCAAATTACCTATTATATTTAGCTGAACTCCGAGTTCCTGTGATAATACTAATCCAATGTGAATAGGCATCTCTGTGATTTGGACAGAAATGGGCGGGATCTGATACGTACTTGAGCGGTTTTGGTGCATTTTTATTTGCTTTTGGCAAAGAATGGAGGCTGTATTGGAGTGCTCTGAAAAGCTGTTAGGTCCAGGGCCAGCAAAACACTATCGACCTGTAATGTACTGAAGAGAAGGAGCAAAATCAGATGCAAATAGTGGCTCACATCATGCATTGCACTGTGCGGTAAGAATAATTTTCTGTTGTTTGTAGCCTTCTGTAGCTGGCTAGCACTGGCAGTAAGATAGTACTGAGCTGTGGCCATAGCCTGCAAAGTAGTTTCAACATCAACTCACATCATTCCTTGAGTCAGTTGATAAAGTATGTAACCAACCAGAAGTTAAAGAGATAATTGTACTGCTGCTTCTTACTCCTATACTACTATTACTGCATTTCCAAACAACAATGGTTAAAGAATTATTCAGTATAAAAGGCTAAAATAGCCTTCACAAATGTAACAGATGTTATGAAATATGCAGCGTGTTAACATCATATCCAGTAGATGGCTGTAAATTTTAGCAAAATCCCAGGCTTCGGTTATCCTGTGCGAATGCTCCACATAAAAAGCAGATGTTGGGGAGTAATTTATTACATGGGGTCACCAGATAATGTTTATTCCATGAAAATAGGGCTTTAAAGTAAAAAATCAACAACAGTGGTTTCACGTAAAGATCTCCATCTTCTAATTTTAAATCAGGCTAGAATTCTTATCCAAGACCTGCAAGAAAAGAGCGATAATAACACCAGCACCACCTTTCTAAATGTTTGAAATTAACCACAGCCATATGTTATTTTAACCCATTGTTCAGCTGATGCAGATTACATGCTCATGATGCATTCTTGTTATCTAGTTTAGATCTGCTGAAAGATTAAGTTTATTGAGGTTATATAAACATTAAGAGTTACCTTCTCTCCAGGTTTTAGTCACAGAGTACATAGAAAAATGTGCTGGGTAAGTTTTTTTTTTTTTTTTTTTTTTTTTAACTCAAACGCTGTTGGGACAGAGGTTTGGTAGCTTTAATCATTTATTATGGCAGAAAGTGTGACCTAGTTTGTTGGGTAGAAGAAAAGACTAATTTTTTTTTTTTGTTTGTTTGTTTTTGTTTACCATTTAACATTTTTTACTACTATTTCTTTTTCACTGAAGCTCTTCCACAGGTAGGGCCCTATGAAATCTGTTTTATTTTCCAAATTCCATTTTTTTCCCCCAAATTCCTCTATTTTCGTTTTAATGTTTATGAATTCCATTTTAACCATATTTATTAACCCAAAAAAGTATGTAATTATAGTGTCAATGAACAAAAAACTGAACAAATGAATAGCTAGAGGTCAACATTTACTCCCTTTCAAAAATGCTTTAGAGTTGAACTGAACACCAAAATATTTATGACTTAAAAACCTATAAAAACTAGAAGCTTATGCACACTTCCATAATGATCGGGACCTTTGTTCAATTTTATTGCTTCCATCTGTCACAGAAATCTCCATTGAAGTCATGTCTGAGTATTTTGGTGTTTATTTTATGTTCCTGCAACTGCACAACTCTCACAGCTCTATGTTTATGAGAGGTCATCGCATCCTTGTGCTTCCAATCAACCGGGTGCTGACAAAACATACAGAAAAGTTTTCTCCCGTTTTATAAAACTCGCTGGCCCTGAAGCTTGTGTTGCGCTTTGAATTTATTTTTTTGGGAAGACGTCGGTGTTTTAGAGAATTTTTTCACCACGGCTGACTGGTTCTCTCTGTCTGTGTGGAAAGGAGAGCCGAGCTGACACAGAGCCAAGCTTAACCAGGTAACAGTGGATATGGGAGCTGCAGTGGCCAAAACACTACAGAAACTACTGTCCATCCTTCCCTTCTTGCTGATATCAGCTAATTTTGTGAAATTCCGCCTTTTATCGTGGATTCTATTTTCTTTATTAAATTCCACGATTCCGTCCGTGTTTTCTGCATCACGGAAATCATAGGTCCTTACGCAGGATAATATATGAAATATTGAGGTGGTATAATTATGCTGTATAAAAATGTTAATGTCTATAATGTAAGTTGGAGAATGCTGGAGAACGAGTTTGTACAATAAAGATAACATTAGCCTTTTACATGGAAGCTAGTGCGACCTACACTGTACACGAAAACTAGCACTCACATTTAGCACTCACACATGAACTTGAGTGGCATTACATTCTTAGTCCACAAAATTTAATATGATGTTGGCTGATTTCTTCCATAACAGCTTCAACTCTTCTGGGAAGGCTTTCAACAAGGTTTAGGAGTGTGTTTGAGGCAATTTTTGACCTCTTGCTCAGAAGCTCTTTTGTGAGGTTAGACACAGTTGTGGGACAAAAAGTCCTGGTTCGCAGTTTCCGTTTCTTTTCATCCCGAAGGTGTTTGATCGAGTTGAGGTTACAACTTTGTTTCTCCACACCAAACATGCTCATCCAGGTCTTTGTGGACTTTGTTTTGTGTACCTGTGCTCAGTGATATTAGAAGAGGAAGGGGCCATTCCTGAATTGTTCCCACAAATTTTGGAGCGGGAAATTATTCAAAATATTTAGGTGGGCTGACGCACTAAGAAATCCTTCACAGGAACTAGGGGGCTTTTTCTGTCACTCTTGGGGTGACAGAATGGGAGCTAAGAAGAGCTCCAGTCAGGATTAAAAGCTGGTGTTCAAGCCATACACCTGCAATCCCCTCACAGCATTGACATTGTGAAACTGTAATATCTATATGTAATCACTCCAAAGTCAGAAGTTTGTAACATTCAAGGATGTTTAATGAATAAAGTCTGAGAGGTGTGTCCTAAAAGAGCTTAAACCTTACGAATGGATCAGCATCTGATATTGATCCATATGGTTGTTCCACTCTTTCTTGTAGCCTTTCTACTTTATTTAAAAAGCGATGTACATCATCAAAATGCACAATTATTAGGCAAGTTGTGTTTTAGAGGATTTACTTTACCATTGAGCATCAACAGTGCTCTCATTCCAAACTGGTGCAGGGCTGTGAGACAGGGGTGAGGTGTGCTGTAGGAGTGACAAAAGAGTTCAAGGTGGAGGTGGGACTTCATCAAGGATCAGCTCTGTCCTTTCTTGCTTGCTTTGGTGATGGAGAGTCTCCGTGGGCTATGAAGTTTGCAGATGAGGATGTAGAGGATGGGACTAAATGGAGACAGATGATTTGCAGTGGCAACCTCTGAAGAGAAAAGCCAAAAGGGAAGAAGAAAGAGTTGGAGAATATACATAAAAATAGGTTCAAAATTCTCACCTCAACAATAAATGTGCACACAGTGTAAATGTTATCGTTACTAGATTATAGCTTCAAGAATATAAAAAGTTTAAAATCTGTTACAATTAAAGTTAACAGGAAATATGAGCTGTAGACTAATTTAAACTGATGTTTCTGAATTTAAATATTTAACCAATTCAAAATGCTGACTCTCCCTCCTAAACACCCCATCCAAAAGTTCCTGATCAATGAAATAGTATTGTAGTTTTATTATAGTGTTACCTTCTAGGGAGGTAATACTGGTGAGGGGGCTGGACCTTTTCCTGTTCTCTGGAAAAAGGTTCCTGTTGTTTAAGTGCACCTAACTGGGTAAAACTTCTCTAATCCAAATTCAGTTCTTTGTCTGTAAAATTAATTTAAGGCATTATGAGTTTGTTGTTTATTTTCTTTTATCTTGCAAAAATGATTTTTAGTTCCAGAATTAAACTAAAAATAAAAATAATAATTTTAACCCAAACCTGTCTTGTTTATTAATCCAGGTTATTGATTATTTTTGTCAGCCCTCTCTCTCTCTGGTAGCCTTAGCATCATTCAAGATTGAAAACCTAACCCCATGTGTAGTTTTGTTTTCTCTATTTCTTAAAGGGGCAGAATTATGTGAATTATAGAATCATTTTATAGCACAATCAAGTAATTATGTTATCTTCAGTTGTTACAAAAACGCTGTATATATCAAATATGACTTAAAAGAAATTTGACTTTGTAATTTGATGCTTTGAAATTGGGCCTCTGTCTCTCTAAAAACTCCTGCTCTTTCTGAAACTCCTACCTCAGAAAGTCACCAGAACAGCGCTCCACTATTAACCCTTTAACAACGGTTTTTATCAGCATTTCACTGAGAAGTAGCTGGTATAATGAGCTCAGCAGATACGCAGTTCTACCAGGTGTTTGCTAATTGCTACTGGCTAGTCTGAAGGAGATGAGTGGGGAAATATCTGGGTAATACTCCAGGTATGTTTTTGATGAGGGAATAACATCATAAGATGATGTAAAGCTCAAACAAAAATCGATTTTACATAATACTGCCCCTTTAAAACATTCTGTAGTGTCTGATCACTGCTGATGATTGATGATTTTGATGATATGCTGTATACTTGACTGATGTTTTTTATGATGTGAAGCACTTTGAACTGTCTTGCTGCTGAAATGTGCTATACAAATAAACTTGACTTGCTACAGGTTTTTTTCTGTCACTGTCACCTCTATGGCAATATCAAAGGATCATAATTCATATCTTTAATATTATCTGGTAATTCAACAGTTGCCACTGGACATATTTCTTCTCAAGATGTAAAATGTGGCAACAGCTTTAAGTACCGTAATAAATCTCACAACAGAAATACACACAAACACACTCATCTGTGTGTTAGAAGAAGAAAAAAACAACTGAATGAAATCGATTCAAACAGATCTGCATCCACTTTCTCCCAGGAGGTTGGGGCGGTGCAACCTGAAAATGCCTTCTTTCATAACTGCCGGCTAATTTAACATGTCAGTGTGCACACACAGCTATCCTGCACCCTCGCTGCCATGCATTCACACACGTCTATGACACACTCTCATCTGCAACTCAGCACAAAGGTGAGCACGGCGGTCTGATTAGTTCTTAAAAGAGTCAGACTTTTTCTGTTACATTTGGTCTTTTAGTTATATCATATTAATGTTTGTGTTTCCTGGAACAGACTTGCGGTTTGACTCTGTGTGTCAGGAGATTGACCATAAGCAGAACATAATGTGATGTGAGCTCTGATATGAAAACACTCAACTGGAGCGCAATGAAATAACAGGAAAACAAGAAACTCTGACAAAACCAAATTAAGTCTCAGTGTTTGCTGTGATGGATTATGTTGCTGAGGCAATTTTCCATCTGTAGAAACTTTATTTATTTCTGAAGAAGCAAAACAAGGCCTGATATGCAGCTGGATTGACTCCAGACGCCTTTACAGACGTCAGGCGAAACCAGTGGAGACTTCTCGATGGGGTAAAAACATAGAAAAGACTAAAACAATGCTGCTTTTTTTCTCGCAACGCTTCATTAGATTAAATTGTGTTTTACCCGGAGGAGCTGATTGATTGGTTTATTTTTTTTTAAAGCAAAACACAGGCAGCAGTGATAACACATCAATTCCAGCGAGGCAGTTTAAATCTCTTGTCCCTCAATGGGTATTGATTGACACAGAAAATCAAAAGTGTGCTTAAAGTTTTTGTTCCGCTCCATTTCCGCGTGGAAAAGCGACTTTATTCTGTGATGTGAGGCCGAACAAAAGAGACAAACGTGTCGATACGGCGAGCTTCAGAGGTGAGGACCTGCACGTATTGTCTAACGACGTGCCTCAATTTCCTAAAATCTATTCCCTTTCAGGCACTCTAGGCAGAAAAATAATTACATCAACATTAATATTAATCATTTTGCAAATGTTGACTTTCATACACAGTTTTATTCTGTCTCTACTTGCTTGATGTTCTCTGTCTAATGCTGTTTTCAGAGAGTTTTTTTTTAAACCAGAAATAACAGGTTTCCAGAGGAACAAAAAGAAGTGAAATGATGCTTCCAGCTGTGATTTCTCCAAATGTGTCACCATGGGAAACACGAGAAGCATTTATTAGAACGAGATAATCGTTTTTAAATGACACAAAATGTTTTTACTCACTTAACATTTATTGTATCTGGCCAGGTGAGATAGCAGGCTTTGGTTTTCTGTCAGAGCCTCAGTAAATGGAAGTTTGTTTTTATTATAGTTCATGAAAGGTAAATATGTTTGTCTCTCAGGCTGAATTTATGGTTCACAGTGTCTAATTATCCTTTTATTAGCAATGCAACAGAATGTCAGGTACAGACATTTTCACCAAACACAATTTTTTCAAACCTAAAATGTTAATGGCAGCATTGTTAGCTTAAAAATGAGGGAAGTTTGAAAGTAAAGACACTTTTTAATTGACTCATTGTTAAAGCTTTATTACATGTGTTATATCAAGGTTAAAACACTTCACATTAAACTAATTTATTATTGGAATAACAAATAAGTTTCCTTATTTGTTTCCAATTACATCTTGACCTAAGATAAAAGATTGTCATTCTTCCTAAAGTTCAAATCAAGGTTTCCCTGAAATAAATCCATCCCATATCATGATTTTAACTTGTGTTCTTGGAATTTCTCATCCTTTTGTGTTATTGGGTTGCAAAGGTAACAGGTCCTGGAGTGAAACCCAGCCATCCTTCACCCCAGTGGTACTCCATAGTTCATTCTGGGGGCTCCCAAGGCATTCCTGAACTGATGGGATATGTATATCTGTATATAGTTCCTCTTTTGAGTTCTGGGTCTACCTCAAGAAACCCCTAATTGAAGGCATCCTAGATTCCCCTAATAAGATGCTAGGTCCACCTCAGTGGATTCAATTTAATTCAAATGAGCAGCATCTCCCTTCTGTGCTCAGTTCCTCAGGATGCAATTCATCCTGACCAATCAGCAAACAGAAGGAGTGTTGAATGATGGCGTTGTGTTTCTGTGACATTTTGGATTTGTGGTCTGCCTGTGGTTTTAGTTAGGCAATGGCAGCGGAGGAAGTGAACGGAGCTATTTAATCTGTGTTGGCCATGCTTTTAAATATTGAGCAATTAATGTCGGAGCAAGAGAAATGTTTAAGACATTTTATGTCTGGCAAAGATGTCATGGCCGTATTCAAGTACGGGCTTTGGCAAAATGGTTGTTCGTGGCGCATGCAGTTTCCAGTATGGTTCGTAGGGTTGCTTCCTTCTGGCGCATAAAATACGTCATGGCCAAATGTTAGTGATTGGGTAAAGCAAGCAATTGTTTCTTAATAGCCAAAGGTTCAGACCCTCTGTATAAAGTAAGCATAGAACAAGGAGCTGTCCATAGCTCAACCCTATGGCAACCCTATGGAGAAAGAAAGACAATTAGCCACTAAGGTATTTGAACTCCTCATCTTTAGGTAGAGACGCACCCTCAACATGCAAGGAGCATTCTGCCTTTTCCTAAAGGCCTCAAACTTAAGGGAATACACACAAAGAATTGCTGGTTGCCACATCCTGGAGTGTCGTCTGCTAACTAAAGCAAAGGTGAGACCCTGAGGGTTTCAGACCAGAAGCCCTAATGTCCATGACTACACCTTGATGCCCCTCTGTACACTACAAACCAGATTGGAAGGTGGAATTGCTATTAATGAGTTTAGTCAAAGGAACCCCAACGATTCCCTCCACCACACACACAATGCCTGTGGGGATGTGGTCATCCTGAACCTCAAAACACACCTGATCTGAAAAAAGATAGAGGCCTGAATACCTCCCTCAACAATTGGGTCCCAGACCTCTTGATTGAGAGACCCCAGTCAGTTAGGGTAGGTTTTTTGAAACCAGTTCCCAAAGTAGATAAATTTCAAAATGCCAATTTCATGTTTCAGTGTGTGCATATGAGCTGCGTCTTTTTTTGAAACAATGACGTCGTAGCTCCATCTCTCTCTCTATCCCACTTGTGCTTCACTCCCACAAATAACAAACATGGTGCTGTTCAGTGTTGTGCAGTGTTTTTGCATCGTGGTTTGGCAGTGTTATAGTGCCACAGATTGGCGTAGCATATCTACTACAGCGTTTTCAGTGGTGTTGCATCCTGTTGTGTGGACGCACATTTTTTTTCTCAATCGTTTACAAAACTTTTCCGTTCTCGTCTCCTAGTAGACGGGCCTCGAGAAGCGCCCATCTCACCCCACCCATTCTCATGTTCTACCGAAGAACCATAGAGAGCATCCTCAGCAGTTGCATCACTGCTTGATACAGGTCCTGAACTGCTTTTGACCACAAGTCCCAACAGTGGGTATTAAGAACAATGAAAAAGATTATGGGGGTCTTTCTCTCAGGTCCAGGTCATCATCAACCCATATTGTGGATAACCACACCCACCCCTCACACACACTCTTCTTCCTCCTGCCTTCTGGAAAAAGGTTTTGGAGCATTAGAGCCTCCACTACCATAATGGCAAACAGTTTCCTACCCCTGGCCATTAGACTACTGAACAATAACAGATTAATAAATATTCTGTGTGAGTGAATCTATTTATTATCACACACACTTCATATTCAACAAAACTGGATAATTCCACTGAGAAGTTTGCATTTTGAATGTAGTTTAGTTTTAGTTTTAGGTTAAGCTTCGGCCTCAGTTTAGTTTTTAGTTATATTCAGTTGTATGTTTAGGTTATGCTGTCTTGTCCCTCTGTCCGTAGCACCGTGGTCCTGAAGATCGTAGTTTTGTTTCACTGTATACTGTGTGTATTCTTGAAATGACAATAAATCTGACTTCCAAAATGCTGACTGGGGCCTTTACATGTGTTGTTTTTACTCTGATTTTCTCCCATATTCTAAAAACATGCACGTTAGAGTAATTGACTCTAAATTATCCCTAGGTATGGGTGTGCATGTGTGTTTCTTTGTGTTGGCCTTCTATGGACTGGCAATATTCAGGACTTTCGCCTCAGTGACCACCACCTGGTGATCTTAGTGGAATAATGTAATAGGGCACTTTGAATTTTATAATAGGGCTTCTATAAAGTACCTATCAGTAATTGGCACCATACCTGCTATAGTCAGATGTTTTATTTCAGTAAGTTCGGAGAAAAACCGTTAAAATCTCATACCAGAGAAAAGCTAATAGCAGTCAGACTGGGACAGTTAAATCTCTTTCCTGGTAACTAGTTTTCCCACTGGTAAATGCACTGTAAACGCAGGGGGGTAAAAATGGACCCAGAAAAATAGTCTTTTTTTTTTTTCCTGGAAAAGGATCTAGTCATGTAAAAGCACCTAAACACTTCCTCTATTAGGCACTGTAAATTGACTGAACATTAGCCTTCCTTTGCAAAACAATTTTGTTGTTCCTGCAAACTCAGTTGGATGAAAAGTCTGTGTACCACAGGTAGGGTAGCAAACAACAAAAGACAACTTTAAAAACTCTTTAAGGTATTAGTGTTCAAAATCACTTTGAAAACAAAGGACTCCATGTCTGAATTGTTGACATTTCAACAGTGGTGTGCTTGTCTGAGACACTGTTGTGCTTCAACAATTGTAAGTTTCTCAAAAGATTATGACAGGTTTATGGCAAACGTCCAAGCTCTCTCCAGCTTCACAGCCACCCACTTAACACAGATCTAAAAATAGTGTGGAAACATTTTTATCTTTTTGCAGGGAATGAGGGAATAACCGTTTAAAAAACGTTCATAACATGTACTTAATATGTTTTACTGCAATCACTGATAGGGATGGGAATCGAGAACCGGTTCTCTGTAGTTCAATTCCTTGGAATCGTTAACCTGCCTGCTTAATGATTCTGCTTGTCGGTTCCAGTAATGTGTGACGTATTTGCGTGATGACGTATTGTACGCACTCCGTATTTTGTTTTAGAAAATATCCAAGATGGTGTTGCGGCAGAAATGCTCCAAAGTATGTTTACATTTCACAAACAGACAATACTAGCGCCGGTTGCAACATGTGCAGAGCTTTAATCACAATAAACTGATGAAGTACCTCCAGCATCCTCAAACAGCTGACCACACAGCAAGCAGCTGATTGGCATGAATGTAACGTGTTTGATACGTTGCTTAGCGATGGCAATGACTCCTGGGGGGGGGGGATGACTTCCAGCGCACAGCGTCAGCGTCTCCTGCCATGAATGTCCCACAGTAACATTAAACTCCTCAATCTTTTGAAAACAACCTGTCTTGAAAGATCCTTCCTGAAAAGCCAAACATGCAAATTTGTCTGCACAAAAACTAGATGTCCAAAAAGTTACATTTTCTGTTAAAATGTAGGATTCTTATTTTTCAAGCCAGCTTTAATTTTGTTTAAATCGAATACAACATGGTGCATATTTTGAATTAAAGAGTTTATTTCCTAACTCAATGAAAATCGCTAAGAGAATCGCTAAGGAATTGAATCAATAAGTGAGATCGATAATGGAATCAATCTTGATAAATTCTTAACAATTCCCATCCATAATCATTGAGAATCATTGGTTTTATTTTTGTAAAACTCTTCATAATATATATTATTTCAGTGAGAAAACAGCAAGCGTTATTTACTCTGTTTTGTGATCAGATATCTCAGTAAATGTCTTAACACTTAAAAACAATCATGCTAAATCACTAAAGTCTGATTACAGTTGATTTATGCTAACTGATTTAGCAATAATATAAGTTTTCCTCTTGTTTTTGTATTTTTCCTGCAGGACGGTGTAGTGATGGTTCACTGTAACGCTGGTGTGTCACGCTCCTCTTCAATTGTGATTGGTTACCTGATGTTAAAGGAGGGGCTTTCATTTGATGATGCGTACAACCAGGTGAAGCTGGCAAGACCTTCAGTTCAACCAAACCCCGGCTTCTATCAGCAGTTACAGAACTACAAGCCTTAAAGGACGACAAAACAGCTCCATCTGTTCTAGTATCTGCTCTAGTTTTCTAATAGAAACAATATGGTAAAGCATTTTTTTCTCCATAGGCTTTGAACAGAAGCTGGACCATAAAAAACTATTTACTGTATGTCTTGCAAATCAAACTGTGTTGCACTCCTAAATCTTTGCGAAATAAACTTGTTGCAACTTGCTTCTGCTTTTTTTTTTTGTGAGATCATCTTTACTTCTGAAAATCGAAGAAAACAGACCTTTAGGGGATCACAACCAACTTAAAGGAACAACACACCAATCAATGAAAAGATAACACTTCTACACATCAGATGCTAAAATAAAGCTGAGCTGAAATGAGGTCTATAGAAGTGAAATAAAGTAAATATAATGCAACAAAGCTCTGACTTAGGAAACTAAAACATCTATGAGTTTAACTAGTTAATTTTTTTGTTGCTAAAGTGAGGTTCTGTAAAGTTATCAGTAGTAGTTCCCTTGCCTCTACTAGAAAGATGCTACATCACTGTAAAGTAAAAGCATCCTTAGAGTGATGGAAGCTATCATACTAGTCCAGTGTATGCTGTAGTGATTAGCCTCATCATGGGTCCACCGAGATCATTTTTAAACAACTGGGAGACCTTGAAAGCACAGGAACATATCGTCCTTGATGCTGCTGCATCGCTGATAGTCTGAAGCAGAATCTAAAAGTTGATTCTGTTATTGGTGACTGCAGCGGACTGATAAGTCACAGCTAAATTTGTGGAATGATACAGCTGACAGGCTCAGCTAATGTTATCTCCACAGAGGAACAGATGTTGTAAAGCTGGACAACACAACACCAACAGTAACAACAGACTGTTATTCCCTAACATTCTCAGTTTGAGTTGTTTTAAAGTTGGCTAAAACCGACAGCGTACGTCTGACACGCTGTTACCCTCTACCACTCCAAGCTTTTATTTACTTTCCAACATGCTCACAGTGTTATAACATTGTACTGCTACATATATGGAACTGTTACTGAGATATCTCCAGAGAAGCTCAAATCAAAAGCTCCTTTGATGCTTTGCGTTATAATGAGTTTGGTGAACATCCAGAGAGATAAAATTGAGAAAATGTCCCTCTGGATTGGCAGACAAAGCAAGGGACCCTATTGTTTAAAAAAAATCAACTGGGAAAAGGAACAACAAACAATAGGCAATGCGCTGAATTTTTAGTTTCACCAAGTAGTGCATTCATCCTCATTTCCACATGCCGGCTTTGTTATTTGAATCAGTTGCAGAGCGCTGTCGCTCAGCAGAAGAAGAGGTGGAGGTTGGTTATTTGCCAGACACTTGCAAGAGCAGATAAGTTCAGCCAAATTGGTTGCTATTCCTCCTGGTCCTATAAAGGTCATAGATTATTTAGCACCCCCCATAAAGCTGTGGACTGATTACAAAGATCAAGCTTCCTTCATGGTAAAAAAAAACGTGAATATTAGGAGGCTCTTGTTTTGTTGTGGCCAATAAATGCCTAATAAATATACAACCCTGCTTTTAATAGTCTTCAGATGAAAAGCAGGCAAATCAAGTATTGAACCAGTATCTGACTAATGGCAACAGAGCCAATATTCTGTCTGACAGCACTTGAGCGTAGGGCAGTTTGGCCTTTTCTTTGCTGTTGTTCAATGGTGTATCACTGAAGACTATCAGCTCTGAAGCCAACTCGGGCTCCCCTGACATTTTTGTGACATTTTACCGTCTGGATGTGACGCCTCTCGGTATGGCACAAGCTGTCCCATCTGCAAGGTCCCACGGGGTCCAACCGCCATCTCAGTCTGTGCAGGCCTCGGCTTGGGAATACAGAGAGAGGTAGTTTACATGCAGGATGTGGAATCATTTCTGCTGAAGTAGTACATGCTTATCTGCTGGCTTTTTGCTGATGGATGGTGGAAGAGAAGAGTACTGAGCCCTGGGATGTTGTTTTTTTTTCCTTTTTAGTCAGAAATTGTGGAGGAAAAATTCCATTCCCAAACAGAGAAAACAATGAGAATACTGATCACTTAGAATGTAGAATAACTGCTGTTGCAGCTGAGCTTTTTGCATTTAGACAAATATGCACCCCAAATATTAACATACACTTTATTTAAAAAAAAAACATGTAGTGTTTTTTCACACTGTCTGAGACGAAATTAGACTTAACTCTTCCTGTTTTAGTTCAGTTAAGATTATTAGTATTTGCTTAATGCCAGAACAATAAAAGATAATTTTAAAGAAATCAGATCAAATACCAGGAAGAAGGTTGTAGACCTGTACAAGTCTTTAACTTCAGGTGCGATTTTCATGTTACTGAAGGTGCCACCTTCATTTGTTAAAATAATTACTTGCATATAAACTACACAAGAATGTCCAGCCATTATCTCTCTTAGGAAGAAAACAGGTGTTGTCCCAGAGATGTATACATTTAGATGTGAAGTGTCTGAATCAACCCTACAACAACCCTACAATATTATTATTCACAGTGAAGCAAGTCCTGTTCTGATATGAACTGAAAGGCCACTAAGAGAAGAAGAAGCCATTACTCCAAGAGCTACATAAAAAGCGAGATAGCAGTTTGTAAATGCACACAGGGACAAAGAGCTTAAGCATACCTTTAAGGGGCAGTATTATATGTTTTCCAGCCACATAGACTCATTTTATAGAACAATCAAGTAACTATGTTACTTTCAGTTGTTATAAAAATGCTGTTTATAGCTAATGTGACTTAAAAGAAATTTGACTTTGTAATTTAACACCTTGAAATTGACCTCTGTCTCTTTAAGAAAGTCCTGTTCTTTCTGAAACTCTGCCTTCAGGAAGTCATCACAACATCGCTCCTCTATTAACCCTTTAACGATGTTTTAGCAGCATTCAGAAGTGGCTGGTATAATGAACTCAGCAGATGCACAGTTCCACCAGGTGTTTGCTAATTGCTGCTGGCTAGTCTGAAGGAGCTGAGAGGGAAAGTCACGGGGGAGGGGTGCTCTGTGAGGCAGAAGCTCGGATGCTTAGAAACTGCAGCCTCGAGGAGGAGCTGCGTCTTGAAGGTGGAGCTAAATCCACCCATGCATTTTGCACAGCTGAATGGTTGACACGGGAGATTAAAGGATTTCTCCAACATGCATGAAAGAATCAAAGCAACACTCCAGGTGTGTTTTGATGAGGGAATAACATCATAAGCCTTCCCAACTGTGAAGTACGGAGGTGGCAGGATCGTGCTGTAAATGCAGTAAATGATGTATTGTTGCAAGAAGAACTTGTGCACTACCCAAAATAGATGGTGTCATGAGGAAACATATGGAAAAAAAGAAGAAACATCTCAAGATATTCATCTGGACGTTTTTTGACAGAGATGGCCTGTCCAAATGATTACCTAAATTAGTAATAGAAAGACTTACAGTGTAACTAACCCCCAACTCAACTTTTTTTTTCTCGCTGATAAACTGTCTAAATAGGTTCTTAAGGGTTCTATCTTTATGTTTCTGTGCAAATGTTGAGGTTTTTGTGTAAATTTGTTTAGTTCTACAATATTTTGCCAAAAACCATCTCAGTGCTGCCCTCCTTAGATCAAACGGTGGGTGCTGTAGTTGAATTTTCCAACTGGTTACAGCGGTACGGCTCAGTACAACCACGTCACAGCCCCGGGTTCGAGTATAAAACCGTCCCATTCAGACACAGCCCCCGTGGCTGCTTTGACTGCTGGTAACAGTATGCTGCAGGACGACTGTGAGGTCGACTGCAGTGCTTAGGGAGTGGGAGGGGCTCACGACAGCACACTCGCTCAGGACAAAAAAGAGCTGCAGTGGAGCTTTGTTCTCAGTGACAGAGCTCCTCTGTTGTCGCCATAAAATTCTCCATTAAGTTTGAAAGTGTGCGGTAGTCTCATCTTTGTTTTCCAGGATCAGTCTGTCCTTCTTATGCACCAGTTCAAGAAACTGATGTGAGAAGTTTGGTGTTTTATGGCCAAAATTCTTGGCAAGAACAGTAACTCCATGGCTTTGAATTCAGTGGTCCCATTACTTTGTGCTTTAAATCACTGTGCTGTGTGATCAGAGGCATATTCATTACAAAGAGCTTTAAAAAGTTGACTTCGTATTGAAAAACTTTTTTTCACTTACGGTTTGCCCTGGCACAAAAATGATCCCCTGATTTAATTTCAGTCTAGTCAAATCATGAGCACAGGTGAAGCTGTGAAAGAGTCCAGCTGGAACCTCTCTGTTAGTTGCCACATAATCAGCAGTCTGATTGCTATAGGAGTGGAACAGATGGGTTATCCTCGTGTGTTAACAATGGTTCCCTGCAATGAAAAGTGAGATCCATCACCTTGCATCATAATTTTATTCTATTTAGTTTTATTTTACCATAAATTCACTGAGATCAGAAGTCCTTTACACAATGTAGCAGCCATATAAATATCGATAAAAACTCACAATGGACCAGAATGACAGCTGTTCTAACAAAGTGACCACTTAAGAGAACAATAAAACAGCCCTTTTAAAAAATATATTTTTGGAAAATCATTTATGCATGTGAGTATTTTTAGATTAAGAAGGTTTTATAAATTATTCCATGACCATGGTGCAAGTAAAAGTTATAAAATGTTTACAATTGTTTGTCAGTATCTAAAATTGGTAACTGATATAACTGTGTCAGGCATTTTTTCTCTTGTGTACCCCTCTGCGATTTTATTCATTTTAATTAAGAAAATTAACACATCCAACATAATCAAATAAACATCGAAATAGAAGTTCAAGTTATAAATGGGAAGGTGACTGGTAACTTTAATGATTTGGATTTTCCCTGATTATTTTTCATCATTTTACTCAAAAGTCTTTTGTTAAAACTGTCCTATTTTCCGAATTTGCACCCAGTTCCAGTCTGGTTACGCTTTATGCTGAGCGTGTCCCTGTGGACGATTCTCCACTCCGAGTTCCATTTAGAAATCAATCATCTATAAAAGAAAGTGTGCCAAAAAGTCCTCCAACAGCACATCTGCATCATTTCAGGACCAACAAATCGGATTTCTGCACAGTTACCTCCCAAACACAGTCTCAGTGAGAAACACGCTTAAAACAGTCTCTGTGAAAATGTAGGAAAACCTGCTGGCTGGTCTGTTTTTAGAAATACAAAGGAAGGTCTTATTGCAATCACTCTGCAGGAGCGCCAAACAGTTGCTCCTGGTTCCACAGCCGGATGTAATTCTTACATTACTGGTGTTTACAAGTTTACTTGTATAGGACATTTCAGCAACAAGGCAGTTCAGGGTGTTGATATGATAAAAACATAACACAATAAACAAACAAACACAGAAAAAAGTCAGTGGTTTCCAAAGTGTGGCCCTGGAGTCATTATGGGCCCTTGGAATGATTTTGTGTGGCCTCAGTTGAAGAATTATTCAAATGTGACCCTCCAGCACATGCATGTGATGCAGATTTTAGGAGATTTTCACATATGTTTTTAAATCTTCTTCAAATGGAAAGTGAGCAAAATACAACTTTTTGAAGAAATAATGAGTCATTAATCCGTTCCAGTTGATGGAAATGGACAAAAAAACTAATAAAAAAATTAGAAAACCTCAGGCTTTTCTTCAAGAAATAAGGCAAACCATGGCACCTTTTTTATGTTTCGGCTCTACAATGACACAAACATCCATTTTCCTGCAAAAATCTGACTGTGTTTGTTTTGTTAAAATATTGCATGTTTAATTTACTGCTTAACAGGTTAAAAAAAACAATAGCAAAATTGTTTTGTATTTTTAATTGAAAAAGGAAAACTTACAAATTAACATTTTGACGAAAATATACTTACTAGTGGCTTTGAGAAATATTATTACTATTATTTACGTTTTGGTAGTAAATCACAAGAAAGAATTTATGTCTAAAATAGTTTCATTTTTGAAGGTTTTTACGTTGTCATTGTAGCTGTAAATGTGATGCTGCATACACTTCAAAATATCTGTGGGTCAGCACGGGAGCTGGACCAGTTTTGTACACATGAATGATGGGGAAATAAGTATTTGGACCGCCTGCTGACTTTCTAGGTTTGCTCACCTACAAACACCAGCACAAGATAGTTTTAATTTAATGGTGAGTAGGGGTGTAACAATATCTCATTGTACAAGAGCTCATGATAATAAAACATCACGATATTTCTCACTGAGTTGACTGCTAGGAATTTACTCAGACATCAATGTTGATATTTCGCTTCAGCTAGTCCGCTTCCACTAGCCGCCATCAATACTTTTGAGGAGCGTTTATCAGACGGGGTGAGGAATTACATTTGTTCGATTCTTCACAAAATACCTCCAAAGGTTGTCAAATGGCATTTTTCTGTTCAGCCAACATTATCTCCTCCTCCTCTGAATCAGTGAATTCATATACACTCATCTCTGCCATGGCTTCTGCTGCTTTGTTTTCATGTGTCTGGAAACCTCGACGTTTACTGAAGCAGGAGGGCTGTCCCCCCATTGGTCTCCATCGTGTATGAAAGGTGTATACGCATACGGACGTCTGCTACCACGTGACTGCGCTTCAACTGTTCGGCTTCGGATGAAGTACGGGACAGCCTTAAGCCAGACCTGGGCATCTTACAGCCCATGGGCCACATCCGTCCCACTGACAACCTTTGATTGGCCCACAGGAATTTGTAGTAAAATCCGTGAATACTGAATTGTGAATATGCAGGGGTTCACTGTAAACAGCATCGATACCCCTTGAATGACAAAAGCTTTACCTTTGCACCATCACTAGTCTGGCCACTGCCTTCCTGCGCTATTCTGCTAGATTCAAATCTCGCTTACAGCTCAGTCTGGGCTTTCTCCCATTGACTTGGATTCCTCCAGTAGAATTTCAACCGGGCCAATCATCGAACAGAAGGAAAAGTTGTGAACAAAGACTCTGATTTCTGCGCTGTTTTAGAACTGTAGTCAGCCTGTAGTTTTAGCAATGGCAGCGAGGAAGTGAACGAAGCTGTTTAGTTCATGTTGGTCACACTTCCAACAACTGAATTAACATTAGCAGCCATTTTGTTCGGTTCAGTACTTCTCTCTTCGTAGTGGAGGATGGTTGTTTAAAGCTTCATAGCATTTAACTGCTGCACTACATACGTCATGGGCAAACATTAGCTATTGGATCAAATTTAAAACTTCAACAGAGTCCACGCCTCCAGGAAACAACTGTTTCTCACAAGCTGAGGGTCCAGACCCTCTGTCCAAAGCAAAGAGCAGAACAGGGGGCTGGTTTTTACCAGGCTACAATGTTACCAAAGTGCCTTCTAATTTTTTACAGCTTGTGTGCTGCTTATGTGATGCCCTCTACCTCAAACAGCCTCTTTAAAAGGGGAGCTGCTACAACCCAAACCAGCACAAAGTTACTCTTCATTCGACTCTGTTTATCTCAATTTGATCCACTCACTCCAGTATTAATGTGGGAGAGCGTTTTGGGTGTGCCTGCACCCGGCCTGCTCTGATATGCATGTGTTTTGGGTGCACAGCATAAACATGAGGTCGCTTTTCGCTTTCATTTCACACCACTAAGACATGACTAAAGATGCTTACAGGCCGAAAGAATCTGCTCTGCAAAGAAGCATTTTTTCTGTCCTGCTATTTTACTTCCTGCATCTAAATGTGCAGTTAGTAGAAATGAATAGCTCTACACAAGCATTACTTTCTTTATTCTTGTGTTTGGATTTACTGAATATGATAAAACAAACAAGGCATTATCATGCTTTTTTTTTTTTATTGTCCCTAATGTAGAACTAAATCCACAAAACTGTCCATTATTTTGCTACTGAAATGAAAAACACAGAGATAAAATTTAAACTAAAACACAGTGCTGTACAGAGACAATATAAGTGTCAAATGATGCAAATACACAGTAAACTAAAAGCTGAACAGGGAGGCAAACTTTTTGATTTGTGCAAAATAAATCAAGTGTTGCAGATGAGAAGGTTTTTAGTTTATTGCAGTTTTGAAACTTGGGACAAAAAAAGAAGGAAAATTCATCAGATAAGCCTCTTATTGTGCTTTCTATTTCCTCCGAGCTTAACAGTTTTCGCTCCTTTAACCAGAGAGAGAGAGAGCCACAGAGGGTCCTGGCCATTTCTAGTTGTGGAAAATAAGACAATGCAAATGCAGTAATTCTGTGAGCAATGCAAATACGGATTTGTTTTTCTGTTTCTTGTTGAAATAAAACTAAGTTGGATTCCAAAAAGCTGGGTTTTAGTTCCACATACAGGCAATGTTTCTCATGAGGATTTAAGGTCTTGGATCGAAGTAATGTGTTTATATTTAGCTAAAGCCACAATCAGACATGTTGAAATTTCCTTGGAGCGGCGGGGAGTTTGTGCAGGGAAGCGCTGCAGGTCGCTCAGCAGAAGACCACTGGGAGTACTTTTTATTTAATGGGGTTGTAGCGTTGGCGTGTCATCACAAAGAGGCACTTCCACATGATGGATCTGCTCAAAACAAACACTTGGTTAAATTACTTGAACAGCATTTGAAGCAAATCATGATAATTTGGAGTGGCTCTTCATGTTACATAACTGGTGATGTTTTTATCTTTTATTTTAAGATTCTTTTCAGTACAAAGAATACTAAATGCAGTATTTAGGTTCTGTTTTAGAGTCTGAAAAAGACTGAAGGTCTTCAACTCATTTGTTTGTACAAGTACCGATGATATGACGTTGTAAGTATCTTTATAAAGTAACAGAAGTATTTTCAAGTCTATTCTCTGAGCTCCAGGGAGCCAGTGGAAGGACGTTAGAACTGGGGTGATGTGCTCCATCTTCCTGGTCTTAGTGAGAACACGAGTAGCAGCGTTCTGGATCAGCTGAAGCTGTATGATTGACTTTTTAGGCAGACCTGTGAAGACACTGTTGCAGTAATCAATGCGACTAAAGATAAAAGCATGGATGAGTTTCTCTAGAACTTGTGGGACATTAGTCCTTTCATCCTGGAAATGTTCTTCAAGTGATGAAAGGGCGACTTTGTAATTGTCTTTATGTGTCTCTGAAAGTTCAGGTCTGAGTCCATCAACTGAAGCTGCATGCTGACTCTAGACCGTTCCTCTTTAGGTCCAAAGATAATAACTTCAGTTTTGTTTCTATTCAGCAGAAGAAAGTTTTGGCACATCCACGCATTGATTTGTTCTAAGCATCTGTTCAGTGCTCGGATGGGTTTGGAGTCACCTGGTGACATCGTGCTGTAGAGTTGTGTATCATCTGCGTAGTTGTGGTAACTAATCTTATTACTTGTTCTAATCTGAGCTAGTGGGAGCATGTAGATATTAAATAGGAGGGGTATCAAAATTGAACCTTTGGGTACTCCACATGTGACTTTTGTCCGATCCTATGAGAAGTTTCTTATTGACACAAAGAAATCCCTGTTCTTTAGGTAGGATTTAAACCAACTTAGTACTATACCAGAGAGTCTGACCCAGCTCTCCAGTTGCTTCAGTAATATATCATGGTCAGCAGTGTCAAATGCTGCACTTGAGGTCCAACAGAACCAACACTGTGGTTCTTCCACAGTCTGTATTTGTGTGGATATCATTGAACACCTTGATGAGGGCAGTCTCAGTGCTGTGGTGAGCACGGAAACTGGCCTGAAAGACATCAAAGCGGTTTGTCATTAAGAAGCTGTTTAACTGCTGAAACACAGCTTTTTCAGTCATTTTGCTGATGAATGGAAGGTTGGAGATTGGCCTGTAATTCTGCAGTAGTGATTTATCCAGATTGTTCTTTTCTAGTAGTGGTTTGATTACTGCTGACAAGCAGGTATAGAAAATAGATGGATGAATGTTCTTTCCCTATGATGCCATCTGTTTTGTGAATTTTACTAGTTCCTTCTGCTGCAAAAAAGCAAAAAACAAAAAAACAAAACATCCCCACAATGTGATTCTGCCACTTCCATAAAAATTCTCTGTTGCTCGGTGACCGAGTGATCTTTAAGCCCCTGTTGGTGCAGGATTCGTTTTACTTGTTTTATTTTCAATAGTTACTCTCTTGCTAGCAAAACACATTTCTTTTGATTACCCCATGATGTCACACAGGTGCTTATTTGTGTGATTAGGCGTTGCCTTAAAATACATCAGACAGGTGTGGCTCCATTCAAATCAAATGTTGCGAATTAATTCAGTAAAGCCATGACATCATCATCTGGGCTTTTCCATATTGACTGAATTTAATGTAAACCTCTGAATTTGAACAAAGTCATAAAAGTTATTCTTTATTATTCTGGCATTAACAAATAACAAAAAAGGTCATTCCAACTCATTCAACAAAAAAATTGAAAATGTTCTCACTTAATATGCTTATATTTGTTCCTATGACAGTTACCAAACAATGATCTTGAACTGTAACACTTTTTAAAATAACAACCCCCGTTTATTTTTAGTTAATTAGCTAATTTTTTGTTTGTCTCGCTCTTTACCAGGTGCTTACCTGATAAAGAGATGTTTCCTGTTCTTGGTAAAGATCCCTGAGATGATATTTTGTTTTAAATTGGTGCTAAAATTTAATTGATCCCTTTTCACCAAGAGTATCACACAGGTCTTTGACGCCACATCTAAAATTGTTGGTCTCCAAACAGCCTGAGTGTTTTTCCACTTCATTACAGGAGATTCACCTGCTGTAAGCCGTTTTCAACACTGAGATCACGTCATTTGTCTCCTCACAGTTCCCTGGCATCAGACCATAGACTAAAGATCATATGTCGTCACTTTTACAACCTTTCCTTTTTAGCTTGGGTTCGGGCTTGTAGCTCTTGTTATATTGATTCACATGACAGAAATTGAGAAATGTGTAAAAACCATCCATAATAAACTGGGAACACAGTCAGAAGTTGCCAAAGAGTGATGATTTTATGTTTGGAATACACAGGCATTAATACCAGGGATGCAGTGATCCTATATTTTTTCAAACTGAATACAAGTACAAGCACGTACATTTGAGTACTTGCCGATACTGAATACTAATACAAGTGCTAACTAGAACTGCAAGCAGTTATCAATGGGTTCCAAGCCCAACCAAGCAAGTCCACCTCTTGCCCCACCCCTTCTTATGCACTGCTCTCCACATCTTGCCAGCTGGTGTCTCCGGGTCTAATCGCACATCGACCGAGTTGGGAATTTACAGGACAGCACTCCCACCTTAACATTATTGCTATTACAATGAATTTAGCCTACATACAGTGATGTAAATGCAGGTTCACTCATGGCCCCACCCCTTCTCCAAGACTCTGACTTGGATTGCTTGAACAATTTTCCAAAAATGTCCAATTTTTTTCCATATAGCTTTTCTGGCTCGGTCCATAGAAGTTATGTCTCAAGTTTTATGCCGAATCAACTTAAAATGTAGGACGAGTATTCAAAGCTAAGTTTTGCCTTTGTCGCGTTACAGCAATAAATCTAGTTTGGTGGAAGTAAAAGAGTTTATGTATGTAAAAGTGATCCACAATCATCCAAGGATTAAGCTAGTTTTTTTAGGGGAAGGGCCTATGGTTTAGGAGTTATTAGCCAAAATGCATTCTCCTTAACAACAGCACGCCCTAGGTGTAAGGGGTAGGAATTTTTTAGTGATCAGGTTTTTCTACTGGCTTACCTTATATTTTTTCAGTCTTTTTGTTTTACGGGAGAATAATAATCATTTGCAAGAATGAAAAATACATGCAATTATAATAGGGTTCCCGGTTAAGCTGGGAGCAGGCCAATGGATGGCAAATGCAAGGCATGGCCATCCGCTTGGCTTGGAACCCTAATAAATGCCATTACACTTCTAACAGCTAATATGAAAATGCTTTATTTTCATTATTCACATTGTTACTAAAATAAAGTCACACTTTTAGTGTATTTTAGCTGGATAGAATCCTCCTCTTATTGTCAGGATTCTGGTGTGTGAGTATGAATTCCCTTTCAGAGAGGATCTCTGTTAGAGAGTGTTTCTTGTTCTGGGCAGCGTGCACACCTGGTGGTGATCATCTTCATCAGGACACTGGGGATTTAAGGAGCTACAGGACCTCCACTCTCTGCCAGATGATTAATGTTGCTGGCAGCCTGGCCATGTCCTTCTGACACAGTTCCGCTTGATTCTCATCTACCTTCTGTCTGAGATTTCTCCCATTGAACCTCGATTTCTCAGGATGCATTTCACCCTGGCCAGTTACAGAGCAGAAGGAGGGGTTGTGAAAAATGACGTCAAGTTTCTGTGCTGTTTTTGAATTGTGGTTTGTCTATGGTTGTAGTTTAACAATAGCAGCGGAGGAAGTCTGAGTTGGCCACCCAAATATTGAGCAACTAAATTCGGAGCAAGAGGGATGTTCAAGACATTTGATTGGGATGATTGTGTAAAGAGCAGTTTGACCCTCAGAAAGTCACTTCAATCTAATGCTATACATGTAGTCGACCAAAGGCAAGTTAAAATGCTGATATACAGCAGTGCAACTGCAGTCAAGCACTCCTTCATTTGGCTCAGACACGAAGAAAATAAAACTTAACAACTGAAAGTAACTATAGTGACAAAACATGAGGATTGTTGGAGGAGAGTGGTTGTTGATTTAATGTGATCTAGGACATCAACAGGCTTCTTGTACTGAAAGAAAACAAATACAAAGTAAAAGAAAGCATCTGATAAATTTTAAATTTGTGTTCACCCCAGTGTTCTGGCTGTTTACTTCCTGTACAAGCTCCATACTTTCTCTCCAGGCCCCTGTGGTCTTCTGATCATCTTTTTGATTGCTCTAGACGGAGCAAATAACTCAGTGCTGAATTCGGAGCAGTGAAACAGTCTATTGCTGTAACTTTTGACTGTTTTAAATCCCACCTGAACTTACCTGTTCTTAAAGTTATTTTCTGTTTGACTAATAAAATTTTCACATTACTTAGATTTCTATGTTCATTTTTTTGTTGCTTATCTTTTTTTAATCTTGTATTGGGTGTAAAGCACTTCATATCATAAGTTTTGAAACGTGCTCAAGAAATAAAGCTTTACTTGTTTACTGTCTTATAAAGCTCTTGGAGAACAAGCTCCATCCTGTGCTAAACACCTCATAGGTGTACCACGTATGACCCTTCAGGATGTGACATGATGATCTACAGTACCATTTTTTTCCTCAGATAATGCACATAATGTCATCTTTAGTATTTGAGTTTGTCTAAACCTGCAGTTTTTGCAACTGAAAACCTAGACAGTTGAGTTATTTCAGTAGTTTTGATCGTGTCATGGTGTTTCATTTAGTGCTGTGAAACTGCCCCTTGGATAATTCTGACTCCTATTCTTCATCTTTATTGTTATTATAGCTTTTATGATTAAATGTATATTTAAACAGCTATTTTTTTCTTTTAGGACCTTAAGAGTATTTTTAAGCCCAAATGTGAAAACCTATACGTTTGCTAGAGGACAGGGTTGTCAGTCAAGGGTTAATTTGAGTGTTGCAAACACATCATCTGTTCCTTGAGTCCATGACTGATTGTTTGACATCTGCAACATGGCAGCAAGCCATGAAGGGAGAAACACTTTTTGAATCTTGGCAACTCTTTGACATGTCAGGACAGAAAGTCAGAAACAGAAGAAGGTGAGCTTTGCTTCCAACCAAGCTGGATGTGCCATCAACAGAAACAGACTGATCACCTGGGTCCAGCAAGGCTGTTTTGGAAAAATCCTTGAGATTTGTTTTTCTCAACAATTGCCTGTTTGTCTGCCTGCAAATATTTCTGCACTCTTGTTACTATGAGACTCTGGCTTAGATGAATCTCACTGGGCTGGCAGAGCGATCTGGACACTTCTGACCTGCGGTGCACCTGCCTCGGAGCAAGTGAAATAGTTGACGTGCCCGATCTGATACAAATGTGGGAAAGTACTGCCTGCTGGGAAATTGAGCGTAAAGAGGTATTTTAGGCTACGTCCACACAACAGACCTTGATGTTCAATTCCAGTTTTCTTCCTGAAATGTGATTTTTTTTTTTTTTTTTTTTTTTTGCGTGATCGTTCATACTACTGAATGATGCGACCACAGTCAGACTTCTGTGTGAACAGTTTATGACCCAGAAGAAGAACATAGACATCCCACAGCAGCGCTCTGTTTATGAAAGTAATAATGGGTGCCGCCATCTATGGATCGATTTTAAAGTTATTCAGCAAGGGGGCTGACAATATTATCATGGAATCACAAGATTAAGGAAGCTAATAAAAAGAAACCACAACCAATTGTCAGGACCCTGGGTTGTTTTTGGTTTTGATTATTTGTTTTTAGTTCTGATTATCTGCTGTTCTGTGTTCCTTGGTCATTTATTCTTTGATTAGATCAGCCTTGTTTCTGTCTTATTTCAGTTCAGTCCTTTCTTAGTTATTCTAGTTTAATAATGTTGATTTATTCCTTGTGACTAGTTCTTCTTTGTTACTGTTAGATTAATTTTCCTAGTCCCCCTGTGGTTTACTTTCCCTCACCCCCTGGTGCCATTCTCTCTCTCTCTTCGGTCTGCTGTCTGTTCTCTCCCCTCCCGCCTGCAACCTGTTAGCCAGTCAGTCCCGATCTATTGTTCCAGTATTCACTTTCACAGTATTTAAACTCTTCTCCTGCTCTCACTCCTCCCTGGATCCTCCCGTTACTTCCCCGTTATACTCTGCTGTCTTTGCTCCTGGTTCCTGTGTTGTTCTACTCTGGCTTGCTGTGTTCCCTGTGGTTTTTTTGTAAGTTTTGTTAATTTTTTAAATTAAATACTCATCAATCTACTCAACGCTTCTGCGTTTCAGCATTTGGGTCCACCATCATTCCACCACAACCATGACACTAATAGCAATGGCCCATTGACTGCAACTTCTGTAAGTCTGTTTGGATGCGCAGTCGGAAACAGGAATGGTGGGATTGTGATGTGATGCAGTTCATTGACACAGATTTCTTTTATAATTTCATAATCATAATTTTCAGCCATTGTTTATGTCAAGATTTACCGTGTCTGACTTCTTCTGGTGCAGAATTATGACACGTCTTTCATCAATGACATGAAAGTCAGATAAAATGCAATATGACCCGTCACTGCAGACGCTTTGAAGACTGTAGGATATGTATCCCATTTAGTATGGAAGTGGCACAAATCCGATTTTTTTTTTTTTTTTTTGGGGGGGGTGAAAAGATCATAATTTTGGCCATTCAGATTGCCATGAAAAATCTGGATATGGGTTGCAGTTGCCTGGTGTGTGAGCATAGCCTAAAACAGGGGTTCTCAAACTTTTCCATGCCATGGCCCCCGAACAACATTAGCTTCTGGGAAAGGACCCCCTTTGCAAACTTTTCTGAAGCCCCTCTAGCGCCCCGTGGTGGCACCAAAGGAGGCAGCACCCCCCACTTTGAAAAACACTGGCCTTAAACACTGGTGAGAACATTATTCTCTTTCCCCAATATCAGATGGTAATCAAATTAAGAGAATATTTTGATAAATATAGATTCACCAGAGTTTGATGAAGTCTGAATAACCATTCAACCATAATCAGCAGAATAATTACATCGTGAACATTTATTCAATACTGAACTCTACTTTTATTCTTATCATTGGAAGCAGTCGTTTGTTAGTTGGTTTATTACTTTTATTTCTAAAAAGTAAATCCATGCACATCTAACTCAGTTTGATTAATACTAGATTTAAACATAGCAGTGAGAATATCCAGAAAATTCCAGTTTTTTTTTAATGGGAAGGACAGTTTGACTGATTGATTAACAAACATATGAGAATGATTGATTTCTAAATAATATAGCAGTATTAGTTAAAATCTACTTTACTCTCAACTAGTTGACACGCATATGGTTTCAAGAAATATTAAACGTTAAAAAGTAAGTAAAAAGCTTTAAGTTATCAGACTGCTGAACTGTGGAACCTGCTTCTAGTTTGGATTGAGGAGCTAGATACCTTCTCTAACATCAGGATTAATAACCTTCCCTCTTTTTAGTAAAACTCCCAGGGATCTAGAACACTTTTCAAATTGGTTGAGTTCCATGAGCCACTCACGCTTTCCTCCAACTAAGTGGTTCACTGTGGGATTGGAGAGTGCTGAAAAGAGGGGCCTTAGTGGGCTTCTTCCACAGTACAGTGAGCAGTGAGGGAAAACGGTTTGACAGCAAGAGGAAAGGTGTCATCTTAGAAAGGGATAGCTTGTCTCAGTGGTCACAGTTTACTGGGCCATCAACATAAATGTGCACTGGAGAAATTAAAAAACCCACTTAAAATTACATGGGTAATGCATTTCTGAGAATTTTGTCATATTTAGAATAATCAGTATGGACAGGAAAGATGATCAGAGTTGATAAGAAAACCAAGCTTAATGCAGTCATGTATGGAAAAGGGTTTTAGGCTGAGGCTGAATCCTCAGGACAATAACCCTACAGATAAAACCAGAACTGCAATGGGATGGTTTAGATCAAAACGAATTATGTACAGGCCTGTTGGGCCCTATTTTTACTCAAAATGGACTGATAATGTACTATAACAACACTTCTGCTGACATAAGTGAAGTTATAAGGATACCTGGGTTTGGATATTCAGAGCCCTCCCCTTGGGGACACAGACCCTAACAGAAGGCACAGATTTACACATGGATAATGTTTCTTCGAACCTGCTGGGTGGGAAGGCAGACTTTTAAAACCTGCATAACTTCTTGCAGTCCGGTGCTCTCAGAAGTCTGGCTGAAGCCACTTCTGGTTCGTCAAAGTTGATTAATGGTGTTCTGCTCATTTAACAATCGGCAAACGGAACCGGCGGCTCCAATCAGAGCCAAACCAGCTGAGCGTGGCGGCCTTTACCTGTTTGGACCTCTTTTCTTCCCTCCCCATTTTTTTCTCTTTTTTTTTTGACAAAAAAGACATAACTTTCTATGTGTCTGGGCAGAGATGTATTAGTTATAAATAGAAAAATTTAGATATTATTTCCTAGCATTGGTTTAATCCAAGGTAGTTTAAGTATAGAGCTTGTTGGAAAAATATTTTGACTATAAGGTTAAACTATTTTGTTATTGAATTCCTATAGTTTGGAAAAATGTTGCTTGTGCTTTTTCTGATGTACCAGCTGCCTTGAATTCACTCCTTCATAAGCTGACCTGAGAATATGAGCCTAATTTTGATATTTTCAGGACAGCACTTGAGAAAGACTGAATGTGTTTGGATAATGATTCCTGATAATCAGGTGGGCCTGGACTTGCTTAGATAAAGAAACTTTTATTTTGTTAACACTTTTGTTAATAATAATTCATCAAAATTATTAACAGTTACATCAGCCAAACATTGTTGCAATCTTTACAGGTCTGCCTAAAAAGTCAATCAGACAGCTGCAGCTGATCCAGAACGCTGCTGCTGGTGTTCTCACTAAGACCAGGAAGATGGAGCACATCACCCCAGTTCTAAAGTCCTGGAGCTCAGAGAACAGACTTTAAAATACTTCTGTTAGTTTATAAATCACTGAATGGCTTCGCACCAAAATACATTAAAGACCTGTTGTCATTGTATCAACCTTCCAGACCACTCAGGTCTTCTGGTTCTGGTCTACTCTGCATCCCCAGAACCAGAACCAAACATGGAGAAGCAGCTTTCAGTTATTATGCTCCACAAATCTGGAACAAACTTCCAGCAAACTGCAAAACAGCCGAAACACTGAGTTCCTTTAAATCAAGGCTAAAACCCACCTGTTTAGAGCCGCCTTTGATCAGTAGTAAGTAGAACATTGAACTATATTTGCTTGATGATGTTTGCTTGATGATCCTAATGATTCTGATGCATTGATATTTGCACAATAATATTGATAATTTTCATTGGTATTTGCTTGATGATTTTGATGATTTACTGTATACTTGATTGATGTTTTTTAGGATGTGAAGCACTTTGAACTGCCTTGCTGCTGAAATGTGCTATACAAATAAACTTGACTTGACTTGCAGTCCTTATCACACCACAGACCCACACCCAATTCAGAATACCGTGACAAGACTTGAATATTGCTGTTCACAGATGCTCTCCATCCAAAACATATCAAAAAACATCTTTCATCTGTAAAGTAAAGAAGTGAAAAGTGTTGACTTAATGCCTCTGAACGCCAATACACATTATGCTTTTTGTTTGCTGAAAAACGTAAAACATAGGATAACTCTCCTTCCACTTCAGAATTATACCCTTCTCTCTGCTGGTTTGTCCCAAAAAAGTGAAGAAAGCTCAATAGAGGATGCAGCTGTAACACGACAACAGCAGAACTTCAGCATCTCCTCAAGTCAGTCAGTTGTACCCTGATTTTTATAAAGCATTATTATCCTTTAAAATGTTAAATTCAGCGGAGTGTGGAATGAATTCTGAAACCTTGTTTGTTTTTCAACCCAACCTTTTGGTCAGCATAGGTCCTGCTGGGACTGGATCCATCATCACCTGCGACAGCTTGACACTGGCCAGCTCAGCCACCGAGCCTGGCAAAGCCGTACCCTCTGCGGCTTCTCTGTGGTCTCAGTTTTGTCCCTTTTACTGGGCCATATGTTTGCTTCTCACATTCAGTCTAATTCAACCACAGAAGGTACCATTAGACTGAAGACAGAAACATGTTGAGATAACATTCTGACTTTTTCATCATTTACCCAGTACAGGTCAAAGGTCAAACATAAAGATATGAGTTTATCGACATGTTCATTTACATCTTCATTGCATCCATTTTTCAGTGCTGCTTTCACTGATTAGTTTTCTCTGGGAGATTGAAAAAGTAAATGGACCGTTTTAATATAAATTTCTAACTTCTCAAGAGCACATTAAGATCCACGAGAAAGTATACAGGAAGCGGAACCTTAATTTACTTATAACTGGAGAAACATTTGTTCTTCTGAAAAATATAAAGAGATAAGAATAAACATTTTCTGAAGAGAAAATATGAGCTTCAGAATGGGACGTTGACAGATTTATGAAAGAGAAGAACATTAAAATGATGATTAGATCAAGGAATTGGCAATCAATCAGTTTCTTGTAACTTATGAGGCACCGAATATTGGAAGCCTGAGATTATAACGAGCCAAGAATCCTCTTTTCTGTCTCTTTTAGGGAAACATTAGTCTTATATTTTGAGCAGTCTCTGTCATAAATGAATTAAAGAAAGAAGTCTTTTTAGAACATAGACATGGATGGCTCCTCCTCAAAGGCCTTGCAGAGTAGAAGGTTCTGTGGTTTCTTTCAACTAAATCTTAAAGCCTTATAAATATTAGAACTGGATTATTTATTATAAACAAGACAAAGGGGATTTTATCTGAGAGAAAAAAATAGTGTCTAGGTTACTTTTAAATTCTAAAACACAAAGTTTGTTCAGAGAATAGAGACGGATTTTCATGCCTGTTATTTAAAATGCTCTGGCTTCAAACCAAAGGAACTAGATGTTGCCTTGCATATATAAGAGAGACTTTATACACACACACACACACACACATATATATATATATATATATATATATATATATATATATGTATGTGTGTGTGTGTGTGTGTGTGTGTGTGTAATGGATGGATGGGTGTTTTTCTCATTAAATCTAAATAGCCTTCTGTGGTTCTCTCATCCTAAAGTGGAAGCTTCCAGCCGTTTCTGAGCTCCCTCAGACACAACAGCTCCGCTTTTTAGTCGCCATCCTCTTCTCAAATGGACTAGCCAGACATGCTAGCGCGACTTAGCCCTTAAATTTGCCGGTGTCTCGGCTGGGGGGAGGAGGGAAGGGGAGGGCTGTTTGCTTGATGGTGCGCTCTAATTGGAGAATATGAATTACGTAAAAAGATAAACTGTTCTCTGATTCGTCCGATTTTCAGCAAAGAAACAAAGCTGACGCCTATGAACATTGCTTTTGATACCAACTCTTGACATTCACACGGCCTCATCAGAGCACAGCAGATCATAATACACCCCCAAAACCACAGAAAAATGAAATCTGTTGTCATGACCCCTTCAAAGAACGACATTAACGACATTAGCATCTTGCTAAAGACCTTGCTTGCATGGCTGGAACGTGGCATGTTAGCAGTTTTTATTTGTCTTCCACTGGTAACCTATTTTCCTGAAAGTGGATTGATGGATTTCAAATTCTTATTACAGTGGAATTTTCACCATTTTAAGTTGGAATAAATGTGGGGCTGTCCCAGTTTATTTCTCACCAGGAACTGTATTTTTTAAATTACATTCTCCAAAAAGCTCAAAAAGGTCTTTTCTTTGGTTTTTATTCGTTATTTATATGACTAGAATTTATCAGTATTGGTTAAACTGACATAAAAATATCCATATGTCAAATATGTTCTGCTTCTTGTCATAAATAACTTTAAGGTCATTAAACATAATATATAGTAGATTTCCTGAAACATATGTGGGATAAAAAGTTGGTTTGGCTCAATGCATTTTGAGTGTGATAGGTGTACATATGTATGCATCTCTGTATGCATATGATAAAAAGTGTTTTCTGAGCATCTATGATACTGCAATTTACAGACACCCTTAAATACATGTATGTACATATAGCTAATAGCTGTTTAAACAGTTTTTCTTAATAGACAGTCACTTTCCAGAAATTAGACTATTATTGAAAAAGTTCACTATAACTCCATTATTATATAGATTAAATACACACAGACTGATGTTTCCAAGCCTTTATATCTGGTAATTATAATGATTTTCTGCTTGCAGCTAATGGAAACAACATTTAAGATTAGAATATTGCATCAGATCAATAAAAGTGATCTTAATGAAAACAACGTTTAATACCTGCTTGAATGTTGTTATTTTCAAAAGATACTTTTAATCTGACAAACGAGCCTCAACGGAACACATATTCTAATTTATCGACTATGACTGCATCCCTATGTACAACTGGTCTGATCAAAATCAATCCAATGAGGAGCACAAACCTAATGTTCTTTAAAAATGCATGTTGTCCATTTTATGAGTATTTTCAAGTGTATTGCTCATTTCATTTCATGCACATTTTTTAATAAGTTGAATGCAAAGCATGAATCCACAAAGCAAATAATGTATTCATGCTCAATGTTTTCATCTCTGGAGTCTGTTCAATGTGGGAAGATTTAATAAGCACCAAAAATAATAATGTTTGAATCAATTTATGTCTTTTTTCTCTTACTAACGCCCCCCCCCCCCATACATCCCCCCTCAAAAAGCCCCCCCCCCCCAAAAAAAAACCCCCCAGGATATTTTAGGAAAATCATTATTTTCAGTCAAGAAGTTTAAAAAAAAAAAATCCCTTGATTATGAATCTTCTGGTTATCATAAGTAGATTGCCTATGCCAGCTGCGGGTAAACGTCCAGGCACCATGGGTGGATTCAAAGAATCTCCCCCGCTGCTTCGCTCTTCTCTCCTCCGTCTCTTCGCTCTGTGCGATCCCTGCTAACCAGTAGGTGGAGCTTGTCTCCTTTGGCTTGAGAGAAAGAGAGAAGGAAGATGATTAAAAGGGAGAAGAAAGACAGCAAGAGGAGAGAGGCAGGGAGGGATGGATGAGAGGGAGGAGAGAGAGAAAGAGAGAGAGCAAGCGTCAGCACTCCATGTGTTAAAAGGGCAGATGGTAACGGCGGGGTAACTGAGGAGCAAACCACTCTGCTGGCCACAGAGCAAGAGATCAGCGGAGACAGGGAGGTAGAGGGAGGGAGGAGAGCGAACACATGCAGCGCAGCAGAGGAGAGGAGCATCTGAGAGGAAGCTGCACGCCTGCTCTGACAGGGAGGAGAGGACTGAGTACTTCTGCTGCTCTCTAACAGGGGAAAGACACGGAGAGGGGAGGAACAGATTCAGGAGATGAGGAGGGGAAAAGTAGCCCTCCTCGCTACTTAGACAGATACAGAGACAAAGAGCGAGAAGAAACAACAGAGAACTGAGGAGGTTGGGATGCGAGGAAGGGGAGGAGGAGGAGGATGGGAGATAGTTAGAGCAACTGCAAGACTGATCAATTTCACCAAGAAATTTAGACTCAGCGAAAAAACAGAGAGGGGGAGAGGGAGGGTAGTCAGTGACAGGGGGGAGACTGATGAATAAGAGATGGGTAAAAGACTTAAAGAGAAATACTTAACTGGAGACAAGGACATCTAGCGAATTCAGAAAAGAAGGAGAAGGAATTTCAGAAAGACAAGGAGGAACAGAGAGTGAAATATTTACGAGGATACAGGCACCGAAGGGGGAGTAGGAGCTGGGAGTAACTTCCAAAAACTTGGAGAAGAGAGAGAATAAATCAGAGCAGCAGAGGGAAACCGAGCTCCTCCTCCTCCTCCTCCTCCTCTTCTTCTTCTTCTTCCTAATAAAAGCCAACGAGCAGCAGAAGCACAACAGAAGGAGGAGAAGGAAGTTTCAAGACAAAAAAAAAAAAGAGCTGCACAGGTAGATATTTAACCACATGAAAGTCGACTTTACCCAATGGCGTGCTACTACATCGTGATCAGTTCCACCCACCTGCGTGACGGACAGCTGAGGAGCATCAAGGGGGTGTTCAGGGGACCAATAGGAGCCAGCGGCCAAAGGAACACGGTAAGGCCTCCTGTTAACTTTTCTTTCCCCCCCCCTCCTTAAATCCAAACACTGCAGGAGCTGAATCGGTTGGTTGAACTCCAGGCTTCTTTCATGTCGTTTCATTTCACCTTTCAGTCTACCTACGTTCACCTGACAGAAATCCACACTGATCCAGACAGCGCGCGTCTCCCTTTCTTTTTGATTTATTCTCCTGCCAGGAAATCATTACCTCTTAATTATCATTACTTAAACCCCTCCCACTCACTTGATTGTCAGGTTCTTAATCATTCTTTGAGAGGAGTTAATTAATTGCCACTTCCATTAGGTTAATTGAGAGGCAGGAAGATGCAGATGGGGATGGCGAGGCTGGCAGGGGTCTCCTGTCACTAAGAGCTTCTCTGGCTCCACGTTCATACCTAAACTATGTGTAAAAGTCTACATATATAATCTTTTTGCTCTTTCTTAGGTGTATAATCCACTCTATAAGGAGGTAAAATAAAAATCCTGAAGTAGTGTGTTAAACGTATATCATGCTTTCCACTTAAATTCAAAAATCTAACCACACTTAATTAATCTCTTGATGTAAATTAGTGGAGAGGAATATCTGTGGAGTCATGGAGCTGCGGGGGAGGATTTGAACCAAAGAGATGAGTCACACTCCTTACTTTTTTAATAGCCAAAACTAAACCTTGTACTTCATTGGCTCTGAATGTAGCAGGCAAACGTAATTACAGCGAGTCCTTGTAGAGATGCACCAAAAAAACTTCCAGCGGGGCTTCAAAGAGACACGTCAGATGAGACGTTCAGGAGGTGGTGTGATACCTGTGCTACAGCAAGCTCATTAGGTAGAAAAGGCTCCTTAATTTCAAAGAAAATATTTAAAAAATGGCACTTTTCCTGTTATATCACTTAACTATTAATTAACCAAAGATTATAAATGTTTTACTTATTAATATTGTGTGCGTTGTGTAGGATGAGGATAGATCGGAAGGTTAAGCTTCATCTTTTTTTTTCTCCAAACAGAATGAAGATTGAGTCGTAGAAAAATCCAGTTAAGGGTTAAAAAATGTAAATACTTCAGAGTTTGAACTAAAGATGATGAAAGGTTACAGATCCCTTAAAAATGTGAAACAGTCCTTTAATTTAGCCCCAACTAGTAATCTTATCAGATACCAGCTCCTGCGTCATTAGCAAGCCACCAAGGATGGTTATATTTTGTCGCAGTGCTTGACTGGACATGATAACTGATCGATGATTTTTGTTTTTCTCAGTGCTCACGATGCCCCTTTTAAAAGGTTCGCCCTGGGTGGTGAGCCACATCAAAAACTGTTGCTGTTTGGAGAGTCCCATTAATTTGTTTGATCAGGACAAAGGAGACTTAGAGTGGGGGGAGTCATCTCAGTATGTAAATGATCAGGGAAATTTTTCCAGCTGCCCAGATGATGTCTGGGCAGCTGCAAAGCAGGAGTTGGCAAGAATGGATAAAACGGATGTTGGTAGAAATGAGACGGGATAATGGGCTGATACTGATGTGTTGCTGAAGCGAATCAGAATTAAAATAAGACTGGGGTGAGTTTTTTTTAACAGCCTACAACTAGTTTTGTGTTGAATATCATTTCTTATAGCACTCAGAATTACTTTTTTCATGAATTATCAGAGTATAAACCAACTGAAATTAAACTGAATGTTTATAAAACCATTTAAGACATGCGGTATATAAAATAAGTGAATGGGGATGTGAAGGATAAGATGGAGGGGCCCAAAAGATAGATGAGGTGGATGAGTGGGATGGAAATCAGTCGCATAAGGAATGAAGAGGGTTAGTCAGATGAAGAGCGATCCTAACGGAGGCTGTGGAGGATGAGTTGGAAGAAAAGGAAGCCAGAGAAAGACAAGAGGATGAGTGCTATGAAATGGGGGCACAAAGAGGAATACAGAAGATGGATGGAATGAAAAGGCATCAAAAAGAGGGATGAGTGTGGACACAGGGTTGTGAAAAAGGATGGGGTGGAGAAGTGGGATTAAAAGTGGTCCCAAAAAAGAATAAGATGCATAAGTGGGATGAAAAAAAGAATCAAAACAGTGATAAAGTGAATGAGTGGGATTAAAAAGCATAAAAATAGGGATGGGGTGGATGGACATAAAGACAGAGTTGTGAAGAAGGATGAGTGGGATGAAACATTGGCATAAAAGCATGAGGGGGATGAGTGGGATGAAACATTGGCATGACAGGATGAGGGGGATGAGTGGGATTAAACACTGGCATAAAAGCATGAGGGGGATGAGTGGGATGAAACATTGGCATAAACTAAATGAGGTGGATTAATGGGATGAAAGAGTTGCACAAAAAGAATAAGGAGGATGAGTGGGATGAAACAGAGGATGAATGGGATGAAACATGGGCATAAAAAGGATGAGGTGGATGAGAGTTAAAACAGTTATAGAGATGAGGTGGATCATTAGGATGAAAAGTGATCAGAAAAAAAGTGGTAAGAAGGATGAAGTGAATGAAAAAGCATCAAAAGAGAAATTAAGAAAATGAGTGGGATGAAGACATTGAAAAAGGGGATCCAGGAAATTTATGGGATGAAAAGACGTTAAATTAGAAATGAGGTGGATGAGTCTCAATTTAGGTTTGTAAATAGGAATCAGGTGTATGATTGGGATGAAAAGGTGGTTAAGAAGTAAGATGAGGTGGATGACTGTAAAGGAGTCATATTAAATGATGAGGGGATAAACAGGGGTCACAAAGCAGGAATCAGAGAATGAGGAAGATCATTGGGATGAAAAAGTGTCTTAATGAGCTATGGGTAGACCATGTGATCAAATCAGAGTGGTGGTGTGAGGCTAAGCCTTCCTCCCAAACCAAAGTTAACAGCCTAACTTCATTTAGCAAGAAAAAAAACATCATCTGATTAATGAATGATAACTAGAATTCAAGGAAAAATTATTGTTGCCTTGAAAAAAATCTCATTATACCTTTGTGAAGATGTCATATTAGTTTTAATTATTTAATTCCGACATCCCTCCTGTTGTTCTGATCACTATAAATCATGAATTATGACAGCATTTAATGATGGCACGACGAGGCTAAGTCTTCAGGGGAGACTAACACTCCATGCAGCCTCTGTAGCAGAATCGATGAAATGTAACTCTAAAGGTTTCAGTGGGTTATATTAAAATATCAAAAGAAAGCGTATTCTATTAAAAATAGGCCAGCATGATCAATACTGGCATTTACACCATTCAGTAGAAGTGCTATTTGAAAAAGGTTAAAGGGTCTGCAGTCTTGTAGGATGTGTTGAGAAGCAGAAAATGCTGCAGAATGAACACAATCAGATTTTATTATCATAAAAGTCACTCCTTATTTTATACTTTATGTGAGTTTACAAGAATCCCTGAATAACATCCTTGAAAATAGCTTCATTTTCCTATAAACACTTCTCTCCTATACAAACACAGAATTTTAACATCACTAGGACTTTGAATTGTTGTTCGTGACAGAAAAACACACATGAAGGAAAAAAGCAGCAAAAGTTACTTTTTATTTCTCTCTTATGTGCCCAGTCAAGGAGGAGTTTTCATTGGTAAATACTGAGATTACCATAATTTGCTAGAACATTACAACCATGTGAATAAAGCTGGACAGGGCTTGTTGCTGCTAAAGCAGCGTGGCCCCCTTTAAGGTGTGGTTACAGAATATCTGGGATGTTCTTGGCCTTCTGGTACCTGGATATTAGCAAAACTACTGGGTGGGATCTTTCTGGATCAGGGTTACTTCCTAGATTGATATGTCTCTAACTTTAGAGGATGATAACTTTGAACATGTTCTTTGGGCCATTTATAAACGTTGTTTTTATAGGACACTGCCTCCTGGAAGGAAAGAGGCTGTAGCTGTGATATTTGAAGGAGGCGCTGTTGCCATTGAAAGGGTGTAAATGATCTGTAACCATGGTGAGGTGGGTGATAGGTGTCAAACTACCATTGATGTGAATGCAAGGATGTATTTTTTCCAGCATAAAGTTGCGATGTAACAAGATCATGATTGTTACTCATGTTATCCTGTCACTGATCATAATATTATAACTGACTTATTTATATGGGAATGTTATATATACATATGTAGATGACGGTACTGGTGGTGCTTCTGATTGTGGTCCATTGTAACAGATGTTTGATTTGGCTGAAGAACCTGATTCCCTGACAGTTTTAAAGACTTCATTGAAGGTCCCCAAAAACCTAATAACCACATTAAATCTTATCCAAACCTAGATCACTTCTGAAATCTCTTCATATTTTCCCACATCTACACAGAAAATAGAAAATAAATGATTTAAGATTTGTGCTGAAGCAGATAAACTTCTAAAAGTTGTAGGGACACTAAAAGTTGTAGGGACACCAGCCCTAGGGCTACTGGGGTAGCAGCATTCCAACAGTGCTTTATTCTCTTGATATATATATATATATATATATATATATATATATATATATATATATATATATATATATATATATATATATATATATATATATATAATTTTTATTCATACCCTTCTTCATAATCAATGGAAAAATCTTTACTAACAAACCAGCAATCAATCCCTTATTTTTGTATGTTGTAAATGTTTTTTGAGGATTTATCCTTGGTAGTGAGATCATTAATATTACATCATTAATATTACTTTTCAGTCCAACAAAACATGTTGGTTTACTTTTAACCTAAATCTGCCAAAGTTATGAATAATGGTATCTGACATCTCACCAAGAATTACCAAGTTAAAATGATCAGGATTCTTTCATTTGGATCAGTCATGAAGAAATAAAATGACAGTGGTGTCCCCAGAAATTTTTTTACAAGGGTGGCCAGACCAGGCCAGAAAAAATTTTAATCAATAAATTTGTAATTTTACTTACAATTTTATACATTTATTTATATATTTATTGGGGTTTACATTTACATCTTGATTGAAGAGGATGAGTATGGATGCTTACCTACGACCTGAACATGATCCTTTGGGGTGGGGTGGGAGGAGGCATTGTGGTGTCATGCCCCCCCCCCAGCACCCCTTGGGGGTGGCACTGTGTAATGAATGAAGTTCCAGCTGATTTGTAACCCAGAACTCTTTCCACTGTTCTCCCACCGCACAGTCTATTCAAGTCTACTCTTTGCTCTCAGCAGAACCGAGCTTAACTGCTGAAAGGAGACTTTCTAGCATCAACAGATGCTGTTTTCTGACTGATTTTATTCGACAGTATCACATTTCCTGCTGCATGTTTTTTTCTTTGGCCCCGTTTTGGAAACTCTTCTCTCAGGCTTGTCTCTAGAACACCTTAAAGCTCTCCACACAGTTCTAATTAATTACTGTCAAAGGCAAAGGAAAAAAACAGATGCTCACTCACTTCTAACACATTAATTACTGAGCTTCATTAAAGCGATGACAGAGTAATGAAGCTGTTATTGCACCTTCATTAAGAAAGAGCTTTTAGATTTAAATTGTATCAAACTAAGAAAAAAAAACCCAAAACATTATGAAAACATTTCTCCTCCAGAGCAGAACCATGAATTATATGTTCTGCACAAGAAAACCATCTGATTTCAAACACACCTCTTCAACTTGTCACCCAAACCAGGAATAGAAATCTATATCAAGAGTTTTTAATTGGCAAACAACCACACACGACTATCACCAGTCACCTTGGAGCCTCATCTACCAAAGCTAATTTTATCCCCAAGTTCCTTAGTGTGGGCAGGTCTGATGAAATTGCATGAAACATCTTAAAAATTCAAATAACATGCTTGGCGCACAGAAAACGAGGGAGATGTGTTCACGCCAGCACAAACGGATTGCGTGAGAGTGCAGAAATAGCAGCAGAGTCGGAATCCAAGGGAGAGTTGGGATCAATGGGACGGATGAGTTTCCTTTTCAAAGTTCACTCCCAAGTTTAGAAATACTGTTTGAAATGTATGCAATTTCCTCCTCAAACATGACCACAGTCTTACATTAATTATTCTGTTTTAGGGTGGCGATTGTTGCTTTGATCATCTGCTTACCACAAAAACTTTTAGAAACTTTTTTAATGAAAGGGTTTTACATCACCGTTTGTTCTGCTCAATCCCGCAGTGAAATAAGCCAAGGTTTAAGATTCTAGATTATTATTAAAATTGAAGGGGAAACATTCCCAATATAGTATTTATTTCTGTTTACATCACTGCACGAGGCAGGAGGCAGGATATGAGGGGAAAAGGCAGGAGGTTTGGAATTTAACAGCCAGGGGGAGCAGCTGAATAAAGAAGGAATGAAGGGAAGCTATGGATGGCTATTTCTATTCCAACATGGAAATTCTTGTTTCCTGCAAATATTATTTGCACAGCTAGGACAACTTTCATCCTGCTAAATAATCTGTCTTTTGCATGAATACATACATAAGAAGTAACAGATTTACAACTGGTTGTTTGAAGCAGCATGTTGTATCAAAGGAAAGAAAACAGTCGGCTAAAAGAAGAAGGTTTTTTGGGCCATTCTGCATAAATATGACATAAAGCTTTGGCAAGAGTTTAAAAGTACCAGACGTAGGTGACTGGAGCCAGTTGTAGAAATATATCTAAAACAGAAGGTTAGATTTTAATGTTGACTTTAAAGGGGCTGTTTTATGAGTTTTCAAGGCACATAGAATCATTTTATAGCACTATCAAGTACCTATGTTGCCTTCAGTTGTTATAAAAATGCTGTATATATCAAATATGACCTAAAAGAAAATTGATTTCATAATTTAATGCCTTAAAATTGGGGCTCTGTCTCTTTAAGAAAGTCCTGCTCTTTCTGAAACTCTGCCTCCAGGAACTCATCACAGCAGCGCTCCTCTATTAACTCTTTAACAATGTTTTTACTGTAAGAGCTGTTTCACTGAGAAATAGCTCTTATAATGAGCTCAACAGATGCGCAGTTCCACCTGGTGTTTGCTAATTGCTGCTGGCTAGTTTGGAGGAGCTGAGCGGGAAGGTCGCAGGGGAGGGGGATTCTATGAGGCAGAAGCTCAGAAGCTTGGAAACTATAACTCCGAGGAGAAGCTGGGTTTCAAAGGTGGAGCTCGGTCCATCCAGGCGTTTTGCACAGCTGAATGGTTGCTATGGGAGATTAAAGGATTTCTCCAACATGCATGAAAGAATCAAGGCAACACTCCAGGTATGTTTTGATGAGAGAATAACATCATAACATGATGTAAAGCTCAAAAAAGTCGATTTTACATAATACTGCCCCTTTAATTAAAGCAATCAATTCTTTTAAAAACTTTGAATTATGCTTCAATTGATTCCATAGTGTTCAGCAATACCATAGCAAGAAAAATTAAATAAAATTTCACATAAGGTCTAATTTGAATTTAAAAATATTTGTTTATGTTTCATATTTTTTTTATTAAAATTGAAAATCGTGCATGAGCTTACCTTTATTTGTATAGAAGGTCCATGTGCCTATCCTTCTCAACTAATATCTCTGTCACTCTGTTGTAAAAATCCTCCTTGTTTGCTTTGATCCTTAAATGTCTGGCTGCTTCAGTGGACATGATTGCCAAGGAGGAGAGTCGAACTAAATCGGTTCAATTCCGACTGTATTGTTGGTATTTTTAAATTGTTTTCAGCCTTTTTAATGCATAGAAGAAGAGCATCTGTAGCCCATTCTGTCTATGGGACTCAGCACTGCCCCCTTTCAGTGCTGCACATTACTTCCTGCTTCACCATACGCACTTTCACTGCACATTTATGCCGGCTCAGAAAGTCTAAATATGTCATATATAGCACATATGAACCATGTATATTGGTGATATAATAAGAGAGAGTAATGGGGATGCATCAACTGCCTGCTTCAGTTAGTATGTGCAACAGTGCCACCGGAGGTAAGGCACAGTTAATCACTGCCACAAAAATGTTGATACAGAAAACTGATTTATAGAACACTCAACTGGGCAAATTGATTTTCTCTTGTCACTGTTAATACCTATTTTTCCTTGTCAAAACGATTTGGGGTTTAGCTACTCTTTAAACAAGCTTCAACATGGTCTTTCTTCAGCAGTGGAGTCTTGTGCAGAGAGTGTGAATAGAGGTCATGGAGGTGGAGTGCATTACTTACTGTTTCATGGATAAACTGGTCCAGTTATTTTTTTCAGGTGGTTCTGAAGCTCTGTGAGTGACTCTTAAGCAACTGTTCAGATTGTTCTTTTGAGTCCTCTGCCAGACATTGGGTAAGGAGCACCTTGTTGCGGCTGATTCATGGAGAAATTATGTTCTTTCTTCCAGGGATGGGGGTTATGGACTTATTTATTTATTTATCACAATAATATTTTGAATTTATTTATTGTGACAATGATACAAAATGACAATACTGAGGATTTAAAAAAAATAATCACAGCCTTTTTTGCAATAAACAGTGGAAGTATGGATGTATATTACAATGTAATGTCAACGTATGTGTTTAGATTATTCAGGAAAACCTAGATTTGCAAGATCATTCAAATAATGTCCACAGCCTGTAAAACAGTTAAATAAGTTTTGCACATGAAAGTGGGTTGTGATTCATAAAAATTACAACAGGTGTCTGGACATTCATTTCCTTGAGGACATCAATACTGCTAATTTTACAAAAGCCATTATTGAAACCCTGATTGAATCGGGCATCCCAAGTGAAAGTCTGTTTAGTTGTGACTAGCTCTTAGCTCGACTGTTCATAAAATATTAATATCTGCTTAGTCAATTTGAAGTCAGTTACGAGCTATCTGCTGCAGGTAATCTACATCTGGCTGCTCAGAACCTCACCACATCATAAAAATATCATAAAATCAAAGCTATTTGTTTAACTGTTATTTCGCTGGTTGCTTTGCAGTTCAGGTAAGCTGTTGCACATCAAACGTCTCACGCCACATCACAAGTCTGTCCTCTTCATAGGAAAAGCAAATCCTTCTAGCACTCTGAATCAAGTGGGTTTTTGTTCATTAATTGGCCTGAATGTGTCAGAGGAAATTTGGGCCGGATGCCCGCATCCCTCCGTGTTACTATTCCTGCTGTCAGCCTGGCTCGTCTCAGATCCGCACTAGGTGGTCCAAATTCTGAAAGCGGCACTAATAATTACCCAAAAGAAGAGAGATGTAGCCCACTCCTAAGTCCTTCTTCCTCTGTGTCTGCTTGTGTTTACATTTTTTTTTTTTTTTTTTTTTTTTTTTTTTTTTTTTTTACAGTTCAGACTCTTCACAGTCACATTCATTTATACTGGCCCACCAGCTGTCGGAGAATTGTTTTTTTTTTTTTTTTTTTTTTTTTTTTACACCTTTCCTAATATCACAGAGGCCAGAGTTTTGTTGCTATAGATACATTGATTCCAGAAAAACTTGACATAAATTTCATTTGATCTTTTAATTTTCTCTCAGCTCTAATATCAGGCGTTTGAGGCGAATAGTTGGTTCTTGCAGCTCTCGACTTTAAAAGACCCTCTGATTCTATTAGCTGGACTTATAAACTGTCTCAGTTTATTTGCCTCATCACAGGTTTCTATTAAGTGTTGAGCATTTTCAATTAGCACCACAGATGCTGCTCAGTGTTTTATAAAAGCAATGATGTCCTTGAGCAGCAGGGTTACATGGTGCAGTCTACTCATCTGGTGCTGTTGGTTATTTGACATCAGGCCAAACACCTCCCCTGACTCTCTGCCCCTAAAGATTTAAACTTCTCTGTGTTATGAGGTTTGAGCTGAGTTCCCAGCAAAGTGGCTGCTCACTCCATAAATTAGCACAGATAGGGACGCTCTGTGCATGTGTGTGCTATGTACATGCACAAACAAAGTGTGCACGGTCATGAGTTTGTCAGGGTTGCATGTACGAGCCTGTTTGTATGTCGGGTTGCTGCGATTTACATGGAATGACTGTGTGTTATGAGTACAGGGTGTGCTCCATTGACGTGTGAAACATCAGCTATGACTGTGGAGCCATCTGCTACAATGGAGCGCGAGCAAGTGTGTGTTTTAGTCGACATGCGTGAGTGGTGTTTGCAAGATACTACAGTGCATGTGTGCTTGATTTTACCCAGTCTGACTCCACAGCCAAAACCAACAAGTTGCCTGTTTTAAAATTTGTGCATGTTTCAAACTGTAGTCTCAGTTCCTACTTGCAGAAAACTGTGTATAAACAGAAGCATGTGCTTTATTATTATGTTTTAGGAGTTCTGGCTTCAGCAAAAAAACTGTAACTCTATTGCTAATGAGGCTATTCACCCTGGATTTCAGCAACCTCCTAAGTAATCCACACAAATTAGCACATAATGTATGTGTAGTAAAGTGGAATGGCAATGAATGGGTATTGAACACACCTTCTTTTTTAATATTTTGCAGAAAAGCCTGTTTTGCTAAAGACAACTTTAGGACATTTGTTGCATGGAGAAAGTAGCCACATGTATTCATACAAATCAAATTATTGCAGTTCTGAGAACCTCTTATGCACACTAAAATTCAGTTATTTCCTCTGATTTTGAAGTTCAGCAGCTTTGTTTTATTTTTCAGAAACCAGTTTAGAGTTTCCTAGGCTCTGTTTTTAGGATGATTGTCCAGCTGAAAGCTTGGTCCTCACTGCATTTTCAGATTTGTTTTAAGAATTTTGATTTCTGCGTTCCTTCTGTTATATGTTGTATGGAAGTTAGAGGTGGATAGATCTAGCATGGTAAGATCAATACTTTAGTTTCAGATCCCCTCTTGAAATTTCTTTTTAATTGTAGTTTCTCAATGTTACCCCAAAAAATATTTTGTTTTGATTTGCTTTCAAATGATACATTTTTGCATATCATTAAATTAGGAAAAAAATGTACTCAAAATTGTTTTCTTTTTCTCTTGTTTTTGTTTATCATGTTAATATTTTATTAAAGTATTTTGTGGACACCTTTAAACTTCTGGCCTAGGTTTTAGCGAAATAATTCAAAGGAAAAACCATAAAAACACCTTAAGATCAGAAGTTTGATCATATATCAGACTTGAATAATAAAAAGTATCGGTACCAGTATTGGTATCAGCGATACTGGCCCTGTATTTACTTGGTATCAGATCGATACCAAAATATACACACCTCTAATGCAAGTATAATATGCTAAAAACAGCCCAGCACCTTGATGTTTGCACCCCCTACCTACACTTGGTATTCTGGTTTTAGGGTGAAGTTCAGTGACAATACTCTTCCTAACTTGCTGGGTGCAATGGTGTTCAAAGAATTCAGTTCTGATGTAATCTGACCAGAATACAGGTTATATTTGCCCAGTATTTCATTAGGTTATCCACATCTACAGCAGCAAACCTTAAACAACCTTCAGAATGGTCTTTCTTCAGCAGTGGAGTCTTGTGTAGTGAGTGTGACCAGAGGTCATAGTGGTGGAGTGCATTAATTATTGTTTCATAAATAAACTGGACCTGCTATTTAGGTATTTTTGAAGCTCTGTGAGTGGCTCTTGAACAGAAATTGTGATGAGTGCCTTCTTGTGGCTGATTCAAGGAAAAGTGATGTTCTTTTTTCTCAGGGTGGTTGAAATTGACTTACTTTTTCATCACAATAATTTGTTTTAATTATTTATTGTGATAATGATACAAAATGATGATAGTAACAAAAAGTACTAAAAATAATCACACTGGCCCCATCAGAAATATATTTACAGATAGAACGATTGATGTTAACTGGTAAAAAACACAATCAAGTAAAATATGGAAAAAGGTATAGCAGCAGCTGCCTTCATGCACATCTTAAATTTTGATGGTAATTATTCCAAATTTCATATTTGGACTATATCCCCAATTCCTCATTTAAACTTCAAATACATAATTTCTGGAAAGTCTCTGCCCTTTTGGAGCCCTATTTGAAATATTCTGAATCATAAGACAATTCAACAAATAGCACAGAAAAAAACAACAGAGAAAACACCAGAGGTAAACAGGAAAAGTGACAACACTGATTTAAGCCTGAACAGAATTTAGGTATAGACGACGGATGGATGGATTAAACATATTAAAATAGTTCAACTTGATCAAATGTCTGGTTGAGGGATTAGAGAACCCACATGCGGATTTAGGGATGGCAGAAAAATATAATTCAGACCTCTTTGTGAACAAACACGCAACGCTGCAGAAGCAGGAAGTGAAATGATAAAAATAAAGACTGAGCACAAAAGGAAATCAGCTGCAAAGATAAATCTGTGGCTGACGCTGAGCAGAACATCTGACAGAGAACAATGGCAAGCAAGCGATAGGATGGGAGCTAACAGAGCAACAAATTCAGGAAGTATAGAAACAAGATATGGTGGAAATAAAACTCTACAGAAACAAAACAGGAACAAGCAGAAGCTAATATTTAATAAAGAGCTGAATAATAGAAATAAACAATAGTAAACATGGAATACCCATCTGAAAAATTCAAAATTCAATATTTAGATGCTATTAGTTATTTAAAATTCAATGAAATTACAGTTTTATTCCATTTGCTATTTTAACATTGTTGGTGTGATAGTGAAGCACTGTGGTCATCGGTTGTTTTTGAATGTGCTGTATAAATAAATTAGACATTGACTTTAATGATTTAAAATCTATAACAGTTAAAGTTGATAATGAATGAATAATATGGATTTAAGTGAGTAAAACCCATTTCTAATGTTTTAACTTAAGAATCCATCAAAATGTTCCTGGTAGATGAAAAAGCACTACCTCCCTACCAGGGCATTTTTGTGGGGTGCATTTCCACCATGGTAAAAGGCTCCTGTAGTGTAAGTGTACCCTTTGACGCAGAAAATTAGAATGAAATACATTGAGTTTATAGATTGTAGTTATAATGTAACAAAATGAAAGAAAGAAAATTAAACAAATACTTTTGAAAGGTACTGTAAATAAACTGTACAACACAGAAAATATTATAAAATGTGTAAAACCTGATACATTTAAATAATCTAAAATATTTGTCTAACAGCAGTGTAAAAAATTCTCAAATGTAATTTGATTCTCGTTTTGTTTTGAAAGCTTGAACCAGGAGTCATTTGAATAGGTTCAAATTTAGAAAATAATTTTAATTTATGCACAAAACCCCTGGCCTTTTTAGAGGGCTTCAGTAGAAATATGTGGAGTCAGGCCATTGAACAGTTCCCAAGACTATGGCTGTGGAACGTGGAATTATTCTGTCGGTAAATGTCAAAAAAAAAAACTTCATAAAGAAAAAATGTTTTATGAAGAAGTTTGTGCACCTGAGTTCAGAGAACGAACATTTCATAAAATCACAACTAATTTCCCTTTGTGACATATTCTGACCTAGTCTAAGTTTTTCATAAAAAGTAGAAAACAAGATGAGCATGTTGGATATAATATGAGACACAAGATGGAAACTTCTAAACAAATTTAGACAAACATGTCTCTTTAGGAATTCTTCTGAATAATGTCTGTCCATTTCTCTTGTTACAATTTCATGTAAGATGCAGAGCTAACATGTTTTTCACTTTAATCTTCATATTTTTCTCATTTATTAAAGATCTAGACATCTTTAAGCTTGCAAATCGGGCTTCTCCGTGACAGTGCAACTTAGAAAAAAAAAAAAAAAAAAAAGACCAAAAACATGTTTTGCAAAACCCACAAACTTAAGCTCCACAAAATCTTTGAGGATTTAATCTCATCCCCCAGAAAATCCTCATGCTACGAAGGAAACCGGAGGCACTGCATGGGGGCCAGCTCCCATTAGGCTTTGAGAGCGGGCCAACAGCAAAGACTCGCTACATATGTTGTTTGTTGATGATTTCTTATAAAATAACCTCTGTCATTTTAGAATATGTCTAATAGAAGAAATCAGGCAGAAAAGGGAACTCAAGGCCAACGTTTGAGGGGGATTCAGGAGGCGGTGAAACAGCTATGAACTGGTTTGTCGGAATGAGAACGTTTTGACTGTCAACTTTTCCTTTCACGAAACTTTGAGAGCTTTCATTCATATGAAATGTCTCGCAGAAAGACAGCTGAATGCCAGTTGAAGTCATAAAGTGTTCTTTGTGCTCCAGAAATCGAAGCGGATCCCCTCTGAGGTTTGTACTCGTTGAACACTCAGGAATTATCAGCTCAGAGTCGCTGGATGTGGGAGGCTGGCCCTTTAAGAAAAACAACACCCTGAGAGATTCATTTTTCATCTGAAGATGTTCTTAATGAGTTGTGGGGAGCTGAATGTTTAAGTATATATTTATGTAGCACTGTCGTTACTCAATTACCATGGAAACTGAGGTAGCTCGTTGGAGGTGAGTGGGCGTCAACGCGACTTGGATGAACCTTGAAAATGTGGTGGGAGGGACATGGAGATGGGGGGGGAGTTAGTCAGAGTAAATGGAAGCAGATGGAGAAAAGTAGGAAATACTAAAATGATCAGAGGTAAAGTTTTGGTTGCTATGAGAAGTTTGCTCTTTTTGATCTGCACTGCACCATTCATTTACTTCCATCCATCTGGAAAATATATTTACAACCATGTTTGTCCACTCATGCTCTTATTTTTTTCATTTTTCTGTTTAAAAAATTGGTTACTTCTTCTCTATTCTTTTATTGCCTCCTGTTTAAAAAACAGATGTCTGTACAAGTTGTCCTCAAAAAGTATAACTAAAACACCAGTTGGACTTTTAAGCATCGTCACGGCAAAACGCAGGCGTTAAAGTACAAGGTTAGACTCAGAGCCTGGCTGAATAGTCTGAATAGTTTTTGTTTTTGCAGCCTCTCTTTTTTTCAGAATCCTTTAAAGAGAAGCAAACACTGATCAGATTCATATAAATAAGAAATATGAGGCCATACTTGTGAGTTTGAACATTATGGGTAAGCAGTTTAAGTTTTGAAGACTTTATCCTGTTTGAAATAGATCCTTAAAAGGAAATCATATTTTCAACTGAGTGTGGCAAACAACTGTCTGATGGACTGGTGATCTGTCCAGAATGTACCCAGTGATGCGCCCAATTACCGCAGGAGATAGGCACCAACTCCTCTCCACAACCCTGCATGAATAAGCAGTTACAGACTGGATGGATAGATTTTACTGTCTAAGCTTACATCAGGGACCAATACAGTGTATGTGTGTGTGTATGCTTTTCTTGTTGCTGTTGTGCACAAATACCATAATTTCACAATATTCACCACATTGCTATAATACAGGATGCTTTTTAGGAAGTATGTGAAACTTTTGGACCAGCCTTTTTTATATGGAAACAAATGGTCTTTGAAATACCAACTTTTATGCCCTCAGTTGCTATGGAGGAAGAATGGAAGGGAAAGCATGTATAATAATAGCAGTCCCTCAAAGATTTCCTGATTGTTTTTGTGATTTTTTGAAATCAAAATTGCTTATGTTGTGGTAATACTTTAGAAATATTTGCAAGAGATTTCGTGATTTTCTTTTTCCTCATTAAACCCATTCTAAAATCTACATATAGAAGAACACAGATGAGACAAAAAAAATAACAAGTAGACAGACTTTCTCCCTACTTCCATACTTTCTCCCTCCTGACGTTCCCCTTACACCAGAGCAGACTTAAAAGCGTATAAAAGTCTAGAGGCTTACTAGATTTTTTCGTACATGGTAGGCAATGTGATAATGGGGCATTTCCTCCAATGTTACTTATGATTAGATGTGTACCTTTTCCATAATGCAATACTTGATTACCTCTTTCTAATCTTACTTATGAAGTATATGAATGTTAACCATCTTACCTTGTAAAAAGTGTTCTCTGCAAATCCGCGAATACACCGAGGGCAACTAGTCTTTACGATTGGCGGCTGCTATCCATCGCTGTCTTCTTTCCTCATCAAAAGGTTTATGATAAAATGACAAGTTTCATTTGCATCCTTGTCTGTTTGTGAAGCACCCTATGCGCAGCACCTGTGACTATTTTTACAGTGAAATCAAACAAATAAAATTGATGTTAGGATACAAACTGTTTGTTTTTTGACAAGGAGTTAACAGGAGTTAACACGCGTATATGTTGTTTTGACATCCGTCATGGTGGAGTGGGCCGCTTTCTGCAGAACGTGACGTCACGTGCAAAGGGTCAATAGTTTTTCATCATTACCTTAACAAGAGTGGTCAGTGAGGCTTTACTTGTTTCTAAGCCATTACTGCCTGTCTTGTAAGAAATGATAAAGTTTCATGCTACGTTCAGACCAAACACAATTTGAGCGTCAGGGGAGTCTGGTTTATATGCAAAGTGCATCTAGGGGCGTCCAAGTCTTGAGGTGCGTTTTGTGCGACAAATGTGACAAGTTTTGCACACCCAGCATGGCAGATGCTGGAGTTGGAAAATCTGAACTTTTGCCGCTGGACACGGAGCGTCAACAAATCAGAGAGACTCTGCTATGTGACATAGTGGTGCATTTTCCGACAGAAGGAACAAGAGCCCATCGATGACTAGTCGAGCTATCACTACAGAGACAGGAATAGAAAGGACCTTGCCTGGAGGAGGATTAGCGAGGAGTCGGGATCTCGGGTCAAAACATTGTTACCACTATAAACATTTCCCTGAGCTAGCCAAATCCGTCCAGCACAACGTTGAGCCGCTACTAGTTTCATGCTGAAGAATTAATGTATTTATTCAGAGGAAATATGCAGGAGATGGTGGAAGAGTCTATGCGAGGCAGTCAAGTATAGGGGCTGCTCCTGACGTGCATCAAGAGTGATTCAAGCTTCTCACCTTAAAGTGCACAAGCATCCAACTTGAAGCATTGAACGCCTTTTTGACCTGCAAAAGGCGTTCTAAACGCAACATCAGACTGTTTTTCAGCCAGCTTACTGGCAGTGTGCAGCACTGTATGCTCTATGCTCCAAACAGCAGAAGCAGAGAGACACACTTGATAGAAATCGATACATTTTAGTGGTTTTGAATCTATATGTTTTTAAAAACCTGCCTAGTTCAACATCTACAATGAGATGTTTATATCGTGATCCTTAAATACCTTTCTCTTTCTTGCTTATCAAAGAGCAATCTTCCAGGTTGTGAATCCCAGGAATTGGAAACACTTGCCAGTTTGTTCACACCTTAATAGTCAGTGGGGCCACACATTTGTCTCAGATCCTGTGAGTTGTTGCTATCTTCCCTACATGGAAAACATGTGAGGTGTTTTGGTCACACCGTTCAGGGTGTGAATAGTTATGAAAACTGCCTAGGGAGGGAAGTCAAGCCTCTATCACGAACACAAGCTGAGCAATGGATGATGTGCTCCTGGGTGCCACCAGGAATGCACACACCTTCATATAAGAGAGACTAAACAACCACTAAACAAGCATAGGACTCAGTATATAAGAACTAGCCCACCAGGTTAAGACTCAGCTGCTTTCTTGCATCTCAAGCATGAGGGTTATTATTAGAGTTCTGTAATGTATACATACTGAACTGGTGGTTATAGAAGAGCAAATCTGTAAACAGGGATAGATGGCTTTAGTATCATTGAACATAAAACTATGTAACATTTGGGGGATATCATAAATCTCTTTTTTTGTACTACTGAATATGTAAATAACAATAGTACAGGTGTCACTGTGTTCATGGTTCACGCTGCATTCCAGTTGTACTCGGATCTGGGAAAATTCCGACTTTCCAGTTAAAAAAAATCAACTGGAACGCATCACATTTCCCACTGGGAAAGTGGGAGCAACTCCAACTACCCCAAGTTATGACTTGTAAGGCCAACTTCGCATTTCAGTTTGGTGATGTTTTACAATGTGTCTTGTAAAACATGTTTATTTTACAAGACACACCTTTAAGAGTGGATCTAAATTCAATGTTACATCTAGTGCCTGTAACTCTAAACTGAACAAATTAAAATTGGTGTTTGCTCATGGAAACTAAAGCTTAAAATTATGTTTGTAAGAGGTACTGAGAACAATGTCTATGTGCGTCTCCATGTTGAAATTCTGACTTCTTAACTAGAACGCTGTAACATCAGGTCTGACGTCAAACCTGCTTCTGAGTTCCAACTTCCGAGGTAACTGGAACGTAGCATCTGTATTCACCGTTCAGACTCTAATTTATTAATGGATATTTTCATAGAGCATATGTTCAGCTTGGGAAGCTGAAATACCTAGGTGGAGTGCAACTTGGCACACTATTTGCTGCCATTTGCAAAAACAGCCAAGGGATTTATCTGATTGTAGCACAATACTTTTTTTTCTTTAGTGCAATACTTCAAAATACATCATACTAAATCTAGTAAATTTCCTTCCTCTCATGTTTTTACATGACTCATTAATAATTTAGCTCGTAACACAGCTTTGTGCAGTTTCAGTCCCACCAAACTTATACAATAAGTTTCCTCTCGTATTAAATTAAAATAGCACTTTGCCTTAACCATTGTAATATTTAATGACTTGTGTTTCAGCTGCTCTCTATTCAGCTCATTGATAGGCAATACAATCCAGCAGCCAATACAATCTCACTTTCACTTGGAATGTAACTGAGTAAAAACAATTGGGTTATTAGAGTTGTTTGATCAACACAAGAAAAGTCAGTAAAAATGTTGCAAAATGTACACTAAAGATCTCACAGGTTTGAGGAGTTTAGTCTGGGACTCCCATAATGATCAGTTTAAAAAGGATTTTGTTGAAACCTCAAGTAGATACTTGGGATCAGGATCGACACATCCCTAAATCATAGCACTGTGCAAAAGTGTTGCATCTTCCCAAACTCATATTCCAAAACGGTACATCAACTCAAGGCTGATGATTTGTTTCTTGAATAACTGAGTGAAGCAACACCCTGATACTCTAACCTTCTGTGGACAGATTTGACCATTTCGTCTTCATTCTGCCTCGTTGTCATTATTACCAGCTCTGTTTCAGAACATTTGCATTTGTATTTGTACCTTTCCTTCTGTAATTGCTTGTACTGTTCCCTTTTTACCTTTACTTGTTTTTTTAATCTGCCTCTAACCTTTTAAATTTTCTCTCCAATAGATAAGACTCTTCTAAAGCTTTACTGTTGTCTTCACTGATCCTCTCCACCAACTCCAGCTTTTTGTCTCTCATTTTTACTCTCCACCTTCTTTTTTGTTTGTTGTTCTCCTCCTCTCCTCTTGATATTTGCAGCAGGTCTTTCATAATTTAGTGTTGTCATTTTTTGGCTCCTTTCTCTTCATTCTTTTGTAAAAATCCCTTTCTTCCTCTTGTCCATCTTATGTTGTCCATATTTTCAACTGTGTTAAACTTTTATTCTAATCTTGTCATCCTTCCATATTTCCCACTCAGTAATTCTTTTTTCTTCACTGCTCGCTGCTCTCAACATCCCCTCTGTGTTCTTTTGCCTCCTCACTTTGTCTCCTTCCCTGGTTTTCAACTTGACTTTTACAACTTATTTGTCTTTTTGTCATCCTTTTATCTGACTTGAAGGAGTCTCGACATCATTTAATGTGCTCTGCTCTACTCCTCACTCTCGACACTGGTGACCTTGCTTTCTACTTATCCTCTCTTCTCTCCATCGTGTCTCAGCTCCCCTCACTCTTCTTCAAGTTTGTCTTCCCAGTTTTCTGATTTGACTTACTTATTTCCTTTTTGTCATTTCTCACGTCTCTTCCTCTTGCATAAATAAAATCTCAGCCATCTTCCTGATATATTCCTCCTTCTTTGTATGTACTCCTCTGTTTTTCTTCTTCCCTCCTTGTTTTATTGAGGCATTTGTAGCTTTCCTTGGACCTCATCTCCTTCGTTACCCTTTTCTTCATTATTTTACATTTGCTTTGCTTCCATCTCCTTGTTTTTCCCTGCTTTTTATTTCAATCCTAGCTTCTCTCTCTCTATTTAATCAATACTTGCTACTCGTTTTACTTCTCCTTTTTACTTCCTTCTCAAATCTTAATTTCTGTTCATTCTTCCCTCCTCAACTCATTTCTCTGCTCTTCATTTTCAGTTTAGTGAGCAGTAAAAACAACGATAAAATAATAATATAAACAACAACTGTCCCATAATTAGAAACCCATCTCCATCTGGATCTCTCACACACTCACCAAGCTGAATGGGAAGTCAAACAGAAGGCCAATAAGACACGCTTGACTGGAGGCCACTCTGATGCATGTGTGTGCGATGGAGAGATAGTGTGCGACTATTCACTCCTGTCATTGTGTGAATCTTGTGTCCTCACAAGCCGCAGGAGGACGAGATAAATCCGAAAGCATTTTTGTCGATACTCAGGGGAGCATTTCAGACTAAAGACACCTGGAGGTCAGAGAGCGGCGCCCAATCTCAGCTGAGGAGAAATTTATATAAACCACGGAAGGAGTTTATATTTGGGCAACTAAAACCTAAATAAATACATAGAAATTACATTTTTTTTTCTGCAAATTGCTTGTTGTGATTTTGACTTAACTTGATAGGCAGGTTTTGTTCATTAATATTAGTTCAAACAGATAGATGTCCACCTTCAACATATACAGTGGTTATAAAATGCCATTGTTTCAAAACCACTAAATATTGTTTAAACCATTTTTTTATAGTTTAAATTACTATTAATGACAAGCCAAAAAATCAGATTTTTTTCTCCATATTTTCTCTCATTGTAGTAGACCATCTCTCCAACCTGTGTCCTGTGAGCTGTCAGTCATCTGTGTATGATGGATGAAAGAGGGAAAATGCCCTGAATATATACCCTGGTTAAAAAAAGCATCAAATGGGCCAGTTTGGAAATAGCGAAGTAGTGAAAAAAAAAGGCCAGTCATCAGATAGGCATCTATTTCTTTAGGATAGTTTACTGAAACAAATTATCTCAACAAGTTATAAGCATTAATGAGTCTACTATCAAAATAAACAGCCAAGTTATGAAAATAACCTTTTAACTGGTCGAAGAAACAGCAAGTTACAACAATTATCCTATCCACTGGTAAAATTATAAGCCAGGTTAGGAACATTGGTAAAATATGGTTAGCAGAATTATTGTGTTCATCAGTAAGATAAACAGCCAAGTTCAAAGAATTATCATGTCCATCGGTAAAATGAACTGCCATGTTATGAGAATTAGCGTGCCCATTATTAAAATCAATAGATATGTTAGGGGAATAACTGTATCCACTACTAAGTACATAGCCAGGTTAGGAGAATTACAGTGACTGTTGGTAAAATACTCAAATCAAGTCAGGAGAATTATCATGTCTGTAGATAAAATAAACAGCCAGGTTATTATCTCTTTCAGTATCATAAACAGCCAATTTATGAGAATTACTACCTCTAGCAGTAAAATAACGAGCGAAGTTAAGATAGAGCTACCGGTTTTACATATAATATAATCAGCAAAGATTGAAGAATTACTGTGTTTACCAAACGTTCCCTGCAGCGTAACTACTGGAGCAGATATTAACTTCTAAGGCTTCCAACACTACTTTACAAAGATCAGAATTACAGAAATGATGTTATATTCTGCGCAACAAGAAACATTTGAATGATTAATTCATCTTATGGGCACTCTACATTCTGTTAAAATCTTTTAAAATAGCTTTTTTGGCTTTCACATTTTAGTTAATACTGGCTTTAGATTTTTTCTCAGTTAAGACTGAATTTAACAGCTGTAGTAACAGAAATTGCTTTTGTATTTTCAAGTGAAAGCAATTAAATTAATTTAAGGGAATGATTTATGTATCTGTAAGGAAGCGCCGAAATGAAAACTTGGGTGGACGCCAATATTGACTTCTGACATTATTATTGCGAGGATGGCTGATAACCAATATTTACCAATATTATACATATTATGAAAATTTCTCTACCCTTTTGACACTACCATGTTGAAACACACAAACAGCAACAAGATGGAAATAAACATTGGTTGTTAATATTGACCCAATTTTTATTATCAGACCAATACCAATATGTTAAAAAATGACTGACATCGGCCAATACCAATGTTATCCCTAGATATCTGTTTAAATGATATTATTTTTAAATACAGTCATATAATAAAATGGCCATATTTTTGCATAATGCTAATGAATCATCATACTCCTGCACTAGCCCAGTGGGATAGGTGGATGGTGGAAGTCAAAAACTACTTTTGGAGTATAACATTAAAGAGAACTTCTAACAATATTATATGGGTAAAATTAGAAATCAGAAAAGTTATAAGAACAATGCAAGAAAAAAGTGTGTGATGGAGAAAGGACAATAGATGGCGGAATTTACATAATTTACATTTCTATGTGGTCTGTACAAATGTTAAGTGCAAATGCCAAGTGCTCATGGAGTTTAAAGAGCAGTCATGCAAACACTAATAAGGTGAAATGAACACATCTGGTCATAACTGCCCAAGGGACACATATGCACATAAATTCATACATTTATTTTACTTTCATGGCCCACAGCAGAGATTATGTTATACTAATAACAAAAAAGGGGGAGGGGGGAGACCTGTCCTTTTTTGTCCTTTTCCCCCAAATTTAATCTCCCTATTCAGTTAAGGTCTAAAATAATCTGTGTTTTCTGTTTTTAAGAGATTTTACATCTGGTGCTCATATGTTGATAATTTATTCATTTTATTTTTAAAATGTCAAATCATTTAAGAGGAGAGCTACAAGTCAATAAAAATTATATGGTTAAAAGGACATTGTTTTATGGCCTTTTATTCTACTCGGGGAGTCATTTTTGACCATATAGGATAGCCTGATTTGACAGATGGCATTTTACTGCGTAACCTGCCTTTACTTCTAAGTTATGACATAAGGTGGGCTTATTAGCTGCTGTTTTACACATCTTTCTGATTATCTTTTCTCTCTCAGAATGTGGCTATTTGCATCATTTTGATGTATTTGGTTAGATTATAATGATTTTGAACCAGACCTTTAAGTGTAGCCAAGCCATTTCAGTGGCTAAAGCTAGCTAACCATAGAGTGAAAATGAAAGAAAGAAACTGAATTCAACTTAATTAACTTAACAACACCAGTTCTCAACAAATGTTCATAGTAAATCTAAACAGGCCCAACTAAAATCTAATTACACTGCAGTTTATTTCATACACATTATTTCATATTGTCGACTTGAATCCAGTTATTTTGATTTCCTGCCCTTGATCGAAACATTATCCTCTCTCCTCTTTTGTCTTCATACGTAAGTTTTCTCTCTTGTTCATAGGTAAACACTACAAAGCTGTGTTTTCCTCAGATGTCATAGCATGCCTCAGAACATCCATGAATAAACCACGGACAAAGGCAGAGTACATTATGTTTACAAGGGCATTAAAGTTAAATGTATAGGAGGAGTTAGTGTTGTCAAGACCTCCTAACCTGAGACTGAGTGAAGACCAGGGCTTGGAGAGGCAAGACCAAATCTTTAAGAGACCATTTTCAAGAGCATTGATGTGGTTAGCCTATACCCTACACCAGAGCTTTTCAAAGTGTGGGGGGGTCAGAGTTGTTCGGGGGGTGCGACACAAGATAAAAAAATAAACCAGAAAAAGTAACTGCGGAAATGTAGCCAACTTCAGCAAGCGTGTAACCAGTTCCTTCATCCAGCCACCGGTAGCGCTGTTATAAAAGCAAATTGCTTGCTGCTGGCTGTGCATCACTGGAATGGAGCAGTCTGCTTTTATATCCCAAAGCTCAATGAAAATTCAGCAGTGAGTTGCTTGACATTGAGGCTGTTTGGATCCTTTTGTCAAGGGTTGTAATTTTATCACTAAGATCTGTTTTCAGGTCCCGTTTTGTCTGTTTTACCACTTCCATGTTCCGGAACGGAACTCCATAGTGGAGTTTGGTTATTTTTCATAAGTTTGTGTATAAAACTATTTAAGATCTTGAAATATGGCTATTGTTTTAAGGGTCCTTAACAATTTGGTTAAACTGCCATTGGCCCATTTTTTATTTTAATGCTTTTTACAGCTTTTAAAATGCGAATCTTTGTAGCATTATTAGTGAAATGCGTATGATGTCTGGGATATTTTTTGGTTTATGCTAACAGAGTATTGAATGTATTTTAAATGAATGACTTGATGTTTGTTGTGCAACATATGATTAATGAATGACTGAACAACTCATTTGTAATTAATGTAAAACTTAACTATGAATTTAATCCTATGATGTATCGATGGAAGTTTGAAATGTTCCAAGTATGTATTTGATTTAAGTGCTAATGACCAGTTGCACTTTTTGTTGACCTGCTCTTTGAGGGTGGGCTAGCTCTTCCACTCTTTGAAAACCCCTGGCCTATACCAATGTAAATCTGGCTCCAGAATTACATTGGCCAGTAAATCTGGCACCAGACTAACTGGTTCCACTGGTGCGCCTTACTTTTTTAGTTCAGAACCCAAACTTGTTTGCAAGCAAACCCTAAACTACATACCACTTGTCCAATAAATCTGACAAGCTGCCAACAAGTTAAACAGGCAAACCAGACAATTCTGAAGCAAATACATCCCACCAAATGTTAGCTGACAGCGTTAGCAGAAGGCAGACTGAGTGGAGGCGACACATCAAGGTGAGGGACTTGACTCACTTAGCATTCTTTCTTCCTGCCTGTGGCAGACAGAAAAAACTGCTATGAGCAGGGGTTTCCAACTCCAGTCCTTGAGAGCTACTGCCCTGCAGGTTTTAGATGCATCCCTGCTCTACCACACCTGAATCAAATGAATAACTCGTTACCAGGCCTTTGCCAAACTTGATGGCATGCTCAGGAGGGAATTCATTGTGATTCAGCTGTGTCGGAGCAGGGATGTATCTAAAAGTTTCAGCCCAGTAACTCACGAGGACTGGAGTTGACCCCTGGTATACAGTATTTGCAGCTGAAAATTTTCTCTGTCTCTGATTTAGTTATCCCTCTCTTCTTCTCATGCTCAGCACGTCAGGGAACAGGTGGCGCCCTTGAAATTTTCACAGTAAAAACAGTGTTTTTGTTGTATTTGAATGCAGCCAGGAGTTTCACACCAGACTGCAGGGTCCAGCATGTCCGAGACTGAAACAAGACCAAGACTTTGAAAATGGGGTCTGAGGAAAATGTCTTGAGACAAAGATCAATCTGGTTGTAGTGCAATGAATTTTAACTACCCATATTTGCTGCTTCCTCTTAGCCAGCCTTTTTTGTAATATTTTAAACAATTAAATAGAAACTTAAAAGGTTCTCTCTTCTGTAAAGACAGAATCCCAGTCAATCCAGCATGATTCAGACATCAGAGAAAAGTTGCTGAACAGCCTTCAGAAAACATGGAGAATTATTATTGAATTCCACTTTTGAATTACCCAAAAGTCTGTTTATTTAGTCATAAAATGTAAAGAAATCAAAGATGATTCAAGACTTTTGCACTGTTCTGCATGTACAGTTATATTTTCATACAACTAAGAACAAAGAAGACAGGCATCTCTAAAATATAATAAAAGAATGCAAAAGGAGTAGCAATTTTGAAAAAAAGTCTCCTTTTTACATTTATGTTAAAATGTCATCCTGAAAAATATTCAAATAATTTTCAATATTTAAAAGTCTATTTTGAATTTACAACAATCACTTCTCTTTGACATCACCCTAATCCTTAGCTCCATCTACAGATTCTCTGTGAGATTCAAAGGAGGACTTTGGTTGGTTCAGTGCAAAATGTTAATATTTCCTGCCAAAAAAACAAGCTGGTAAAATGAAAAGATTGCTGTGAACCTAAATGCACCAGGGACATGAACCATTGTGGGCTTAATCGTATGAATTTCTTTCATTTATCTTAAATGTAAATTTGTTTCCCAGCTTTATTAACTAAAAGCTGGATATCTTCCTGCTCCAAAGAAGCTCAAGGCAATATGTGTGATAGTCTCATGAGTTTTTGGATTTTGGTTTTCATTTGGGTTTATTTTCTGATTATTTCTTAGTTCTTCATGATTGTTATTCATATCAGTTCATTCCTCTGTATTCTTTATTGTGGTTAGGTCATGATTTTAATGTGTAAAAAAAGTTTTACACAACTAATCTGTTTTTTTTGTTTGTTTTTTTTTTTGACATACAAAGGGTCCGGCTGGAACCTTTAACAACAACAACAACAACAACAATAATAATAATAATAATAATAATAATAATAATAATAATAGTGATAATAATAATAATAGCCCTTTGCACCAATCTGATGGTTGAATAACCTAAATAACAGAATAAAAGCAATAAAAATCTTTGTTGTTGAGCTTATATGTCTATATAAATAATTTAGCAGGAAAAACGATTTTTTTGAACTGAAAATGTTGCTTATTTTGTCAATTTATAGTTTTTGATTAAAATGTGATTAATTGAGACTAATTAATTACAGACCCTGCAATTAAATCAATTAAAAAATGCTAATCAAGTCCCCCTACTAGTTTTACTGTGAATTCCATTTCATGTACCTTCTTGCTTATTCTTGGGATGTTATTGTGCATTTTAGTTTTTTCTCTAGTGTTGGACTTGTTCAGCTTTGTGTCCAGTACAACTCCCTTCCTGTATTCTTTATTAATTAGTCTCCCTTCCCCAGCCTCCTCGCTCTCAAACTGCCACAGCTGTTACACATATCCTCTGATTCAGCTCGCCTGGTGTCTTTGTCATTCTCTGCTCTTGCCTCAGTGTTTAAGCTCCTTGTTTGGTCCTTTGTTTGGTGCTTTATTCTTCTGTTGTGCTCCTCTTGTTTCCATGTTCTGTTCTTCTTGTGTTTTAGCTTTAAGTTCTCCTTGTTGTTTGGTTATTGAAAACTCTATATGGGGATTTTTTTTTTCTCCACATGTTCTGTCTTGGCATTTCAGGCACATGCTCCACCTAAAGATTTTCTCAAGATGCCATTCTAAATGTATGCCTAATTTTATTAAATCACAACTGCACGTGG